>JALMGJ010000020.1:6907500-7507500 GCA_023362775.1 Charina bottae
CAAAAATCCCAGAACCACACGGGGGGACCTAGTGAATGACCTGCAGAGAGCTGGGACCAACGTAACAAAGGCTACCATCAGTAACACACTACGCCGCCAGGGACTCAGATCCTGCAGTGCCAGACGTGTCCCCCTGCTTAAGCCAGTACATGTCCGGGCCCGTCTGAAGTTTGCTAGAGAGCATTTGGATGATCCAGAAGAGGATTGGGAGAATGTCATATGGTCAGATGAAACCAAAGTAGAACTGTTTGGTAGAAACACAACTCATCATGTTTGGAGGGGAGAGAATGCTGAGTTGCATCCAAAGAACACCATACCTACTGTGAAGCATGGGGGTGGCAACATCATGCTTTGGGGCTGTTTCTCTGCAAAGGGACCAGGACGACTGTTCCGTGTACAGGAAAGAATGAATGGGGCCATGTATCGTGAGATTTTGAGTGCAAACCTCCTTCCATCAGCAAGGGCATTGAAGATGAAACGTGGCTGGGTCTTTCAGCATGACAATGATCCCAAACACACCGCCCGGGCAACGAAGGAGTGGCTTCGTAAGAAGCATTTCAAGGTCCTGGAGTGGCCTAGCCAGTCTCCAGATCTCAACCCCATAGAAAACCTTTGGAGGGAGTTGAAAGTCCGTGTTGCCCAGCGACAGCCCCAAAACATCACTGCTCTAGAGGAGATCTGCATGGAGGAATGGGCCAACATACCAGCAACAGTGTGTGCCAACCTTGTGAAGACTTACAGAAAACGTTTGACCTCTGTCATTGCCAACAAAGGATATATAACAAAGTATTGAGATGAACTTTTGATATTGACCAAATACTTATTTTCCACCATAATTTGCAAATAAATTCTTTCCGAATCAGACAATGTGATTGTCTGGATTTGTTTTCTCATTTTGTCTCTCATAGTTGAGGTCTACCTATGATGTCAATTACAGGCCTCTCTCATCTTTTTAAGTGGGAGAACTTGCACAATTGGTGGCTGACTAAATACTTTTTTGCCCCACTGTAGATTTAGCTTAAATAGTTTAATGGCAGCGGTATACGTTTACCTCCTCAACAGTGAAAACAGCCCAGGATTGCCTTGGCACTGTTATTAGCTTTGGCAGAGATGACTCTAGATTGTTCCTGCCAACTTCCAGAGGCTTGAAAAATTATTCCAAGATATTTAAAAGCTGGAACTTGTTCTACTTTGTTAGTTCCTATTTGCCATTGGTGTTTATGGCAGCTAGGTCCTTCCAAGAAAACCACAGTTTCAGTCTTGGAGTAATTAATTATAAGCCCTTCCTCCTTGCAGAATTCTGCTAAGGCCCCCAAACTTCTCCTAAGGCCCATCTGTATAAGCAAGAGGATTGCTGCATCATCAGCATACAGCAGTGTTGCCAAACGTCTGTCCCTGAGCTTAGTGAGAATGGTGGTGGTGAAATTCTTTTTTGGTAAGAGCAACCACCACTGAATTTATATAAATATTAAACAGTAGGGGAGCTAAAATGCATCCCTGTTTCACTCCTTGGCCGACTGGAATATCTGCAGTAAGATAGCCAGCTTTATTATAGCTGACTTGGCTGTGTCTTCACGTAGCATCCTAATTAGTGAAAGTAGCCGTCAGTTGATGGATGTAAGAACAAGCTTCCACCAGAGTCTATCTCTTGGGATGGAATTGAAGGCTGGTTTTATATGAATAAGAGCAACATATAAAAGGCATTGCAATCCCCAGGTATATTTTTCTATTAAGAATTGCAAGATGGCACACTGATCCATTATAGATCTGCCCTCTCTAAATCCTGTTTCTTCATCTGCCAGGAATTTCTCCTGTTCAAGCCAGTCCAGTAGCTTGTAGTACCGAAAGTGGGCATCTAGCTTGCTGGGTACACTCAATAGTCTAATGTAGGGAATCTGTATTGTTGCCTGCTTGGGTATATGTATATAGACTGGTTCCAGTCTGAATGAGACTGCATCCCCTCATGGCCCCCATCTCCCACTCAGAGATTCTGAAATGAATAATGGAAAAGTGGGAAAGCCCCTGGCAGTGACCAAAGACCACCTGTTTGGAAACAGGAGGAGGAGCTGCAGCCTAGACAACAGTCTGACAAGAGACATCTCAGCCCACAGAAGGAATAGGGGTGGAGAAAACGTCTCAGCAGGGACCCTCCCTAGTTCTCTGGAAAGTAAAGGCAAGGGAGGGGGGAAGTGCTTTCAGACTTGCAACATTCTGTTCCTGTAACCTTAAAATAAAGGTTAAATAAAGGTTAAGTTAGTACTTTTGGTTTCCTGTCTGGGCTACCTCGACATTTGCTGATGGGAAATGCTGACTGGTGGGCTCCTGTCCTGGCCTCCCTCTTTACCCACATTAATTAACAACACATTCCAAATTCTAAGATTATTAAAAGGAATATTTCTGAACCTGAAGTATTCTGATACTGCATAGACAACAATAACAAAATACACTGCAAGGGATGCTCTAGCATGGCAAAAATACTGCAGGTTCACAATTTTTCTGTCAGAGGAGAAAAACAAACACGTTCCATTAGGAAGACTATGACATGGAAAGACAGGCACAATGCCTTCTCCCCTTTCACTGTCCCACTGCCACATTGACACCCTTAAAGCCACTAGCCCTACAACACTGCACCGGCTACATAACATCTGAATGTTAGTTTGGACTCCATTAGCGTAATGGTATGTTGATTCTGACATCTTTCTCTTTCATACTGCTAAGAATTGCATTGTGTAGTAACTTACCAAAATATAGAAGAGAAAGGAGTCTCACTGCTTTAAAAAAATCAGATTTGCTTCTAAGAGTACAAAGTCTCATGAAGAGGAATTTTTGAAAGCCACTCAAATGTGCAGGTAAATTGGTCTTCTGGCTACTTATGTAATTTGCACAAAATGATTTGGTTCTCAAAAACCATTAGCTTATTTTTGATATCCATTTGATAGTCTCATGATAGCTGGTGGGAAAAAGAAAAGAAAAACTGAAGTTTTTGTTTTGATGGCCTGAAGAATTTTACATAAGGTTCTCAATCTTATTTTAATAACCGTCACACTGGACCACCTGAAAGTCTTTTTCTTGTAGACATATCAGATCTGGAATGCCAAAATCTGGACAACCACTAGATGGAAGCAAAGTGTTTTCAGAATCTGCAAAATCCAACCATTAGATGATAGCAAAAAGAAAGGAGGGGAGATAAAACAGACATTTCTTCACAATCAGGATGGAGGAGAGTGAGAGAGCAACCAGCAATTATTGCGGGAGAAACTGCCAAACATAGAATTGGTAAAATTCCTAAAACTATGAGCAACGTAAAAGGGGGGTGGGGGGAGGAGGGAAGCAGTAATCTCATTATGGATTCTACAGGCTGTATAACAATATTTAGAGATATTTAATGAGAAAACGTCATCCTTATCTGATAACAGATAGTGGAGATAGAATGAATCTAGTGGAGACAGAATGAATCTGAATGTTTTAGAAACATAACTATTACTGGGGATATACAGTATATCGTGCTCAGATGTCCCTATAAAAATAGAGTGTAAGAAGAACAGAGTTATGGTTTCCACAGGACTGATCCCATAAGGAGAAAGCCAATATTCATATGGGGTTGTCCTATATCTTCCTTCCAGGACATCTGTTGATAATGCATTCAACTCCACAACTTGAATTTTTTAAAGTTTAAGGTGAGTTCTAGTCCCGCCTGAGGCGGGAATGAAAGCCGGCTGGGTGACCTTGGGCCAGTCACTCTCTCTCAGCCCAACTCACCTCACAGGGTGGTTGTTGTGGGGAATATAGGAGGAGGAAGGAGTATTAGGTATGTTTGCCGCCTTGAGTTATTTAGAAAAATAATAAAGGCGGGAGAAAAACTAAATAAATAAACTCAACCTGGAACTAATCCTGGAGATTTCTTTTTTCTAATAAATGTGCTCATGTAACACACTTGTATATGTGATGCATGTATGTATATGAACACCTGAAAAAAAATTGATATTCAGTATTTGGACAACACAATTGTTGAGAATCACCTCAGAGATGATGATGATGATGATGATGATGATGATGATGATGATGACGACTATTTCTATTACCCACAATCTAGAGCAGCCTTTCTCAACTTTTTGACCCTGGGGGAACCCTTGAACCCCTCAAATATAGGACAAAAGTTACAAAATTATTATATTCGTTTAGTGGGTAAAAAGGTAAAGGTTCCCCCCGCACATTTGTGCAGTCGTGTCCGACTCTAGGGGCCGGTGCTCATCTCCGTTTCTTAGCCGAAGAGCCAGCGTTGTCCGAAGACGCTTCCACGGTCATGTGGCCGCATGATGCGCGCAGAACGCTGTTTTTATGTTTTAATGGGTAGGCCTGTATGTATGCACAAACAGTGTTCTTAAACTAAAAATAAAGAATGAAACTTACATCTCTAATGTGAAGTTGCCCAAATTTGAAATAATGTTAAAAAATAAATCGTGATCTCCCAGGGAACCCCTGGTGACCTCTCGTGGAACCCTGGTTGAGAAGTCCTGGTCTACTAGATAGTTCTGACTGGATGTGGTACATTGGATCCTTCCAAAGGATGTAAGATAGTTAAAGATCATCATATATATGTGCTATTCCAAGTAACACAATTTTTTTGTAATTGATGAGTTGAGATTTTATCCTTTCCTATCATGTCCGTGTTTTTCCAGATCTTTTGGTACAGCATCAAATGTAGTGATACCACTACAACTTACTTTTTCCACATTCACTCGATCTCTATTTGAAGGACTTATATTTTCCTATTTTTTCTAGTTCTTTCTCATTAACCCTTCTTATGTCCAGCTACTGCAATATCAATTATCCATTTTTGTTTTTTGCAACTACAGCCATGTCTGGGTTATTATGTTTATCAGTTTGTACTTGGAAGTCCCATAAGATCTTAACTTTTTGTTTTTTACCACTTTTTCAACATTGTGATTCCACCAATTCTTTGTTGCTGTTAAGTTGTGATTCTTACTAAGATTCCAGTGAACCAAGGTGGCCACTTTATTGTGTCTTTCTAAAATTCAGTCCGCACAATCTTCTTAGAGCAACATACCAGGTGTTCAACGGTCTCTTCTTATTCTTTGCCTAACCAGTATTTACTATCATGCTGAGTTTTCTCAATTCTAGCTTTCGTTACATTTATACTGTATGCAGTGATTGTTCTTGAGTTGCTAAAATGAGCCCTTCAGTTTCCTTCTTTAATGTGATTTTTTTAACCACTGCCATGTTTTTTCATTATTAACTTTTCCTTGGATGATGTTAAAGTGCTGGCCATGTAATGGCTTCTTTTGCCAGGAGTACCTTCACAGCACCAGCTGCTCATTCTGAGACACATCTTTGCTTGCGCTGCTGTTCAATACACCTTCCTTTATTAGGCCATTTAGTTTATCTTCTTGGGTACCCTTAGTATATTCAGCCCCAGCCCTTTTTTCTTCTTCAGCTGTTTGCCGCACTTGCAGCATTCCATGTCTGCCTTCATAGCAAATACCGCCTATCAATGTCACTACATGGGTGTAGTGCACAGTTGATGGTCATTATTTTCCAAAGCTTTTGATCTGGTGCGTTTAGCTCAGCTTGTGCCCATAGCATTGAGGAGGCAAAACAGCCCAGGTGTTAATGGCTGTATTTCCACCATTAAGCTTGGATTTCAGGAATTTCTCTACCCGTGCGTATTCTTTGATTACACTGGCTTTGATTTCCATGTGTCTAATGTTATTCACTAGAAATTTGTAACTATCCTCTCATGCAAGATTTCTTAATTTGTTTCCAACTGGCATTTCAATTCCATCACTTTTAATCAATTTCCCCTTATTTACCATTAATGATGCCCTTTTATCTAACTGAAGATCCACAACACTGTCGATGATTATCTTTCCTGAGCACTGTACTAAGAATAAAACAATGCTGATCCTGCACACAATGTAAGAGACACAATACAAACATAAAAAGGAGGAGGAAAATCTCTCTCTCTCTCTCTCTCTCTCCCCCCCCCCCAATCCAAGTTATTCAGTCTAACTCACATGGCTGCTGCAGTGTGGATAACATGACGGAAGATTTATATGTAAGCAGCTTGAGCTCTAAGAGGAAAAGCAGGATAGAAATCGAGTGAATAGATAAGAAATTTTCCTGGTTTTCTACAGTTTCTATGATATGCAACACAGTCTTTTTCTCAACTCTTCACAACTACAGAAAACAAAACAACTTTCTGATCAAATAGAAAATGCATTAGAAATGCTAAAATAAACCATCTCCACTGGTTTATAATCAGCCTAGAATTTTTTATAAATGCAAACTCTGAATGAATCAACCCCAAATTGTTCACAGTTTTTTAATGCTTAATACCCTTGGCCTATGCAATACCAGAATATGGTTTCTGATAATCAGAAATGAATTATTTTTATCGTTTTATTTCCAGATGTTTCATAAACTGTGATGAATATTTCCAATTGTTTTAAAATATTATCTGGAACAGAAAACTACTGCTATTTTCTCTATTCAACCATTTTCCCACAAGATGTTCAAGAGGTATGCACATGTTATGGCCAATTATCTTTCTTCACTTTGTAGAGGTGGACAGTTGACCAGAATGCTGAAGCCTCATTCAATGAGAAAGGTTGATAAAATCTCGAGTAGGCCTCACAACAACAACAACAACAACAACAACAACAACAACAGTAAAGTTGAGTGCTCCTGTCAGGACATTACCTTCCTTTCCTCTTTCACCCCCATTTTCAGTTTTTCCCATAAAAAGTCTGAGCAGGACCACTGAGCATGCTCAGTCCCACTGTCTATTTCAGACCCCTCCCCCCCCCTTTTAAGCTTTTCTCCTGATATACTTTTCCAAACTTTGAGATTTATCTGAGTACACCAATATATTGCTTTAATGTAGGGATGTCTTAAAGCAGGGGTCCCCAACCCCCGGGCTGCAGACCGGTCCCAGTCCGTGACCTGTTAGGAACCGGGCCGCACAGCAGGAGGTGAGCGGTGGGCGAGCGAGCGAAGCTTCATCTGTATTTACAGCCGCTCCCCATCGCTCGCATTACCTCCTGAGCTCTGCCCCCTGTCAGAACAGCGGCGGCATTGAACTGTGCATGCGAGGGATCTAGGTTGCGTGCTCCCCCCACCATCCGTGGAAAAATTGTCTTCCACGAAACCAGTCCCTGGTGCCAAAAATGTTGGGGACCACTGTCTTAAAAGTATGCAAGTCCAAAATAAACTGCAGGTTTCCTGATGTCCTTTGTAATGGGGAACCAAGGTCTGAGTCCATGCAAGCCAATTTTCCAGCTAGTTAGGAGAGTGGTGGGATGAGGATACTGCTAATAATAATAAGAAATCAGCCATTTGCAATAGGCTACTGGGGGGAAGGAGGAAAGCAGGGATCCCTTTTTGCATTTTTCTTCATCCCAGTTATCCTGTTCAAAATGGATTATTTTCCAGTGCTACTGGCAGTTTGGCTGGGATACCGGAAGTTAATTCTGGCTGGCCAGCAGTGAAGAGCTGTGGCGTTTGTGAGCAAGGGCAGCATACCTGAATGGGAGTGGCTAGGCATTAAGAGAGACTACTTAATCTCTCTACCTCTATTCCTTCCACCCAAGCAATCTTGAGAGGGGTTGGGAGGAGGCAAGGTTTCTTATCTCTTAATGACTCATCTCCTCCTAATGACCCAAGTCAAGTTACCTCCTACTGCAGGTAAAGAGTCACTTGCTAGCAAGTGGTTGAAGGGGAGGGGTTGGAGGGCTTCGTAGCTTCCTTGTCCCTCCCAGTAATCTGGCAGAAGGGGGTGAGGAAGGATGGGCAAATGCTGTGTGAGAGAATATCTGGAAGAATGTGGGGTGCTTGTATGCTGTGTGTGTCTACATTAGTGATCTGTGTGCGTGAATGAGGCACATACATGTCTACAGTCCCCAATTCATTAACCAATGCAGTCCTTGGGCTGAAAGGAAGCCAATTCATGGGTGCTGTTCTGTTGACTACATAACAGAGGCCATTCTCCTATGATGATCAGTAAAATATCTGAGATGATAACTGATACAGGCAAAGAAAGCTCATATAACATAGAGACACAAGCTATTAATTCATATGGAGGATAGAGATGCATGCTACTGCTTCCGTTATTTCTGAAAAGGCCTGCAGGAAGACAACAACCACATTCAAGGGAATCAAGTGAATGGAGAGAAATAATCCAATTGGGAGTGTCACCTGCCTCCACCACCACATTTTCTCCCAGAACTCATGAGACTCCCCATTATCACTTTTTTACATCTCCTTTGTTACTGAATGGTCTGTTTCCTGGTCTTTAGTCCTTCTTAAGAAAACTGAGTGCCAGCAGCATCAGTAACAACCAGTGATGCTGTCAAAATGATGGTGTGTGTGACTATGCCACCAAGCAAATATCGCAATTACTTTCTTGCACCATATCTGATGCAAGTCACAAGTCATGGTGTGATCTTATCACACACATGCTGTCATTTCCTCCTGTGGCAAGGCTTTGCTCAACCTAGCATCCTCCAGATCTGTTGGGATGGTAAATCTCCAATTGCTTCTCCTTTGAATTCTGGAGTTTCAGTCTAGAGTGTTCTAGTTAGGATCAAGCTCTTCTAGTTGATGAAAAGATTCCTTCCAAAGTGAAGACCTGATTAAGGGAATGTAAAAGTTCCTGGTACATAATTATGTATGCCAATAGAACTGAGAACGGTTCTTTCTCTTGTATTCTTTTTCAGGTCTTCTATTTCTCATAGGTTTGAAATACTCAGTATATTCACATCAATGCTCCCTTTTTATTTATTAAAAAAGCTAAACAAATTTGAAGCTTAACTTGAGAAGACAGTAACCAATCTGGAATGTTTTATTTTAGTTATACACAGTAAATCATTTATTTGAGACAGGAAAATCATGATACTGACAAGGAGTCCTCTCTGTTTCTTAGCTTCATCCATCCATCCACTGTTTTTCAACCTTATGCCATTACTACTGAAAAGGATGCCTTGCATCTTTTGTCTGGCAGATTGAACCCGCCTCTGACGAGTCACAAAGACAGTGCTGTGGGTCTGCTCTTGAATTCTAAATAATCTCCCTTTCTGCCTACTTTCTCTCAGTGGAGCTTAAACTGAAATTTCAGACAGCACACTGAAATGTTGGCATGGCAACACCAAAGAAAAAAGCTGCATTCAGATGAGGAATGGCAGCAGCTTGCTTATGTAGATGGTTGTTTTCAGTGTTTCAGTTCTATTGCTTTAATGGGTCTCAGAACATATTTCATTTCAATGATTCTAGAATGGGTACATATTAACCCTGCACCACAGGTATTTGTAACTAATTAGAGAGATGAGGAAGAAAGGTGTATAGCTACCCAACTGTCTTGGTAGTTCCTGATGACTTTCAAGAAATAAACTTTTGACAAACATAGATGCCTTTATTAAGAAAAGGAAAAGGAAAGGTTCCCCTGTGCAAGCATCGAGTCATGCAACCCCTGGGGAGACGCCACTTTCGCAACGTTTTCCTGGCAGACTATAGGGTGGGGTGGTTTGCCATTGCCTTCCCCAGCCAGAATTACCTTCCCCCCAGCAAGCTGGGTACTCATTTTACCGACCTCGGAAGGATGGAAGGCTGAATCGACCCGAGCCGGCTACCTGAGAACCAGCTTCCGCTGGGATCGAACTCAGGTCGTGGGGAGAGTTTCGGTTGCAGTTGCAATACTGCCACCTGCCACTCTGCGCCACAAGAGGCTCCTTTATTAAGAACTGAGTTTTTAAAAGCAATAACAAAATAGCAGAGGACTATAGAATCTTACCAACATCTTCTGGGAATATGAATTTCTTAAAAGCCTATGACTGCCAATAAAGAACAAGGGAACCCAAGAAACACAAGAAAAACACTCATAAAATCTCTTGAGTCAGATTCATGCAAAATAGAATTATTCAAGGAATGAATATATTGCCTGTAAACAAAAATATGAATAAAAAAACTGTAGCAATTCCTTCCAGCTGTCTGTTTAAATTTTGATTTACTATAAACTAAAAAGAATCCTTTATTTCTCAAATGGTAAAAGGAAAGTGAATTCCCTCTCAACAAGATTATGTTATAAAATTATTTCTAGAACATGTTTTAAAATCCATTTCCTATAATGCTGAAATGCTGAAATTTGCAATATCTGTTTATGAATTATTCTGCAAACACATGTAAATTCAGGTATCATACTAAGTCATGGCTTCTTTTAAGCTGGGTTTCTTGAATAAGCCACAGGGGCTCATGGTTTACACATGAAGCTAAGCTATAAACATCTTCATTTAAATGGGCTTTAATGCCTCTACCTTAGCCTGGTTCGAACTGTATCGAGATGAAAAAGGAGAAAAATACAAATTTAAAAATATTCTAAAATACACATCTATAGATTAGATTAAACCCCCCCAGCCCTGAATTTATCAAATTCACTCATTTCTGACCATTAGAGGATCTGGAGAAAGGAACCCATTTCACATATTATCAAAGCAGTTTATTTACCACTCGCATCCTATATCATTTGGAAACTTCACTATGCAAATTTCAGGTAGTCCTTGCTTAATGACAGTAATTGGGACCAGAATTTTCACTGCTAAGCAACGTGGTCATAAAGCACGACGTCATGTAACTGTGCCACTTAGCGACGGCAGTTCCAGCACTTTCGGTTGCTAATCCTGCACCGTTGTTAAGCGCGACATAATGTGGTTGCCATTTGCAAAGTCCTGCTGGCTTTCCCATTGACTTTGCTTGTCGGAAGCTGGCAGTGAGGGTTGCTAATGGAAATCACATGATCACAGGACGCTGTGATGTCATAATTGCAAGCCAGTCGCCAAGTGCCCAGATCGCAATCACGTGACTGCAGGGACACTGTGATGGCCACAGTTACAAGGACTGGTTGTAAGTACCACACGTTCAACGCTGTCATAAGTTTGAATGATCGCTGAACGAGTGATTGTTAAGCGAAGACTATGGGTGCCACTTATTAAAAGTAACAAAAATATACCTTGGATATATATTAATTATGATAGGGAAGGCTTCATAAATAACTTGAACGAGGAAAAGGTTACAATTTGCATTACTGATTTTTTTAGATTTCTGACTAGCATTCTTATGACTATACTCATGGTCCACATTTGTAAATACCAAGTATTAATGTGTCACTCAAAAATGTTAACTCAAGTTTTTTTTTCAATTTTAAACATTGTTCCTTAAACTGGCAAAAAACAGTGTATTGTATAAAGTTCACTGATTTCTGTTTATCTCAAATAACTTCAGAGAGCTCTCTAATCCATTGATTTTAATATCCTAAATGCGTCCCACATTATATAGGAACCAACAAATAGAGGACTAACCAATTTTATTATTGTTAGCCGCCCAGAGTCAATGGTTTGAGATGGGCAGCTATATAAATTGATTGATTGATTGATTGATTGAATGAATTTTGAGCCATCTGTTGATAAGTGACAATGAAATGTTCATGATACAGAAATGCTCAAGTAGATAAAAATCTGGCAAGACAAATCAAGAGCCAGTGCTCTTCAGACACTCAGGCTGAAGGTGCAATGGTACCCAGGGTAAAAGCAGCAAGGGGAATGAATGTGCAGCAGCCTATCTCAAACATTTCAGAGGATGCCACCTCTATTCCTCTATTCCCAAACAATGCAGGTCTGAAGAGGGATTCTAAATGAACTCAACTAAGCATGGTTCAAACTTTCTTTTGGACATGCCCCATGAATAGACAACCGATAGTTGTAGAAGAGCCTGGGCCAGAACCTGGGCATTAAGGCTATACAACTCTTTAGATTTGATTCCAAACAAGTGCTTAGGGACACAAACATAGTGTCTGTCTGAAACTTTTTAAAGTGTTTGCGTCTTTTCCCAGGGTCATGTGGCAGCAGTAAGGGACAGCCAAATGATCCCAGAAAAAGCAATGGTCATTTGAGTTGCACACAGATTCTACGTTTGTGTTCCTAAGCATCTTTTTTGGAATTAAATCTGAAATGCTGCCTATGTAGGTGGGGCAGTGACATGCACGCCCAACTTCCTACACCATTGGTGTCCTCTCAGGATCAGCTGAATGCTTAACTAGGTCTCCTGGTAGGGATTAAAGACTGAGTCGCAGTGGGGGGATGGGGAACTTAGTTTGGTATTTTAAAGGTATGTATTTGAGACATATAACTATAGCAACCAAAAGAACAATATCCAGATTCTTTTAGCTTTCTTCTTCATTTCTTTCTTTTGCAATGCTCCCTAAGAAGAAAAGTAGCATAAATCCATTGTTGCTGATATGGTCAATTAAATAAAAGTAGCCATACATGCATAATTTGTTTGCCTATCACCTGGGAACTGAAAAGTAAGGGGTACCTAGTTATCACAGAACTAGTTACCACTTATAAGATTTTGCATAAGAAGTGGGATAGTTGATACATATTTATTTGAGTAAGAACTAGATATACAGTTTGAAATCTAACCTAAGTTTTCAGAGCTCCCACTGCTAAGGCAGAAAAATGCCTGGAAAAGCACACACTGCATACGTGGAATTTCACTGTTATTAATCAGTAGTAAAATATGAAGATTTTTTCATGTTTTCAGCAGGAAAGGGATCAAGATAAGTTCAACCTTTTAGGATCAAATAAAAAATAGAGAACACCCCAAAATAGCCATTCCAACCCTGGAAGCACTGAAATTCTCCATTAAACATAGGATCTAAATCCTACATTCTGCCACCCAATGTTTCTGCCTGCCCTACCAGGTCTGCTGGTGATGTGGTTTTATTTGGGGTTTATTGTTATTCTGCAAAGAAAACATAACATTTAAAATTAGCTTTCACTAATAGGTTTCTGAAAGTAAAACAAATTTGGGTTCCTTCCCAAGCAAAACATTTGAAAAAACTTAATGGAAGATCAACTATTTTAAATGAGATTGATGCAAGTTTCATTCATTCCTTCATAGTATAATAACATGAACACAGTTACATGAAAGAAGTGCATGGAAATATGTCCGTGCCCGTTAAAGGCCTCTCGGTTGCTTCAATTTGCGTGGATGCTAGAAATATATAATGAGCTGAAGTCTGAGTGATGATCTTAGCTGTTCTGTGTGTGCTTAAAATATTTAAATAAATAAACATTTCATTTCCAAAACGTCACAACATTAATTTAACTTTGATATAAATAAGCATGAACTTTGCATGCTTCCATTCTACTTCAGACACTGACCGCTGTGCAACTAATGATGATGAACTGCTATTACCAAGTAAGTCAAAAATTGCTACATTCTGGATTCATTTATGTATATTTTCTCATTATGTATAGTTATTTCGTGTTTGCACTAACAGCTTTAATCCGTATTACAGAGGGAGATATACAGTAGTTAAGAATTAATCCATGGATTGATTACCAGCCTGGCTCTCTACATTGTACAGTAACTGAGGACTAGGCACTGTAATTTGGTCCAGACTTTCATTAACTGTTTGCTACTAAACATATTCACTTTTAGAAGAAGTAAAGCAATCCTTGTAGCAAGTCTTACATTCAGACTTTGTAGCAGTTATTAAGTGCATGCAAGTTTCCTGGAGATGTTAATAGGTGTTTTCTGACTCCTTTTTGAATGGTGGCTAGAAGTATGAATAGCAGTGAAGCTAAAACATTTTTTAAATCCAAAAATACAATTTTACAATATTTTTAAAATGTCAAGCATGATTATTATATATACAATATACTTACCACAATGTAAGGAAGTAAATGTAATCTGATAGTGGTACTGCTTCCACCATTTACATGGATGAGAAAAAGACTCTGACAGTGGCAAGTATACCATATATGCATTGACATTTTATTCCCCAATTATTCAGTTTTGACAGAATTACTGAACAGAAGCAAAAATAGGAGTCACGGATGTATTTCACTGTATTATTATTAGTTGCTCTTAGCTAACTGCTAGTTCTTTTTGCCTAAATTAGGTATTTCCTATTTATTGTTTTGTAAAGTATCAACTGTAAAAGCATGTATCTTTAATATAAAATGTTCTCAATTAAACATCAAGTACAAGCCTTTATTCTCTTAATCTAGAAATGCTGATTAAACCTAATAATATAACAAATACTGCAATGCTGCAGTAAAAACAGAACGAAGCATTGCCAAGCTTAGCAACACTGGATTCTAAGGATCCACTCAGATACAGAAAGTTAGAGTGGGTTTGTAAATGATTCGGCATTGGAGGAAAAAACCCATTGCTTTCCTGTAGCAAGCAAGCAAGCAAGCAAGCAAATAAGTAAATAAATTTGATCCACACTTCTGAAGTCATCCAGTATTAAGCATTTTTTTTATATCACTGAGAATCATTGCAAGCAGCTTCACATTCTCAAACATCACAGTAGGGGAATATGAGAGGTATGTTCCAAGAATGGCCAAACCTTTCAACTTCACTGTGGGAAAGTTCTCACTTACCCGTCTTACAGTCAAAAAATAACCCTGCAGTTATTAGGAGCCACTGCATCTGGTCTAAAGATCTCTGAATCCTGCCCATGCTGCAGAACCCATTTGTCGCTACATGCAATCATTTCACTTGGCCAAGGAACATTTTCTTGCTGTCTTTGAACACTGCCTGCAGAAAGTACAGACTGTCTACACAAGAAATGATAGAGAGTAGGCATAGGAATACCAGAAGTACGTAAAAAAAATCATATGGTTTAATTGCTGCACTCCTCCAGACCACAACAAAAAAACAGATCAAGCAAAAGTAGCAGCGGAATTAAAGAACCTGTCCAGAAGATGGTGCTATCTAGCTACTCCTGGCTGTGCACCGGCCCTCCACTCTTTCATGAATTAGAAGAATGCCACTGGGCTTAATGCCACCAGATCTGAGCCACAAAAATTCAGACAACCATTACATGACACCAAAGAGATGCCGAAAACTCTTAACCTTTTGCTGCCACCTATCATTATCACCTGTCCTCAGCATTTTTGCAGCCCCAGGTCTGGTCTGGCAGCTCTGAGTTCCTATTGAGAAGCCTCTTATTCACTGAAGATTTTTAGGGAATCACAATCCTAAACTACAAAAAACTTCCCTGTCATTCATAGAATATTATTTATATATTTAAATGACATATATGCCACTTTTCCTCAAATCAGGGTAGTATTTAAAGGATAACCATTTTAGAACATAATAAAGGACAGCGTATTTATTCTTTAAAATATTTATATATCTATCTTCCATTTCAATTCAGCAGTATCTTTAAAATCTCCAACAGACAACATTGACATGAACTATGCCTGTAGATGCACAGAAAATAAATCAAGCCCAATTTACTAAATGTTAGATGACAATGCAAATGTCTTATAAGCTTTTCAAAATTTAGATAAAATAGAAAACAAACAGAGTTAATTCATGAGTTTGGAGCAACTTTGAGTAGAAGCTCTAATTTTACAAAGAGAAAAAATGAACACCCAGCTGAACTTAAATGAAAGCCGGCTGGGTGACCTTGGGCCAGTCACTCTCTCTCAGCCCAACCCACCTCACAGGGTGGTTTTTGTGGGGAAAATAGGAGGAGGAAGGAGTATTAGGCATGTTCCCCGCCTTGAGTTATTTATAAAAATAATAATGGCGGGAAATAAAATAAAATAAAATAAAATAATAAAATAAAATAAAATAAAATAAAATAAAATAAAATAAAATAAAATAAAATAAAATAAAATAAAATAAAATATAGGGCAAGATGTTAAACCTTTTATGTTTCATTGACCCAAAAAACAGTATGATAATCAATTCAATCTTGGAGCTAAATACATTCCCAACTCTTGATGCTCATTTTAAGGGAACCACTGGTACAGTGCCCACCCACTGGTTTAGGTATGTGGATGACACCTGGGTCAAAATCAAGACCCAGGAAGTACAGGCCTTCACGGACCATATAAACACTATAGATGCCAACATTAGTTTCACCAGAGAAGACACCAAGGACAACAGACTGGCATTCCTAGACTGTGAAGTCCTCATTGGGACCGGTGGCAAGCTAGAAATAGGGATCTACAGGAAACCCACACACACAGATCAATATCTGATGTTTGACTCCCACCATCCACTGCAGCACAAACTAGGAGTCATCAGGACATTGTCACACAGAGCAGAAACCATCCTCACCTCCATGGATTCCAAAAAGAATGAAAATCAGCACCTGAGAACAGCTCTGAAGGCCTGTGGATATCCAAATTGGGCCTTCACCAAATCTAAATCTACCAGACCTAAAACAGCGACAGATAGGGCTGAGACTCAGAGTAAACAAAAGAACCTGGTCATTCCCTACATGGCTGGTGTGTCTGAAAAGATAAAACGGATATTTGGCAAACACCACATACCTGTATATTTCAAACCCACCAACACACTGAGACAGAGGCTTGTACACCCCAAAGATCAAACTCCAAAACACAAGAAAAGCAATGTAGTTTATGCAATCCAGTGCAGTGAGGAGTGCTCTGAACTCTACATTGGAGAAACCAAACAACTTTTGTACAGGAGGATGGCCCAACACAGGAGAAGTAACACCACAGGACCAGAGTCAGCAGTTTATCTTCATTTAAAGGAAAAAGGACACTCATTTGAGGACATTAATGTTCACATTTTAGACAGAGAAGATAGGTGGTTTGAGAGAGGGGTCAAGGAATCCATTTATGCCAACTTGGAAAATCCTTCCTTGAATAGAGGTGGGGGCCTCAGGCACAATCTTTCTCCCATCTTTCTCCCGGCTCTGTCTTCTGTGCCTAGGAAGATTAAGACCATTTCACAAGCTCAACAGCGGCATGGTGATCTTAACGATCCTCCTTTAGATAATAAAAGGACTTAAAATAACATCTCAATATAACCATGACCCCAGGTGTAAGGTCACACAGCTACCTAGAAACATATTTAGGATTCCCTTACCAACTTTGCTCAGACTGAAGAAGCTCCTTGGATAAGGAGCGAAACGTTTCCACTGAGAAAATAGAAATCCAGTTGACATGATTCAAGCTACAGACAATTTTCTGTGTGACTTATTCAAAGATAATCATACACCGTGGAACTGAGGTTTTGTCATATGGCACTGTAAAGGAATGTTGTTACTGAAACCTTTAAATGGAATGTGCCAATATGCTTGAATGGAAATTAAACCTCATCCAATGGATAATTTAAAAACCATTCCATTTCACTGGAATATACTCATAAAGAAGTATCTAGTGCAGGACAAGTAAATGACCCCTCCTCAATTCACCTTTCTCATGGAAAAATAAAACTGTCAGCTCAGCCATTGAGACACAAGAATGTTGATTAAATTGTAAAAGAATATGGAAGGTGAGAACAGCTCTGGAAAGCAAGGCCAAAATGAGGTAACAGGGAAAATAATACATCAGCAGTAACCTTTATTCCTAAGAACACAGCCTTTATTTTCTCAACACACCATTGTCTTTGTAGTACCATTCTCATTACCTCATAGTAACTAGGATACTTATGGCACTTCATTACGCTAATTACCTCACTGATCTCACTAAACACATACTTCGTTCTACATCCAATCAAATACTTTGCTGCTGTATCTGATACTATGCCTTATTCTAAGTTGCCTTACTCTTTATAAAAGTCTTGCATCACAACCCCTTTTTAGGTCCGCTTTTGCCATCTCCAGTATCATAGTAAACAATTTGTGTTTCAGTGGGAGGGTGTACTGGTCTCTGTCATGGTAATGGTATGCGGGAATGACCTTGGGAGACAGGAGGAAGAGCTGCAGCCTAGACAATGGTCTGATAAACGAAATTTGAATCTGAAGGAGGTGGCAAACTCAGAAGGGACCCTCCCTAGTTTTCAGGAGAGTAAAAGTGAAGGGAGGGAGGAGTACTTTCAGACTTGCAAGGCTGATGTTAGCCCTTTGAGGTAATCCAGACAAGAAGCACAACTATGATTACTAGCTTTATCTTTATTGTAAGGTTGCATTAAAAGAATCTTGCAAGTCTGAAAGAACATCTCCCCTTCCTTACTTTTACTCTCCCCAAAACTAGGGAGGGTCCTTTCTGAGATGCTTTCTCCACTCCCACCCCTCCTTCAGACTCAAAATGTATTTATCAGGCCATTGTCTAGGCTGTAACTCTTCCTCCTTTCTCCCAAGATCATTCCCACATACCATTACAGTCACAAACAAACTCTTGGGGGAAATTTGTGAGAGAAATTTCCCTTACACTGCCAGCTGCTTCTAAAATGTGTCATGGGATTTTAAACAATCTATGTGGAGTTGTAGTGGCAGAGGATATATGGCACTGCTATCACAAGCTAACTTAAGAACCGCATGCATTGTCCTAACCGTGCTATACAGAACTCCAATAGAACTACCTTTTTAGAAAGTATACATGATCACATGCTTAAAGTCCTATTACAAAATGTAACGCCCCTGAAAACATACAGCAGAATGCGTTAAGAAGCATACAAATTTGTATGGATATTCTTGGTGAAATGACAATAAAGAGGGAATCTAGGCTCACCATATGACAGCAATTTCACAATGACTTTATAAATAGATCAAGTCAAATGTGCACCCTTCATTATAAGAATAGAACAGGCAGTAAATATCTGTTAATGGAAAACTGCAGCCACTTTAACAGTAATAAAACTGCTTGAGGCATTGGGTACAGGAGACTAAGGCTGCCATACCTATCAACTCAAAAGGCACCATCTACAGCTCCCCCTGGTTTCAACTGAACCTTCCTGACAAGTGAGACAACGGTTTATTCAGAGCTTGCTCCAATACAGCAAACCAAGATAAGACTTCATTTCCAATCATAAAGAAAATGCAATGAAATAATGAACAAAAAAGTGTTCCCAGTACTATGGCCAAAAGACTGATGTTGCAACATTGGAAAGATAAATGTATGGCTCCATTTATTCAATGCATTGAAGACCTAATTACACTTGCCACCTATGAAAGGATTGTCTATAGACGTAGACTTTGTATGGATAAGTATAATGAAATATGAGACCCATTTTTACAAAAATTAGTAGTTTAGGGAAAAGCATGTTGGTTATATAATTGAGATAGATAGATAGATAGATAGATAGATAGATAGATAGATAGATAGATAGATAGATGAGAGAGAGAGAGAGAGAGAGAGAGAGAGAGAGAGAGAGAGAGAGAGAGAGATGCAAGATACTTGCATCATATTTCCATTATATATATCTATATCTATATCTATATCTATATCTATATCTATATCTATATCTATATCTATATCTATATCTATATCTATATCTATATCTATATCTATATCTATATCTATACTGTGTGTGTGTGTGTGTGTGTATGTATGTATATATATATATATATATATAGAGAGAGAGAGAGAGAGAGAGAGAGAGAGAGAGAATTGTAATTGTTTATTGTTCTAATGTCACATAATATTTTATATTTTATATTTTTACTTTATTTCTTTCTGTTATATTTTTCTTATTTTTAAGCACTAGCTATGTATTTTTTAATAACATATGTATCTTTGTGTACTTTTTTGTTTTTGTTTTTCTGTCATTATTTTAAAAAGCAATAAAAAAATAAAAAGGGATCCCAGCAGGAGGCATACACAGTCAACTAGTTTTGTAAGGACAGTTGCCCCCAAATCTATTTCACATTATATTAAACAAAGATATTTCTACACTGGTCACTACCCATTCATGAAGTTATGAATGTAAAGTTCTGGAGTTTTAAAATGAAACAGTTGTTGATAATTTTTATGATTGAAAGATGAATTTACAGTGCTTAGTGCATGCAGCTTAAAAGATGTATTCTGCTATAGAAAAATGTCAAAGAATTATATGTTTACTTCAGGAATAACTTTTCTTCAAGGTGAAATTCTTTTTTAAAAAATTGAGGACTAATATACCTAAATAGAAGGTGAAAACGTTATATAATGTATTTGCAGACAAGCTGAACACAGTGTGGTTTAGGGCTGCAGAGGTATGGTGCTCAATTGGGTAATACGTAATTTCCTAATTGAATATTGGCTTCCATGGGCTAGTAACGATTTTCATTAAACTATAAATACTAGCTTTGATCCAGTGGTGCCCTTCAGCTAGCAAAAAACATCTGCTACTCATAGAAGAGTTACTTCCCACCTACTGGAAAAATACTGTCTAAAACAGGGCTTTCCAAACTTTTCCCGCGGCGACACACCATCGGCAGCGTGCGAGAAAACCCGGAAGCACCACTGCCACTTTCGGTTTTTGCGCACCGCCGCCACTGCGGCGCTTTCGGATCTTCATGTGCTGCAGCAGTGGCGGCAGCAGTGTCCTTGTGTGCCGTGCGAAAACCCAGAAGCGCTGATGGCCCCCGCCCCCACCGTGCATGCAGCCGCGCGTGGTGGCGGTGCACCATCAGCGCTTCCGGGTTTTGACGTGACACACCTGGGCCCTGCAGGCGACACACTTTTGTGTCACGACACAGAGTTTGGAAAGCTGTGGTCTAAAAAAATCAGCCCACATCTTCTGCTTACTGCAGCTCTTTCATGTGCACAGTTTGTGTGCTTTAACATGTATGTTGTTTGTTGTTGTTATTATTGTTGTTACTTCTACTTCTACTTCTTCTTCCTCCTCTTCCTCTGCTATAATACAGCTTCTGATACATCATGATGCTGTATTATTACAAAAAAATCTCCCACTGGTACTTCTTGGAAAGGCACTAATGCATTTTCTATTTTTTTCATTTTTCAAAACTAAGCCATTGGCAAAAAAAAAAAAGGTAAAAGTTCCCCCCGCACATTTGTGCAGTTGTGTCCAACTCTAGGGGCTGGTACTCATCTCCATTTGTTAGACGAAGAGCCAGCGTTGTCCGAAGACACTTCCAGGGTCATGTGGCTGGCATGACGCACGCGGAACGCTGTTACCTTCCCACTGAAGTGGTACCTATTCATCTACTTGCATTTGCATGCTTTCGAATTGCTAGGTTGGCAAGAGCTGGGGCGAGTGTGGGAGCTCACTCCGTCACGCGGCGCTCGGGTCTTGAACCGCCAACCTTCTGATTGACAAGCCTGGCGTCTTACCCGCTGAGCCACCACACCCCTTTTAAGCCATTGGCAAAACATGTATATATTTTAGCTGTGTAATCCCAAACGTTGGTGGCTCAGATAATTCATTCTTCAGAACTTCCTCTTAATTTCTGAAAATCAGACCTTAGCTGTTCTGCTCACTCATTATCTACTCATATTCCACAAGTTGTACTTTTTCATTTCCTTAGAAAATATTCTTCATGATGTTTAAAGCATTCAGTCATGCTGGGATGTACTGCATCAAGCACTGCTTTTTGTGTTGAAGATGGATAGAGTTTATATTTTAACAAATGAAATACCAGATCAAATATAGTTTAATCTTCTTAAAATTAACCATACTTAAGGTTTTTTGGCTTTTGGCTCTGTAAGAGCAACTAAGGTTCCAGCTTATTAGTTGTCTTGTGCATCATTAACAACAATAAGGAAGCAAATGGGAAGCAATCAACTTGCTTGAATCTGTGTAATTGCCAAGACACCTAAAGGCAAGAAATCATTGTGCTGTAATTTCTAACAACATTTGCCATGGAATTAATACAACTCAGCAAAATATTCCCCAGACCTGTAGTAACCATTTAGAACTCTGTGACTATGCTACCATTTAATTTCACTGATTTTCTAGGATGGCAATACTTCAAAGAGAAGCCCTATTCAGGGGAGCCTGATTGCCTTTACAAGTACAATTAGAGGTGTCCACGGGCAGGATGGGGGGGGGGGACAAAAAAACATTAACAAAAAACTGAGCATCTCTGAGTACAATATACCATTTTTGCTTCAGATTGGCAAACTTCAGGAGTGATTGAATCCAAACCAAACAATTAGACTGAGATTATTATCTATCTCCTGAGGCCTGGCCTACCCATCCCATAGAATATGACAATAGGAGAACATACATCTCCATTTAAAAAATGTTCTCTTTTGCTAAAACTAAAAACAGCATACAGTAGGCAAGGGACTATTATGACAATATGTTCTCCACATCTGTTTATTTTCTATTTATAGAGCTATGTTACGGAAGGCTGGAAGGCATTAAAATGGTTTCTGCCCCAGCAGAAGGGGGACATCTATGCCAGGATCACATTCTGTTGCATTAATAGACCAAACCTTAGATTCTTGGCATCATCTATTGACAGACAATTGAATTGTTTCATATATAATGTATGTGAGGTTTTAATCTGGAACTACTAAAAAAATCAACATCATCATCATCATCATCATCATCAAATAGCTGCTTAGGCTTCAGTCAAAGCAGGTGTCAGCCCTACAAGATAGACAGCCTAAGAAACCAATGCCATATCCTGTAGGTGAGGTATATTTTTATTTTAACAGCTATAGTAGTAGAATCTTGCAAGTCTGAAAGTGCTTCCCCCTGCCTCACGTTATCTTCCTGTGATCTAGGGAGGGGCCTGAGACATTAACTCAGACTAATTTCTTGACCTAGGCTCAAGTCCCTCTTATCTGACTGTTACTTTGGTAGGGGCTCTTCCTCCTGTCCTTCAAGGCCATTCCTTATTCCCTCTACAGCAGGCCACATATTCACCTATTAATACTTCATTTAATTCCATTATAAATGCAGCAAAAATACCTGCGGTATTTGTAGTCGCATTTAGTGTTATGACTTTAATGATACCACTACCACCCCTTTCTTTTCTGTAGTAAAACAACTTTGCAAGTAGTAGTGAAATCATTTTCGATAAAGTCTGCTGTTGGTTTCACTCTGAGGACTAGATTTCATGGGAGGACATGTCTGGAATCCAGAAGCATGACTTTGTCACACTGAGTTAGACCCAGCAGCTAGACTTTAGCCCAATATTTCTGCTTGGCTAGTAAGGCCTTGTTAGGATCTCAATGGCTTTCTAACCTGGAAATACTAAAGACTAAACCTAAGAGCAACTACATGTACAGATACTGAGAAACACCTTCTCGTCTGTGCAGTGCATTCCTCCGACCTTCAGAATTGGATCTCAGTTTAAATACCCTGCACAGGAGATTTTTTTAACAACGTAACTATGCTACCTGCTGAAGCCTAATCGGATTCAAATTATTAGGATGCTATTGCCTAGAAAAATATTCTCTACAATGCTCTCCCTTTAAAAGCAAGGATTTCAAGAACAAAAGAGGAGTAGACTCTTGATATTTTACCTGCAGTGTCTTTCTCTCCTGTAGTTAGTTCTCCGTTGATTCCATTCTCTTTGGTTCTGGAATATGAGCTCTGTGGTCCATGTGCACCATATTCTCCAGCTTCATCCTCTTTGTATGGAAACCCATTAGCACTTCTGACCAGTCCTTCCCCTGTGCCACTTTGCTCCTTCATCTCTGCGGCATGTGGATGTGAAGACGCTTCTGCTATCTGACCTGGGGTCCAGTGCGGTGCCTTAGCTTCATCTTTCCTATCGTCTGCCATACTTCTGGTCCTTTATAATTTTTCTTCTATTAAGAAGGGAAAGAGAAACCACTAGTAAACTGAAACATGCTGCAGATATTCTTCCCCTCCCAATGGTAAAACTGAAATATGGCTGGATATGGAAATGTGTAAGAAAGCATCATCTTTGGGTATGAAGAAAAAGAAAAATACATTGAAAGTTTTGCACTTGACTTCAATATATTAACATGCATAGCAATTATTTTTTTCAATAATAAGAGTAAATAATTAATAATCAGTGATCTAAATTTATGCATGGCTAGTCCATCTTAGCCTCATTGTATGGTGGGCTGCACAAGAAGAATAATTGGTCCAACATCACTCACTGATATGACTGATTTGTAAGTGAATGCACGTGTTCCCAGTCTAAGCCTTCAGCACTCAAATCCATGGCGTGTCATTCATGGCATGTTACAGTTGCAAGTTATTAGATGCCTATAGATGGTAGAAGCAAGGCAGGAGATAACGCCTGGGCTTGGCTATTATTTCTTTTATTTTTATTTATTGCAGTATGGCTTCAACTTCATATAGAAAATGTAGGATGGCGTTCCAGTCTCTAGATCAGAGCTTTCCAAACTTTTCATGTTGGTGACACGTTTTAGACATGCATCATTTCGCGACACACTCTTACAGCAAGGCATCATTTCACACACACTCTTACAGCAAGGCACAAGGCAGACACTAGGACCTGTGCGGAATCACAGCAGGTTTGGAGGCAGCAAGGCACAAGGCAGGCACTAGGACCTGCGCGGAATCCTGGCAGGGCAGGTTTGGAGGCAGCCAGGCACGAGGCAGGCACTAGGACCTGCACGGAATCCTGGCAGGGCTCCGAGGCAGCAGCAGCCGTGACACATCCAGACACTGCAGCTGACACACTAACGTGTCCCGACACACAGTTTGGAAAGCTCTGCTCTAGATCATCAATTTCTGGGAACCCAAAACAAAGCATGGCCAAAGAACAAAGGAGCTGTACTACTTCCTCCAATGTATGCTGGAGTGACTTCTCTCACCAGTTGAGGCAAACTCTGATTTCTAAACTCTGGATTCCTCATTGGAAGCAACTCATAAGGCTCTACCAGTGCTGAATAGGGGGAGGAAAGAGGGAATCCATGCTCATCAGACTGTTACGGACTTACCACCTACAAAATAATAATAATAATCCTAGTTCCAACCTAATAAGGGCCTTAACTGAATTTGAAGCAAGCATTCTAGTAGCCCAGTTCTTTGGATTTTTAAGTCGGCTTCATTTAACTCCATTTCTAATACTGCTAGGAAGCAGTTAGATGATATAGTAAGCTGTTTGAGAGTTTCTCCACATATTATCTTGGCATACTTGTGGAATAAAATAATTTACTATATTCTAAAGCCAAGGGTCTATTTGAATACTTGAATGCTCACTACTGCTGCTATTAATTTTAGGAAAACTAAGGCGAGCTTGTTGCACTGAGTTAACAGCTTAGCATTTAGATGGGATGATTAAAGTCTTTTGGGCAATGGAAAGCTTCAGTAGTGGGAATTCAGGAATATGTTGATTTATTTAGCCCAATGCATCTCAAATGGTTTACATTTTTCTGCTTACAAAATGCAATTACTAGAGTCCAAACATAATGTTTTATGCTGAGTCACTAAAGGTCAGTCTTGACCAGTATTGTTTCCTTTGTCTGGCAGCTATCCAAGGCTGCAGAAATTAAATCTTTTCCAGCTCAGTTCCAAGAATCTTTTTTAAAGTTGAAGATGCTGGACAGTAATGCAGGTCCTTCAGCATGCAAAGCATGCATATTGCCATGGAGCTGAGGCCCCTCTATAATTATGATACAACGCTAGAATCCTACATAAAAAAAACACCAATACAATTATGGACTAAGATGTCCAGGAGCAATAGAGAGTGAACTCTGCCAGATGAAACTTGTTGCAGTACCATCCCTCAAGAAGTGGGGGGGGGGGGAACATGCACATAGTGGTTATGAATTCCTCAGCTGATATTCTTTATCTGTGTGCTGATTTTCTATGTAAAGCTAACTCAAAGCAGCCCATAATATTAAAAGCAAGTTTGCAAAATGCCAAGCTTGCCAGACAAAATATCAATGCTGTAATCATATGAATTTCAACGAATATACAATGCCAAGCAATATTAAATATATATTTAATAAAATATATATTTAACAGTCCTAACAAAAATCTAAAACACAATTTAATCAGCAAAAATGCTGCTTTTGATCATATTAAGTGGTGGTCCAGCAGCAAGGTCTAAGATGAGCTCAAGGCACCTTCAGTTGCAGGTAGCTAGATACCCAGAGAAAGAGGCCAAGCATTCCAGTCTGGATACATATTGGCTAGACCAGAGCTTTCCAAACTTTTCATGGTGGTGACACACTTTTTAGACATGCATCATGTCGCGACACACTCTTGCAGCAGGGCATCATTTCGCAACACACTCTTACAGCAGGGCACAAGGCAGGCACTAGGACCTGTGCGGCATCCTGGCAGGGCAGGTTTGGAGGCAGCCAGGCACAAGGCAGGCACTAGGACCTGCGTGGAATCCTGGCAGGGCTCGGAGGCAGCAGCAGCCGCGACACACCCAGACACTGCAGCGGACACACTAACGTGTCCCGACACACAGTCTGGAAAGCTCTGGGCTAGACAGAGGCAGAGGGATCACATCTTCCAGGACTCACAGCTAAATGGTCTTAGATGGTGCCAGCCCATTCAAATCATCACTGGATAATTTAACAAAGAGAAAGCATATGCACATACACACCCCTCCAACGTGTCATTCTCAAAGAGAAGAGAATTTGGAGAAACAGCACCAAGAAAAAAATATTTCCTTATTTCCAAAGTAAGAATGCAGAAAACCTCAACAGTCAGGCCAACTATATCCTTTCATAAATTGGGTACATTTATAAGTAATCCTATGTAAATAACGTGTAGATATATCTGTAAAATATATATTTGTCAAACACTTCTAGGTAAAATTTAATTGTGGAAGAGTGAAGTCACCCCCTGGAGTGTGCAGGCAAGTTTTTCCCTGGGCTCCAGAGTTTTGGTGCTACCTGGGAAGGAGGGTCAAAGCACTCCCGCCCTCCCCTTAATTGGAGAGTGTTTTATAAAGAGGGAGCTGAAAACAACCACGGGTGAGGGTGTGTTGGGGGAAAGAGACAAGTCCAGAGGACAGCAGAGACGCAGGAAGAAAAGCTCCAACCCAAGGCAAGCACCTCAGCAGCCGTCTGCAGACAGCAAAGGAGAACTTTGGTTCTCGGAGCTGCGAGACCGGCGGAGAGGCCGAGCTGAAAGACGGGGAGGAAGAGGGCCCGACCAGAGTCTGCAAACCCAGGCAAGCCTGCAAACAGCAAACCGTACCAAGCCCGCTGCGTGCATTTTACGTGCAAATGGACTGAGACTAGCTACAAGAGCTGAAGACCTGGGGGGAAAGAGATTTAAAGAAGAAATAGTTAAACATAGTGCTAACATAGGAATTGGAATAGAACATAGAGATAGAAATGTTTAGATTAAATAAGAATAGAAATAGAATAGTAGTAAACTTATAGTAGAGAGCCAGTTTGGTGTAGTGGTTGAGGCACCAGGCTAGAGCCTGGGAGATGGTGAGTTCTAGTCCTGCCTTAGGCACAAAGCCAGCTGGGTGACCTTGAGCCAGCCACTTTCTCTCAGCCCTAGCAAGCAGGCAATGGCAAACCACTTCTGAAAAACTTTGCCAAGAAAACTGCAGGGACTTGTCCAATTTCCAAGAATTGGACATGACTGAATGGATAGCTGTACCATATTAAGAAAAACCCTAACATTAATCAAATCCAAAAATTCATGTATTAAGAACACATGAAGCCACTGTGGTCATACTGGTGCCTCTTTTGTGTCTCAGGCAATCTTTTTTTGTTTCTTCAGGTCTTTCCAAATGGAGGTAAGTGGCTGATCTATGGACCTTGCAGTGCACTTGAAACCCACTCGTACTAAAAACTGATAAACATGAATTGATAAACATGAATTGATTTATAACTATCACAAATTCCCCTTATAAACTTATTTTTCAGGATTTATATGCGTCTTGCTTTCCTTTATCCCTGACAAAAGAAATCCAGCTGTGGGCCACATCTGTTCCTGATTTCAAAAGGTGAGCCTAGAGACAGACTGTCTGTTTCTTTTCCAAACTGCTGTGAAGAAACCTGAAATTATTTCCTTCTATGGCTGTACTGACTGACCTCTACACACATACATCACTTCATGGCTCTTACCTTCTGCGGCATTTACTGCCGATTCTGATAAGCTGTGGTACCTTCTGAAGAAGATGGATGGCTTCAGTAAGTAAAAATAAATAAGAAAGTAAGAACTTGCGGGGAGAACCTCAGCCTAATTCTGCCCACCTTCCTGAAGCCATCATGCTATAAAAATGATGGTCTGCATATGCAGATATCATTCAGTATACTTTATCTTAAAGCACCATCTAATATGCTGGGCATAGCTTTTTTTAAATGCACCATTCTTCTTTGCATGAAGCCCTAAGTTCATCACATGAATGTAAGAAGTTGCCTTACATGGTGCTCATAGGACCCAGTAGCTCATTGCTCTGCATTCTGAGCAATGACGGATCAACAAGTTTGCAGGCAAACGTAGACTTCAAAAATCATTAGGTTAGGAATGCAATATTAAGAATATGGAACAGATATAAACCCAGGCTGTGCCAGTAATACCTTTACTGGCCTCAGCACAAGAAGCATTTTATAGAACAGAAACAGCAGGCAAAGAAAAATGGTTAAGATATCAAGACTTGCTAATACAGGGAAACAAAAGATGAAATCAAGAGAACAAGTGGCTGCAGAGGAATTTACTTTCCTTATTTTTTTTTAATAATTTTTATTGCACATCAATAATATAAACATAAACCGACAATAATACAATTCAATACAACATACAACACATATTATATATTATACAATATATTGTATATTAGGTATTAATTACCTTTAGATAGATTACCGCTCTACCCTTTACCCTATCTTATTATTTCTTCTTTACATCTTCTTCAAAATCTATATTCTATTCTTTCTTCCATACCTCTGACCTTTTCAACCAAACCAACACATTCTAATAACTTTCCAATTTCTGAGTGTTTTAATAGACACTCAGCCTTTAACCCTTTACCTCCTACTCCTCAACATACTTTTACCTTCTGAGATCTCATCTTCCTCTTCTTTCCCTTCTCTTCTTTCTGTAATCCCCTAATTCTCTATTCCTTACTTTCTTAAAATTTCACTGTAATCAAACAACATAAAACAAAAACAACAAAACAACAAAGTTAAATAAAATGGACTTCCTGTTTTCTCATCAAAAATTTCTACAATATATTCTACGTTTTGTATAATTAATATAGTTGACTACTTACACAATTTATACAATTCTATATCTCATTTACATTGAATTCACTATTTGTATTTTTTGAGTTTTTTCTATATATCTGTAAAATGGGTCCCAACATAAGTTAAATTCTTCGTGATTCTTGTCGTTTAATAAATCTGTTAGTTTTGCCATCTGAACTAGATCCATTGTTTTTAATAACCATTCCTCAATTGTAGGTATACAATCCTCTTTCCAGTGTCTAGCAAATATAATTCTGGCCGCAGTTAATAAATAAAATAGTAATTTCCCATATTTCTTGTGAAGGAATTTACTTTCCAATGGTTTTCATATGCAAAATTAAAAGAGGTTTAATATGGATAAAAAGCTACCAGGTATAGAACGTGTAACAGAATTTGAAATGGAATTATGTAGAAATGATGAACATGTAATTGCTAAAATGTGTAAACTTCTGTTAAGATTTGAAATGGAAGAACAAGTTAAAGAGTGCATAATAAAATGGGCTAAGAATTTTGGTTATTATATACAGTACAGATGGAACAATGGGAAAGAATATGGCTAGAACAATTGAAATTGACATTATCTTATAACTTGAGAGAGAATTTTTATAAAATGATGCATGTCACCAAAAAATTAACTAGGATATATAAAGGTACTTCTAATGTTGGAAATGTGGAAAGTATGAAGGGACATTTTACCATGCATGGTGGACTTGTGAAAAAGCAAAAAAATATTGGACACAAATACATATGATGATGCAGAGAGTTTTAAAAATTAACATTCAGATGAAACCAGAATTTTTCTTACTAGGACTTAAGAATAGCCAATTAGAAAAGACACATGGAAGATTGGTTTTATATATGGTAACTGCAGTGAGGTTATTATATGCCCAAAACGGAAGAATACAGGAAAAACCCACCGTGGAGGAATGGATTGTGATGATGGCAGAACTTGTAGAAATGGCTAAATTGACTTGTTTGATTAAGGAGGAAACAAACTACTTCTATAAAAGACTGGAAACTCTTTATGGACTTTTTGCTGAAAATGGATAAAAATGAGCTGGTGATTTCTGGATTTACTGAATAATAAGGGTTGAATATAAGGGGTGTGGTGGCTCAGTGGGTAAGACACCAGGCTTGTCGATCGGAATATTGCAAGTTTGGAGGTTCGAATCCCTAGCCCCGTGTGATGGAGTGAGCTCCCGCACTCGCCCCAGCTCTTGCCAACCTAGCAGTTTGAAAGCATGCAAATGCAAGTAGATAAATAGGTACCACTTCGGTGGGTAGGTAACAGCGTTCCGTGTGCGTCATGCCAGCCACATGACACTGGAAGCGTCTTCGGACAATGCTGGCTCTTTGGCTAACAAACGGAGATGAGCCCCGGCCCCTAGAGTCGGACACGACTGCACAAATGTGTGGGGGGAACCTTTACCTTTACCTAAAGGTTGAATATGGGGAAAAGGGAACCATGTTATGTAATTTAGAGGAGGGGAAACAGGTTTTAAGTATGTCCAACTGCTATAAAGAAGATCCAGAAGTCGCATCTTTACGTTTTTTGTTTTTTGTTTTCTTTTTGCTTTCTATTGTTTTCAACACCTTTTTCTTTACCTTTCTTTTTTCTACATTGTTTCATGTTTACCTTTTAAAAAAATCTTTAATAAAAATTACACAAGTTTGCAGTCAGGCAATTGTTGCTGCCCTATTACCCAAGAGCCTCTAACTAACTGAATCTAGTATCTTACATGAGTATAGCAGGTGACCTGCTATTGAACAAGGGCACTGGTGTCAGTCCCTCCAGTACAGGAATTCAGTTGCAGCTGCCTTCTCAGTAGCCCTACTATAAAGGCTTCCCGAATGAAGCGTAGAGTGTTTGAGGATCGGGACATTCGCAGGGAGACCAAAATGCTTGTTTACAAAGCCATTGTACTACCAACCCTTCTGTACGCCTGTGAAACATGGACCCTCTACAAACGCCACCTCCAACTTCTTGAAAGATTCCATCAACGCTGCCTCCGAAAAATTCTGCAAATTACTTGGGAAGATAGGTGGACTAATGTTAGCGTATTAGAAGAAGCGAAAACCACCAGCATTGAAACAATGATCATCCAACATCAACTTCGCTGGACCGGTCATGTTGTTTGAATGCCTGACCATCATCTTCCAAAGCAGCTACTTTACTCCCAACTTAAGAATGGAAAACGGAATATTGGTGGACAGCAAAAGAGATTCAAAGATACTCTCAAAGCTAATTTAAAAAAATGTAATATCAGCATTGAGAACTGGGAAGCCCTAACTCATGAGCGTTTCAATTGGAGGTCAGCCTTTATTAATGGCGCTATGGACTTTGAAGAAGCACGAGTACAGGGCGAAAAGGAGAAAAGAGCTAAAAGGAAGGTATGTCAGGCAAACCCTCATCATGACCATCTCCCACCCGGAAACCTATGCCCTCATTGTGGGAGGTTGTGCGGATCCAGAATTGGCCTTTATAGCCACTTACGGATCCACCGTTAAAATTTTACCCTTGGAAGACAATCTTACTCGGCTACGAGTGATCGCCAATCGTACTATAAAGGCTAAGTTTTACTGCAAGCAAATTAGCAGCCAGTTAGGACAACAATCAACTCTGGCAGTGTAGAACTCTGAATATATAAAAAGATTCACTCTTCTACCATGTTTTCCTCTAGCCAGTCCAAATCTGCTTTATGTTTCTCATCCTACTCTCCGAGGCCATAGAATATTTGCATCTGAACAGTGTCCTCAACCTGAGAAACAGTCTCTCCTCCCCCCCCCCCCAATGCCCTGACATCTCTCAAAAGTGTTTTGGGTACTGGTCTATACTATTATCATTTCTATTAGAAAGTAGTAACTGAAATAGAATGAAGTGGCTTGTTGGTTTTATTGTTTTCCTATTAATCTTCTCTGCTAGTATCAATTTCAATGGTATTATAAGTTTTAAACTGATTGTATTATATGCTGCCTTGGGAACACACTGCAATTTTGCTTCAACATCTGAAATAAATTAAAAGCATTCAGTAAACTTTGCTATACAAAAATTCTATTGCATGCAGAATGAAAACCTGACTCAATTGATAGAAGATTTAATTTTGTTATGTGTAGATAGGTCGGGGTGAGGCATTTGTGGTCTTCCATATCCAGCAACTCCAGCCAGCATAGCCAGCAGTGAGGGTTGCCGAGAATTATAATTCACAACATTGGTTCACAGCTCCATTGAAATGCTATCTACCCAATCCGGGAGCCAGCAGAAAAGTATGCCAGCTTAAGATCTGCCCTCATTTGACAGTCCCACTCCTGCCGTAGTAATGAGGCCAGTGAATGGTGCTGTCATTTCTTAATTACTGCAGGGCAAGTTAAGGAAAGGAACTGGCTGGTAGCCCCAGCTTGGTTCTCCTCCCACCCAGAGCCGCCTCCTGGCGAGAAAATAATTGCCAATCATCAACATGGTTGGACAGTTTGTTTATTCGTTCAGTCGCTTCCGACTCTTCGTGACTTCATGGACCATGAAGTTGGACATTCATGGTTGGACAGAGTAGGGTGAATTTAGAGGGGTGCTTACAATCGTGGGTTTACCCATCTGTCAAGTTACCTAACAAGTGGCAGAAACTAAGAGTAGGGCTTGGGATGAAGAAGGAAGGAGCTGTCCTCTCAGCTGAGCTATTTCTGAAGAGGGCTATATTGTTCTGAAAGAGGCCTAAACCCAAAAGATGCTATTTCCAGTCAATGTTACCGGGGGGGGGGGGGGGAGGGGGGTCTAGCCCTAGACCCCTGCATTGCAGGGTCCCTCAGGGCTTTACTCTCTCTCTGATCTTATTTAACATCTACATGCAGCTTCTGGGTAAGGTCATCTGTTGATACAAGATCAAGTATTGTCAGTACATGAGTCTATTGGAGTCGGGCGGCTATAATAAATTGAAATAGTTAAAAAAATATGCTGATGATACCCAGTTATGCATCTCTATCCCAGGCTGGCTGAGTGGTACTGTCAAGGTTCTTTCCCAGTGTCTGGATGCTGTGGAGATCTGGATGGGAAAAAACAGTTTTGGGTCAAGTCTAGCAAGACTGAGTGACTGGGATTTTGAGTCCCCTAATTCTAAGAATTATCTACCTGGGAGATTACACTCTGCCAGATAGGACTCGTGCACAATTTGGGGGTATTCTTGGACTCTTAGCTTCTACTGGAAGCGCAGGTGGCAGCCATGGCCAAAAGGGCTTTTAAACAAGCCTATCTTATGCACTAATAATAGGCCACTCCTGGATCAGGAGGCTCTACTCATGGTCACTTATGCCCTGGTCACCTCCCATTTGCACTGTTGCAATGGGGCTGCTCTTGAAAAGCACCCAGAAACTGCAGTTGCTCCAGAACACAACAGCGTAAGTACTTATGGGTGAACCTCAGTATGCCCACATAAAACCACTACTTTGCAAGCTACACTGGCTCCCTGTAACCTCCTGGGTGTAATTCAAGGTGCTGATTGTCACCTGTAAAAGCCTTTATGGTACAGGGCCAGATTATTTACAGGAGTACCTGTCTCCAATGATCTTTGCTTCTCCCATGAGATCTGACAGAGTAGGCATGATTTGGGTCCCTTCTACAAAAAAATATCACCTAGTGGGACCAAGGAGACAGGCCTTCTGTGTCTCAATGCGTGCCCTGTGAAATAACACTCCCCTTGAGACTTAGATGACCCCGACTTTCTCTCCTTCTGTAAAAGCCTTAAAAACCTGGTTCTTCCCCCAGCATTGGGCCAGAACATGGGATGAGCCCATGTAGAATGAAATACTGTATCTTGATTGAGATATGAGTAGGCTGACCTTGGCTAATTCTGTTCTTCTTATTTCTGTTATTCCATTACCCTATTATTATTTTTTTCTGTCCCAAATTGTATTGTATTATATTTTTAATTCCTTGTTTTCATGTTTCTACAAACTGCAAAGTCATCCAGAGTCACTTGGCAAATTGGATGTCCGTATAAATCTAACAAATAAAGACAACAAGGATAAGCTTCACTGGGTACAAACAGAAATGAAAGAAAGAATAGCTCCAGCATTGCAAGGAGAGAGAATACCAAGCAGTTCAAAGTGATGGAAGATGATGGTTCGAATGACTGGTTCTCTCCTGGTGTCACAGAAGCTTGGAGAGCCAAGGAACAGAAAGAATTGCATCCAGCCTTGCAGTCAGGAGGGGAGCTGATGATAGTTGGGAGGGGGGAGGAAAACGATTGATCATTCTATCGAAGATGGACAAAAGGTGATCGGCAGCAACTGCCTAAAAATCCTCCTTATTGTGCACAAAATAATCTAGGTTTTGTGCAAGATTGTATAGATAAATAAGAGATTAAAATCTGTTGATCTTGAATCAAGATTGTAGTTACTGTTCATTTACCTTATCAAGCAGACATAGTTCCTTTCTCAGGTTTGCTAATTCATTTAATTCCTTGAAAGCCAGGCAGTTCTATTCATGTATATTATGTGCTAGACTAAAAAAAAGGAAGCGCACAAAATCTAAGTAAACAATATTATCATAGAAGGAAAATAATATTTTATTTAACCAGTGCACTAAAAGGTATCTAATAAGAAATACTTGTGTATAAATGAATATAAATATAAAGGTATACCGATACGGTTCACATCCCCATAAAAACAACAAATATTATTAAGGCTGCCAGCCACTTCATTCTTGTAATTTATTCTCACAATTGTACAGACAATCCATAGGGGTGCAAGATATGACAATCAGAGACATCTAATGGAGATAAAAATATATTTGATATTTTTATTTTTTCCTTGGGAAGAAAGGTGGTTCACAATGTTATTAAATAGGTGCATATTTTTGGTTAGTTCTAATATAAATGTTACCTAATAGTAAATTCTGGATTTTTTTCTTATGAATACATTTTTGGGGGGAAAATGCAGACTTGGCATGTAACATCTTTGATATAAAACTAGCTTATAAAAACATAACTATCAAGATAAGACACCACAAAGCCATTTAATAGATTATTCAGCCTTTTTTAAAGAAAAAAATATCTTCAACTGACAGTATGTATAAAATTATTCTCTGCCCTTTTAATAGTGGTTTCATTTCAGGAAGTTAAAACACTAATCAGAAGCATGTAGGATTAAGCACGCATTCGTATTTGCATTAAGCATAGCTTCTGATCAGTGAAAAAACATTTAGGTACGTTCAAAAGATACAATGCAGGCAGTCCTCGCTTACTGACTGCCTCATTTAGAGACCATTCAAACTTATGACGGTTGGAGAAAAAAAACAGCTTTGCAACCAATCCTCGCATTTATGACCGTCACAGCATCCCATGGTCACATGATCACCATTTGAGTACTTCACACCTGGCTTCCAACAAGCAGAATTAATCGAGAATGAAGTGAAATTGCAGGTCGTGGTCACATGATGTCTCGCTTAACAACCGCAGGGATTTACTTAATGAATGAAGCAGAAGTGAGGTCATAAGTCCATTGTGAAGACTACCTGTACTTGTAGTGCCAAGACTTTTTACAGCAGAAAGTGGCAGACCTTGTCTCTGAGTCCCTGAAGTGGACATGAACACAGACACATGCATACTGCACCAGAACTGGCAGCCAATCTCGTCAACCATAGAAAAAGAGTAAAGGGTAGAATGCCAAGGAAATTAAGAACAACCCAGGAACTCCATGGCTTCTCAAAGGCAAATAAATACACTGGGTGGTGAACAAGCAGCATAGTAAGCAGTTTCTGCCCCAAACACATGCACGGTGCATGGGTTGCATATTCTACATGTGTGTGTGTGTATATATAAGAATAATCAACATTTATATAGCAAATTTCAAGAGTGCAAAATGCCTGTTATCGTCAAATGAACATTAATTTCAAGTTCAATTTCCATGTATATCTGGAAGGTTAATTTTCAGGGTAATATTATCCTGATTCAAAGTTGCAGCTTTGCTGGGGTGAAAAATTACAGTTGCAATCCAATAGGTCAGAGGAAGTCCTGATTTTGTTCTCATTTAAAAGTTCCCTATGTTTGTACATACACATATAAATTAGAATAAGCAGAGTTGACACAAATTTGTGCTCTATGGACCCGCATCCTGGATCTTTTTTGTTGTCTAGCATTGTGGCGGTTCTGTGCAGCCCTGAATACGTTTTTCATGAAAAGCTAGCAATGCCTACCTATATGGGCAAGTTTTCCCTAGCACACTCTCTTTGATCAGCAACCCCTTCCTTCTGTCTGTCTTTTAAAATGTTAATTTATTCAAGTTCATTTACAGCTCTTACCTTATTGAACTGACATTTATTTCTATTCCTTGAAGGAACTGTGTGGGGCAAGTTTGAATTATTATTCCCACAACTGCATGTAATAATAATTTAATTGTTATTCCCACACTTGCAGGACCATTCTGTGTGTCTTTCCAGGGAATAATGCTGAGAGTCTCCACCCCATGCAACGTGGGAGATCAGGGGTCCAATGATTTTCCTGCTCTGTGGCTGCCCCCACACTTTGAAACACTCTGCCTGAGATAATATGGTGCCCCTCACCTTCTCTTTGAGAAGTCACCTATGACTACCTAGTTTTGCAGGGGTGTTGGGCACTAATGTTGATACTGTAAAAAGGTAAAGGTTTTCCCCCGCACGGTCGTGTCCGACTCTAGGGGCCGGTGCTCATCTCCGTTTCTTAGCCGAAGAGCCAGTGCTGTCCAAAGACGCTTCCATGGTCATGTGGCCGGCATGACGCGCGCGGAACGCTGTTACCATCCCACGGAAGTGTTACCTATTTATCTACTTGCATTTGCATGCTTTCAAATTGCTAGGTTGGCAAGAGCTGGGGCTAGTGCGGGAGCTCGCTCCGTCATGCGGCGCTCGGGTCTCAAACCACCGACCTTCCGATCGACAAGCCTGGCGTCTTAACCACTGAGCCATAACTAATGTTGATAGGGCTGCCTGAAGATTTTGTTTCAATTTGGGGGGAGGGGGTTTAATGTACTAATTTGTCTTATTACTCTAAATTGCCTGAAATCCTGTAAAGCAAACAGCATACTACATTCCTTTTTGTATAAATTAAATAAATGTTTTATTATTTCACATAAAACAACACCAATATATCCCCATGCACTGCCTTACACTGTATTCAATATCAACACTATGATTTTAACTTCTAGAAATGGATAATGGTGTGGATTGGGCTATACAAAATTGAATTGGATCCTTGCTTGCTTGATTGATTGATTGATTGATTGATTGATTTATGTCTTGACACAAATATGACCCTTTGGAGTGTGTTTCTACTTCAGCTATAACATTATCTATCTATCTATCACCATTTTTAAATAGCTTTTCAAATTAAAACTATTGATTTTAAAATTAAGAAAGTTATTTCAGCTTCGAAATACATTAATACAATTGGACTCATCCAACTATTAGGTAACCATAAATAAATGAAAAAGAACACCTCCTGAACCACTAAAATAGATTCATAATTAATTGGAAGTTTCGTAGCCTGGCCACTACTATAGTGGTAAGAAAAGCTTCAGTTCAGGAAGAAAAAAAATGTTATTGAAATATTACAGACCAGATGAAAACTCCTAATTGACAGAAACAGAACTTCCTTTCAAAGAGCAAACCAGGAATTATTACCTCAGATTATAAAATGTCAGAATAGCTATCAATATTTGGGTGCATTTAGATGGCAAATATATATAACATTCACAGTACATTTTAAAATACAATTCTCTATGATAGAATGTATTTTTTTTTAATAATAAAACCTACACTAAGAATTATTCTTTTTTATTCTCTGAAATGAGTAGGGAACCTAGGGCTCTCCAAATGTTGCTATGTACTGTATATATCCCAGAAAAACTGGTCAGCATGGTCAAGAGTGAAGGCTATTCCGAGTTGTACTTCAGCACCTCCTAAGACTCCCAACCAAGCTTAAAACAGCCCTAAAATGTTACCAAAATGATAGTGTCAATAGGAAGTACATTATTATTCAATTTGTTAAACCACAATTCATCCCAATAAAAGCAAAATATTCCTTTCCAAAATCTGAGTTGTACTGAGAGTTTTCATTTGTTTATTCTTTGTCACTAACCTTCTCTATCTCTGTTCATCTAACATTCCCTTCAACATCGTAATCTTGTTTCCTATTTTTCAAATATTGGTTATATTAATTTTTAAAAGGATAGCTAAAAGCCTATTGCCAAGTTTAACTTTATTCTTATTTTTAAAAACTATGTTATTATATAAAACTAAAAGAAATATGCATGCATGCATATACATATACATATATAACTGAGTTGCCAATACAAAGTAACATTGAAACTTAAAATTAAGAGGGGGGGAAAGAGGAAAAAAATGTGTTTGGAAATTTGCATCAGAAACAGAACATCTACAAAAATTGACCAGATTGCTTAAAATTCTTCTTCTTCGCCCCTCTGTTGAAAAAACACTAATTCAAATATTGACAAACATCATATCAACAATCCATTGCCCCAAATCATCAGATGTAGAATTATCCTCCCAGTATTATGCAATTCTTTTGGCCTTCCTCCATATGGAAAAGTCTGAAATCATTGACATTTGTTGATTCCAAATACTGGGGATATAGCCAAGAAGAATAAATGTATTCTTGATATCTGTCATCATATAACTACATCAATCTAAAGTTATGCTAACAAACTAATGGATTCAACTCAAAATGTGGCAATAATAGCACTAGCTATTGGGGGAATTTATATTCCAATTTCTGAATTGCATCTCTAATAGCAAGGTGATTCCAAACAAACCTTATTAAATATTCTCTGATGTGATACAATATGCATAAACACAATTTTCTAGTGTATTAACCTCATTTGCAGATGAAAAGAAGCAAATTTTACATTTTTTAAAGCAAACATCTATTGATTTAGTAGAACTGGATATTCAAGCTCATTATTATAAAGGGTGTAGAAACCATCAATATCAATTCCATCAAGTTAGAAAAATGGATCACTGGCTTTGGAGCCTCAACTGATTCCTCCAAAGTTTGTGGAAGTTCTGTGGATCTTCAGAAGCAGAAGTAGCAACAGGACCAAATAGTTTAAATAGAATATGCTTAAATTGAATAAGAAGAGCCAGTTTGGTGTAGTGGTTAAGGCATCAGAAACAGACAGACAGTAAGTTCTAGTCCTGCCTTAGGCAGAAAGCCAGCTGGGGGACCTTGGGCCAGTCACTCACTCTCAGCCTTAGGAAGCAGACAATGGCAAACCACTCCTGAAATCTTGCCAAGAAAATTTCAGGGACTATTCCAGGCAGTTGCCTGGAGTCAACACTGACTTGAAGGCACGTGCGCGTGCGTGCATGCGTGCACACACACACAAAAATAAACTGCCAAGAAGCACTATGAAATAAATCAGTTGTTTTTAAATTCTGCAAATCCAAATGAAGAAAGTCAGTATTCTGGAATTGTCATTTTCAGCATCTAACTCTGAATGTATGAAAGCTCTGATTTAGATATGTAATCTAGTCAAGATAATATATTAAAAATACATCACCTTTTATTTGATTTCCTTTAATGTTGCTAACTTTTACTGCTGAACATATATTGCTAACTTTTAATCATCATTATAGCTTAAGGTAATGAATAAAGACTTGGCTTTCTTCCAAGGTGTACAACTCTTATTAGTGGCTTGTTTTATTTTCTTAAAATATGCATAAGCTTAAGTGCAGTTATTTTGCCATTTATATGTTTATGGACTATTTTTTCCATGTTTTCACTAAATGGTGCAGTAGGACCATGTTACTAATAGGCATCTGGTTGATAGTATAATATTTCAGCGCAGATGCAAAACAGTAATCCCATTATATTCAATAATTACATGAGGTTGCTAGGAGGAGTAATTTCACTGTTTGGAGTATGGTATCATTAATATGCAGATGATACCATACCAATTATACATCTCTACCTCAGATTGAATGGAAAATGTGGAAGCTGCAAGATGGGAAGGGTAGGTTGAGGCTCAACCCAAACAAGACAGAGTGGCTGTTAATCCAGAAAACCCACTCCAGAATAGCTGTTGATGGGGGTCCATTAATCTGAACTTGGCTCCTGCTGGAACAGCAAGTAGAAACTGTGGCCTGAATAGTCTTTGCCCAGCTTTGGCTTCTGCACCAGTTGTGGCTGTTCTTGGAATGGGAGGCATCAGCAACCATCATTTCTATCCTTCTCACTACCTGAATGGACTTCCATCATGTGTTCTACATGAGACTGCCCTTGAAAATACCTAGAAGCTTCACCTGGTGCAGAACGCAGCTGCCTGTGTACTAAAGAGAATTTCCGTATATGGCCATATTAATACCGGTACTCTGGGAACTGCATGGGCTACCACTTTATTTCTGGGTACAATTCAAGATGCTTATGATAATGTATAAAGTCCTACATGACTCGGGACCTGGATATCTGTGGGACTATTTACTCAATGTACAATTTACCTGTTGAAGGAGTGTTGGTAGAGAAACTATGCTAACAACTCCACCCCTGTGAAATGCAACAGGATCACACAGAGGCATTTTTGGGATCAACTGTGCTAAACCAGCAGGAACAACTGGAGTGACTGAAGTCCTGTCCCTTTTTACATGCATGCAATGCATGCAATATGTATTGAAAAGTGATGGGTCTTCCATCGTCCAAACATGCCTGCCATTTTGATGCTGTTCAGCCCCTTGCGGACACCCCTGGGAGGTCACACTGAAAAAAACAATCTCTGCCAGGAACGCCCTTCTGTGGAATTAGCTTCCGTATAAGTAAGATCTGCATCCTTGTTGTTAATCTTTAGAAGACTGGTGAAATTGTGGTTATTTCAGCAGGCATTTGGGGATAAAGGTAAAGGTAAAGGTTCCCCCCGCACATTTGTGCAGTTGTGTCCGACTCTAGGGGCCGGTGCTCATCTCCGTTTGTTAGCCGAAGAGCCAGCGTTGTCCGAAGACGCTTCCACGGTCATGTGGCCGGCATGACGTGCACGGAACGCTGTTACCTACCCACCGAAGTGGTACCTATTCATCTACTTGCATTTGCATGCTTTCGAATTGCTAGGTTGGCAAGAGCTGGGGCGAGTGCGGGAGCTCACTCCATCACGTGGGGCTAGGGATTCGAACCTCCAAACTTGCGACCTTCTGATCGACAAGCCTGGCGTCTTACAGGGAACCTTTTCTGTTGTGGCTCCCGTTGGAACATCATCCCCTGAAGACCAGACTGACCCCGACCATGCTGGCCTTTCGCAAGGCCCTGAAAACATGGTTTCGCCAACAGGCGTGGGGACCCAGGAACGGGGTAGAGCCAATGCAGTGGTTCTACTGACTATTACAGATGGATGTGTTTACCTCGGCTCTGTATTTTGTTTCTAGATAGATAGATAGATAGATAGATAGATAGATAGATAGATAGATAGATAGATGACAGATAGACAGACAGACAGACAGACAGACAGGAGGATCGATATTCCTAGAGCCGCCTCAAATATTTTAAATATGTTCAGCTGCACTGTAAGAACCACCTGCCACTTGGATTTTATTGTATTTATATTTTTATTGTTGTTTTTATTGTATTTTAATGATGTGTTGTGAACCGCCCAGAGTCCCTCCTTGAGGGGGAGATGGGCGGTCATAGAAATTTAATAAATTAAATTAAATAAATAAATAAATAAATAAATAAATAAATAAATAAATACCTAGGATAGGAGGGGGTTGTATTGCTAATGATCTTGTTAAGATTGTGTTTTTATAGTGATGTTGATTATTATAATGCAATATATTGTATAATTTATTGTATACCTCCTTTTCTTTTCTTTTTACTGAAGCCACATAAAAGCACTTGAAATAAATAAACAAGCAAACAAATGGAAAAGGAGAACTCTGGGTCTTTGAGAGTGGGGTGCAGTAAATAATGCCACATTTCTTGCCCATTTCAGACAAAAAGGAGTGGTCAGCTGCTACATTTGAACAGCGAGATCTCTTGATGCCTTTGAATTTTCTACTAAATAAACTCCTTCAAACCTGACATAGTCAAATGTTCCTTCTATGAGGTGTAAAAAGAGTAGAGAGGATTCAGTGCAGCAAAATGACTGTGTGTGTGAATTTTTGGAAGGAGATGCCTTTTCATATTTTGTCACAGAAGACTGAAGGAGGGTTGAAAAACCTGATTCCAGGGTGAGAGAAAATACAGTACCTTGGCCTTACCATTAGATTACACTGACTGAAGATATAATGGAGAGGGGACTTGAGGAAGGCTCTCTTCTCACTCATTTACAGGCCTAGAGCACAGCAGATGGAAAACTAGCAATAAAAATGCATATTGTTGTTAGTCCTATATCAGGATCTGACGCAGTACACTGAGGAGGATCTAAGACAACCTAAGCAAGAAAGCCACTAACCAGGAACATTGCTTCATTGTTTTCAGCAAAACAGAAGGCTTAGGAACTGCTGCTGAAGATTTGTTCAAGATAATACATTACTATGAGGAAAGGCATATGTTTTAGGCCCTGCCTTCACAGAAAAGGCTAGCTCTGGATAAAGAGGGATCATGTTCTGTTTCTGCATCACATTATCTGACACAGTTATGATGTTTCCTGGGGGTTCTGGCATCCTGTGTTAATGAAGGCAGAATATTCAGCATTTTTCAGAGAGGCACCGGCTGGTATGCCAAAGAAAGATGCTCAGGGTATAGAAGAGGCCCACTTCGTTTGTCCTTTGTATTTGTGGAAATCTTTGCTTTCTGAGATGGCCCCGAAAAAAAGACACTCCACATTCTCAGAGTCTTTAAGGTCCAAAGATGCTTCCTTACCTAAGAACAGTACAGCCCAAAGATGGACAGCATTCATCCAGTCCAAACGAATGGGACATTCCTACAGTGAAGTTCAGTTTGAAGAATTCTGCTTCAGCACAAAGCTTGACACTTCTGAGCATCTGTTTGCCAATAAGCTTTTCACCAAAGCCATTTAGGAGATTCAGGCCCAGCTAAGCTTGGCTAGAACATCTATCTTTTAATATTTCACTAATGCCCAGCAAACATAACCTGAATCTGCTTCTCATTATAACATTCCTCCCACCCTATTTTAGCTTTGTGGAATAAAGCAGGCACTTGCTGACCTACTCAATATTTTACTTTCTGGTCCAGTTTCTAAACTCAACTTTCAAGAAAATCTCTCTTACAGATCAGAGACAAACTGTATTCCCATTAGTTCTGAACTCCCAAGCAGCTTCCAAACTGAAGCCCATATATACACAGCATTAGCAAATTACTGATGTCTGCATTTCTCACAGGTGTAAGGGAAGAGCGCACAGAATGACAGCATGTTACAGACTACTTCAGTGTACTAACACCCAGGACTAAACATAAAAATATGCTACATGAAATACTGCCCTTGTTGGGCTAATGAACAACATGCCAGCATACATGTAGCAAATGTACAGGCTAGTACTACACTGAAAGCAATGGCACTGGGGAATCCTCTCTTCGCCCACAGAAATGCAGTGAATACAAAAAATAATATTATAATTCCTGTTTCATTCTTACACAGCTCCAACTTACAACAGCAACCCCCTAATGGGATGCCGAATAGTAATGACGTCTGTCTGAAAACAGATGCTGCAGGGCTTTGAATGAAATCTAGTGTACTTTCTTACTCACCAAAAACAAGATGTTTGCCCCACTGATAACCTCAGCTCATACCCAAAGGGACTGTCTCTGGATGAAAGACTATTCTTGGCCTCTGCACACTTAACTGAATGAAAAGGCTGTATTCAAATGTCAAAGCACTTGTCAGTTGAGATCCCATCACATTTTTAGTCTGACATGACTAGGTCAGGAATCATGCACTTGGTTCCCTATCTCCTCAGACTGCATGATCCTTTTACCTCCTCAGTCAGTTCTTAAATAGTTCATTTTTAATGGCTTGCTGGCTCTTGCTCCTGCTGGCTGTAGGAGCAGTTGATCCAGAGCTTGGGAGTGTATAAAGTTGTTCATTATCTACCTTGCGTTAAGGGCCAGTGTGTTGTAATGGTTAAGGAGTTGTAGGGAGACTAGGTTCTAGTTCACCCTCAGCCATGGAAACTCCCTGGGTGGCTCTCAGCCCAACCCACCTCACTGGGTTGTTGAGGAGGGAACAGTGTGTAGGCTGTCTTGAGCTCCTCTACAAAAGGTGGGATACAAATCTCATTAAATAAAAGAAACAGTTCACAGCTTAAGCCAGTGTTTTCCAAAGTCCCGCTGTTGGCGACACACCAACAGCGGCGGCGGCGTGGCAGTGTGCGTGGCGGCGGCGGCGGCGTGCAGGGAGGCAGTGGCGGCAGCCTCGTGTTTCGCACTAAAACCCGGAAGCGCTGATGGCGCACCGCTGCCATTGCCGCTGCCGCCACATGCACCACCATCATCGCCACGCGCACCGCTGCAGGGGTGGCGACGACGCGCCATCAGCACTTCTGGGTTTTGTCGTGACACACTAATGTGTCGCGACACACAGTTTGGAAAGCTATGGCTTAAACCAACAGCCACATGGAGGTTAGTACAAACACAGTGTTAATGCTTAATCTTTTTCAATTAAAAATAGTGGTTATTTAACAGGAAAACCCCAATATATTTCATGGTAAGTGAAAGTATAAAATAATTATCACATCAAATAATCATGTCATTATTTATATGATAAATAACCCTAGCAAGACCTTAGACCCCACCCTAGCAAGACAAAGTGGCTCTCAGTTTTTGGTTTCCCTGGTTCTGGTGAGGGATCATCTTTGACTGTTGCAGGGGTTGCACTCCCGATTGGAGCTGGTCCTCCTGGACTCATGGCTCCTGCTCAAGGAGTAGGTGGCAGCCATGGCTAGGGGCCCCTTTGCACAGATTCATCTGGTGTGCCAACTGCGCCCATTCCTGGACTGGGAGGCCTTGCTCACGGTGACTCACAACTGATCACTTTCCAGGTGGGTTACTGCAATGCTCTCTACGTGGGGCTGCCTTTGAAGACCATCCAGAAATTACAGCTGGTCCAGAATGCAGCAGCACATGCAGTTTTGGGTACCCCATGGTTTGCCCATATTACACTGCTGCTGTGGGAGCTGCACTGGCTTCCAGTTTCTTTCGGGGTACGATTCAAGGTGCTGGAAATCACCTTTAGAGCCCTAAATGGCACAGAGCCAGGTTATTTGTGGGACCACATCTGCCCATTCCACTAGGGTGGGCGTGCTCCAGTTCCCTTTCTTTCAATGTTGCCAGCTAGTGGTCCTACTATCAGCCCTACAAGGTAGACCAGACCAAGACACATGTTTATCTACTTGTTGCTTTGGTAACAGATCTTCCATCAAGATTATCCTTCTTGTTAGCAGCCCCTGCCCTTTGGAACATTTTCCCCGAGATCCGACAGGCACCGACCCTCCTAGCCTTCCAAAAAGCCATAAAGACCTGGCTTTTCCAACAAGACATGGGACAGTGGGAGGCTGGAGCCCAGAAAAGATCTTTCTGGATGTGTGGGGATGTGATGTGGTTGGGGTGCCAGGAGTTTCTGTGTTGGTTTTTATATTTTTACTGTTGTTTATGAGCCACCCAGGGTTATATTGCATAAGATTAGGGGGGGAACATAATTTTTTTTCAAATAAATAAATCACTATTTGATAAAAGAAATAATTGATTAGAGAAAGACATAAATAGGATCCATTTTATTTCATGAACATTAGAAATTCTTTGTCATACTGAAAAGGAGGGACTATTTTATAGTAGCCATGGCTGCAGCTAGAAGTGCTCTCAAAATCTTGTACAGTTGTATGGTAGGATAAGATCTGTAACGATGTTCTGAAATGTAGTGGACCTAAGATAACCTAAGAATTAAGGTGAGGAGTCATATGTAGATATTTCGTTTATTTTAAGAATATACAGCGGCTAAAAGTAAGCATGCCTGAGAATACCATGGACAGCCAAGAAAACAAACAAATGGATCTTGAACAAATCAACCCAGAGTTCTCACTCAAGGCACAAATGACCAGGCTCAAATTATCCTATTTCGGACACATTATGCGAAGACCTAGCTCTCTGGAGAAGGCTCTGGGGAAGGTAGAAGGAAAGAGAAGAAGAGGACAACCAGCAGCAATGTGGATGGACTCAGTTACAGGGGCAAAGGATGTGCCATTGGAAGAGCTGAAAGGCCAGGTGAGGGACAGATTGTCATGGAGAAATTCTATCTATGTGATCACTAAGAGTCGACAACAACTTAATGGCAGATAATCAATCAATCAATCAATCAATCAATCAAAAGTAAGCATGATGCATTTGTCTTTTTTTCATATACCCTACTCAAGGAACTAGGGGCGTGGTGGCTCAGCAGGTAAGACGCCAGGCTTGTCGATCGGAAGATCGCAAGTTCGGAGGTTCGAATCCCTAGCCCCGTGTGACGGAGTGAGCTCCCGCACTCGCCCCAGGTCTTGCCAACCTAGCAATTCGAAAGCATGCAAATGCAAGTAGATGAATAGGTACCACTTCGGTGGGAAGGTAACAGCGTTCCGCGCACGTCATGCCGGCCACATGACCGCAGAAGCGTCTTTGGGCAACTCTGGCTCTTCGGCTAACAAACGGAGATGAGCACCAGCCCCTAGAGTCGGACATGACTGCACAAATGTGCGGGGGGAACCTTTACCTTTACTTAATCAAGGAACTATTAACTCAGTCAATCAACCAAGCAGCAAACAACAGCTCAATCAAGGAACTCCTAAGGGGAGAACAACACCTCCACCAACACAAGCAGGACAAGCCATGGTATATAAAGAGAGAGCAAGTCCCACTCCCTTTTCGCACTGAAGATGTTGCCTAGTCTGGCAATGAAACGTCTGCAAGAAAACAACAAGGCTCAGAGAGCACCAAGGACTCCACAGTTCAACCCTGAGCTACAAATATTCTCTTCAATTGGTATTGCCTCAAATTCCTCATGATCTTGCAGCCGAATGAGCAACCAAGTGTATTTCCAAATGACAGTAAGGTCATTTATTAATTTATTATTTAAACTAATAACATTGTGATGAAACTGTCAAGAGGCTGGTGAAGGTAATGGAGACTTTTCTTTACCCTCCCACCAAATCTGTGGGATACAGCTGCCCACATCTAGGACAGCTGGCATATGAGAGACAAAAACAGCAGGAGGCCAGCCTAATCATATTATCTGAGTTCAAAGAGGCAACATTCTTACTGACAACCAAAAGCCAGGAAATTAGTGTTGTCTGTTCCAGGCAATAGTCACAGTTGTGTGTGTGAGTCAGTGAGACTTCAAGGCTTGACACAAAGTTTCAAGAAGACAAGGGATCTGACTGGAGATTTATTTCAGTAGTATACTCTAGTAACGTGAGACCTTAAATACAGCCTCCCTCTCAACATACCTGATGCCAGTCAACCTTGATTCCTAGAGCAAGGCTATTCCTAAGTAGCTCTGCCTTTTCCATGTAACCATGCTCTTCTTCATCTTCCTACCCTCTAGCTTGGTGGAGAGGATCCTCAATCAGCATCTGAGTTGCCAGGATTAGGGCTGGGGGGACACAATTTTGCCTTTCAATGGTGCTAGGGTTTGGGCTTTCAGTGACCAATCTACTGAGTATCCCCCTCTTCCTTTGAGGAAAACTCAAAGACTAGATGACTCGAGATCGCTTCCAGGTGCTGAAGACGTCGGTGCGCTGAACCGAGCGCTCCTGGCTCGGCTCAGCTGTTTGCCTGCTTGCAGCGGTTTTTAAAGAAATAAAACTGCTGAAATCTCCCCTTTGAAGAAAAGGGGATCAGAAGATAAACCACAAGGGTCGCCGGAACCGTCGCTCTTTCCCAATTCCCGTTTTTCCACCACGGGAAAAAGGAAATTGAAGCGACGAAAGCGACTGGAAGGACCATCGTTATTGCTCTGCAGGAAACAGCGAAATCTTTTCAGATAAGTAGCACCTAAGTTCAGCACTTTTAGTCACTGTTTTATATTTGTGTTTATTTTAATTTTTACATATTATCTGCTAAGATCCTTCTATGGACATGATCGATGCTGCTGGTGCTTGTGTAATTTTCTTGCTAAAGAAGACTTGAGAAATGGTGGGAGCTTAAAGAATAATGACTTTACTTAGAAGTGAAATGGAGTGACATTAACTACTGACGAATGGCTTATTTACTGAAGTGGGACTAATCTATTTTCCTCTCTGGATTTTGAATTCAAATGGGTTAACGATCTGCCTTTTATCTTTTTTTTTTTTTTTTGCTTTTCTGCTTTTCATCTTGAGATGGTATTTTTTTTTTTTTTTTTTTTCCTGTAATGCGTTTGGAAATTATTTGGATTATAATGGGTATTTTTGGAATATCTTTGTTTTGAACAGTTTTGGGAATTTCCTTATTATATGGGATTTTAGTGGACTTTCTTGTTGCTTTTTGTCTTGGAGAGTGAAGACATTTGGAGTTGGGGCTTTCTCCTCTCCCCCCCCCCCCTTCTCTTTTTTTTTTCTTCTCTCTCTCCTCTTTGGGACTTGAGATTATAAGCTTGCCTGAGAACTGGATTGTTATTACATTTTCAAGGATATTTTGACTACAGCTAAAGGACTTACCCGTTGTACTCTTATCTTTTATTTTTTTTCATGTGAGAATTGTTGATTTTACCAAAGTACATTTTGCCCTCTTTTTTATGCAACATCTATTAAGAAAAAGTAGTATTATTTTTATTTTTTTTATTTTTTTATTGTATCTGGATATTTTTTTCCCCTTTCTTCTCTTCCCCCTTTTTTTCTTTTGAATCTTTAATAATTTTTTATCCCTCTTCTTCCCTTTTTCTTTTTTTTTATTGTTTATAGTAGTTCTCCTTTGTCTTTTGTTATTTTTCTTTTCTCTTTACAGGAATATTATATACAACCTGGTTACTGCGGCTGCAAGAGTGAAGAGGGATAGAGATAAGGAAACGGAGTCCATGGCTGCACCTTCAGAAGTATCAACATCAGATATGGAAAAAATATTGGATGCGATTACAGCACTGAATCAAAAAATAGATGATTCAACTACTGCCTTGGAGGAAAAGATGGATATTTTAACTGTTACCTTGGAGAAAAAGATGGATGACTTAATTACTTCTTTTGATATAAAAATAGACAAAAAAATGGACAATATTCTAGATCAACAAGTAGAAGAGAAATTGGAAGTGATGAAGGAAGATTCAAAAAAAGAATTTAGAAATGAAATACAGATTGTCAAAGAAATTGCAAATATTTTTCCAGGGGATTTTAAAGAGACACAAGGCCAGGTTAAGAAATTGGAGATTAAATCAGATTCTATTACTATGGAATATAATTTAGATGCTATTGTATTAGCAGAAATGAGAGAAGAAGAATTTATTTTGAGTCTGAGAGGAGCCCTGGAAAAATTAGATGAGAATATGAGAAAATATATAGTTGATACTTTAGTTCAATATTTAGAGATAGAAGAAGAAGATATGGACTCTGAGATAGATAAAATTTTCAGAGTTGACTCACGCTACGTTAGAGATAAGAAATTGTCAAGATATTTTGTGAGAAAAGTTACAAAAGAGCAAAATCTGAAGAAATATTACAGTGAGAGATCAAAAACAGTAGGGTTGGGTATAACTTAAAAGAATTAAATCAGAATTTTTTCTTTTTTGTTTGGAATCTGGGTTGTATAAATAGAAAAATTCTTTTCTTTTTATTTCTATATGCATAGTATAATAGTATGGTTGGGTATAAATTAAAAGACTTAAACTAGAATTTTTTCTTTTTATCTGGAATTTGGGATGCACAAATAGAAAAAAAAATTCTCTTTACTTACATATGTATAGTTTTGGAAAAATTAAAGTGTACCAACAATACAGGAATGGATGTTGAAATTACTAGAAATGACAGAAAATGACAAATTGATTTGCCTACTAAAAGAAAATTTTAATTATTATTCTTTAATGAGTGGAAATTTTTGATGGACTATTTGCAAAAAGCAGGAGGAGTAAAGCTAAATATGGGGTTTTGATGATTAGATTATAGATAAATAGTATATAATAGACAAGGAAAAATATATGAATGTTATATGAATAGCCAGCATGTTAAAACAAACTATATACTTTATTCTTATGACCATAGACGGATCGGAGGTTATCTAATTTCTATGTATGTCTTTTTCTTTATTTTTTTTCCTTTTCCTTTTTCTTTACTGCACTGTTCTTTTTCTTTTCTTTTAATTTGTATTTCTTTTTCCATTTCATCTTTAACTTTTAGCTTTGTATATTTAAAAACCTAATAAAACTTATGTAAAAAAAAAAGACTAGATGACTCGGATACATCTGCTTGATCCTGCTATTGCTCCCTCTTCTTTTCCTCCTGATCTGATTCTACTTTCTGAAAAATCACATGAAACACCCCACCCCACCCACAAAAGAAGGTGGATGGGATGTACTGTATGTCAAAGTGTAGACTGAAATGTGTGGATGGATGACAACTATACAGAAATGTTTCCAATGCAGTTCAGTGAGCACACATGCAAATGTCTTTCTCTGAGCAAGACTCAGTGGAAATGATATACGGTCCATGGGAAAGGCTACTAGAGAGTCAGCAAACTGCATCCATTAGAATATATTAATTAAAACGAACAGAAAATGTTCGTTTCACCTGAGAGCAAGTTTTGGAAAATTGCTCCTTGTGGAAGATTTGTATTAAGTTCTCCATGCAACTTCTTCAAGACGATCAAGAAACTGTTAGGGGAAAAAAGTAAGCTACACATGCATGCTGCTGCCGTTGCTACTGCAATACCGTTTGCCAATTCCAGAAACGCAAGCTGGAAGAACACTTCATGGCTGCTCTGCAACCAAAGCAACATATCCTGGAACTGTTAAATCTGGAGGGAGGACATTTAGAAGCACAAAACAAAACAATTTGGCTTTCTTCAAAAAATGTAGTAAATCTTTTCTGAATTCACTGACATAATGGAACATCCCTTTTTGGCATTCTTTCAACATCAGAAGATCTGCAATCACGAATAACGGTTGCAAATGTTTTGATTTAGTACTCCCCACCTCAAGCACATACATAAAAGACCCATTTTCTGTTGGTTACAATCCTTTTAAATTGCTATGTTGCCATGAGAACTTGATTAAAATACCACCTACATGCAGGGGGGGGGGAAGGGGGAGGGGGAGGGGAACATCTTCTTTTAACCTTTTGGAAAATGCTAGTCCTAGTACATACATGGTGCATTGCAGTATTTTCCCAGTCACCACAACATTCTGCAGTACAAAGCAGCAGAAATGTCTTGGCAGCTTTTATTTTGCTGAATGCTTTCTCCTGGAAAATATTTAGCTGTCAGAACCGTTTCTAGCCAGTACTGTCATACAACGAGTCTATGTATTCATGGATATAATCTTTTGAATTGGTAGAAACATTATTAACACAGAGATCTAGTCTGAAAATTACAAATGGGTTTTTTAGCCCTGGAAGGCAATAAAGTTCCAGGTGTGCATGTGTGCTAAACACTCTCAGAAGCCTAATAAATTTGGAATTTCTTCGGTTAGCTAATTTTATACATTCTATGTTAACGAGTAGTGTAACATGGGATTGTAATAACACATTTGTTTGATGATTTGCCAAAGGAAAAGGGGGGGGGGCATGTAGCTAAACTTTTGAATGATTAAGGACTAGTCACAAAATAAGTGTAATTGGTAATGCCCAAACATATTTGATGGAAAAAGGCCCCTATTCACAGGAGTAAAATAGACTGCCTAATTATGCACAACTCATTTCTGAGAAACTTAGTGAAAAATACATACAGTAGTAACAAGCTTGTATTTAAATTATTTCTTGATAATATTTCTCAACCATTACAGAAGTGATTATTAATTCAGAGTAATTTATATGCTGTTGAAAGCAACAGAAGTTTAGAAACATTTTTATTCTCAGAGTCTTTAATGTAGCAAAGAATTCTCATCAGAACCTACTAGAACAGTGATGTGACACGGTCAAAGGTGACACGCCACAACGTTTTGGGTGACACGCCAGCGTTCACCAACACCTGACAACAACTATTCTTCCTGTTTGCTGAAGAAACTGAATGAGCAAAAGGCACTGCAACTCCCCCCACCCGCCTATCTCCCCCCCCCCATCGCTGCCCTTTTGGCTGCCCTGCACCCTGCCTTGCAGGGCGGCAAGCAGCCCCAGAACCGTGCGGCTCTGGGCCTGTTTGCCACGCCCCAGGAAGCTGCAGCTGCCTCAGCCCAGTCCCAGCCGCAGTCGCCCTCGCCACCTCCCAGAGACCCTTGCAATTTGCAAGCGGCTTCTCCAGGAACCGGCTTTGCACAAAGCCAGCAAAAGCATGCCCCTTCACTCAAAGGCACCCCTTCACCCCCCTTCGCACCAAGGCACACCCCTTCGCACAATTTGCAAGTGGCTGGACACGCCAGCAGAGTCGTTAGGCATTTTCTGAATTTTTGACACGCTGAGCCCAAAAGGTTCACCATCACTGTACTAGAATATACACATAGTCCTCAACTTACAACCACAATTGGGACCAGAACTTCTGTCACTAAGTGAGGCAGTTGTTAAGTGAGTCACACCCAATTTTTGACCTTTTTCCTGTGGTTGTTAAGTGAATCACAGTGATTATTAAGTGAATCACATGGTCGTTAAGCAAATCTGGTTTCCCCCATTGACTTTGCTTGTCGAAAGCCGGCTGGGAAGGTCACAAATGGCGATCACATGACCCTGGGACGTTTCAACTATTGTAAATACATGCCAGGTGCCAAGAGCCTGAATTTTGATCACATGGCTGCAGGGACACTGCGACAGTCATAAGCTGCTTTTCTCAGTGCCGTCATAATTTCGAATGGTAGCTAACCAAATGGTCACGTCGAGGACCACCTGTAACCAGCACAGATCACATCCAGCAAAAGGGTTGTTTGGCGTAACTCTTCTAGCTTCCCATGAAGATTTCAGGCCACGAAAGTTGCCTTTACCTGATCATTTATTTAGATCTCAAGCAGGAAGATGAAAAAGTCATGTTGATAATATCAGCTAAACATTCCTACCCCTGGCTGAACTGAGGATGCCATGGAGGTGTCCAGAGGCAATCAGGGTCTGGATGGGTGAAATGAGTTCAGAGTAAATCCCTCCAAGATCAAGTTGTTCCTTGTCAATAAACATCCAGGAACATTGGGCCTGATATGGGAAACTGGATGGGATTGCACTGCCCTGAACATACAGCTGCTACTCAAATAGCAGGTGGAAGCCATGGCGAGGAAGGCCTTTACCCAGCTCCATCTGGTGAGCCAGTTACTACTCTACAATACTTTGTCAATGGTAAAACATGTTTTTATCACCACTCAATTGGAGTACTGAAATGTGCTCCTTTGGAGATGACCCTGAAGCTACAACTAGTCCAGAATGCAGTGGCTAGATTGCTGATGGGTCAACCCCACCATGCAGGGTAATATTTCTGCTAACGTTCCTGCACTGGTTACCAGCAAGCTCTAGGATGCTGATGATCACCTACAAAACTCTACATGGCATAGCACTGGGTAACATCAGGCATCACCTTGCCAGAGTAGAATCTGCCTAAGAGCACTATGAGAAGGCCTGCTAAGAATCCCACGCTATATGAAGTCAGAGGGATGTGTATCAGGCAGCAAGCCGCCTCCATTGTGGCCCCTGCACTTTGGAACTCCTTATCGAGACATTCGTGCCCCATCCTCCTTCCGGGCATTTCAAAAAGCTGTTAAAGCTACCCTATTTCACCATTGATTTAATGAGAGTTGCTTGCTTAATGGCAGCTATCTTGGGGAGGTAGTTATTAATTTTTACATTATATTTTTGTGTGTTTTTACTCTGTTGCATGTCACTCAGAGTCTACGCAATGGGGTGGGCTACAAAAACTGTAAAATATAACAAATAAATAAAAATAAATAAGATATACTTCCACTTAAGCATGAACCAGCTAGCTGCAAATGTGATCATCACAGTTATTGTTCTTCACCACACGTTCACTTTGCACAGGAACATTTAATTCTAATTGCAACAAAAGCAGTTGCTATATACTTCAATAGCTAAACTAGATGTGAAAAGGCAGTCACGCTTCTTTCTTCTCTGTATCAATAACCACAATGGATCAGGGAAATATTTTTTTATAAGCAAAGAAGAAACACCAAAAGCAGTAGTTGAACTGCTCCTTATCTTACTGTGCTCTATCAGTTCAAGCATTTTCCTTCCCAGGAAAAGCCGCCTGGAATGCAATGAGTAGTGAGCATACCAATTGATGCAATAAATACATAAATGCACAAAGTGTAGGAGGGTTCATGCACCCTCTCCTCTACCTCCCTTCAGATGTAAAATTAGTTCATAAAGCAGAGAGTAAGGCAATGTCTATGTCTGATACATAACCATCAAATGTGACTGTCCAAGTTCTGTTGTATTTTTCTCCTCTTCAGAATCAATCTATCTATCTATCTATCTATCTATCTATCTATCTATCTATCTATCTATCTATCACAAGAATCTACCGTTGTTGTTGTTGTTCAGTCGTTAAGTTGTGTCCGACTCTTTGTGACCTCATGGACCATAGCATGCCAGGCCTTCCTGTCCTCCACTGTCTCTCCGAGTTTAATCTACCGTTAGTGTGCCGCAAAAATAACTTCTATCTCCCTGTTTCATTGTACATTCTGATGCTAAAGAACCTGTAGCGACTGATCTCCCAACTTTATAACAATAAAAATAAACTATCTGTATCCCAGACTTAGACATGTCTACAAACTAGATGAGATTATCTTTGCATCGTTGTCATTATCATAATCATCATCATAATCATCAATCTATTAACAACACCTCAATAATTGTGCTGAGAAATTAAATCCCCACATACCACTTACTCACTGTTTTACGTAAACAACACTGGACAGATTCCATCACTTTCCCTGGCTGCCTGTTTGGTTTGATTGAAATACTGCATGATTATATTAGTTGTATAAATATTCTTGCTTTGCACTGAATTAACAAACTATAGCAATTTTGCTACAAATGTCGTAACTTACATCTTTCTATCAGGTAGAACAGCTTTGCAAATATTTTGGGGAGACCAGATCTGATTTCCTCATTCAAATGTCCCTACTCTTCCTGACTCTTCTTGATCCAAGTGTCACCCATGGTTAGTTAACTAGGACACTTCAACAGAATATTACAACTAACTAACAACATCTCAAGTAAAACTCTGAAATAAAATAAGGATGGACAAACCTGTCAGTTTCAGTTTCTCTCAAATTTGTCCTCTTTCTCCATTAGTTTGTAATGTTAGGAAAAATGCATGCTCTTTTGTATCTGTTGTCCCTAATATATACACTGTTTTGAAAGCAGTTTTATTTAGCATGTTTGTTTATTAACCTGTATGTATGTATATCTGTGCATACTTTTTCCTAAAACATGACTAAACATTCCTATGTTCATTTTAAAACACCAAGAAAAAATTCAGGTTTCTATAAAAATAGATCAAAAGTAATCCATATTTACAATCACCATTTAGCTCCCTCTGGAGCTAAAGCCTAGACTATAGATCTCTATAGAACTCAATACCAGTAAGTGTATTGGTCACAAACTTACTGATCATACAGATTGGGAATTATGGAAGCTAAAGTTCAACACATTTGAAGGACAGCAGGTTGGGGAGGCTGTCCAAAAAATATCTTCATGGGTCATTTTGATTCTGGGCTTCAGTTTTGTGTGTTGTTGGTGAATGCTTTTTCTGGCCTTGCTATCTCTTCAACCATCTGTCTTTGTTTTATTAAACATATGACTTGTCTTACAATAGAAAAGTTGGCTCATATTAGTAACTTGTGTTCTCTTTTTGTCACACACGGCAATTTCTATGGACTAATCTCTTTAAGTTTTATGTTAGTGCCAACATACAGTACATAAGGTGCCAAAAGGGAAAGCAGCGGACATATCTCTAGAGGTAGCAGAGGCCAGATCATACATACATTAGCCAACCTCTCCATCTGGGAGAACCTCCAGTCATAATGAAGAATGGCAACATTTACAATATCATGGGTAGATGTAATAGTAATAGTAAAGTTTATTGTTGTAACCACAGGTCATAAACATATGGGTAGATGTAGAGTTGGAAGATGGAACTGATGGAATTAGGGCTACCAGTTCCAGCCAGCACCTGGTTGGCCAGGATGGTAGCAAGGAGAGTTTTCTGTAGTGATTCTTTGCATCAGATCTGGTAGGCCTACTGTTCATTTTATTTTGAAGCCAGTTTGTTTTTATTATAAACAAACATGAAAGCAACAATGGTAAATCTCTATACGGAGTCCTTGGTGCTCTCTGAGCTTGGTTGTTTGCTTACAGATGTTTCATTACCCGACTAGGTAACATCGTCAGTGCTCTGTGCACTGTGCAACCCATATGCAACATACAGTATGTCAAGCACATCTAACAAAGGGTTCCATCCACCCTACCCCAATGCCTGGGAAAACAGCCTGGTCTTTAAAGTCTTCTCGAATGCCACCAGATCTGATACTGCTAGTATATTCACCCCTTATGTTTCAGGACTGCCATAATTTTTTTTAAGCACCTTATTTAGAGCCAGTTTGATCTAGTGGTTAAGGCAACGGGCTAGAAACCAGGAGGCTGAGAGTTCTAGTCCCACCTTAGGCATGAAAGCCGGCTGGGTGACTTTCGGCCAGTCACACTCTCTCAGCCCAACTCACCTCACAGGGTGGTTGTTGTGGGGAAAATAGGAGGAGGAAGGAGTATTTGGTATGTTCGCCACCTTGACCATTAGTTACGATGGACCCCTTAAAAGACATGGTCCTCCAGTGAGGTTTAAATTATTCCTTACTCAGTTTGTAAAAGGGATTCTTCAATTATTTTAATTTTGACGTTTGTAAACAGGACCTTTTAACTGTACACAGAAATAAGAAAAATATGATTGAGACAAGCTCATATTTGGAATTTATATATCATATAGCCATGCTGAAAAAGTCAGGATTCCAGATTGTGATCCTTCACTTCTGTGTACATCTTTCAAAGCCCCCTTGCCTTAACTATTGTGTTTTGCGAGAGCAAGTTCCAACCCACTTCTGGGAGTGGTAGGGAGGAGAGGGCTTTTTCAGCAAGGATGGCTAGAGCAGGGGTGCCTTATAACGTCATAACAAGGCTTCTTCCCCCTTTCTGCTAAGCTCCTTTGGAAGCACTCTCAAGTCCTCTCAATGACAACATTTGCTGCATCAAACTGAATGGAGTAGAACTGAGGTACAGAAGGCTTTGCAACATTCTTCCCTTATGATGCCGGAGCTTTAAAACGAATTAATCAAGCTGCTTCTCCTTAACTGAATCAACAATGCAGCGGAGACATCCAAGTGCCTTCAGCACTAGCAGCCTTGCCATCTCTTCTAGTACCGGACTGCAGCAGAAATAATTCAGCATTGTTTAGCTCAGGGGACATGCGCAAGGCTGTGTGATAGTTATTTGCTGTAGGGATGGCAGCTGGACCCAGATTTAATCAAAGCACTGTAAAGTCTGCAACTTCCAAACGACCCAGTTAATAGAAAAACAATGAGGCTTGCCTGGTCCAGTTACTTTATCAATATAAATAAACAAGCAAGCAAACAGAGTAACACTTGTAAGCTTTCCCCTATATATAAATGAAGCAATGCTTCTTTTGTAAGACTGCTGTAGATGGGAGTGTTTACTAAAACCGTGCTGGACTGGTCCCTGCTCCACATCCATCCTTCATGCAATTCATGACACGGACAGCTTTTTGGCCCTGAGAATAAATCTACCCTGAGACTTGATTCACACATGCATAATTTAAGTGCCCTAATATTGTAGGAAAGAGTTCTAATATAAGATTTTTTTAAAAGCCCTTCAGAATAATTAGAGGTCGGGATATGGCATAATCAAGAATTCTTGCAAAGCAGAGTTGATTTGAAAATACATCTGACTCTGTGGAGAAGAGGCTTTTTAAAAGGGAGGGAGGGAGGGGGGAGATCTGGGGTGGGGTGGGGGGAGTAGCGTGCAGCCCAGCAGTGCAGCAATTTTTTCTTCCTTCTAGGAAGCACAGCTGGATTTGAGAATCTCATGCAACTGCAGGTCTGCTGCCTGTGAGGAAGAGCGTGGGGAAACTTACAGGCCTATTAGGGAGATCTCTGGACTGCCTAGGAAAGCCCTGCCACCCCACCTTTTTCACCAGGAGCCCCACTACCATTTTGAGAGCAGGTGGTGAGCACCGTGGCTGCTTTGAGAGCAGGACTCGTCCTTTCACACGGAGGCTACCGCGATGGCCTGACCAGCTGGACCAGAAAAATGAAGGTGGGACACCAAGCCGGGGGGGGGGGGGTACCCGGGGAGATGTCTGAGAATACCCGCAAGGGCTACATGGAAGAGCTCAGCCCTGGTTCATTTCACAAATGCTTCAAAGGCCACTCTGTGCTCCCAATCACAACATGGCTGTCAGGATTTGGTATTTATTTATTTATTAGATTTATATCCCCAGCTTTATTTTCGTACAACTTAAAGGTGTCTATTTTCTCCACAACCACCACCCTGTGAGATAGGTTGGGCTGAAAGAAAGTGACTGGCCCAAAGTCACCCACCATCTTTCCTGCCTAAAGGAGGATAGAGTTCACGGTGTCCACCAGCTTAACCTCTGCACCAAACTGGCTCTTTGGCACTGTTTTAATTTTGATTTAATCCCTCAGCTCATTGGGAAACAACGGAGTAAACACATTTCAGTGGGGAGGATTTTGAAACAATAGTCAAGCTTCTACCTACTTCTTGGCTGACTATCATACGGGAGGCGGACTAGAGATATGCAGTGCAGCTCATACACATGCACTGGAACGGGCTCACACCCATACCGACTTTAAACCAACATATTGATTGCTGCATAAATGATGCCTGCTCTTTGCAATTATAGCCCACATAATATAAATGAAGGGCTGAGGGATATTTTAGACTTATAATTAACGCTGAGGCATTTATAAATGCTTTATAGAGAGCAGTGTGGCAGAGTTATTAAAATTACAAACCTTTTAAAATAACAGTGCACTTTGCTTTATAGCCACTCAGGCAGGGGTTGCTTCTCTGATCATGTCAAGAGGAATCATTTTTAACACGCTGCGTGAGTGATAGACCAGCTACTGTATCATTAGCTTATCGTTTCTGATGCATGGAGAGCCTGTAAATTTTTACAATAATGTAACACCAATAAAATCAAGTGTCGATAGATTGCCTTTCCTTGAATCATGAATTGTTCTTCCTCACCAAGTCTAAAACTAGCTTCCAATGCTGAATCCACTGGGGTTATTTGTATCTACCCCAAGGTTAGTAAAACCTTCGCAAAAAAATTTAATGTATTTGTTGGTAATTTAGAACCTTTTTTAAAAAAAAAATCACGCTTCCTCAGCAGTGCAGGAACTAGTGCTCTGCAGAAGTACTAATATGACACCTTGATGTCTTCGAAAAATTGATTTCTTTTCTTCTTCAAAAGCATATAATTACCACTAGCTTAATTTACTGTATGTCACACGGCAAACTACATTTTGCACCAGCAATAACTGAAAATCATATTTATGGCTTAAACATCTGCATATAGAGGCAAGTCATGGTTTATAATTCATCATTTATTTATAATGTATTTATAGCATTTTTACACTTAGCCAAAAAGCTAACTTTAAATCAACAAAAAGTTCCTACCCACAGACCTATAATCTAAAATAATTGGGGGGGGGGAGGATGGGATGGGGATGGGGATGAGAGGAGAGGAGAGGAGCAAACTGAAGCATAAATTCTGCAAGTTAAGTATCAGTTCTCAAATAATGAGCAACCGGACACAGTTCTTGAAGCAGAGGACCTCATGGCACTGAGTTTTCATAGACCGGCTCCACAGTCTCCCTTGCTTTTAGAGAAGTGCACATTAAACTATGTCCCTATTTCTTTTAATGAAAAAACAGTCTAGAAATATTTTAAATCAATAAAATATACACATAAATCTTGTTAGCTTATCTGACATGCCAGACCACTTGCTGCTGATATTGTGGCTAATTCTCTCCCCTTTTGTCTTGAAAGGCAAATGGGGACAAAATGGGAGAACCTAGGAAATTCTCTGAGCTCCTAAGAGAAGATATAAATGGGATATAAATGTAAAGATATAAAGAAATGGAATGGAGAAGTTTTCTCATGGAAACTACTAGGTATTATTAAACTAAAATTCTGCCACATGCGATAGAGTCACATGTAATTGCCAGACTCGGTCTGCAGATTTCAGGAACATATTCTTTCTTCCTTTTAAGCTTCATATGAGGAAGTTCACATATTTGAGAAATCTCAAAAATAACCCATCAGTTATCTGCTTTGGGGTAGAAAACTCATACCTCTCCTGTTGCTTTAGGGACACACTTAAAGATAAATAATTCATTTTCCTTTAACAAATCAATGTATTCCATTCATTTCTGCTGTTACCATTTTGACAAGCAACTACAGGAGTGCCAACAAATCTAAAAACATAGCTCTTGTTTGTTTTTTTTTATTAGATTTTAATTTTACATAGATAAAAGTTTGAAACAGAAAAGAAAATGGAAATACAAATCAAGAAAGAAGAAAAGATAAAAAAGTGTAGTAAAGTAAAAAAAGAAAAAAGATAAAGCTGAAACATAGAATTTAGTCAACTTCCGATTTGTATCTGGTCATGGTATCTTAAAAATTTTATCTTACATGCTAGGTCTATATAAAACATTAAAGAATATTTCTTGTCTATTACATCAATATATATATATATATATTAATCTTCAAATCCCCATATAAGCTTTGCCCCTCCCGCATCTTGTAAATAGTTAATGGTTTCCACTCTTTAAGAAAATAATTGTTTGGATTTTCTTTTAATAAACATGTCAATTTATCATTCTCTGCCATATCCATCAATTTTAACATCCAATCTTGTATCGTAGGCGATATCTGGTTTTTCCAATTTTGTGCGAAAATAAATCTTGCTGCTGTAATCATGTATTGATTGCATAATCCTTGTAAATTGCTTCCCAGGTTGTCCATCAATTATTCCCAGTAAAAAAAATTCCGGTTTAAATGGAACTCGAATTTGTAATATATTTTGCATCAATGCATGTATTTGAGTCCAAAATTTCTTTGCAATCTCACATGTCCACCACATATGGTAAAAAGACCCCTCTTTTTTTTTACATTTCCAACATAAGTTGGAAACATTTCCATACATTTTAGAAAGTTTTTGTGGGGTCATATACCATCTGTACATCATCTTATAAAAGTTTTCTTTTAAATTATAGCACAAAGTAAATTTTAGCCCTTTGGTCCACATATCTTCCCATTGTTGCATTTGAATATTATGGCCAATATTTTTAGCCCATTTAATCATACAGTCTTTAACTTGTTCCTCTACCATTTCACCTAAAAACATAGCTCTTGTTAATGTTGGTCTAGATCAGAGCTTTCCAAACTGTGTGTCGCGACACGTTAGTGTGTTGGCTGCAGTGTCTGGGTGTGTCATGGCTGCGGCTGCTGCTGCTGCCTCCGAGCCCTGCCAGGATTCCGCGCAGGTCCTAGTGCCTGCCTTGTGCCTGGCTGCCTCCAAACCTGCCCTGCCAGGATTCCGCGCCGGTCCCAGTGCCTGCCTTTTGCCCTGCTGTAAGAGTGTGTCATGAAATGATGCATGTCTAAAAAGTGTGTCACCAACATGAAAAGTTTGGAAAGTTCTGGTCTAGATCTTAGCATGCATCAAAGTTAGATCTCAACAAACAGCAGTACTTAGATAAGCTTGCTTGAGCTCAGAAGCTAAGCAGGGTCAGATTAGTTAGTACCACGAAGGGACACCTATCAGGGCAGTAGGTTAGCAAGTAAGTAAGATGAAAAATATTAAGTCATGCCAAACCTTTTTCATATTATTACCAAGGAAATTACACGAATATATCCATGAAGTCATCAAGAATTGAGGTTGACATGAAGATGATGATTCTTTTTAAACAATCAAAAACAAATGTACTGGTTGCCTAGAGTTCAATTTGAGTATAAGCAATCAGGAATCATGTCTGTAACAATTACTTAATGTTTTGGTTTTATGTGCACACACACACACACCAATATTCTTTCAATCCTTTTCAAGACAATAAATCTAAGAAACTGTCTTAGGTTTTTCAAATATATTCATTCAAGTATTTAGCTGATCCATAGGGAACATTGTTCATGGCTTTGTGAAATGTGATTTGTGAAGCACGGTTTCTTCTTGAGAAAGGATCACACATCACGCCACACAATAACAAGCACATCACATTGCAGCTGAATACAGTGGGTGCTGAATAGTAGAATCAGTAAGGTAGCTGTTCAAAGCTGGCAGCTGGGTGAAAGTAATCTTTGGTTTCCCGTAACTCATCAACATGTAATCAAACCTTCAATCACAGCCTGACAGGTAGAATTGGTTGTTAAGCATAGAGCAAAGCAAAGAGTTCTGAAATAGACATTTCAGATGGAAATAGAAATAGATATCTACAGAAGATATCATACGCTGCTATTTGAATAGGCACTATGCTACTGGCAAAAATGAAAGCTACCAATTTAACCCTGGGCACCAAAAGTGAGACAGCAGCCCACTGCACCAAAACTTCTACTCACTAAACAGTGTGGCCCTTGCATTGTCAGTTGTCTAAAGGGTGTCATACATTTAAATCATCTGCATCTCCTTTCCCTTTTGAAACCTCAGTCTAAAGCAGGGCTTTCCAAAGTTTTTCCCACGGCAACACACCAACCGGTGTTGGTGTGTTGCCCCGGGAAAACCGGGGAAAACCCGGAAGCGCTGATGATGATCAGCGCTTCTGGGTTGTGTGGCGACACACCAGACTGTGTGTGGTGACACACTTTTGTGTCGCAACACACAGTTTGGAAAGCTCTGGTCTAAAGGATCATGACCAAGAAGGACCTCCATCAGAATAGACGTTACTGCACAAGGATGTTCTTGCAGCTGTGAAGACGATGCCGTGTAGCAGCAGCTGTGTTTTGGCTTAGTGAATATTTGGATGAGTACCCTATCATTACGTGACAATGCCTGTCTACTCTACTCTTGGGAAAAAAATTGTTTATTTCAGCAACCTTGTTTTCAAAGTAGCACAGCAGGCAGACAGGCAGCAAGAGAGAAGACGACGCCAACAAATAAACCTACTGACCTGAATTTGTTGCCAAAAAACTACTTGACACCTCTCCTAAAGGATTGATTTTATTATGTTTATTAAAATATTTTGTTCCATCTTCTAACCAAGACCTCTATGGAGTATTATTTCAGGCCATACACTATTTGCTGTCTTACAAATCCCCAGAATTGCTAAAGCATATATATATATGCAGAGTTTGTGAGTAAAACTATGCTACAATAACTTTAAAAAATAAAACATCATAAGCTTGGGCTTGATTTTGGTAGTTATCCCTGTGCCTTTCATTTAAAAGGCTTTATCTTTTGTGGGGATCAATCTTGTCTTCAGGGGGGTATCTACCAGATGATATAACACATTTCATCAAGATTGCTAATCTATATTTAACAGAGATGATACCTTGAGCTACTTGATAAAAGGTAAAGGTTTTCCCCTGCACAGTCGTGTCTGACTCTAGGGGGTGTTGCTCATGGAATGTATAATAAATGCTTAGGATTCATCCATACTACTATTTGTTCTGACAGCAGCTACCATTTTTAGTTCTCTTAAATTTATTAATTTTATTTTATTTTTTTTATTTAAATTTATTGGCCACCCAACGCCAATGGACTCGGGGCAACGTCCAATGGATTCTGGAATTTCATACCCTTCTGCTAGAGTAATAGGTAATGTTATGACTGCTTATCCACCACATCTTAAATGAAATGAAATGAAAACTGGATCAGCTTTTTCACTCGATCACTGAAATTGGAAAAGTTAATAGATATGCCTGAATGCCAGAAGATAACTTGGGCTCAGGTCAGAGGGAGCTGTCTTAGCATTCATTCATTTTTTTTTCTTACCAGAATGTTAGAAAGAAATTATGTAAAGGGGCTGGGGACTCTGTCTATCCATTCATCTGTCTGTCTGTCTTCCATCCAAAACCAGCACAGTCCAAATTTGTTATGGCTGGAGAAACCGGCGAATGAAAGATCAAATCTAAAAATGGGCCAGAAAGAGAAAAATATTCCCTCCCATATTTGCCCAGTGCAGCCTTATGGGATAGGCAGTTGGCAATAGCTGGGAATGCTGCCAACTGTTCCCTTCCATGCCTCCCTCGTCACATGACTCTAGAGCATCTGGAGCCATTTTGGGCTTCCCAGTGTGCACATATTACAGAAGCAAACACAAGTATACCATGAGGGGAGAGGGGAAACACCAACACACACAGAGGCAACATGTAAGAAGACATCCTGATCAGTCCCTGGAAGGAAGTGCACACACACAGACACAAGTGCAACATATTACTTTATTATCCAGAAGAAAATATGGACTTGGTAAAGGATTTGGCAAGAATTCCAGAACCTGTGCTCTGCATCCTCTCCCTAGCTGGTTTTAAAACGAAAAGGTAATATTCACTTTTTTAAAAAGTCAGTGCCGAAGAGATCCTAAGTGCTCTTTGTCAAAGGACTATACAGTAGTTGACCCAAATACTCAAGTAAGTGGGCTTCTAAAACCTTCTTCACTGGGATTTATACGATGTGGAGAGACACAATTATGCCACTTCAAATTAAGTATTCCTACTTTTGCTGACTTTCTGTAATAAACTGCATCCTAGTTGGAGCTCATTTTTTTTCGTACTTCTGATTTTTCACGTATTAATGTTAATTTATTTTCTCTGAAGACAAGTCCATGGAGAAGCATAAAGTGCAGCTTTATTTGTACTGCATGCTGCAATCACTCTTCTAATTTTTTTTACCATCTTAAATCTCTGAGTACCCTCAATTAAATATTCAAGGATTTACAGTTGCGGTTTTTTTGCCCCCGTTATGCTTCATCTTTAGCAAATTATCAATAATATATTACATACTACTCCAGCAATGTGAATGTATCCCTTCTCTTCAACATCTATCTTAATAATCTGATTGATTCAACAGGAATTCTCTAGTCTATTATCATTTTAAAAGATAGCCAAAATCCTGCCATGCCATATCTGCCCCCCGTCTAACTCCCTGGACAGCAAAGAAGAAGCTGGACGGACTGGGGCTGCTGTGGACAGCAAGTGAGCAGCAGACTTGGCTGGGAGTAAAGGCAGCCTACCTGTTCCCCAGCTGGAGGTATGAGCAGCTCATGCAAGAAGACAGCCCATGGGTTCCCCAGCTCCATGGCCGCGCCCTTTCTGCTCACAACTCTTGGGTATTTCAGGCCTGGGAGGAGCCATTTTACCAGCCCTCCACTTTTCCTCAACTTCTCAGTAGGCTCTCCTATTGTGTCATCAGCCTCTTTCCTGAGTGTTTTGCATGTTATGTCCCAGAAGCTGGAGATGGCAACCAAGTCCCAGGTGGGCAAGTCGGAAGCTCCCTTCCATGCTATTCAGTCAAGGATGCTATCCAGAGGGAGGAGGAAGAGAAGGAGCTTAACTACAATACTTGAATATTAAGAGTAACTTACCTCATAGTGTTAGTATGAGGACTGTGCTGATAATGCATGTAAAGCATATCTCTATCTCTCTGTCTTTATATCTTGGCACCTTTTAAAAAAGTAGATCTACTTACTTGAAAATTTAATTTTCAGTTAATTATTAGACCTCAATACTATGCAATCCATTTAAAGAAATCAGTATTTTATTAGAAGATACAAATTCTTGTCCAGGTGTTTCATTCTCTTTAAAAAAAAAAAATTCCTCAACTACAACTTAGTGCAGAGCTTTCCAAACTGTGTGTCGGGACATGTTAGTGTGTCGGCTGCAGTGTCTGGGTGTGTCGAGGCTGCTGCTGCCTCCAAGCCCTGCTAGGATTCCGCGCAGGTCCTAGTGCCTGCCTTGTGCCTTGCTGCCTCCAAAGCTGCTGTGATTCCACGCAGGTCCTAGTGCCTGCCTTGTGCCTTGCTGCCTCCAAACCTGCCCTGCCAGGATTCTGCGCAGGTCCTAGTGCCTGCCTTGTGCCTGGCTGCCTTGCAAGTTTGGAAAGCTCTGACCTAGTGACTCTCGAAAATTCCTAACAGAAATTCCTAGTCGTAACTGATTTTAGCTAGCTTCGCACCCATCCATCCATTTTTCAGAAAGTTTATCTAGCTTATTTTTCCCCTCCTTTAAGGCAATCTGTGTTCTTATTATGTTCAACTAAACTTTCACTCCTTCTTTTAATCAAAAAACAAACACACTAGAGACATCTGGAAAACAGTATTGTAGGCAAGAGGCCTGATAGCCCAGTTCTAATCATGTTTACTTAAAAGTTAACCCCCTATTTTCCCCTGGCTCTTTGCCCAGGCCTTTGAATATTATATCACTGTGATTGAAGCCCCCTTATCTTCTTTTTCTTTGTTCCCATCTGGGTTTGTTATCTCTGCCATCTTTGTTCCTTTTTGTTTTATGTTGTTTTATTGTTTTAAATGTTTTTAACCATTTGTAAACTGCCCAGAGCTGCTGGGAGTCAGATGACATATACAGTTAATAAATTATTATTATTATTTGCAACCTCACTGCTGTGAGGCAACAGAAGGGTACATACCCTATATTTAATTGTGTTGTGCAAACAGTTCCCACAACATGCTAATTCAAAGCAAAAGAAGCTATATCATGGTTTAGCATGTGGTGGTAAACCAGGTCAGTATTTATAAAAAAGATCAAAATGAAGTAATGGCTAACCTTACTTGCAGAGGCTTTCCAGGATCTCAGGCAAAAAAAGACACTTTATATCATTTGCTACCTGAGATTCTTTTAACTCTGTTAATTACCAAGTTTTTTTTTTTAATGAAGAGTGATATATACTGTATGTGTATGTGTATGTGTATGTGTATGTGTGTGTGTATGTGTGTGTATGTGTGTATGTGTGTGTGTGTGTGTGTGTGTATGTATATATAATGACAAAAATAACTGAAGATATAGGAATTGATTTTTAGGTTCTTCTACATGCAATGCATATGTTCTATCATTTCAGCTTTGGTCCACTCCCTCTCCTAAAAAAAAGTTCAGAATTTATTGATTTAAACTATAAAAACTAAAATTTAATACTAAAATGATTTCACCCAGTGAAGTCTTTTTGGTTGTATTCTACATCACATGTTTTAAAACCCCAAATATTTAGCTCCCCTTGTCCCAACCAGATGTCCTTCATACATATTGACTTATTGACAATCCCTTACATGGGTCAGGCTAGCTGGGATTGATGGGATTTGAAGTCTGCAACATGGGGAGGACACCAAGGGATTTGCTTATTAAGCACTAGGTGTGATACCAGCCACTGTGATTTGTAAACCATTGGCTGGAGCGGGGTAGGGGTGGGGTGACACAAAGAAATAACACTGGTCCAGCATACTACACATAGAACACTTGTTTTACCAAGTGTTACACCTCTCCAGAGTGCCCTTTTCCCAAACAATCTGAAAGGTAAGTATGCCCTGTCCTATTGGTTTTATGGTATATGTGTGTGTTTTATTTAAGAGGAACAAGTATTATTAATTAATTCCAGCTATTAATAGTACTTTATGTAAAGTTTTTCCAATTATTTGCCTCCAAGATTTGTTGGACTATAATAGCTAGGACTCCTAAGATGTAACTAGAATTCTGGGAAGTAAAATCAAATACACCTGGAAGGCATGAAATAAGTAAATTCCAGAAAGGAGAAAACATTTTTAATCCACTTTTGAACACGTCATACTCTTAAAACATACATGATACCCCACCAAGCTGAAAGCAACTCACTGGACTTGATTAATATCCTGGTTTTGCCACCTGCTTGAGGCAGAATAGGGAATTTAGCATCCAAACAGGTTATAATGGAGTAGACTGTGTTTGGATAAGCAGACGCAGTCCACCTCCACATCTCCTCCCAACCCAGAGCTGGCAGGAAATTATGCCATCCTACAGATAGTCCTCACTTAATGACCATTCGTTTAGTGATGGTTCAGTCTTACGACGGTGCTGAAAAAAACAACTTACAACCGGTGCTCACACTTATGACCGTCACAGCGTCTCAGCGCTCACATGATCACGATGAGGGTGTTTGGCAACCGGTTCACATTTATGACCGTCACAGCATCCCGTGGTCATGTGGTCGCCATTTTCAACCTTCCCAGCTGGCTTCTGGCAAGCAAAATCAACGGGGAACCATGTGATTCACTTAACAACCACGTGGTTCGCTTAACGGTCACGGTGATTTGTTTAATGACCACTGCAGAAAAGGTCGTAAAATCGGGTCAGATTCACTTAATGACCACTTCACTTAGCAACTGAAATTCCAGTCTCAATTGTGGTCGTTAAGTGAGGACTACCTGTACATCTTACTGCTCCCACAGCTCACCCTTACCACAAACCCAGAATGGACCTGTGCAGTGCTGTGCTGTCCATATGGCTTTAATGGGCAACATTCTAAGAACCATGGCTGCTGGTTCCCTCAGCTGAAATTCTAGCCCACCCAATGTCATCCAGCATGTGAAAAGTCTCCTCCAACTGTCATGCAAAACACTCTGGTTAATCCACACACTGCATTTTTTCTCTTTCTCTTTCCTGTCGTACAGCCCACCCTATCCAGCTCTTCATTCCTTGAAACCGTCAGTCGCTCAACTGTTCAACCTGTTGACCACTAAGTGGCAGCAAAGGGTATTTTTAATCACTTGGATGTCATTTAGTGGTCATCTGGATTTGTGCAGCCAAGATACAGCTAACAGATAAATGCTGCTGATGAACTGACTTAGAGAAGAGGATTTAGCCTTGTGGACCAATGTGGAAGCTGGTAAGCATAGCATAGGTTGCTCAGTTACAAGGCTCCACACTTTTAGGTTGACAACATATATATATATATAAAAAAGGGGGGGAGTGGCTTCAGAAGCTGGAGTTCCAGTTTCTCTTGCAGCCACAAGAGGACGTAGGTCAAGGCCCTCTTTTGGCTGCAAGGGACAAAGAGGTCAAGGATCAAACTAATTCAACACCGCCCCATCACCACCACTGTTTCACTTCCATGTGATTTTAAAAATTTACAGCTAGTGAAATTAGGACCCTGTGACACCCCTCCATTAAAATCAGATAAAAGAAAACATATTTTTTCTTCCAAACTGAGGTGAGAGATACCTACTTCTTTTCAATGTATTTCTCATGGATTGATAAATATAATGGGCTATATAAAAGATTTAAACTGCTCACACCATTCTACAATGGTTTCTTCAATAGACCGTTTAAACAGCCCATTTAAAAGTCTTTTAAGGACTAACTATTGCCAAAGGTTTTACTGGCCTGTAATGCGTTTCACAAGTAGCTTTATTCGTTTGGAATACTGAAGCTCAATATTTTTATACATTGACAATCTGGAAGGGAGTAAAGGTTGAAGCAGAGAGGAGAAAAACTACATTCGACTCCTGAAAATTGGCCAAGTGAGCAGACCTATAGCCATGACCATTTTCTAGGTTTATTTATGTATGCTGACTATCTACAGTATCTATCTCTCTGACACATTCCTGTACATTCAAATCAATATACACATCCAGATGTATGTGTTCTGGATTGATCTCCACACTAACACAGGGGTGATCTCCACACTAATACCAAGGAAATAGCAGAGTTAATGCAGCAATGATAGTCTACAGAGGGGAATTGACTGAAGTCAGCAATTGACTGCTGTTGTTCATATGTAAGATGGCTGGCCTTTTATATTTTCTAAATAAATAAATTAATAAATATCAGCAAAAATATGCAACTGTTCCTTCATGTCTCCTATAACTCCTTATTTAACGTTTTATCAGCAGTGTTGCAAGATCCTGGAAAGATATTTGCACAGTAGCTATTTTTTTAAAAGTTTTCCTATGCTGATATAAAGTGATTGCTTATGCTCCTTATTTGGTTGTTCGTTCCTCAGAAATAAATATGAACTAAGATAAACAAGTGGGTATCATCAATATATTGATGATATTTGACCCTGTGTTAATAGATGGCACACACGCGCCCCCGAGGTTCATGTAGATATTAAATAGGAGGAATGAAAGCACTGGACCCTAAGGCCCCTCACAAGTCAGGGGCCTCAGGCTTGATCTCTCCCTCTGTCAACACCAATTGGAATCAGCTCTGGGAAAAGAAGGAGAATGACTGCAATGCTGTGCCTTTACAACTAATCCTCACGTTTGGTCCAGAAGAATATCATGATTGAGGACAGGACAGGACAGTTGCACCACCACCATCCTGGTTCTGTCAGAAGTCATCAACAAGTATGGCCCTAAAACCCAACTGAAAAGAGTCCGGATAACCTGCTTCCTCTGGGGCCCTCTGAAGCAGCAATCCAATTATCGTTTCAACATCCTTTCCAAAAAAGGGAAGGTTGGAGACTGGACAGAAATTGTTCAGCACCATAGAGTCCAGAAATAGCTTCTTGAAGCGGGGGCATACTACTACATCCTTCAAGGCAGGAGGAACTACCCCGTCACTCAAGTATGCATTCACCACTGCATGGACCAAGCTACATGTCACTTCCCAGGCAGCCTTTACGAGCCAGGAGGGACATGGATCGAAAAGGCAGATGGCTGGATTAGCAGCCTGAAAGATCATGTCTTCCAGAAGTTACAAGGTCAGGTGACAAGACTTCAGTCAACTTGCACAGACTCACCCAGCTGGAGTCTAACTGAGTGGATCCAGGCTGCCTAGAAAGTTCCTAAGAGCAGCCTTGGAGATATTCCTGTGACTCCTCCCTCCCTAACAGGAACAGGTTACCTTAAATGGGGCCACTGAATGGCTATCTGCAGATGCAAAATAAATGTATTTCACTGAATTTACTCTTTGTCGTCCTCCAATGGTGCTCTGGGCATCTCTTCTGTCATTTAATCTCCCAGAGCTCCAACGTGCCCTCCAGGATTGACGAATAGGGAGAGACCGCATAGGAGCAACTCAACCCAGGGCCCAACCACTCATTCCAGGAGGCAACTAAGGCCTCAGTTCAACTGCCCACCAAATTGCCAGGAGGAAGAAAAAAAAAGAAGCCCCCCTGGAACCCATCTGAGTCCACTACTTTCTTATGCAAAAACCAACAAACAAAGAAACTGAAGAGTCAGGCACTCTAGTAACTTGTTTTCAAAGTTATTTTATAATGCACAAAGTATAAACCATTTTAAAAACAGCTTTGTCAGCAGTTTCAAGAGCTAAGATGCCCGCAGCAGTTTAATACTGTAGACATCTTGAGAGTTAAGAACAGGTATGGTGTCAGCTTGCTATCTGTCAAACAAATGGCTCCCCACTGACTGAAGCACAAAATATAAACCAGTTAAAAAAAATGTTGTTCTCAAGCTTTACCCAACCATTTGGCTGTAGTGAATACCATCAGAAAAGCATTCCAATTTAATTGTCTCTTTTAATTAGCCTAAATATGTACAGTATTTAAGTGACCATGCTTAACTTCGGTTCTGAATAATCCAACACCCCAAGTTCAGCTATACACAAATTCTTCAGGTTAATAACTGAGGTCAATAATTGCCATAATTATGGTTACTCTTCCTAGCCAAGATTGAGCTGAAACCAGGAAGATCCTTTTTGTGAAGATGTTCACCCTCCACAAAAGGATTCTTGCCTTTCTCATTAATTGGGGGAACATAATAAGAGAGTGAAGGCAGGCATATATTCAGGGAAATACATTCTTGCACTATTATCACACTGATTTATTGTTGTTAACCAACAGGGATGCCATTACATATGGTAAAGGTTCCCCCCCGCACATTTGTGCAGTCGTGTCCGACTCTAGGGGCCGGTGCTCATCTCCGTTTGTTAGCCGAAGAGCCAGCGTTGTCCGAAGACACTTACGCGGTCATGTGGCCGGCATGACGCACGCGGAACGCTGTTACCTTCCCACCGAAGTGATACCTATATCTACTTGCATTTGCATGCTTTCGAATTGCTAGGTTGGCAAGAGCTGGAGCTAGTGCGGGAGCTCACTCCATCACGCGGGACTAGGGATTCGAACCTCCGAACTTGCGATCTTCCGATCGACAAGCCTGGCGTCTTACCCGCTGAGCCACCACGCCCGTTGCCATTACATACCCACCGGCTATTACATGATGGTATCTTTATTCCCAGGAAAAAGGCTGATTAAAGGCTCGGCCTCATGTCTCCCTAACTGCAGCACAAACATGCCCAGTTTTTATGAGATAAGTCATCACAATGTTGCCTTCACCTCATCCCTAGGTCACAGCTAAGGCAGCGTAAGGTTGTCTTTAACAGTTCCCGTTTAAAGTAGTCCTTTCCTTATTCTCCTAACAATGACTTGGTGTGGACAGGTGTGAGAACTGCCCACTTTAGTCTGCTGAGGGCAGGCCCCCTCCCCTCCAGTTGCTGCCACTGTGCTCCACGGCCTGCAGGAGAGACCAGACACCTGCTGACAGAGAGGCATCTGCCCATGTAATGCTTGACTGGCACTTTCTGAAGCTCTCGTCAGGTCTTACAGTCCTTATGTACATGGGTTTAGCACTCTTTTAAAAGGCTGCTAGACCTGATTTTTAAACACTTCAGAGTTTAAACATTTCAGAGAGTGCTATTCCTGCACAGAAGGTTGTTTAAAACAGGAGAAGAGAGCCATGTCATTCTGTCTACTTTGTAGGCTACTTTTGGGGGCTTCTAGCTGTGGCCACTCCTTGCCAGCACCGTCATTCCCCTGCAGTGCTAGTTGAGGACAGAGCTGGTTATGGATTGATCCCTCCCTCCCACTTCATCCCATGCCCCTCCTTCATGCCTGCCACTGTCAGCCAGGCTTGCATTTTTGGATATGGGTTTAGCACTCTCTCAAAAGTCCTGCTAGTTGGGCAACTTGATAGGTGACTAAACCTGACCTTGTGAAAGGACATGCCTTCACTTGCCCAGCCACCACATTTGCTCACCACATTTGGAAGAAAGCAGATCACCAAGGGGATCCACCAACCACTGCCCTTAATTTGTCCCACATGACAGCTGTAAGGACAGCACCACTCACTGGCCTCATTACCGAAACAGAATAAAACTTGGCAGTTGGAACGACACATTTTCTGCCGGCATATTTTTCTCTCATCACAAGGACTGCCAGATTGCATTTCAATGCAGCCATCTGGCTGTGCCCTAAAACAAAGGGGGGAAAATATTAAACTAGCCACCAACTGGAGAGGCAAACAACCTGTGAAATGTGCTAGAAATAGAATGGCCAGTCAGGACTGGAACAGAACGGACCAACCCAAACTACTATAAACATCCTGAAAATGTTTGCAATTCAACATTGGATTTAAGAGTTTCCCCATTGTGTAACAGTTCACTCACGTGATAAACTCACATGATCTATTGGGTTTCAAATTGCAAACAATCATAAACACAACAATAACAACAACAGGGGAAGAGATTTCTTGAAAAATATTTACAAATGTCTGCTACAGGCCTATTATATGGCACAGTCAAAGCAGAGCTCTTAGAATTACTTTTAAGAAGGCCTTTCTTCTTGCCAGAAAAAGAAGTGAGTAGCAAGAGTTCAGCTGAAGGGGTACTGGTACTACTATAATAAAGGCAGTGGTTGGCGGCAGCAGCAGCAACAGCCAATCTCTTCTGAGCCTGGACCAAGAGAGTTTCCACATAAGCACCCTGACTTACCAACTATCTGCAGCAGAATAACAGAAATATGCTTAGTATGTTTACTCATATATTATCTAAGTAATTTGCATTACTTATGTTTATCCTTGTTAGTTAGCCAGTATTATTATTCCACATTTCAGGCCACAGCAATGATCTCATTCACATCTCCTTCTCCTTTTAGCACAATGGGTAGGAGTATGAGCTATACGCCAGAAGCTTTTGGCCTAAGCACAGCCTTACCCTGTTATATGGTTAGAGCAAGCCAACTCAGTTTTGAAGCAAAGGATTCTAGACATAGAAGGCAGTTGGATTACGCAGATTGACCCTGTGATGTCTCCACTAAGGACCAGTTTCCAAATTCAAATCAGCCAGTTATCTGGACAAGATCACCTTTCTGAAATTCAGAAGAGCGTTATCCTTGGCTCATTCCAAGACGCTTCCGAAGCGTTGGGAAGGGGGTACAGGAACCCCCTTTGCTAAACGATGGTGCCCCCGTGAGGCAGGTGCAATAGGAACTACAACCCAGGTTGTGTTCTCCTGCCAGTTCTTCAGGGACGCTCTTTTGCCATTGATCTCCCCTCTCGTCTCCAAATTCCCAGGGCAGGCTGACTTATTTGACTTATTTTGCCTATTCTGTGTCTTGAAATGTTGCCAAGCTTTGTTATACTGTGTGTAAATTCCGCCCTGCTATGAGCTGTGTTTCCTAATGGCTATGCAGTGTTTTATAATGGTGGTCTTTGTTTTCTTTTGTCTGTGGCTGTAATAAAAGTCTTATCTATCCATCCTGTTATTATTATTGTTATTATCTATCTAACCTATTGGATAAAAATACTGGGCGGCTGGAAGAAGACTTTTGTGACAATTAGCACAAGTAATATAATTACTGAGATATTAGGTATGCATAACTTGTTTTAACTGTTAAAAAGTACTCTCACCCAAGTCCAAAAATAAAAGATCCTGTGCTAGTTTTTCCCTTTTGAAAGTAAATGTGCAAAAAAGAAGCCAGGACCGATTAATTTCAACATTTCCTTTTAAATATGCACCATAAAACAAGACAGGAAATAGGAAGATGTTCTGAAACCACACAAATGCAAGATGGTGCATGATGCCAATGGAAGGAGGCTAACTCTTCATTGGGAAGTCTGTAGAGCATAGCTTTCCAAACTGTGTGTCGTGACACTTTAGTGTGTCGCAACACAAGCCGGAAGCAGCGGTGGGGGCGTGCATGGCGGCGGCGCACATGGCGGCGGTGGTGTGCATGGTGGCAGTGGCAGCCATCAGCGCTTCCGCGTTTTCACGGAAAACACGAGGCCGCCACCGTGCACACCGCCGCGTGACCCCCCGCGTCGCCACCGTGCACGCCCCGGCCGCCGTGCATGCCGCCACCGCTGTTGGTGTGTTGCCAACAGCGGCAGTTTGGAAAGCACCACTATAGAGTATACTGCGACTGGTGAGAAGATGATTCATATGTCTTAGCTGCACTGGGATTGATTTATTTCACAGGTCTTCAAGCAAACCCCATTTGCAATTTAACGTGCTTTGAATACAAAGACATTTCATGTTGCTTTCTTCTGCCCAAGGCTATTACTTCCCTGTCAATTGCTGGGCAGTGTCCCTGCCCTTTTCTATGAGCATCTGCACCTAGAGACATAAGTGGAAATGCACAAGGCTGAGATTTCCTGCATGTTCCCTCCAAAACACAGGCCATAAGAAGGAATATACAGCTAGTATCACTTCCCAATGCCCATTCCATAAGTACCACAGCACACCATGCAGACTATGCCCTATATGTTAAATATCACACATTTGTTTCAGAAGCTTTAGAATGCTGCGATGGCCGCAACTTAGAGGACCAGTCGTAAGTCCCCCATCGTTCAGTGCCATCATAATTTTGAACAGTCGCTGAACAAGTGATTGCTAAGCGAGGACTACCTATATAGTGTCCATTTCAGAACTGTAATTTTGTGATGGTTCTGAGAATCTCCCCAGGAAACAATGCAAGTTTTCTTCTATAGCAGAGCTTTCCAAACTTTTCATGTTGGTGACACACTTTTTAGACATGCATCATTTCGCGACACACTCTTACAGCAGGGCATCATTTCATGACACACTTTTACAGCAGGGCACAAGGCAGGCACTAGGACCTGCGCGGAATCACAGCAGGTTTGGAGGTAGCAAGGCATAAGGCAGGCACTAGGACCTGCGCGGAATCCTGGCAGGGCAGGTTTGGAGGCAGCAAGGCACAAGGCAGGCACTAGGACCTGCGCGGAATCCTGACAGGGCTCGGAGGCAGCAGCAGCAGCCGCGACACACCCAGACACTGCAGCCGACACACTAAAGTGTCACGACACACAGTTTGGAAAGCTCTGCTTTAGAAACTAGTTAACAACACAAGCGAATTGGAGACTTAAGGAAAATTCCCCTTTCTCTCTTTTTTTCTGCAAAGGTTTTCATAATTCTCAGTTCACACCAAAGAAATTCTGGAATATTTGATTTGGGGCCCATCTGAAATCAATTAAGTTTGCGAACCATAGCTCTCATCCAGACAAATTACATTTGGAAGGTGGGGGCAATTGCAAAACAGGGCAAAAATATCAGTGTGTTCAGGTTGAGGCAGCAGGATCTGTTGGCCTCTAGTTAACTTTATGACCCTGTTGGTGGAGGTGTTGTCTGTCCTGCATAGTTGCAGGCTCCACTTGTTTTGTACTGTGATGGCCTAGTTCTTACAGTGAAGCTTATCAATGCATGATGCAAGGGGGGTGTTGTTTTTCAGACAGTTTATTGCAGAGCTTGACACTGATTAGGGATGGGAGGGAATCCCTCACTCAGGGTCACCCGAATTGTCTTCCACGCCTAAGGAAGAACTAGAACTTGGCTTTTCCCACTCCTAGTCCAGCGCCTTAATCACTACACCATGCTGGCTCTCAGCTTTATGACAATGTTTGATTAGATGATGGTTCAATAAAATCATCTATGTGATCTCTGGTCAGGTGGGAGACATATACTTATAGAGAGATAGAGATATAAACTTACTTGTTTCATAGACTGCTTGTAGTTGTATCATTGTTTTTAATCATTGACAGCCACCCTGAGTACCTACTGTACTTGAATGGGAAGTTGGGGCATAAATAGAATAATGCACCCACACACATAAAAAGGAAAGAGCATCTTCAGGTATGTTATTACTTCCTCCAGAAATGGAAGTGGGCAAAATTTTAGCACCCACTAATTGAGACTGCCAGGCATCCCTGTATTTGCTTTGGCTGACAAAGGAGAACAGAGCAGTTCCATGTGTAAGCCTGCCATCTTTGTATTCTGTACAACTAACTACAAAACCAGCAGACTTTTGAGGTGTTCATCATTGAACAGTACTGATCACATCCACTGCCCCAAGAAGTGAAAATGACCAAGACAAAACAGACCTCAATGTCACTTTTAGAACTCTATTATCATAACTGCAAATATAAGCCTAATGTAATTTTTCAAATGTAACTGTTTTTACTGTATGAATAAAAATAAATTGGAGAGCAACATATCCATGCTTTACAGCAGCGTTTCTCAACCGCAGAAACTTTAAGAGGTGTGGACTTCAACTCCCAGAATTCCTCAGCCACCTGTCTGGGGAATTCTGGGAGATGACGTCCACACCTCTTAAAGTTGCTAAGGTTGACAACACTGCTTTACAATTTAAGTGGCCCAAAGTTTATTCTAGTGAATATGTTTTCAGTGAGACAGATTGATTTCCCTTTAAGAACTGGTTCAAGCCAGTTCAAATCTCTTTTTAAAAGGTAGAATTTATTATCTCACATATGTTTTGTCTTTGCAGCTCTGAAAACCATGGACAATGCTAGGGCCTTGACAGAAGGAGCCAAGTGCCTGAAAGGATGATGTAGGCATTTGTCCCCATGCCTCATACACAAGGAAACGAGTGCAAGAAGAAAGAAACCAGAAAGGGTGTAGGTGGAAGGGTACTTTGGACATACAGGTGCTGGGCTAGAAACCAGGAGACTGAGAGTTCTAGTCCCGCCTTAGGCAGGAAAGCCGGCTGGGTAACCTTGGGCCAGTCCCTGTCTCTCAGCCCTAGGAAGGAGCCAATAGCAAACCAGGACACTGAGAGTTCTAGTCCCGCCTTAGGCAGGAAAGCCGGCTGGGTGACCTTGGGCCAGTCACTCTCTCTCTCAGCCCTAGGAAGGAGCCAATAGCAAACCAGGAGACTGAGAGTTCTAGTCCCGCCCTAGGCAGGAAAGCCGGCTGGGTGACCTTGGGCCAGTCACTCTCTCTCAGCCCAACTCACCTCACAGGGTTGTTGTTGTCAGGAAAATAGGAGGAGGAAGGAGTATTAGCTATGTTCACTGCCTTGAGTTATTTATAAAAATAATAAAGGCAGGATAAAAATAAATAAATAAATAAATAAATAAATAAATAAATAAAATACAGAAACCAAGGGCCAGCTGAACTGGAGAGAAACAGAATGTAATCTCTTTGCAGGCTTGCTTAGCAGACTATCTTTTCTACCGATCATGATGGATACTGAGCTTAATGAACTATAAAACGAAGACTCAGTCTAAGTAGATACAGTCCATTTGAACACACAGGTGCATGGAAATGCAACAGCAGGCTAAGGTGGACTAAAACAATGATGTGCCAAAGACGAGGAGAAAATTGAAAATTGAAATATGGTTGATGAATAAAAGTATTAAGTATTAAGAAAGTAAATCAGACTTATGATTTAAACATTGAACTTTGCTGAGCAAGGTACAAACATTTTTAACCACCAAGTGAATATCACTGCAATGTAGGGAACTGAAAAATATGTTTTTAATACATTTTAGTCTTGGGCATACTTCAGCTCACCATTTCAGTCCTATTCCAGTCCAGCATGACTTAAGACCTTGTACTTGATAAAGCAAAACACAAGTGTCTCAGTAGGAGCATGTCTGAATTTTCAGTGAAAACACATCTGTCTGAGACTTCCTTAATCTAAAATAATCCCTGCCTATAAATAACTAAAGGTAAAGGTAAAGGTACCCCCGCACATTTGTGCAGTCGTGTCCGACTCTAGGGGCCGGTGCTCATCTCCGTTTGTTAGCTTGGGGGCAATTTGTTTCCAGCAGCTTTGTTTTCCATGTGCAGATTACAGAGTTTTGTATGCAGGACTATATAGTCATGTGGATTCCCAACTATAACCTGAAGTGGCACAGCCAAGATGCAGATTTATAGGCTCAGCTGGAACACAGCCTATGAAACAAAGAATGTTCAACAGAAAGGTACAAGGAATCCCAGTTTTTTACTTCTCTGATTGATGTCTCCAAGACAAATTAAATGGGATATAATCTCAAGGCCAGATACTTGCCATTTTAGAAACTAGACGTAATAGAGGGACAGAATAATTTTAGTTACAACCCAAATGAATTTGGCATCTGTGTTTCATTGCTTTCTCTCATAAAAGTGAATGGCTGTGATTAATTTCTGATCAGCACTGTAATTTGGAGGAGAGCATTACTCTGTACACAAAGGATCACAGAGTATTGCAAAATATTCATCCTGCCTCCTGTCATTTCCTACCAACTCCCTAAGCCAGACTCGATGGGGAATCCTTAAAGAAAAGAACTGAGCCACTAGACTTCTTGAACCCCAACTGCTTCAGTTACTAAGTAGGACCAGCACAAGGCAAAGAACATGCTGGGAATTAACACAAACTGTGGAAGGGTTAAAATACTGAACTTAAAAGATATGCCCAATTTGGAACCTGCTAAATTCCTTGACCGAAATCAACCCCATTGATTCATCAGAAAAGGCAGGTGTGCAGAGCAAAAGGTAACGCTGTTGGAAGCTGACTGAACATTATGCCAGTGCAACATCCCATATGGTCATCTTTTTCCTTAATGCTCTGGTTGGTTGGCTGGACACCTCTTGCTCCTTTAGCAACCTTGTCTTGAAACCCATTACTATGCCTGCATCGCCTACATGATACAAATCTGAATATACTTCTCAAATGCTACGGAGAATGAAACACCATGTAAATTAATAATAATATGAGGAACTTTTGATTTAAGAAGGTTTCTAGTATTATCTATACTCAAAAGTAAATCCTACTGAGCTCATTGAGAACTTAGGTATAGGACTACAGCTTTACACGGTATGGATACACAGTCATACTGTCTCTCTTCCATGCCCTGACTAGAATTGGACTAGATGAATTTGGGTAATGACAGCCAAGAGGAAATGGACAATGCAGCCCTATTACTAGTATGTTCTAATGCAGAGCTTTCCAAACTTTTCAGGATGGGTACACACTTTTTAGATATGCATCATTTCGCGACACACTCTTACAGCAGGGCACAAGGCAGGCACTAGGACCTGTGCGGAATCACAGCAGGTTTGGAGGCAGCCAGGCACAAGGCAGGCACTAGGACCTGCGCGGAATCCTGGCAGAGCATGTTTGGAGGCAGCAGGGCACAAGGCAGGCACTAGGACCTGCGCGGAATCCTGGCAGGGCTCGGAGGCAGCAGCAGCCGCGACACACCCAGACACTGCAGCCGACACACTAACGTGTCACGACACACAGTTTGGAAACCTCTGTTCTAATGAGATAAATGAGATTTTTGCATGATTTATTAAGTAGGTTCAAGATTATTTTTAATGAAAACAATTACAAAGCTTATGTGAACTTTCTTTATATGTCCAATGAGCATTTCAAGCCCTTCTCTGGCAAAACAAAAACACCCTTCCATTAATTCTTGCATTGCAAATAGAGGGTGAATTAAGCACAAGCTTTCTTTTCTTATTGTCATTTACAGGCTAAAGCTTATTTCTGAAAAGCTAAGATTATCCAAAAGCTCCTATGGGATATTGTAAAGTGGCATAACTCAATGCTACACTGAGAAAATTAAAAAGATGTGGGTATAGGTAAAAGTTCTTCCACAAATATTTTAATATAAAGCTGTGGCCAGTGACTAGCTCTCTATCCCAGTTTCCTGACTAATAACAGTAACAGTGCATTACTTGTCAGATTTGCAAGATCCAGCTAAAGGAGCTTATCTACCCTGAATATTAAAAAAGCTTGAAGGTGTATTGGATAGTAACAGTAAAATGACTTTAAATATGTACAGACAAGTCATAATTCCCAGCAACTAGAAGACAGCATTTAATGCTGCAAGAACAAAGAAAGTCCTTTCTTCCATTTTTGATGCAATAATCACTATTGCATCCTAAATGCCGAGCTTTATTTTTGCCTAGGTTACCAGTATGGAAGATGACAAACAGATTTATCTTTCTTTCCCTGCAAGATCAGCAGGTTCTTCTAAAATCTTCCATACTTACAAGTATTTTTTTCCACAACAGAATCACATACTTAATAATGCTCTAATTACTTCACTATTTAAACTGATGTTTGAAAATAGTGAGTTCTGTGGGATCTGCAGTGAATAGCATGACATCATCATTTCTTTGCACTTGTTCTGTTTCTCAAGAGCAGAGATTTTTGGCCCTCTTTGCCAGCGCTGCAGCAAAAACTTGATTGATATCATCAAGATCACTAGAAAACAATGGTCCTTAACGCACTAGGTTGGAACTGTTTTAATGATTTCCTATAGGAACTGCTGTTTCAGCTTGTTCCTTGCAGATAAATCAGATTAAACTTTTGGAAAAGCAAGATAAATAACTGCTGCCAGGGTTGGGCAAACTGATGAGAAGTTCATGACATTCCCCATTCATGCTTTTCAGCCTTCACACTCCCTAACCTATCAATACATATCACAAAAGAAATATTTGCAGAACTCTTTATGGGAAAAAGTCTAAAACAAATGGGAACATTTCAAAGAACCTTTAACTTTATTAATTAAACAATATTATATATTATTCTTGAAAGTGAGCTTGATCACTCAGACCAGTCATCTCCACTGCAATTCAATCAGATGCCTGGGAAACTTGATAGTTGCTCTCCTAACATTTCTTGAGGGCTCCAGGTTGGAGATTGCTAACTGCGGTAAAAAAAAGTCAGGCTTGGATTTAAGAGCCCTACATCCTGCTACCAAAGTAGTACTTCTCTTTGCAAGCCCTCCTCCCAGATGTTGTTGAACAAACCCTGGCTACTGGCATGATCAGAGATCAACAGTTCACAGAGCAACAGCTTTTGCTCCTCGCTTTAAAGTTCACTTCCCTTTTAGACTGACCATATTTCCTTGAGACAATAACAGGACAAGAGGAATGGGCGGGGACGGAGCGGCTGGTTGGGGGGGCCGGGAGGGTCGCCTCCACCTGTTGGCGCACGGGGGGGCGTGGTGGGCGGCGTGGTGGGCGGGGGCGGAGCGGCTGATTGGAGGGAACCCGGAAGGGGAATCTCCTCTGCCTGTCACGGTGCTGGGCCCGCCTCTACCAACTCCTTTGCCACGCGCTGGTGGGTGGGGGCGATTCCTCCTCCGGGTTCCCTTTGGTCGGCTGCTCCGCCTCTGCCTGTTCCTGAAAAACGGGACAAAACCGGCATTTATGTTAAAACGACGGGACGGTTGAGAAAAGGGGAAAAAATGGGACTGTCCCGTTCAAAACGGGATGTATGGTCAGCCTACTTCCCTTTAGATTGAAGCTGAAGGATTCATTGATGCAACATTTCCAAAAACACTGATGCTACGTCAGAAAAAAAAAATCCTAGGAAAAAAACCCCAAACCATTGCTGTAGGAACACATTAAATGTATTATACATAACTTTGTTTGTCCATTAAAATAGTTTTATTTGGCATATTAAATTTAAAAATTGCACTAATTCATATATGGAAAAATGTAACTGGGTGATGATTTTGCCACAAAAAAGTATGTTAGGAAGAAATCAGTTATAATTTACACTGGTTATAGAAATCAACTAATATAGTTAAATAAACTTCAATACATTGAATCCTATGTTCTTATATTTTAATTTTCAAAAAATGACATAGTGTTTTTTTTTTTAAAACAGATTCATAGCCTTAGGCAGAATGCCTTCAATAGACTGACTCGTCTTCCTAAGCAAGCAGATTCTTAGTTTTAATCTAATCTCTGCAGAAATAAATGGATTACTTCCTACTCCATTGGCTCACCTAAGGCAGCGGGAGAATAAGAAATCACCAGTTTCTGCAAAGGCGTACCAGAGCCCAGAAGCAAAGGATTCTTCTGCCTCATGAAAATAGCAGTGACACTAAGTCTTCAACTCTAGGAAGATCCAATCTCAGACAGATTTTCCACAGCAACAACCAGCAACACATTTCCTGTACACTGAAGTGAGCGTACAACCCTAAATACCTTTCATACAGCTCCAGCTACATTTCAAGAAAAGAATGTTTAGTTCATGGAAGGGCAACCTTTTTAACCTAAAGGCCAAACTGGTGAGGGATCAGGAGGGCTGTGTAGCTGCATGAATATCCATTGAAATACCAGATACATGCTACACATCTCAGAGATTTTTATCTTGGCACCAGCAAGCATCATTGCTTCTACCTTCCCCCAATGATGCTGCTATCACTTAACAATAGGAATTCCGGAACAAAAAGAGCTTGTTGGGACCTGCTTAGAATCTATGGATTCCTGCTGCCATTTGGGTCTCCACTGCACCTGAGTAAAGACTGCTGGGATCCTCCTGCCGTATAGCAGCAGGAACCCAACCCTGGGTTGAGTGATGTTCAAAATTCCTGGGACATTCCTGTCTGTCGCTGTTTTAGGTCTGGTGGACTTAGATTTAGTGAAGGCCCAATTTGGATATCCACAGGCCTTCACTAAAATCAGCACCTGAGAACAGCTCTGAAGGACTGTGGATATCCAAATTAGGCCTTCACTAAATCTAAGTCTACCAGACCTAAAACAGTGACAGACAGGGCTGAGACTCAGAGTAAACGGAAGAACCTGGTCATTCCTTACATGGCTGGCATGTCTGAAAAGATAAAAAGGATATTTGGCAAACACCACATACCTGTATATTTCAAACCCACCAACACACTGAGACAGAGGCTTGTACACCCCAAAGATCAAACTCCAAAACACAAGAAAAGCACTGCAGTGTATGCAATCCAGTGCAGTGAGGAGTGCTCTGAGCTCTACATTGGAGAAACCAAACAACCTTTGTACAGGAGGATGGACCAACACAGGAGGAGCAACACCACAGGACCAGAGTCAGCAGTTTACCTTCATCTAAAGGAAAAAGGACACTCATTTGAGGACATTAATGTTCACATTTTAGACAGAGAAGATAGGTGGTTTGAGAGAGGGGTCAAGGAATCCATTTATGCCAACTTGGAAAATCCTTCCTTGAATAGAGGTGGGGGCCTCAGGCACAATCTTTCCCCCATCTTCCTCCCTGCTTTGTCTTCTGTGCCTAGGAAGATTAAGACCATTTCACAAGCTCAACACCAGCATGGTGATCTTAACGATCCTCCTTTAGATGATAAAAGGACTTAAAATAACATCTCAATATAACCATGACCTAGCCCCAGGTGTAAGGTCACACAGCTACCTAGAAACATATTTAGGATTCCCTTACAAACTTTGCTCAGACTGAAGAAGCTTCTTGGATAAGGAGCGAAACGTTTCCACTGAGAAAATAGAAATCCAGTTGACATGATTCAAGCTACAGACAATTCCACCTGGATGACTGAGAACCTTCATCGACATTTTGATACTCTGGCAATCGTATTCAGGTGACTTGTCTCCAATGTTCTTTCTCTCTCTCTCCTCCCTCCCTCCCTCCCTCCCTCTCTCTAAGCATTGTCATGAATTTATTATAATGAATATGCACACATGCCTCACATTTTAAGAAACAATCTTAGGAGCATAAATATCAAGGGAAATGGCTCATCAGAAAATTGGTGTTGTTTCTTAAATGCAAAACTCAGGCACTCCTTGCAGCTAGAGGGGACAAAAGCCCCCAGAATAGACTAGGCCCATTCAAAAAACTGGAACTCAAAAGAACATTTCCAAGATTCTTTGTACCATAAAAATGTCCTCAGAACATGCTTTTTTCAGTCTGTCATGCAGAGGGTTGCAAAATGTTAATTCAGCAGTGGATGAAAGCTAGATTGATGTGCGTCCCTGTGTATTTTATGTATGCCCAGGAAAAAAATGTTCTGCAGCTTTTATACAAACATTTAGGCATAGTCCCTTATGAAATGGCTTGATGGATGAAAAATAACAAAAAGGAGGTATATGTTGTTTCTCATGTAACTGGTATATTTATAAAACCAATATATAACATTCAAGGACATGGATGTAGACATCCCTCTGTTATAACTGGGACAAGGCAAACAAGATTTTTCCTCCCTTCTGGAAATTTTGCCTAACAGAATAAGCCAAGATATTTATTATCTTATGTATTCACTTATATGATTTCAAATTGCAATCACCTTAATATTCAGAAAAATTTCCTGTCCCCCATCATTCCTTTTTGGTGACTCAGAACAAAAACTGAGCAAAAACTGAGGAGTTTTTTATCTATTCTATCTGTGTGGTTCTGACTAGCGATACAGCAAAGCCATGGTTTTCACTTCATTACAGTTGCAAGAACTGCAATAATTACGTTTGTTACGATACATGGAGTGGCTCTTCAGAATGCAGCCATCACTAAGGACTCTTAATGGCACTCCAGGACTAAGCCAGAACATCCAAGGAAAGCATTCAATTGCCCCGCAGAAAGAATGAAAAACCAGGTGCAAAAGGTTGCCTGCAAATGAAGCATCTGTGTCCCAGTATGAATGTGAACAGGTGAAAAGCATGGCACGCCTTACCGTTTGTCTGCGACCAAGTCAAACCCAAGGAGGACGTCACGTCAGAAAGAAAAAGCTGGAGAGCCTGCGAAAGAACACACCCCCAGTTAAAATGATTACCCTGAAAAGGTCTTTCCTTTTGTTCCACTTCAGAACGTACACCCCATTTACTTAAAATAAGCCAACAGGGGGGAAAAAACCACAGCAAAACAACAGCAATCCACAATGCCTGCAAAAATCTACCAAGCCCTTCCATATATCAAAAAAGATTCCATGGAATATAAACATACGTCCACCCCTTGCTTTACAAAGAGAGCCTGTACTGATGTTATTTGCAGTCTTACAGCAGGAAGGGGTCCTGTAAACCAGCATATTGCAGGTATTTCAAAAGGGACGCTCACAAAGATGATGGTGGAACAAACTCATTACCAGCTTCTGTGTTGCATTACCACAAAGGCAAATCTTAAATAACTGCAGCGTAATTATTCTCCCAACGCATTAACATCCGTGAGCTCGCAGTCTATCCCCAGACAGACAGTCTGCCAGCCACCAGCGTCTAGCTTCCGTAGGTATGTTGGGGAAGAGGAAAACCACACATTAGATGAGGTCCCCGCAGCGATGAAAAGGAGAGGAGGCCGGGTGGAAGACACGGAAGGCGCTCGCTGGCCGCAGAAACTTCCAGAATGATGGCGAGGCTGCCACTTCGGCCATCATTCATTTACAAAAGGACGCTGCACTCGCCTCAGTGGAAGCAGATTCTTGGAAGGGTCCCTGGCACTGAGCGCCTGACAAGCATTTTAATTGCACTCAACGAAAACGTGAGCAGAGGGGCCAGGCCCCAAATCCTAGAAATGCCGTCAACTGGATTTCTTTTGCACACCAAATGAAAACCGCAGACACAGACAATACGGTATATGAAATGTAATTTTAGACAACCAAATTTTAAATATAGTTTAATTTTGCACAGGGCACTGCTATTCCCATCCTTCCCTCTGTGAAAAGGTTTCTTTCCCTTTGGATCTTCCACTTATTTTTCCTCCTTGATTCATAAAGAAACAACACTATTTATAACCAAAAATATACTCTATGAGATCATTTATCCCCAATGCTCTGACTTGAAAAAAAAACCTCATACCATAAGGAAAAGGTGCACTAGATTACTATAATAAAGAAGAGTTCACTGCTATAGATTCAAACAGACTACTGTAAATTAGTTACGAAATCTCTACTGGGGATTGTAAACAGTAGCAGAAACATGCTACACAACGTATTTTAAAATGCAGTTGCATGACAATTCAGAGTGAACATATATGAGCCACCCTACCAAATCACTGCAGATTACGTACATATAAACATTAGGGTTGAGCAAATATTTTCATTGGATTTATTTAAGTGGACAGAAATTTAGGGGGCGATAGTTCTCAACGACTACATAAATGTGCCGCTATTCCTTTTATTCTTTTTTTTTCTTTCAGAATCACACCCTTCTACTGTATTTTGAATGTTTACTTATAAGTAAATCTCACTGAGATTAATAGGACTAATCCCCAGGTAAGTATGCATAGGATTCCAACTGTGAGGCTAGCAATCCACAATTGCAACTAACCTCCAAAATGCAGAAGACTGATTGTCAAATGATTGGAAAATGTTTTGAAAATATTTTCTCATAAGGCATATCTGGGCTTGTCACATTTCAGGAAGTTCAGAGAATGTAATGGGGACAACAAAATCTTTCTGAATGTCAGTTCCACTTTATTTAAAGCATCTTCTGAGAAAAATGGGTACAACTGAACTGCATGAATGTTTTAGTGAATAACACTAGAATCAGAGGTTTGAAATAAATGTTGTCTATTTTTCCAAAAACAGCAGTTGTACGGCTAAGTGGGAGCGGGATGGAGGTAGTGCATCCATCCTGGCTCTCTTAGATCTCTCAGCGGCTTTCAATACCATCGACCATGGTATCCTTTTGGGGCGGCTCAGGGAGTTGGGGGTGGATGGAGTAGTTTTGCGCTGGTTCACCTCCTTCCTCCGGGGCCGCTCCCAGTCGGTGCTGATAGGAGAGGAGAGATCCAGCCCGCGACCGCTCCTTTGTGGGGTGCTGCAGGGTTCGGTTCTCTCTCCTCTCCTATTCAACATCTACATGAAACCACTGGGCGAGATCATCCGTCACCATGGGATGAGGTATCATCAGTATGCGGATGATACCCAATTGTATATCTTCATCCCTGGTGAGGTAAGTGATGCAGTGTCCACCCTCTCCCAGTGCCTGGGGGCTGTGAGGGCCTGGATGGGGAACAACAGGTTTCAATTGAACCCTGGTAAGACCGAGTGGCTGTGGATTGATGGCTTAGCGTCTTCTGGGAAATTATCATCTTTGGTTCTTGATGGGGTAGCACTACCCCGTTCGGAACTGGTGCGTAATCTGGGGGTCCTTCTAGACTCACGACTCCTGCTTGAAGAGCAGGTGGCAGTAGTGGCTAGGAGGGCTTTTGCACAACTTCGGTTAGTGCGTCAGTTACGCCCATTCCTGGATCGCGACGCCCTCCGTACAGTCACTCATGCTCGCGTCATCTCCCATATAGATTATTGCAATGCGCTCTACATGGGGCTACCCTTGAAGACTATCCGGAAGCTACAGCTGGTGCAGAATGCGGCCGCGCGGGCAGTTTTGGGTGTGTCAAGATCCGCACATGTAACACCGCTGCTCCGCGAACTGCATTGGGTGCTGGTTTGCTTCCGTGTACAATTCAAGGTGTTGGCTATCACCTTTAAAGCCCTACATGGCATGGGGCCAGAATACCTGAGGGACCGTCTTATCCCCATGTTATCGACCTGCCCCACCCGGTCATTCAGAGAGGGCCTGCTGCGAACCCCATCAATTAAAGAGTGTCATCTGATGGGGTCTAGGAGGGATGGGGTCTTGTGAACCGCCCAGAGTTCGCCATGGGGGGAGATGGGCGGTCATAGAAAATAAATAAATAAATAAATAAATAAATAAATAAATAAATAAATAAGTGGTTCCTGCTCATCAATAACTTCAGGTACAATTTACAGATTACAGTTCATCCCACTCTTCCCTCCACCATAGTGTGTATAATAATTATAATAAGAATAAAAACAAAAATAATAAGATGTCCTATTGTTATTGGTGTGTTGAGTAGGAGATGAAATAGGATATGCAATGGCCTCTTTAGTACACAGAAAAGTCTAATGTACCCTAATGACTGATTTGGGGACTGATTCATTCACTTGTCATGCTATCCGTGTTACACTAAATGCATAGCAAGCAACTAAACACAATTTTAGAAATTTTAGGAGTTGAACCCCTGACTTTTTCGAGGGGTGGAGAGAAGAAATATAACTCATCCCCACCCCTAGTATAAAGGTAAAGGTTCCCCCCGCACATTTGTGCAGTCGTGTCCGACTCTAGGGGGCGGTGCTTATCTCCGTTTGTTGGCTGAAGAGCCAGCGTTGTCCGAAGACGCTTCTGCGGGCATGTGGCCGCATGATGCGCACGGAACGCTGTTACCTACCCACCGAAGTGGTACCTATTCATCTACTTGCATTTGCATGCTTTCGAATTGCTAGGTTGGCAAGAGCTGGAGCTAGTGCGGGAGCTCACTCCGTCACGTGGGGCTAGGGATTCGAACCTCCGAACTTGCAATCTTCTGATCGACAAGCCTGGTGTCTTACCCGCTGAGCCACCACGCCCCTAGTATAAACCCAGCATAATTCACTTACCCGCACAGGGAGAAAGAGGGGAAAAGGCTTGGGGGGGGGAGGAATTTTAAAAGAGGGGATCTAAAGGGGGGAAAGGGCTGGGGGGGGCTTTTCACTGGAACTGATGCTGAGGTAGAGAGGGTTAAATGAAATTCCTGTTACCACAGTCTTTATGAAAATCTTCCCCTTATTATAGAGTTGGAAGAGGGTGGCTGAGGTAATTGAGCGGAACACCTTGGTCTGTGCAGGAATCCAAACTGGAGCATCTCCAGCAAATGGCAGTCCAGCCTCTCCTTGAGCACATCCAGTGAAGGGGAATTCATAATCTCTCTGGGCGCTTGCCTCCATTGTTGACCTGCTCTTACTGTTAGGAATGCTTTCCTACCATTCAACCAACATCTGCCTTTCTGCAATTTAAATCTATTATCGTCTTAAATCTGTTATTGTCTATTAATCTCTTGCTCTCTAGTGGAACAGAGAACAGGCCTTGGCTTTTTCCTGTGGGACATCCTTTCAGATACTGGACGGGTTTCCTTACAGTATATACCCTCCTCGGTTTTCTCTTCTCAAGGCAATATATTCCCACTTCCTTCAATCACTTTTACACAGGATTTACTTTTCTAATCCGCTGCTCATTCTCACCCCCCTTCTCTGAACCTGTTCCAATTTGTCTTTATCTTCTTTAAAGTATGCTACCAAATGAACACAATACTAGTCTTACCATTACCAAATAAAATGGACTAGAACTATTATTTCCTGTGATTTAGAAATTTTTCAGACTAAAACGGCATTTGCATTTTTTGCAGCCACATTACATTATTGATTGCCGTTCAATTTCTAATCAACTATCATTAAAAAATCTTTTCCCCAGTTATTTTTACCAAGCTATATATTCCCCCATCCTGTACATTTGATTTCTAAGCCACAGTTAAATTTAATTATGTGATTTCATTTTTTAAAAAATTTCTCTAAGCCATCAAGATCTTTTCATTTTCGTCTTCTAGGGTATTGATTATCCCAGTCAATCCCAGGTCATTTTGTTTCCTCTACCTACTTACTCCAGTCATTAACAAAATTGCTGAATACAGTAATACATCGCCCAGGACTGTACCTTGTGGCACTCTGCTCAATACCACCTTCCAGTTAGATGACCGCTCTTTGAGTAATATTTTTGAGCCACAGATTCATTCACTTGTCATACTATCGATCCCATAGTTAACCAGTTTGTTAATCAGAATGGCATGGAATATTATTTTACAAAGAATAGTTTGCTTAAAAAAAAAAAGAGCCAGTTTGGTCTAGTGGTTAAGGTGCTGGGCTAGAAAGTCTTCTCGAATGCCACCAGATCTGATACTGCTAGTATATTCACCGCTTATGTTTCAGGACTGCCGTAATTTTTTTAAGCACCTTATTTAGAGCCAGTTTGATCTAGTGGTTAAGGCAACGGGCTAGAAACCAGGAGTCTGTGAGTTCTAGTCCCGCCTGAGGCGGGAATGAAAGCCGGCTGGGTGACCTTGGGCCAGTCGCTCTCTTTCAGCCCAACTCACCTCACAGGGTTGTTGTTGTGGGGAAAATAGGAGGAGGAAGGAATATTAGGTACGTTCTCTGCCTTGAGTTATTTATAAAAATAATAAAGGCAGGATAAAAATAAAATAAAAAAAATCAAGACATTTTATGTCTACAGCATACCCATAGTCTGCTAAGAAAATTACTCTATCAAAAAATGAGTTAGTCTGGTAACACTTAATCTTGACAAATTCATGCCAACTTCTGGTAATCACAGCATGGTTTTCAAAGTAGTTACAGATAACTTTAGGAACTGCTCTAGAATATTCCCAGATATTGATATCTGTTTTATTATTCTGTAAGGCCCCTGCTTACACTGTTTTACCCAAGTTCCTGAAGTTACCAATAACAGTCCTTGAGTCGAGGCTTGAAGATTTAAAGTAACAGCATTTATTTGGCCAAGTAAAGCTGGGTGGCATCAAAGCAGACATCATGACAGTGAAATGTCTGGGAAGATCCACACACACACATCGCAAGTTCAGTACTTATATAGGGTTTGCAAAGCTCAGTAAGAAAGCATCATGAACTCTCCTCCTAGTAACAGGGCAAGGTTCCTGAATCTGCATTGCTAGCAGTAAGCATCCTAGAGACCTCCAGGGGCAGTCTGCATGTCTCCTGCTAAGTTAAACATTGCATTGCTAGCAGTATCTAATCTTCTTGCCTTTTTACCTAATTTCTAACAGCAAGCAGTTTCCAAAAGCAGAATGGCGGTGGTTAAGCTAAGCTAACCCTTACAGTTCCATAGTTCCCTGGATCCTCATTTGCTGTCTTTTTGAAGATAAAGACATTTATCCTCCTCTATATCAGTCTTCCTCGCAAAATTCAGAAGTTACCCAGACACTCAACATACACATTTAGATAAGAGTTCTTACTGCATATTAAATTGAGCCACATAAAGCAATATTTGCTGTCAGCACTGAAGGTGCAGTCCCTTCTTATATTCTCTGTATTTTTAAATCCATTTCTTTTTTACTCTTTCTAAGCTTAATGGACACCTTGATTTTTTATTCCAAGCTTGATGGTGAAAGGCAGTTGGATTTGATATCATCAGCATTCCTTTTCTGGGAAACCCTGTTGTTGTTGTTTATTCGTTCAGTCGCTTCCGACTCTTTGTGACTTCATGGACCAGCCCACGCCAGAGCTTCCCGTTGGCCATCGCCATCCCCAGTTCCCCTAAGGTTGGGTCTGTCACCTCCAGAATATCATCCATTCACCATGGAGATTGAAACTCATTCAGAGTAAGGACATTTTTCCTGACCATGTTTCTCTTAGTCTGAAACTTCAACTCCATGCCTTCATCTCACATTTCACAATTACCTTGTAGAACCGATGCCCTCTTCTGAGAACAAACTGATGCAAAATAGGAATTGGGTATTTGCACCTTTTGTTATTTGTTTTGCTTCATTGAATAATTACACTCCTTCCTTCCTTCCTTCCTTCCTCCCTCCCTCCCTCCCTCCCTCCCTTCCCTTCCCTTCCCTTCCCTTCCCTTCCCTCCCCTCCCCTCCCCTTCCCTTCCCTTCCCTTCCTTTTTTTAAACATACCTGAAGAAACTCTTTTTGTTGCTCTTAGCATCCTTCACTAACATCACCCCATTAACTTTAGTCTTTCTGACAGTTTCTCTACAATTCCAGACTAACTCTAAATACTCATCTTGGTATCCTCTCCTTCTTTCCAATTATTATATGTATCCTTCTTTGTTTTCAGAACTTTGTTAAGCTTTTTGTGCAACCATACTGACTTCTATTATTTTCCATTGTTGTTGTTGTTGGAATTGTTTGCAATTGCAATTTTAGTTTATCTTCTTTAAGAATTGCAATTCATCTTGGGTTCTTCTTGCTGGTAGTTTTTCCTGCCATGGAATCCTATATTTTATTACTCTGAATTTATTGAAACCGTTTTTCTTAAAGTCCAAGTCAAGTGTTTTACTACCCTCAGCTTTGAACCTTTAGTTTTTCTTTCACAAATGTTTAGTTTTTCTTTCGCAAAACCTTTAGTTTTTCTTTCACAATGTTAAGAGGCATTCATGGAAATGGTACATGATTTCAGATTATGCAGAGGTGTCCTGAATAATTTTTTCAACAGCCAAAGAATAATATATTTAACATAGTATATTGATTTATATGAAATTCTTGCAAGGCACTCCATAATTCTTCTAACACCAGTTAGTCATACAGATTTGGCTACTGCGTGCAGAGTCCCCTTGGACTACATTCATGATGTGGAAATGGGAAGATAGTGGTAAGGGTCAGCCAGAAAGGAACTCTATGGCCTTCGAACCATTAAGTCTGATAGGCAATGAAGCTACTTGTCTTCCGTGGAATGTGATCTCTGTTTGTATACATTGGCCAGGAGAATGGCAACATGGATTCTAAATATAGTGGCACTCAGGAACAGGGCGAAGCAAAGCTGATTCCTTAGCTTCTGGAGAGGGAAGAAGTAATGTTAGAGGATTAAGACCCAAAGTAAAATGAAGCCCACAAAACCAACAACTGATAGCACAAGCAAACTGAGGGAATCATGCAACACTCAATTTCTGAAATTGCTAGCAAACACAATTCCCAAAGGCAAATCAACTTCAGTTTCAAGCAACCAGCAACTGCGCAGAGAGTGCTGTATAAAATAACGTAGCAGAGAATATGTTAAAGAATGTGGCCTAAGCCCTTCGCCACGCGGTGTTACTTTTATATGCTTTATCATAATAAGTCGAAATAAAATTGTAGCTGTTATAAGCTGGTATGTGCCCTTTCATTCTGTAATCTCATTCATGAGCTGAACCTTCCACACCTGGGAGCGTTGGATCAACCTCTGACTACTACTCTGCTATACGGAAACTTCTTTTTTTCCTAGTAATACTTTCCTTGTAATACTTTAAAGTTAAGTATTAACAATTTGAGAAGCATAGACAGTCTTTTTTTATTTAATTAGTATGGTCAGTTTAACATCAAATTACATACAACTTCTTTTATTTCTTATTCGGTTTAGCCTGAATTGAGTCAACGCTCGGTAAAGTTCTGCAGTTCATATCAAAGGATATCACGAAATAGTCCTAGTACATGCCAATATCATTTGTCTTATGCTTTCTAGAAAGATGAGATTACATTTTATTAATTGCTTGACATACTACATGAAGAGAAAGCTAATTACTTCTTATATGCTGTATTAGAATGGTAAATAAACTATTAACGGAAATGTCAGAAAGTGGTGAATTTGTGACGTTCGTTCCATTGTATCAGGAACATAAACTCTACACAATGATAAGCCTAAATTCCTGTTAAGATATAGCTATATCAAACATTCAAATTAATTTAGCTGACAAGGTTTGCCTATAGAACAGAGCTTTCCAAACTGTGTGTCGGGACACGTTAGTGTGTCGGCTGCAGTGTCTGGGTGTGTTGGGGCTGCTGCTGCCTCCGAGCCCTGCCAGGATTCCGCGCAGGTACCAGTGCCTGCCTTGTGCCTTGCTGCCTCCAAACCTGCTGTGATTCCGCGCAGGTCCTAGTGCCTGCCTTGTGCCCTGCTGTAAGAGTGTGTCGCGAAATGATGCCCTGCTGTAAGAGTGTGTCGCGAAATGATGCATGTCTAAAAAGTGTGTCACCAACATGAAAAGTTTGGAAAGCTCTGCTATAGAAGAAAACTTGCATTGTTTCCTAGGGAGATTCTCAGAACCATCACAAAATTACAGTTCTGAAATGGACACTATATAGGTAGTCCTCGCTTAGCAATCACTTGTTCAGCGACTATTCAAAATTATGATGGCACTGAACGATGGGGGACTTACGACTGGTCCTCTAAGTTGCGGCCATCGCAGCATCCCTGCGGTGACGTAATTGCGATTTGGGCGCTTAGCAACCAGCTCGCAATTATGACAGTTGCAGTATCTTGTGGTCACGTGATTGCCATTTGCAACCTTCCCTGACAGCTTCCCAGCAAAGTGTCAGCCTCCCAGGTAGACCAGATAGGAAACATGACAAGATGAGCCAATTCTACTTTATTGTAAGGCTACATTAACAGAAACTTGCAAGTTTGAAAGTACAAATCTCCTGCTGTCTCTTTTTACAGCCTGCTAAGTTAGGGTGGATCCTTCCTAAGTTTCTTTCTGTGCCCTTATGCAGCTGTGGGCTTCTCCTACTTTTACCTGATCGTTCCCTAGGCAGCATCTCTTCCCCTCGCCTCTCAAGGTCATTCCCACATACCATTACACACAGTCAGTGGGGAAACTGGCAGGAGGTCGCAAGTCACTCCCGCCACTTTTTCTCCCAAGGAGCCCCGGGCATGGGGATCTCATACTCTGTAGACTCCGCCCATGGTACCCACCCACACGCCCTTACTCTGTAGTGTCTACCTGCCCACCCATAGGTCTCGCCCGCCAGCCTGCTTGCCTGGGATGTGGTTTCAGGTGGCATAAGCAAGCACTTCTGGATTCCCGCCTCTTCCCATGTCACGGTCACGTGAGGTCCTCACTTAACGACCCGCATGGTCCTCACTTAACAATGGCAACAGGGACTGCCAGGATTGCCTTTGCTAAACGATGCAGTCACATGACATTGTGCTTTACGACCGCATTGTTTAGCGATGGAAATTCCCATCCCAATTACCATCGTTAAGCAAGGACTACCTATATCAGTTCTCTCTTTAAAATTATCAGGGGTGGGAAAAAGGGTAATACAAATGTACCAAATGTCTAAAAAAAAAGGGGGGGTAAGTACAACAAAACCTTAAACAAAAGTAAAGACCCCAAAGGTGCACAAAATACAATTTTCTGTCCATTGTATTTAGAGGGTATGGAAATTCTTCCACAGAAGTCAATTCTCAGATTTTTTTTTTTCTAAGGAGGTTATTTTGAGATCATAGGGCCCATAATTTTGGTTTCTCTTAGTGACCCCCTCATTTCAACGAAAGAAAGAGTAATAGGAAACTTACAACTATTAATAGCAACAGCTATTGCTGGTGGAAATCATCTGATGGCCCCATCTAGTATATGCTATGTCATGTGTAATGTCACTCACAGATCTAACAAAAATCACTGCCCCTTGTCCATAAACAACACCAAATATAAGTTCTATAAGGCAGCTGGTAGCCCAGAAAAGCCAGAGAATTTGAACATATTGCCCTCCAGGAACTTTGATGGCTCACTCTTTGCAGATAAACCAAATATGCATCTCTACTGTATCTTCATTTCTTGCTGAGTAGGTATCCTTTCTCTCAAGTACATACTTTAGGATATTGCCTCCTCACAGCCAGATGCATCTCTGCTAGTGTGGCAGAATGAGGAATGACAGCATTAAAGATATTAGTGAAAGGCCCAGAGAAAGTTTCCCTGCAATGGAATTCCTTAAACTGTCTCCTGTCTTCTTTCATCTTTATTAGATCCGGAAGAGAGGGCATGCTGTAGATACCATCTGCCAGGGACCTATATTTGCTGGGTTCCAGGTGGCGGGCCTTCTCCGCCGTGGTGCCCGCCTTATGGATCATTCTACCTCCCCCCCCCCACGACATTAGGTCAGCTCCCTTTTGATGTTTCAGAAGTCCCTCAAGACCTGGTTATGCCACCAGGCCTGGGGGTCCCAGGGAACCAGAAACTTGTCTAAATGGCTCCACTATTGAGGTGGATGTACTCATTCTCTCTCTGCTTGGGGTTTATATATATTTTAGTTTTAATTAATCTCTATCTTTTAATGTTGATTTTTATATTTTAAAATGCCTGTTTTTATATATGCATTGTTTTTTATTGATTATTGTATGCTGCCCAGAGTCACTTTTCGTGAGATGAGTGGCTATATAAATCAGATAGATAGATAGATAGATAGATAGATAGATAGATAGATAGATAGATAGATAGATAGATAGATCTTCAGAAAAGATTTATCCAGAACTTGGGTCAGGATGAAACCTCACATTCTACTTGTGAAAGTGGTGATATCAGTGGGAAAAAAGGTGACTTTCTGTTTCAAGTTCTAAGTCCCCATTTGAGAATGTTTGATGATTTGGCCCTAAAGAAACTGAAATAGATTCATTCATTCAATCAATCAATCAATCAATCAATCAATCAATCAATTTATATAGCCACCCATCTCAAGCCAGTGACTCTGGGCAGCTAACAATCATAAAAAACAGCCAAACAATTAAAACAGTACAAAACAAATTAAATATAAATACTCAAAATATGTTGGGCAATCCTGCAATCTAAGGTCTCTTTATAGACCCTGCATTCAATGTCTATCTTCCCACCATCCTCACCCCATTAGTTTTAATAAACATGAACAGAGGCAGGTACATCAAGGAACTAATTGATCTTTCAATGACTGTTTTCCCATGGTCAACCTTCTTTTCAGTATGGGTCAGGATGAATGCAGAACTGGAATCCTGGATAAGAGACTGCAGAACAGCTTAACAGGAGCTGCTGTGGAAGGAGGAAACAGTATACACTCTTCTACAAAAAATGCCCCTTCCTTTACCTGTCTCTGCACAGGTTGCTGGTTGCTCTGACTTCATTACAAGCATTCGTGTGCAACCTGAAATTCATCCTTAAGTCTTAGCAAAGAGATGGGCTGATTACTTACAAGGAAGACTGAACAATGTATATCTCTTAGCTGTATGATATCAGTTTCCACTGTGGATACTCCCTTTTATTTAACATCTAGCCTGTATGAGGAAGAATTCTGTAAAACACTAAACTTGACCCACAACCTCAATCAGTAACTTCCAGTACTTCCAAACAAACAAAGTATTACACTTTCACTGTTGCAAAGATGTTGCTATATACCAGTTAGTTTCTGTCTGCATGCAACTACATATGTTATTTTGACCTATGAAAGCTGACTTTTTTTCCCAATGGCAGCAGGAATGTGACAGATCATAACAGAACTCAATAAATGGATTTGTTATTGGATCAATAATTGATTCTACTTGATTGGATATCTAATAACTTACAAACCCACACTGCTCATTTTCACTGTTCTTCATGACCTCATATATCACTGAGTGAAACAGCACTGCATTAATCAGCCACTTCTGCTTTAGTATTGCATTTCTCAGCTTCCAAAGGTTCCCCTCGAATTGGTATATATCCTCCCAGGCAAACTGAAAAGATTAGGTCATCAATTTCAGGAATGCAAGCAGAATATTAAAGCCCTTGAAATTATTCCAAGCAACTATTAAATCAACCAGTAGGTGATCACTTTGGGTTGATGGAAGGATTGCAAATTATATTTGTGATATCAAAAGAGAAGTAAAGATAGGGGCATCTCTTACACTGCATGGAGAATATAAAACAGGTACAAAAATTGTTAGATAAGAAAGAGTGCATCATACTATAATAAGTTCAACAGTGCCTCTACCTCTATGCAACTTTTTAAATTATTTCAAAGGCTGGTAATTTTTTGCAGTCATGGGATGCAGCTGTGGTGTTATTTTTGATAGCTGGGGTCTACAGGGGACAGAGCAAAGATCCACGATAGCATGCAAGTGGATAGCATTTTTTTTTCCTGGATGTTTTCTCCTTTTTTGCAGGTTTTGGGGTGGCATGGACTATGGCTCGCTAAAGGCTCATAGGAGCTTCCTTGTTTTTCCATCAGAAATTTGGGAGGGAATAGTGCCACTGATACTTGGGAACTAGAAATGGTGGGTTCAGCATTTTTGGTAGCTACAGGCCATGAGTACCAACCGCTGACTTATTGCTGGGTGCTGGAGGTTGAAACAACTAAATATTGATGAATTAATCTAGTATTATCCAACTGAAAGAGATGTCACATATCTGTAATTTTATTATTAAACTGGATGGAAATCCTGCCCTTTTCTGACTACTTTAAGAACAGTTACTGAAACAAGAGGGTGGGGGGAGAGCAATCATTGGCCTATTTAAATTATTTTTAAAAGTTGCACTATTATTAAAGTAGTGTTTCCATTCATAGTATTTCAAGATCTGGGTTACAAAACATAATGCAGTTAAGTGCTTTGCCAAACATATGACAGGAGGCTCTCATACTAAGAAGTATCTTTTTTGGCTATTGTGATTAAAACAGTTTTTTATCTCATGTGAGGCTGCAGGCTGCTGTTTGTCTTAAGGTAAAGGTAAAGGTTTTCCCCTGCAGTCGTGTCCGACTCTAGGGGCCGGTGCTCATCTCCGTTTGTTAGCCAAAGAGCCAGCGCTGTCCGAAGACACTTCGACGGTCATGTGGCCGGCATGACACACGCGGAACGCTGTTACCATCCCACTGAAGTGGTACCTATTTATCTACTTGCATTTGCATGCTTTCGAATTGCTAGGTTGGCAAGAGCTGGGGCTAGTGCGGGAGCTCACTCTGTCACGCGGGGCTAGGGATTTGAACCTCCGAACTTGTGATATTCCAATCAACAAGCCTGGCGTCTTAACCACTGAGCCATTGCGCCCCCAACGCTGTTTGGCTTACTGTCCCAAATTCTGTATCTTGATTTTAATTCTTTGGAGAAAATAGAAGAGGCATAATCTTTGCAGGGTAGGGTAGCTACATGAAATGAAGGTTGGAAAGCCCAGAATGGAATTTCATGCACAAAAATTAAACTACAAACAAGTGGGACTTGCAGCAATATTGTCTTTTAGTTCCACTACTTTGGTTTTCCACTGGAACCTTTAGGTATTTCCCCAATTTTCTTTTTCTTACTAATAATTTTTCTTACAATCTCTCTACCTTAGTATTCTTTCAAGCCTATTGGTACCACCCTACTCTTCACTGTACTGCTGTTTTAACTGCCTAAGGCTACAATCTCAAAGATGAATTATTTTTTAAAATGCAAGCAAAGTCTCGCAATAAAACATCTGCATGTGTGCACAGGGTTGGAGGGAGAGTGAGAGAGAAAAATCTCTGTCTAATTAGGGTCTCATTCCGTAACTAATTTAAACAAATGTGTTGGAAGATTAAAACCACATCAAATCAGTATGCAGATCAAGTTAGTATCAGAGTTCAGCATGCAAGTGAATGCTGGATTTAGTCTATGAGAAAGTCAGATGATATAATCTAAATACATCTACCTAAACTGCAAAGGTACAGAAGATTTGGGACCGAGTATACAAACCAACCTCTGTTATCATATATGAATTTTCCAAACAGAAGATACTCTGGAGAGGGAGATAACCCTGCTTATGTCTACCAACTCACATTTACGAATGTGTATTTAATGCAGTATGAGTATATACAACATTAATACATCATATGTACTACACAATATTAGAAATTGGAGCTGAAACAGTGTTGCAAACTGTGGGCAGTCTTACCCTAAACCAAAATGAGGCCAGCTGTGAGAATTAAATGTAAAACTCATGTTCTGCAATTCAGCAGTTTGCTACCTAAACATTATGTATCTTCAATCATCTCTGTGCAGTAAATACATTTTCAGTAGGAATGTATAATGAACACTTTTCTAAAAAAAACAGAATGCTTGGGTGTTGTTTAGGTTATAAAACTGGATAACTTCTAAATAGTACCCCTCTGCCAATGAAAGTTATCCATCTGCAAAATAGCGAGCAAGTGATTTTGGATGGTTTTCCATTCCTGTGTAATCTCCCTCCTCAAAATATGCTCCAAAGAGGCCCCCCAATTTTTGAAACAAATTTGGAGGGGCAGAGGGACTGCAGGGAGGAAGAAGAGATGCTGAAAATCAATCCTCACACATATACACACCCCTACAGACAATTCTAGGGATAAATACTTACACTTAGCAGAGGGGACTGATGTAACCTACGTTGTTGTTTCTGGCAATACACAATGAAACATAAAAATATGTTCTGCTCATAACATTAAGAATAGATTGCTTACTTCTAACGGTGAGAAGCTATCTCTGCATTCACTCATGTGATTTTTGTGCTTACCCAGAATCCTTCTATGGAATTAACCTATAGCTAAGCTTTTAGGCAGAAAGCACATCACTTTCTGCATACTCAAAGACTCAGGTCCATCCTTGCTCAAGGAGTAGATCTCCTTCTCAGGTATCTATTCCTTGGAACAATGCTGTCAAGCTAAGAGTTTGCTCTGTAGCTTACCCCCTGACAGAATGTAGACAGTCAGATTTAGGAAGTTGATATGCCAAGAAGAAGGCTTCTTTAACTCAATGAGCAAATTCCTGCTAGGGCTTGCAAAACCCTTGAATCACCTCTACAATCATCTAACTGCCTCCCTTCAATGTAAAATGCTAGCACCCTTTGAATATCAAGTGCTTGTAAGAAGCATTGTCATTGTGTGGCTAGAACATCAAAAGATATAAAGTTTGGTTGAGATGAAGATCAATGCAACTTTTGGTAAAAGTGTGACCTCAGATCAAAGCATGACTTTTCTGGAACGAACTACAGGAAAGAAGGGTCAATTCTCAGTTACAGGGTTCATTCAAGTTGATGTTGTTGCTACAAGAGAGGCAAATGTCATTGATTCAAGGAATCTCTTGTAAGTTGGGAAGATCAAAGTACAAAAGTATGCATCCTTCAGGCCCATTGAAGTGAACTAATATGCTCACTGGAGTAAAAGGCATATGCTCATCCTGAACATTAGAGGCTGGATGAACAGGCTGAGCATCTGAGAGGTCCTCCACCCGACTTTCAGTTAGCAAAATAGCAAGAGATTGTGTCAAGAGTATAGATTGTATTGAGGATATAAACTCCTTTGGTAAACAATGACTGGACCTCCCTTGCTAAAACTGGGGAGGCTTTAACACATGGATACATGAGGGGGTGTAGACTAGAATAATGGACTGTATGCAGAGGTTACAAATTTTAGAATCCAAGGATACATGGTAATGTTTTTCTATGTCTTTAAATGCGTGTGTGGAATATTGCCAAAGATGTGTCTTGGTGTGGCCAAGCCGGAGTCAAGGACACCATTTTGATGGTTCCCCAAATGTTGTCTTGGTGTTCTTTTAGATCAACTCATCCAGGTGAGTTAAAAATTGCCTGTCATATGGGATGCAGATGAGTGAAAACTCGTACTACTGTTAAAACCTCAGAACCATGAGCAATATCACTGATACTGGATTACACTCACTTTACACGGAGCCACACATTGTCCATTTTAAGGCTAAGCAGGCTCTTGGCATGGAATGAGAGATGTTCTATGCAGCTAATTCCAAGGAGCATAGTCAAGCTGGTACCTTAAAGCTATACAACCTACCAGTGAAATTGCAATAGACTGCTAAATGTTTGGTCATGTTGATCTGTTCTTTATGTGAGGCTTCTGCTGGATCCTTTTTGTCTTATAATAGAACTTGGAGGAAGGAAATACTCTCCCATAGAAAGAGCTGGTAACTTTCTGGGCAAACTGGATAGTTGGGAAGGAACCTGTGGAATAGGCTGGATGCCCTAAAGCATCCAGTTTCCAGCCTTCCATGGCAGATGGTGCTGTCTGATTCAATGTCTGCGATTTCCCCAACAAGTATCCACTGCCAGAGTTTGGAGTTGGATGCTGAAACATTTACATTTTCTTTGCTGCGGTTTATAAAGATGTTCCATTCTTTTATAACTGATACTGTGGTCAGTTTTCACCAGATATTTCCCACTGCTTTCTGCAGAGTGAGTAGAGGTGGCAAAGCAAACCAATATATACAGTACCTCTCTGAATTCACGGCCTGGAAAACAGAATCACCCACAGTTCCCACTGTTTGCTGTACTTGTAAACCTAGAGCATTAGCCAGCCGTAGTCATTGTTTTGTATAGGAGCCTTTATCCTTGGATGGTGAAGCAGTTGACTACATGGGGCTGCCCTTGAAGATCACCCGGAAGCTACAACTGGCTCAAAATGCAGTGGCGTGAGCAGTAATGGGCACCTCTCACTGTGCCCATGTATCACCACTGCTACGCAAGCTGCATTGGCTGCCAGTTGGCTTCCGAGTGCAATTCAAGGTGCTGGCTATTACCTATAAAGCCCAATATGGCCTAGGGCCTGGATACCAGAGAGACCGCTTGTCTCCAATTGTCTCTACCTGCCCAGTACGTTCCAGCAGAGTGGGTACACTCCAGGTTCTCTCCATTAAATGTTGCCATCTTGTGGGACTGAGGAAATGTGCCTTCTCTATTGCGGCCCCTGTCCTCTGGAACAGCATCCCCCCAGAGGTAAGGACTCTCTCCAGGGCTTCCAGAAAGCTCTTAAAACCTGGTTTTGGTCCCAGGCCTGGGGTTGATGTTTATTATTTATTTAATGACCCCTCTTTTGTTTTGTGGATTTTGTTATTAGAGAATTTTATTTTTATTCTACCTTTCCACCACAAGCTTAAGACTGTACATAGAGCATTCACTTTTCCAAATTTTCCCAACAGCCCTGTGAGATAGGATGGACTGAGAAGTCCCCAAACCCAAATCTCCCATGACCTTCCATGCCTAAGGATAGATTTCAATTGAGCATCTCCCCACTCCCGGTCCAATCCTTAACCAATATATCATATTAGCTTGCTCCAAGATAGAGTCTTTGGAGTTTGCTTGTAAAGAGAGAATTGTAATCCCCATAGCAGGTCAAATTGTGATGGCTAGCTCCGCTTTGGGAAGATCTGTTTACTGTGGTTATGGGGGGGGGGGGGTTGTTGTTCAGTAGCAGTTTTAATTTCCAGATGAGTACATACTAGTGGTGTCAATCCCAAACCCATATGAGGAATGAGAGATTCTAGCATGTTAAATCAAATCAAACCTTTATTACAGCCTTTGGGCCAGAAAGCACAATAATAAAATACATAGACCTGTATTTATTAATAAAACTTTTTAAAAATGCAATAAAATTACATAAAATACATTATTATAGTAACTGTAGCACATGCCCATTTGAGAAGAATCCATACACTGTAGGGTTGGATACTAGGGTTAAACTGGTTTGAAAATCAACATCCCAGGTATCTTATTTAAGATGATTCCTGGCATTTTCAAGCCCTAATGGACAGAGACTTTCCAAAGAGAGTCCTAAGGACCGGAGTTTGCTATTAGCTTTTGTTAGCCAGGTTGACTTGAAATGGTCTCTGAAAACCAGTGGAGCCAGACTCACAGGAAAAAATTCAATTTCAACCAGAAATTAAGGAGATAGAACCAGGCTCTGCCACCCACCAAAACCAAACCTGTCTCCAGCAGTAAAACAGCATTCTTGATGCATCTTGGAACTGCCAGTATTGCTCTTATAAATTTGGACTGGACAGCTTCCAGGATATTAAATTTGTAAAAATGCAAACTGGAACACCATAAAGAAGCTGAGAGGTGACCTTAGGAAGAAAAGCCTTGCAAGCTGCAGGAATAAAATGCGCCCCCTTTGAATGGAAGAATCTTAAGATAGCTGTGGAGCTACGTTGGGCCACACTTGCCCAATAAGAGAGATGTGTGCTCTGAGATAAGGAAGACTAGAACTGCACCCCAAGATAATTTATAAGCACGTACCTGCTCTATTGGGCTCCCATTAACTTGCCATTTATGTAACCTACTGTTGTGTTGTGCAAACACTAGCACTTTAGTTTTTTGATAATTTACTACAAGTTGTTCTTTTAGGCAAAAGGAAGCCAATGCCCTCAAGGCCCTTCTCATTCCCACCTGGGAGACAGACAAAATTACTACATCGTCTGCATATAGCAAGGCTGGAATTGCATGATCTGCTAACATTGGAGAGTGATGACTAGAAGATGAGAGAGCCTGAATTATTGAATTGATGTACAAATTAAAAAGTAAAGGGGCTAGAATACACGCTTGCCTTACCCCTCTTTTGTTAGAAACAGCTCCAACATGTTAAATTTCTCTGCATTTGGTATCAACTGATGATTTGGGATTAATTAGAGCCTGCTCAGGGATTCATGCTGATGAGTAATCCTGGGAGTTAGTTTACTGTACATGCTTTATGAGAGAGAAATATCTGATTTCTCCTTCTGATGTCAATCCTTGAATTCATAGATGTGGTGGTGATGGGGGTTGGTAAAGGAATTATTGGAGATGTAGTCATTACAGTATGGAGAGAAGGTACCACTGACAAGGCCAGTGCTATCAAAAGCACAGTAGGAATGACCCTGCTCTTTTTTCAGGGGAAGGCTATGAGCCTTCTTTTTCTTTTTTGACATCTCTGTCCCTGCCTTAGGGAAATCCTTCCTCTAAACTGTCTTTTTTGGGTACTGCTGGCAGTGCCATGGAATGGCCTGGAGTTGCGAGCATACATCTTCTGTCTGGAAGATATTGGCTACAGAAGATGACTTGCTAGAAAAAGGTTTCACTGGCTAGGTCATAGTCAAGAAAATGGGGACTGGGCTTAATACAAGTATTACTAACGGCTTCCAAGGAATGTATGGAGTCTTAACAGTTTCTTCGTGCTTGTTCTGTGGATTTTTGACACTACATATAATCATCTACTATACTGCTCTCTCCCAGTTAGTGAAGACATAGTGTCTGTCTCTCTATAGGAGGTAATTCAATACTATGATTGGTACACTTACAAAGTAAGGCTTAGACGCCATATTTATTTAGTTATTTTATTATTTCAGTTTTGAGGCTGCCTCCAGAGCGACTCTGGGAACTTACAATTAACTATGCAACATGCTCAGCAAGGAGGCAACATCACAGCCTGCTATCACCATCTCCTGAAAAGGAAGCATGATTTCTACTACTTTTAAAAAAAATTAGAGAGAAAGATAAAGAAGGTAAATAGTAGCGGAATGAGATTAGGAAGACTCAGCTAGGTATTGTTAAGAAAGGAGAAAGACCTCATTGTGACCATTGTACGAGTCAAAAAGGAACTGAGGGGAATAGTGAGGGACATAGAACCAGTGTTTATGTAACTAAACACTATGAAAGATTCTGCATCGGTGCAAAATCCATGTATGTGATGCACATATATCTGCAAATAAAAATGAAACAAAACAAAGGGGAAAATAGAAACAATCTCCTCCTCAAAAACATTAGCAGAGAGAGAAAAAACAGCTGGGTGCAGACATATTTCCAAATGTATGTGTATCAAGCAGCATGCCAAATATAAGATGCCAGAGATCCAAGTCCTGGGTACCCCACTGTAGCAGACGACTAGGAGGATTCTGTGGGAAGGGAAGGTCCATAGCTCTGAGAGGCATCCAGATTCATTATCCACAAGGGAGCTGACAGAATTCTGGATATTTTTAATAAAAACAAAAATGCCTTATGCACATTTGAAGACCAAAAAATAGGACACGTCCAGAACAGACATAGTATAACAGGCCAGAAGTGCTGTCAGCTTCTCTCTCTCTTTCTGCAAAAGCCAGCCCATCTCCCATGTGCATGGTCTTATTCCTGTAATATATTGCCAGGTTATTGAAAATCATTCCAAGACTGAACTGCAGGATTCAATACGAACTACACTGCAAGGCTTTCACAGGCTACTCTCTCCCAGCACGACCTCCCTATAACATGGAAAACTGAGAAAAAACTGTATATGCTTCAGAATTTGCATTAGGAGATTTTAAAATACACTTCCCTAAATAATAACTGAGTTATAAACAGCAGGAACTATTGTCTGCTGCTACTTTGGGAAGTCTAGTAGCTAACTGTGGCTGTACCAAATAGGTAGATTTTTCCTTTGAGCAGGTACCACTCCAATCTCTGAGAATATTTAAAGTATCTTTTCACTATGAATCAGGACTACTGAAGTTTTTTTAAAAAAAACTATGTGCTTCCTTCATCATCCTTTCTTAGCCACTTTCTTCCATTTGCCTTATTTTATTTATTAAATTTATATGACCTTTGCTTTGCTGCTTGATTTTTAGCATTTTGCCAACAGTCAGACATCTGTCCATATCCACTGAACATGCCAAGTCTTCAATGAACAGATCCTCCACTACTTGTTTTTTTTTCTTTTAACATGGCGTGTATTCTGCAAAGTGCCCCAACCTTCTCCTTCTTCATGGCTGTTGTTTTCTTTGAGAACATAGATGTGAGTAGTCACCCTTCCTCTCAGAAATAGAATGCAGGATATGACAATGACGATATGATTCCAGACATATGGAAGAGACACGGGCAAGACCACACTATTCTCTCTAATAAATTATTTATTCATTTGCATGTCTTCCAGAATATGATCTCTGAAACCCAAAAGTTTCAAACTTTCAAGCAAGCATCCAACTGTTGTTGTTGTTGCTGTTGCAGAATTGCCCTCAAATCAAGCTGCAAATTAAGTTCCCATGATAAATGCAGTCCAGAAAAGCTAGTTTTTTAAATTAATATCTAACCAGCCAGGAAAAGTGCAGTAAATACGATGCACGGCAAACTACAGAACCGACTGTGCAGAATGAAAGTTTGAACTTGAGCAATTGAGTACTTGAAGTCAGCACCACTGCAGAGATGCAGCTTAAAACATTACCCAACCCAGTTTAATATCACACACACACACACACACACACACCAACATTCTTGTTGAGAATTCTGAACATTGTTCCTGCCTTCTTTCAGGAAAAGCTGCTGACAATAGAGAGTCTAGGAGAGCGAGCAGAAGTGGCTGACAAGAACTCAGCCTGGCTCCTTAAGACTTCTTTTGTCTATCGGAGGGGTTTCTGCCATACTAGTCTTCAGAGATGGCATGGGGTTCATTAAAGTTCAGACGGAGAAACCCCAAATGCCACACTACCCAACCATGATGGGAAAAAGATGGAAACATTTACTAAATAATTGACATTGTGTTGCCTTTTTCTGCTATTCTAAACTCTGGCACCTGAGATTGCGAGACTGCCTCATTCTGGCAAATTGTAGGGCAAGCCCTGATGTTTGATCAGGAAAAAAAAATCTGACTGTTATTGTATCAATGCATGTTCTGTTCCCTCCTGCCATTTTTTTAAGTGTTGGGATGCCCCCGTGCTAACCATGGGCTTCTCCCTTATGAATAATGATTCTTCCAGTCTCAGTAATTCCATTAGTGTTTTCATTTTGGTGTGAGATGTGTGCTGTCAAAAGTATGAGATTTCAAACAACAAGTGTTCCAATTAGTGCCAAATTCTGGCCTAACTGAACATTTCAATCAAGCCTAAGATATAAAATACACTTAAGGAGACTGCACTATCCTGCTATCCCTCCTCAAACACAGTGAGATTGTCCATGTTCAAATCTCTTTCAGAACATGCACAGAGACTCCATTTAGCTTGCTGGTATTCATTACTTGGGAAAATGAATTCAGTGAAACCTGTTTCCCAGCATAGTTTGAAAGGGAACAAGTAACACTTTTAGCAGTATGGACCAAAAGAGCAACTAAATACTACACTGGGAGTTACATTGCATGAGTCATTGGCAGAGTGAAATAAATAGATGAACCAATGAAGTAATCAAACTCAACAGAAAATCAATACAAGCTTCAAAAAAATGAAAGTTTGTGCATAACAACGAAAGTTGCACTCATCACCAAAGAATTATTTCTGAAAGATCTTTCCGCTATGTTAGAGAAATAGAAACTTTTAGCTTCCTCCCCACCCCTCTCAATTGTTCCTTAAAAGAAAACTTTATGAGCAAATATTCTTTATCATTCCATATCTTTGCTGTCTTCAAATTTAGTTTACCAGAAAAGACTAGAATGGACAATGATTCCACTTTAACCCTCCAATCCTAAGTACAAAATTTCAGCTTATTCAATTCAGGATTACACTTGCCAGCAATGCACAAAAAGAACACTGAAGGAGAAGAAATGATCTTTTGGGGGCCATCTACAAATCAACTACTAGCTCTAGGTAAATACTGTTTTTAGGAACCATTTCCAAACTGGAATACATGAACGCATAGCAGACTTTAGGGAACAATTCCAATGGTTGTTTACATCATAGGTTTTAATACTCATCTTCAAATAAACAAAACCAAGGGAATGAAATAAATCAACATTCAGTGAAGTCCAGCACTACTGGTTATGGATAGCCAGAAAAGGCTTCTCTTTATGCGCTGGATGAAAAATCATTTTGTTTTGTGAAGCAGCTTCAGAAGTCTCCTTCAGAGCTCTCTGATAGGTAAGCTGAAAAACTAAATTATCTGAACTATGCAACTCTGCTTATAGCATTATATAGCATCCAATTTACAATACATATAACACCATAAGCTGCTTACCAGCAAGATGCCTCAGGAGTATAGCGGGGCAAGAGCCTATTTATTTATGCTTGTCCTCAGAGATTGATGCCAGGAGATACTGCTTCCTCCACTGATAAAAGGAAGCTGCTCCCAAAGAGCTAAGGCAGGGGTCGGCAACGTCAGGCCCACGGGCCGTATAAGGCTCGTGGGGCTCCCGCCTAAGGCCCGCGGGGCTTCCGCCCGCAAACCCTGCCCCTTCCACGTGATTGGCTCCCGCCCGCAAACCCTGCTTCCCAGTGCTTGTGATTGGCTCCCGCCCGCAAACTCCGGCCCCCAGTCCGCAGAAACACCAGAAACCCCGCCCCCCGCTCCCCCCCCGGTTATAAATATCCAAATGGCCCTTGGCAGAAAAAAGGTTCCCCACCCCCGAGCTAAGGCATGAGGTATCTGCTTGCCTACAGGTCACCACCCAATCAGCGACTGCATGAAGGAACCAGGAAATTGGTCAATTGGCCTTGGTAATAAAAATAGCCCATCCCTGAAGCACTCCTACCTTTAGATCAAAAATGAACATTCCTTATAGTACTTTCTAATTGTGTACAACCTCATAGCATGGCCAATGCCTAGCATATCTAAACACATCAGATAACCAAGAACTTCCCTGAAATTATATTTTCACTATCCAGAATAAATATTTTGCACCCTTTACTTGGGCCTCTATAATAAATTTTGAATTTACACACCAAAGTAGGCTCTATTCTTGGTGAGTTTATTGAAGCATCCTTGCAGTTTTCTTTGCAACCGTGTGAAAGTGGTTTGCTGTTTTCTTCTTGCAGGATATATTTCAACTTGCCAGTCTGTTCTGCAATCCTAATATTCCCTGGAAGTCTCCCATCCAAGTACTAGCCCAGCCTAATCCTGCTTAGCTTCCAAATGCAGACAAGGCTAGTCAGGTGCTGCCTCCTGCTGTGGTTATATATTCATAAGAAAAATTTACCCATAGTGAAATACTGAATCCAAAGCCTGGTTCTGTACATGATATGATGAGATTTAAGCCTTTTTGGTGCCTGGTGGAAGCCACCAGCATGTAAGATCAGAAGGGAATGATTACAGTGGCGGAGAAGGGAATCGCAAGTTTCCTGAGAGCTTGTAATTCCATGGCTTTAATAACAGGTAACCTTCTCTTTGGTCTCTCCATCACCCCGGATACCTTATCCAGTGGCTTTTCCTCTACAACATATCTCTGGTAGACGCTAGAGCAAGCTTTAAGATTTGCTGCCTCTTTTAAATTCATGACTTATGAAACTGGGAGACTAGAGAGTAATTTGTGTCCACTATAGTTTTCTTCCAATCTGGAAGAGAAGTGCTGGAAGTGGCGGTTCACATTTTCTGAAAGAGATAATTATTCTTTTTTTCCCCACATTTATTTTGTCTTAAGACAAATATACTCTTTGAGTGATATGGGCGGTGACTAAATTCGAAATAGAAATAAATAAATAAATAAATACATACATACATACATACATACATACATACCTCTATCTTGTGAATATGTTATATTGTGTATATGTTAAAGCTATGAGAAATAAGCAGTATACCAGGTGTTAAGCAGCATAATAACCAAGCCTCCTTTCTTTTTTATAAGGTGTAAAGTCTACCTCTAGATGTTTAAAATAAAATACCTTTTTCAAAAAAAGTGAATGAAGATGGTTGTTTAAGATAATAATTCCTTATTTTAACAGTTGGTATTCCCCATTCAGGGGGTGTGGTGGCTCAGTGGGTAAGACGCCAGGCTTGTCATCGGAAGGTCGGCGGTTCGAGACCCGAGTCCCGCGTGATGGAGTGAGCTCCTGCACTCGCCCCAGCTCTTGCCAACCTAGCAATTCGAAAGCATGCAAATGCAAGTAGATGAATAGGTGCCACTTCGGTGGGTAGGTAACAGCGTTCCGCGTGCGTCATGCCGGCCACATGACCGTGGAAGCGTCTTCGGACAACACTGGCTCTTCAGCTAACAAACGGAGATGAGCCCCGGCCCCTAGAGTCAGACACGACTGCACAAATGTGTGGGGGGAACCTTTACCTTTACCTTTATTCCCCACTCAGTTGAAAAAAATCAGCTCATAAATCTGCAGTGTGGAGTTTGTCATTCATGTTTGTATGTGCCTGTAAATTTTACTTACTTACCATCATCTATATGCCTCTTTAATCCAAACATGGCTCTGTGTGGCTTCCAAAATACAAACATTCAAATATAATAGCACGAAAAAAATAATAACATGACAAAACAACAAGGCCTCAAGAAACAGCCACAGCTTGCACATCCAGGGCAGGAGAAGCCCCTATATCTCACATTTATCCTCAACGCTGTCTGGAATCACCCGGTTTTAATGGTATTCCAAAACACCAGTGGGAAGAGTGCCATTCTGATCTTACAAGGAATGCTGTCCCAGGGAAGGGGAGCTACAACAGAGAAGGCTCATTGCCATGGTTTCAGAGATGAGCCAGAGAAGGTCCATCCTTCCTGATCTTATTGGGCAAGCAAAAGCTACCAGTAGAAGGCAGTCCCATGGATTCCCAGGCCCTAAGCCATGGAGGGCTCTAAAGCTGTCAATCAGCAACTTGAATTGTGCCTGGAAGAAGACGAATGGTAACCAGTACAGCTCTTGCAGTAGAGATGCTACGTGAGAAAACATAGAGGCTCTGTTGCTGCATTCTGGACCAGTTTTAGCTTCTGAGCGGTCTTCAAGAACAATGTACAGCATATTATTATTATTTATTTATTATTTTATCTTATTTATACCCCGCCTATCCCCTCCCTACTGGAGGGCTCTAGGCGGCTTACAACATCCGTATACATTAATTTACACATCATCAAATTATACATCATATATCATATAGTTTATTCCCGCCCGACAGGGAGAGAGGGAGGGAACCGGCTCTTCCGCTGAAGGCATTGGACTGCAAGTCCCAGAATGCCTCGCTCCGCGCCGGCTGCTGACGTCCAGGAAGCTGGTGTCTCCGGATCCGTCGTCCTCCGTCGTCCTCCGCCGACATCACCGCTCTTCCAGGTCTTTTTGGAATCGAGGACGACTCTCCGCTGGACGCCCGCAAATTGCCCCACGTGAGTGGTACCCATTAATCTACTTGCTATATTAGCTTTCGAATCGCTGGGTTGGCAGAGAGCTAGGGCAAGTGACGAGAGCTCACCTCGTCACGCGGTTTCGAACTGCCAACCTTATGGTCGGCAGTCTAACGGCTCAGCGGTTTAACCCGCTGAGCCACCGCGCCCCACCTATTGCAACAGTCCAAAAGAGAGCTCCACTTCAAAGAGTTATTACCTTGAATTATATTGGGAATCAGCTACCAGCTGTGGTTTTCAAACCTATGTGTATGCAATCAGGATTAAAAAAATTATATTTTTCAAATTTAAAATCTATTGTGTAGGAAGGGAAGTGATTTACCCTTGGTCTCTAAAACATTTTGGATACCAGCCACTTATACTGTGGCTATATAATACTGGTAGGTGGAGGATTGAGAGAGAAGTCCAGAAACCCTGGTTCCCTAATCCCTAGTTTGTCCAACTACACACCTGGATGCATGCAGCTATTGGAAGCAGCACAAAAGAAACATCAGGGGAATGGATATCTTTAAATCCCTTCCACAGAGCTAGTTTGGTCTAGTGGTTAAGGTGCTGCGATAGAAACCAGGAGAGTTCTAGTCCCGCCTTCGGCATGAAAGCCGGCTGGGTGACCTTGGGCCAGTCACTCTCTCTCAGCCCAACTCACCTCACAGGGTTGTTGTTGTGGGGAAAATGGGAGGAGGAAGGAGTATTAGGTATGTTCGCCGCTTTGAGTTATTTATAAAAATAATAAAGGCGAAATAGAAAATGAATGAATGAATGAATGAATGAATGAATGAATGAATGAATGAATGAATGAATGGACTCCACCTAGGTCTCTTGATTATTTAAATTGCCTTAATTTAAATCAATCTGTCCTGTGCACAGTGAAATGAACATGTACAGGATCTTCCTAAGTGTCCAATACATAGGGATACACATATTTTCCCATATCTAGCAAGTACAAAATTTCTGTTGATCAAATAATCTGTGCAGGGTAACTCCTTAAAATGTTCAGCCTAATAATTAATTACCCAAAATAAGTGAGAACAAATGATATCCACAGCATTTCACGACCTAGAACAGTGTTTAGATTTTCAATTCAGAGAATCACCCTGAAGTTTATAGCTGATTAAAGAGGAGATGCTGCAGCCATGGCTTTTATTACCCACGGTTTTCCCGAGGCTCTTCTCTTAAATGCATTCATCATATTGGCAGCTAATGAAGATTATTTTATAAAAGCCAATCCGTGTTATTTGTGCTAGTGGTGTTATTTGCTTTTATTGTGACAGACTGGCATAGCTAGCCCACTGGGAAAAGAAAACCTTGGCAGTGTATCAGTAGGCAGTTACGTTGGCCTCCAGAAAACAGTGAGCCACCGAAGGAGCAAAAGGCAGAAGAACATACAGTGATGTGTAAAGTGGCTGTTGTTATGTCATGTTATACAAATGTAAAAGATACTTTAAAACCAAACCCCCAATCTTTCTCCCAAGATCCAGTTGACTCCAGTGTGAGTGTTCATTCCATCTGAATGAGAGGTCATCATATACTGGGCCTTCTAATCTCAGCTGCCACTGTTCAATATACACACGATTCTAAGAAAAAACTGAGTTGTTGTTGTTGTTGTTGTTGTTATTGCCCTATTGTTGCCAAAAAAAGGACAGCTTAAGTCTATTTATGGCCAGCACCTACATACTATTGTTGTGTACTCCTGTATTAGGGAGTGTTACAGATATTAATCCTTTCTTATCCGTGTTGCACAAATGCACATGGCTTGGTTGTCATATACAAACACAGGGTTGCCTTGATTAGTTGAAAACTGTATTATATCCCCCTGTTATGCAGCTGAGGAACAGACACCCAAAACCATGAACGAAGTGAATTTAAAGAGATACTGGAATAACTCCCTGAAATGGATTATCACGGGATGTAAAAATTACCAATCTGAAGTGGTCTCAGATAATCTATTATTTTTAAACTGTGTAACACTGGATAGAATATGATGAAAAGGAGTCATAAGAAGAGTAGAAAAGAACTGTGATTTTTTTTTGAAGTCTATTGTTTCATAGAATTGTGTGTGTGCGTGTGCGCGCGCACACACATGCACTAATTATAACTCTTTTGTTTATTATTATTATTATTATTCTGTGACAGTGAAGATGTTGCCTAGCCTGGCAATGAAACGTCTGCAAGAAAACAACAAGGCTCAGAGAGCACCAAGGACTCCACAGTTAAACCCTGAGCTACAAATATTCTCTTCGATTGGTATTATTATTCTCAATGAAGAGAAAGACCTTATATGATTTCATGTAAAAATTACACAGAAAGATGAGCCTGAGATTTGGCAACTCTGCTCAACACAGGTCTTGAGAAACTGGTATACAAATACATATAGCTGACCTCATAATTCCCCTGTGAACTGCAATGTGAGATGAATGACTAGTTTTATTACAATATTTTAAGCATAAACAATTTGTATTCTAAAATTCCAAATGCAGGTATTTGCTTTTGTACATTTTTTTTACAGTAAATGCTATTATTTCTTCTTTCCTGTGTTCAGGAAGATCCCTGCATTTGCATGGTTTGCTCTGGCTGCAGCATGCAGTGGGCTAAGCAATTATTTACGCATAAGAGTGTTGTGGAGGAAGAGAGTTACACTTGCTTAATGTGTCTAAATATCCATGCACATATCTATGCATGTAACACAAATTCTAATTTGATAAGCCTCAGTTAGCAGAAGTTACCTCAGGCAAAGGACACGTGCACAATTTTCACACCTTACAATACAGTATTTTTCCCTTCAGCCATCTGCTCTAAAGTATCTAGTACATACCGTGTGACATGAGTTTAATGGGTGAATATTCAAATCTATAATAACTCTTTATTACAGAGCTACAAAAAACAAGATCTGAATTATAGTTGGAACATCTTACAATCTTGACTGGAGAAATAGCTAAATTTTCTCCAGTCGTCATTTTCATAACTTCGGGGTAACAGTGATAATCTGCCACTGCATCATTGTTCCAGAATGCTGGGTATAATTGAAACCTGAAATGTCTAATAAATATTAATACGCTCATGCTATCGTACCCATATTGAGAATGACTGTGTAGTGCAAATCAGGCCCCAAGAGAGTTGCTCACCCTTTCAATAGGTTGTACCAGATACTGAGGTGGTTCCAGGATGTACTCAGCCTAAAACTTTCTCAAGGCCTGCTGGGAAAAAGAAACACACAAAAGTTGATGCCCCTTTTGATAAAACCTGTGGACAGTACGTACGTACGTACGTACGTACGTACATACATACATACATACATACGACCTTAACTAAATTTGGATTTCTCAGAGGATTTATAAAATGGGCCAAGATTTTGTATGTGCCTCCCCAAATCCAAAGTATATAAAAATATGGCTGTTGTGGGTCTTCCGGGCTGTGTGGCCGTGTTCTGGAAGTTGTGGTTCCTAACGTTTCGCCAGCATCTGTGGCCAGCATCTTCAGAGGGCAGGAGCACAGATAGAAGCAAAATCTCTGTGCCCAGGTAGAGTGGCAATGTTCTATTTATAGAGCTAAATTATAGGAGATTAGGTGAGGTTTTTTGTTGTGTTGAAATGTTAACGAGTGGCTGATGAGCGTGATTAGCATGTTCATTGTGAGAAGTATTCCCATGTCCTGGTGGTTGGACTGAGTTCGTTGACCTTTTGCAGGCTGTGTTTTTCAGGACTGGTAGCCAGGTTTTGCTAATTTTTAAACTTTCTTCTTTTTTATTGTAACTGTGCTGGTGTTTGTGAATTTGAATGGCTTCTCTGTATAATCTGGTGTAGTGGCTTTTGGTGTTGTCCAGTATTTCTGTGTTTTCAAATAGGATTTTGTGTCCCGTTTGCTTGAGAGCATGTTCAGCTACTGAAGATTTTTCTGGTTGCTGTAGTCTGCAGTGTCTTTCATGTTCTTTTATCCTGGTGTGAATGCTTCGTTTTGTGGTTCCGATGTATACTTGTCCACAGCTGCATGGTATGGGGTATACTCCTGCAGCAGTGCGGGGGTCCCTTTTGTCTTTTGCTGATTTTAGCATTTGTTGTATTTTTCTGGTGGGTCTGAAGACTGTTTGAAAGTTGTGTTTTTCCATCAGTTTTCCCATGCGGTCAGTGACTCCTTTGATGTAGGGCAGGAATACTTTGTTTGTGGGGGACTGTTTTTCTTCAGTTGGATGTTGTTTTCTTGGTTTGATGGCTCTTTTTATTTCTCAACAATGAACTTAACCATCTGAATTGGGTCCTACAGGCAAATGGCTATTCCAAGAATGAAATAAAAAGAGCCATCAAACCAAGAAAACAACATCCAACTGAAGAAAAACAGTCCCCCACAAACAAAGTATTCCTGCCCTACATCAAAGGAGTCACTGACCGCATGGGAAAACTGATGGAAAAACACAACTTTCAAACAGTCTTCAGACCCACCAGAAAAATACAACAAATGCTAAAATCAGCAAAAGACAAAAGGGACCCCCGCACTGCTGCAGGAGTATACCGCATACCATGCAGCTGTGGACAAGTATACATCGGAACCACAAAACGAAGCATTCACACCAGGATAAAAGAACATGAAAGACACTGCAGACTACAGCAACCAGAAAAATCTTCAGTAGCTGAACATGCTCTCAAGCAAACGGGACACAAAATCCTATTTGAAAACACAGAAATACTGGACAACACCAAAAGCCACTACACCAGATTATACAGAGAAGCCATTGAAATTCACAAACACCAGCACAGTTACAATAAAAAAGAAGAAAGTTTAAAAATTAGCAAAACCTGGCTACCAGTCCTGAAAAACACAGCCTGCAAAAGGTCAACGAACTCAGTCCAACCACCAGGACATGGGAATACTTCTCACAATGAACATGCTAATCACGCTCATCAGCCACTCGTTAACATTTCAACACAACAAAAAACCTCACCTAATCTCCTATAATTTAGCTCTATAAATAGAACATTGCCACTCTACCTGGGCACAGAGATTTTGCTTCTATCTGTGCTCCTGCCCTCTGAAGATGCTGGCCACAGATGCTGGCGAAACGTTAGGAACCACAACTTCCAGAACACGGCCACACAGCCCGGAAGACCCACAACAGCCATTGAACTCCGGCCGTGAAAGCCTTCGACTATATAAAAATATATAAAAAGCTCAATGGTAGTTTCTCATCCACCTTTTCACTTGATAAAGAACATCAACTTTCCCCTTTGATGCTTGATATAAGTTTAGAACTCTTAAAATGTGCTTTTAGACAAGATAATAATATCCATAGTTCTTCTTGCAATGCATTAGAATATAAATTAGTATTATATGCCAATGATATTTTATTATCTATTTCTGAACTTCATACTTTGATTCCAGCCTTGATGCATTTGATTAGTGCATATGGGTGTTGGTAATTGGTCTAAATTAGAACTTATACCAAAGGGCAAATTTATTTATCAATACATTGATTATCTTTTTTGTATATGTACTGAGTTTATTATTTATATATTCTTATTCTATGTAATCTGTAGCTTGAATCATGTCAACTGGATTTCTATTTTCTCAGTGGAAACGTTTCGCTCCTTATCCAAGAAGCTTCTTCAGTCTGAGCAAAGTTAGTAAGGGAATCCTTAAATATGTTTCTAGGGTGGCTGTGTGACCTTGCACCTGGGGTCATGGTTATTTGAGATGTTTATTTCTAAGTCCCTTTATCATCCAAAGGAGGATTGTTAAGATTACCATGCTGCTGTTGAGCTTGTGAAATGGTCTTAATCTTCCTAGGCACAGAAGACAAAGCAGGAAGGAAAATAGGGGAAAGATTGTGCCTGAGGCCCCCACCTCTATTCAAGGAAGGATTTTCCAAGTTGGCATAAATGGACTCCTTGACCCCTCTGTCAAACCACCTATCTTCTCTGTCTAAAATTTGAACATTAATTTCAGTTTTTTCCTGAAACCCAGAAGTGTTTCTCCGGATAAGGAAAAAACCTGGAATCACCCCATCTGTCTTCCGGACAGCTGCTTGCAGCCAGAAGATGGCAAATAATAAATTTCTGTCCCTGGAAAGCACCCCCTCCTCTTCGCCCACAATCTCCATAACATCAGCTTCTCCCTCAGAGACACATTCCATCACAATATGAAATCTAAAATGTGTCATCTGGTCGGGGATGTTGTGGAGGAAACTGAGGAATTTAACAGCGACAGAAATGTCTCTTCTAAGAGTGTGATCAGGACTTCTGTTGAAATGCTGGATGAAGATCGGATAGACGAGTTGAAGAAATTAAAGGGAGAGATCGAGTTGCAAAGTGAAATTGATTTTCTGATGGAACACCATGGAAAAGAAGGGGTTATTATGTATGGGAGGTCTCCTGAAGAGAAGCTGGAGTTTTTAAGGGGCCAGTTGGGCTGTTCGATTTTTTAAAGAAAAAAGCTCTGTGGGTATTGTGGGGATATGTAAATGCTCTGGTTTATTTTGAAGTGAGATAAGGGTTTAAGAATATTTATCTGGATTGCTTTTAGGGTTTGGCTGATTTCATTTATCTTTAATGATTTGGATTAAGATTATTAAGGTATAATAAAAAAATAACAAATGTTTGGTTTTGGGTTTAATATGATTAAGATTATTGAAATTCTTGTATTATCAAGTATAATGGCAGACAATTTATATGTTTTTAGTTTGATCTTTATTATAGTAGACAGGAATGTATAGAATAGTAGTAGGAAGGAAATAATTAAATAAATCTTATATTTGGGGGGGAGTTGATTAGGATGTGTGTGTGTGTGTGTGTGTGTGTGTGTATATATATATATATATATTCATTCATTCATTCATTCATTCATTCATTCATTCATTCTTTTAATATAAGGGGAGGGAGCAACTGTATTTAGTGATTTTTATAATGTGCCAATGGAATGATTTATAGAAATAATGTAAGTTTGGTTTAATATAGAGTAAGGGATTAATTATGGAAAATTGTTGTATATCCTTGCTGTTAAAAGTCAGAAATCACTTCTTTTTATAATTTTTAAAAATTTTCTCTTGTATTTCTAACCTTTTTAGTTTTTTCTTTTTTTTCTTTGTAATTTTTTTGTTTTTCTGTAGCTTTTATCTTTGCTTGAAACTTAATAAAATCCTTATAAAAAAAAGAATGATACTTCATTCAAACACATGTCTTTGCAATGTCCCAAAATCATTATATTGCAGGAAGAAATCATTACATGTATTAATTTGTCTTTGAGATAGGCTTTAATATTTTCGGAAGTCCATAGTCTTTTGCATTACCTAAATACTATAGAGAAATTGAGGGCTGGACTACAGAAACAGATTCTCTGCACCCTTATTATTCTTAAGAGATTTATTCTTCAACATTGGAAAGATAAATGTATGGCCCCAATTACCCAATGAACTGAAGTCCTGATGTTACTTGTAACTTGTGAACAATTATAATGAAATATGGTTATCTTTTATTGAAACTTTTGTTTAAAACTCTGTATACATATACACCTGGATGAGATGCCTTATATATTTTTATTTTCCTTTCTTTTTCTGTTTCTTCTCTTGATTAAATAAAAGCAAAATATAATTTAAAAAGAGTTGATGTCCCATTTTTAAAAATACACTATTCAACTGTAACTGGTCATTATCTCCATCCTGCAGCAAAACACAAAGATTTTTTGGTAGGTGGAGAACTTGACAGATTTTATATTAATAAAGCTCTAGATCATTTTAAGTGGTGTGCAAGTCAACCAAAGCCAAATTGAATCATTTTATTTATGTGTCCACATACTCAATATCATGTGTTCTATCAATATATGTAGCAATAAAAGTAGCAGATTGAAATTGGCTCTCACAAAAAGGTTTGCTGCCTTTTAATAACTTAAGTACATTTGGTAATGCACAATGTGTAAAAGTAGTATGCACTTGGATTTTTAATATCTTTAAAAATTATTCAAACCAACTGATAATTATTCAGGATTTAGCAGTGAATGGGTCTCAAAAATAGGGCAACAGTAATAACTAAGGTCACCTCCTAGCTTAATTGCAGGTCTCCACTAAATCACGCAATCATAGATGTGGAAGGTACTTTAGACGTCATCTAGACCAACCCTTGTTGGAGGAAAATTCTGAGTGTGCCTTGGACTGCAAGAAGATAAAACCAGTCCATACTCCAGGAAATAAAGCCAGACTGCTCACTTGAGGGAATGATATTAAAGGCAAAACTGAAGTACTTTGGCCACATAATGAGGAGACAGGATACCCTGGAGAAGAAGCTGATGCTAGGGAAGGTGGAGGGCAAAAGGAGGAGGGGCCGACCAAGGGCAAGATGGATGGATGGTATTCTGGGGATGGTGACGGCCGACAGGAAGCTCTGGCGTGGGCTGGTCCATGAAGTCACGAAGAGTCGGAAGCGACTGAACGAATAAACAACAAAAAGACCAACCCTGCTCAAAACAGGATTCATAGTGCATCTCTGACAAATGATCTCTCAGACCCTGTTTGAAGACCTCCAGTGAAGAACTTACTTATGAAGAACTCATATGGCAGTCTGTACCACTGGCTGATAGCTTATACAGTCAGGACATTTCTTCTATGTCTAGCTTGAACCTACTTCCTTGTACTTTTAACCTGCTGGGTTAAACATTTGCTCTCCTCCCGTCTTCTGGGATCCAGTGCCAGCTCAAAGGTATATGGCACCCTTAGGCCACATTGACTGATGGTGCTACCTCCGGCCAATACAAAGATTTGCATTTTTAGAATGATTTGGAGGGAGGGGTGGCATTGGCACCCCCTATGCCTTGGCACCCTAGGCTAGTGCCTACTTGGCATTAGACTAAACTGTCTCTGCTGGGATCTCCTGTGTCTTCCAAGAATATTCAAAGATTATCAAGATCACCTCTTGCTGTTGTTGTTGTTCAGTCATTTAGTCGTGTCTGACTCTTCGTGACCTCATGGACCATAGCACGCCAGGCCTTCCTGTCCTCCACTGTCTCTCGGAGTTTACTCAAATTCATGTTCATTACATCGGTGATGCTATCTAACCATCTCATCCTCTGCCATCCCCTTCTCCTTTTGCCATCAGTCTTTCCCGGCATCAGGGTCTTTTCCAGTGAGTCCTCTCTTCGCATTAGGTGGCCAAAGTATTTGAGCTTCAGCTTCAGCATCTGTCCTTCCAATGAGCAGTCAGGGTTGATTTCCTTTAGGATTGACTGATTTGACCTCCTTGCAGTCCAAGGGACTCTTAAGAGTCTTCTCCAGCACCACAGTTCGAAAGCATCAATTCTTCGGCGCTCAACCTTCCTTATGGTCCAACTCTCACAGCCATACATTACTACTGGAAAAACCATAGCTTTAACTATACGGACCTTTGTCGGCAAGGTGATGTCTCTGCTTTTTAATATGCTGTCTAGGTTTGCCATAGCTTTCCTCCCAAGGAGCAAGCGTCTTCTAATTTCATGGCTGCAGTCACCGTCTGCGGTGATCTTGGAGCCCAAGAAAATAAAATCTGTCACTGCTTCCATTTCTTCCCCTTCTATTTGCCAGGAAGTGATGGGACCAGATGCCATGATCTGAGTTTTTTTAATGTTGAGTTTCAAGCCAGCTTTTGCACTCTCTTCTTTCACCCTCATCAAAAGGCTCTTTGGTTCCTCTTCACTTTCTGCCATTAGGGTGGTATCGTCTGCATATCTGAGGTTGTTGATATTTCTCCCGGCAATCTTAACTCCGGCTTGTGATTCATCCAGCCCGGCATTTCTCATGATGTACTCTGCATATAAGTTAAATAAGCAGGGTGATAATATACAGCCTTGTCGTACTCCTTTCCCAATTTTGAACCAATCGGTTGTTCCATGTCCGGTTCTAACTGTTGCTTCTTGACCCGCATACAGGTTTCTCAGACAGGTAAGGTGGTCTGGTACTCCCATCTCTTTAAGACTTTGCCACAGTTTGTTGTGATCCACACAATCAAAGGCTTTAGCGTCGTCAATATAGCAGAAGTAGATGTTTTTCTGGAAGTCTCTTGCTTTTTCCATGATCCAGCGAATGTTGGCAATCTGATCTCTAGTTCCTCTGCCTCTTCGAAACCCAGCTTGCACTTCTGGTAGTTCTTGGTTCACATACTGCTGAAGCCTAGCTTGTAGGATTTTGAGCATAACCTTGCTAGCATGTGAAATGAGCGCAATTGTACGGTAGTTTGAACATTCTTTGGCATTGCCCTTCTTTGGAATTGGAACGTAAACTGACCTTTTCCAAACCTGTGGCCACTGTTGAGTTTTCCAAATTTGTTGGCATATTGAGTGCAGCACTTTAACAGCATCATCTTTTAGGATTTTAAATAGCTCAGCTGGGATACTGTCTTCTCCACTAGCTTTGTTGTTAGTAAGATCACCTCTACTTCCTTCAAAACTCTAGGATGTAATCTATCTGGAGATAGAATTCATTTACCATTTCCTTGCCTATCATAAGCTAGTTCCCTCCTGCCCCCTGCCCCCCAAGTGACATAACAATGACTAGCTAGAGCCCAATTCCCTTCTTAGAGAAGAGAGGAACAAATTAGGAGTAAAGTTCTGCCTTTTCATCATCGCCAATTTATGACACTCTGCTAACAATAGACCTGTTTCTAACACTCCCAAAGAACTCTTTTTTATTGCTGCTTTTGGTGTCTCTCACAAGGCTCACCTCATTCTGAACATTAGCCTTTCTAACATAGTTCCTTCAGTTACTGGAGATTACCTTGTATTCTTCTTTAGCTTTGTCCTCTTTCCATTTCCTATGCATTTCTTTTTCTCTTCAGCAGTTGAACTTATGTGTATCCACAATTTTTCCCACCGTTCTTTCTTGTAAAAATTGTTTGCAATTGTGCTTTCAGTACTGCATTTTGTACAATTTCCTATTCTTCCGGCATCCTTTTTTTCTAAAGGATTTCACAATACAGAATCTGACTTATCATCCCTCCAAGTTGATCAAAATCTGCTCTTCTGGAGTACAATATGCAGGTTTGCTCAGTCCTCTTCCCCCAGATATTACAAATTCAAGGTTAATAGGATCCCTTTTCCCCAGGATACTAGACACCTTCACTTCTTCAAGGATTAGGTCCTGACAAATGAAGTTGTCGGAAAGAAAAGACAAGAATCTGTTGGGCCTCTAACTCTTGATAGAGGTAGATTCTCAGCAGTTATGAGGATAATTAAAACCTCCCAATATCACTATTGCATGCCTCTTTGAAAGTCTGGGCACCTGATGCAGAAAGGCTTCATCCATATTTTCTACCTGTCCAGGTAATCTATAATAAACTCTCATGATTGCTTCTCTTTTTCAACAGGATTTCCATGCTCCGATTCCTGAATTTATGCAAAGTATGTTTTTTCCCCATGGGTCTGGGTTTTTTTTTAATAACTTGTTGTTTCCCATGCTAGGTACCAAGCGTGAATATCACCTCAGCAATGATGCCTATCACCTATATTTGTCTTTCTGAGTTAGGATGTCTGGTTCTCCCTGTTTATATGCCATATTTTGTGCACTAGTGTAGAAAAACCTTGGCTGCATATTTGTTTCTGGACTTTTTCCACCCTCCCCCTTTTTGTTCTAATTTAACACCCTCCTCATGACTGGAAGGATCCCTGCCAAACCCACTTCCTTGCCCATCTTCATAAAATTTAGCTTGTTTCTTCCCAAGGAGTCCTTTGTGAAGGAAGCATAGACTATTGTTGTAGAAGCCTAACCATTCTTGGTGGCAGCATTTGTGGAACCAGAGTTGCTGACTCTCAGGATTATGTTTTCTCTTCGTGCCCCATGGAAATGGAAATGGAAAGTCTGGTGAAAAAAACTACTTGTGTTCCCAGGTTAGTAATAACCTGGCTGGAGACAGCCAAGAGCTTGCAGATTAAATTCCCGAAGAATTAGTCGCCCTGTCTCCAACTGTTTGCAATGCATTTGTGTAGGTTTCTATATGCAGTCAGCACCAAGGCTCAGCACAACTCAGTTTTGACTGCATGTAAGATCTTTTGCCAAAACAGCAATTTCTCATTAGATTTATCCCAAACATTTTGATCCATGAACATCAAGGGAAGTTTGCCTGTATTTGAGTATTTGAGTTAATAGGAAGCTATGACTTTGGCTTAACCCTCTAATTCCCATGTCCTGCTGCAGGCTGGTCTGGAATTCAGCCCTCAATTAATACAATCCTCTCAGACTATTTCCTTGAAAAAAATTGAACCATTCTTCCCTTCTCACAGATTTCCTCTGTGTAAGCTCCTTAAAGAAGAGTCCTGTTCTTTCATACTTTCTAAATGGGGAGTGGGGGAGAAGGAGGAGCCAGTGCTGCTGGGAGAATTTATAAGCCAAAAATATATTGAGCAATTATGTTTGGTCTTTGCATAAAAGCGTGCATAAAAGAACTGGTACTGAATCCAGGAGAGTTGAGAACTAAATAATTTTTGTCACTTGCATAAAATATGTATGTTTGTCATGGTTCCATGTTTAGCTATAAATGCAGACATATTAAATAAACAAAGGTAAAGAGCATCTGTCAATCAGCCAATTTTTCAGAACATACATTGTGGATGGCATGTGACAATGCTGCAGTTGGCCCAGAGAAATTGTCCTTTAGCACCAGCCGACGTCTGCTCAATTAACAGGACTTTGCCTTTCTGTCATCCTCCCTGCTCTCCTCCAAATCTGTTCTGGAGAGTCTCCCAAAGTCCTGGAGCAGATATAAGTAATGCAGAAAGGGATGCAAGTAGATGGGAGGAATTTGCTCCGTCAACACAGGTGGACAAGCACAGATGCACGCAATATGCCTCCATCTGATTAATAAAGATTCATCTGAATGATTCCAAGAACATTTTTTAAAAATCACATCATTTTTACCTACAATTAGCTCTTCTCGTACATACTGCCATACTAATGCTGGGAAATATTCTATCTTTTTGCAGGCTAATAAATCCCAGGGCAGACTAGCACATCAGAGGGATTGCATGCTGCTTAGCTACAGACCACAGTCATTCATTCTCCTTTAAGGAATAAAAGTTCAACATTAAGAAAATGTAGGAAGGTGCATTTAAATATTATTAATCACGCATAGCACCATTTAAAATGTCTACTATTTATTTCTTTGTCAGTCTCCCTCCACTTTAGCTCCGTTTGCCTGTCATGCTTTCATAGGTACAAGTGTCAAGTATTGTAGAACTTGACTCGTGGTTTGCTTTTGCACCAAAAGCCTTGCTAATTGGAACAAGCCACTCACCCCCTCACCCCTTGACATTCCTGCCTCAGCCGTTTTCTTCGCACTGCGATAAGACACCTGGACTGTTAACAAGCGTTCTGATGGGAGGGGGCCGAACTGGAGTGGGAACTAGCTTGCTTTCAATTAGATAGTAAATGATGTCAGAGAGATGTTCTTGATATTGAATTATGCGCGCCAATTTGGCCATTCGAAGCTTTGCATTTGCCTCGTGTATTCTGGTCCTTAATAAATGAATCTTTTTAGCATGAACTGACTGAAAGATTTCTTGGTTTGGGATTCTGATACTGGGACTCTCACATTCTTGATTTACTGTTTTTCATGACTGAAAGCAAAAAAAGCAGCAATTAATATTCTCTGTGTTTAATAGGAAAGTGTGTATATTCTTCCAATAATAGAAATACATTATGTAACAAGGATAGCTCTTCCCTTTTTGCAAAAGTTTCTGAGGCCCAATTCCTCAATCAATAATAGGAAAAAAAACTAGTTTTGATTTAATGTTACAGTATTTTCATTTTTTTTCTTGTTCTTTAGCATTCACATAAATTCATTGTAAACATAATTGCAATCAGTTGATATGTAACTTTGTATCCAATGAATAATATCTCGGTTAGCACTAACTGGCCAAGAAAGAGATCTTGGAGTCACAGTGGATAACTCACTCTCTCATCACTCACTCTCTCTCTCAGCCCAACTCACCTCACAGGGTTGTTATTGTGGGGAAAATAGGAGGAGGAAGCAGTAAATCAGTCTAATTCTATGAGGTTTCTTTTATATCATTCAAGGTCAGCTAGGTCATCTGTTATGAAAAATATTTGGTTCCAACATATCAAAAAGAGCAATGTAGGTGGAAAATATATAGGAAAGAGCAACCAAAATTATTAAGAAGCTGAAACCCATTCTTTGCACAGACTGTTTAAAACAGGGCTTTCCAAAGTTTTTCCCGCGGCGACACACCAACCGGCGTTGGTGTGTCGCCGCAGGAAAACCCGGAAGTGCGGCAGCGTGCAAAAACCCGGAAGCGCTGCTGCGCTTTCGGGTTTTGCACGCTGCAGTTGGTGTGTCGCCGCGGGAAAACCCGGAAGCGCTGATGATGATCAGCGCTTCCGGGTTGTGTGGCGACACACAGTTTGGAAAGCTCTGGTTTAAAACATATTTGCATGGAGACTATTTAGCTGTTTGAGGGTAAAGACAGAAATTAGGTCATACATGGTAAGGGTTTCTGTAAAAATGCATAGTATGGAAACCTTGGATGAACAGTTTCTTCCCATAATGAAAGCGGACCATTATCAGTCCCCTCATTCTCCACCCAGGACTGACCCACCAAATTAACTTCACAGGTAGTTTGACACAATGACTGCAAATTTCTAGCAGGTAGAGCTCACCTTTAATTATATATGAATGTGTCATAAGAAGTGTCAATATATAATTAGACTTCTCCTGAGGAAGATTTAGCTGTATTTAGAGTTTTAGCTAGAGTACTGAGGTACAAATTAAATGATCAGCAAATGTTATGTTCTAATCCTCCGGTGCTTTTTTTTTCTTTTTTTATTCTTAATAGTACATAAAAGAAGTAAATGGTGAGATTAAAATTTCGAACACTATATGAATCAGTACAACTCATTTGGACCTTGAGTTACAAACTCTCCTGCAACTCTTCACTCAAAATGATTATGGTCTTAATTTAGAAATTTGTGGAGAAGACTCTTGAGAGTCCCTTGGACTGCAAGGAGGTCAAATCAGTCAATCCTAAAGGAAATCAACCCTGACTGCTCATTGGAAGGACAGATGCTGAAGCTGAAGCTCAAATACTTTGGCCACCTAATGCGAAGAGAGGACTCACTGGAAAAGGCCCTGATGCTGGGAAAGACGGAAGGCAAAAGGAGAAGGGGACGGCAGAGGATGAGATGGTTAGATAGCATCACCGATGTAATGAACATGAATTTGAGTAAACTCCGAGAGACAGTGGAGGACAGGAAGGCCTGGCGTGCTATGGTCCATGAGGTCACGAAGAGTCGGACACGACTAAACGACTGAACAACAAAAAGTAGTATATATTGAAAAGTTTGCTGACCAGCCCATTTCTATCAGGCACCATCTCAAGCTCTCTCCCTCAATATGAGAGAACCAATTTAACCAAGGACTTATAATACCTGTTTGTGATACAGTACTAGACCTTTTCTTTTGCATGATCAGAAGCTGTTTCTAAGCACTGTCACATTCCAAAGCTTAAATATTCTACTGGGATCTTTAAAACTAAGCTTAAGGGCAGCTATGTTGCTCCCGCTTACTTATTTCTATGCTCAGCAAAACAGAAAAGATGCTTCTGAGTCAAGCTAATAACACTTTATGAGGTTTTTATATGCTAGAAAGAAACAATAGTTGCACAGCAGGAAAGCTTTCTGTTCCTGAGCCTTCTATATGGGTATCATAGTCTATAAACATGGGAGATAAACTAACCATTTCTTTTATTCTTCTTTTCACAGAAGCATCTTCAGACGCCTTTCACATAACTAACAGCTATGTTGCTTTTTAAAAAGTAAATAGGTATAACGAATGGAACATTTCACCCTATTATTACAATAAATCAAGTTAATTGTTCAATGGAATTATTGCCTCGAATTCTTCCTTTCCTTAAACCTAGTAATGTGTGTTACTTTTATCATAATATGGTATATTAAATAATTAAACACGCTATTGTTAAATGCAGAAGCAACCTTTTTAAAATATATTTTAGTATAATCAAATGGAAATACTACTACACCCAACAGTAAATCATAAGTTGTTATCTGTTCCTATAAAAGGCTCAAACCACGGTCAGCACCTTCAAAAGGACACTAGGTTCGCATACTTCCTTTTCTAATCACGTTCGGAAATTGCTTGTTAACTGCTTTTCAGCTATTAGGAATCTTTGGATCAACACGTTTTACAGCACCTGGTGAGTTTCCTTTAATCCTTAGCGAAAGAAATTTAAATACAAGTTTAAGGACTTTAAAAAAAAGGATGATTAGAACTTTGTTTTTGGAAAGTTACAAACAGATTAAAGGTCCAGATGGATTTGAAATAAGATTTTGGAATCAATTATAAGAATCTTTCCCGTGGGAAAATACTTTTGTTTTGAATTCTCTTTTTAAAAAAACATGATAGGATGAGACTTCAAAGGTTGGACACTAGAGGGAACTAGAAGGAATTAAAGATTACAATTAAAGGAGAAGAATACTTAAACTTACTTTGACCTACTAACACAGAACGAAGCAAAATATTTTAACATTGGACATATTGAAGGATATTTTTGAACAATGGACCCAGAAGTTAATTTTAAGAGTATCTGCCTCTATAGATAGACTGTGTTTAAAAGATGTTATTTATTTATTTTTATTTATTTATTAATCAAATTAACGGGCAGCTTACAAGAGGAACAAGTTTTACCTGACATGATTGAGATTAATCTGAAAGTGGTTTTAAAAATGACAGGCCACAAGAATGATATGGAAAAAGATGCTACACTGGACATACAAAAGAAACCGGCTGATGTCTTAATAATTAAAGGGGATATACAAATAACAAACCAAGAGAGTGACCTGGATAATTTTCCTATATTGGATTTACAAAAAAGGCTTGTTAAAGCTTTGAAGAATTTTGTGAGAAGGGACAAAGAAAAAATGAAAAGAAATCAAGTTCTAGGACATTATTTGAAGGGACTAAAGATCAAGATTGTTAGAAGAAAAAGGAAGGAATATAGAGTTGGTTTATTTGATCAAGGTTAAAATAGATATGTTGTTATCTCTGGTAAACCTTAATGAAGTTTTGCTGATCAGGACTGAAACGACAAGACTTTAAGGATTTGTTTATAGATAAGAGATGGGATATGGGAAGAAGAGATTGTTTGTTGTATTTTAAGAGAAGGTGATAAGTTACTAAAATTGTTTATACTTGTGATGAAGGGGGAAGTCAGTTCTTTATATATTTCTTTTCTTTTTCTTTACTACTACTTCTTCTTCTTCTTCTTCTTCTTCTTCTTCTTCTTCTTCTTCTTCTTCTTCCTAGCGTTTTCCCGCTATTTTCGCGGGGTCTGCTTTTCGGATCTTGAAACACCTCTTTGCCCAATCATCCGCATCCTCAGGGCATAGCCCATCAATTTGCATGTCCTTATTTCTTTTTCTTTACTATATTCTTACTTTTTTTCTTTTCTATTTTTCTTTCTATTTTCTTTCTTCTCTGCAGTTTCTATTTTTTTTTCTTTTTTTTAGTTTGTATTAGTTTTTATCTTTGCAATTGTAATTTTTAATAAAATTACTATTAAAAGAAAAAGAAAAATGTGCCACCCATGGATAAGCTGACCCTCAACATTTTCGTATGTTTTAATTTTCAGAATTGGCTTATCTGCGGGTGGTACAATTTTGATGGTATTTTGGTTAAAAAATTCAGGGTGGGCTTATCCACGTATGGGCTTATCCACAAGTATATATGGGATATATGGGCACTTATATAGTGCCCATATATCCCATATATACTTGTGAAATAGAAAAATATATTTTCAAAACTTCGAAAAGAAAAAGATACATGTGGCTTCAGAAAAAGCTATCAAAACATTTGTAATAATCCTGACCAAAGGATCAGAATGTTGTTGCTTATTCGTTCAGTCGCTTCCGACTCTTCATGACTTCATGGACCAGCCCATGCCAGAGCTTCCTGTCGGCCGTCACCATCCCCAGCTCCCCCATGGTTGAGTCCGTCACCTCCAGAATATCATCCATCCATCTTGCCCTTGGTCGGCCCCTCTTCCTTTTGCCTTCCACTTTCCCTAGCATCAGCTTCTTCTCCAGGGTATCCTGTCTTCTCATTATGTGGCCAAAATACTTCAGTTTTGCCTTTAATATCATTCCCTCAAGTGAGCAGTCTGGCTTTATTTCCTGGAGTATGGACTGGTTTGATCTTCTTGCAGTCCAAGGAACTCTCAGAATTTTCCTCCAATACCACAGTTCAAAAGCATCTATCTTCCTTCGCTCAGCCTTCCTTATGGTCCAGCTCTCACAGCCATAGGTTACTACAGGGAATACCATTGCTTTAACTATGCGGACCTTTGTTGTCAGTGTGATGTCTCTGCTCTTAACTATTTTATCAAGATTTGCCATTGCTCTCCTCCCAAGAAGTAGACGTCTTCTGATTTTCTGGCTGCAGTCAGCATCTGCAGTAATCTTTGCGCCTAGAAATACAAAGTCTGTCACTGTCTCCACTTTTTCTCCCTCTATTTGCCAGTCATCAATCAAGCTCGTTGCCATAATCTTGGTTTTTTTGAGGTTTAACTGCAACCCAGCTTTTGCACTTTCTTCTTTCACCTTCGCCATAAGGCTCCTCAGCTCCTCCTCCCTTTCAGCCATCAAAGTGGTATCATCTGCATATCTGAGATTGTTAATGTTTCTTCCAGCGATTTTAACTCCAGCCTTGGATTCCTCAAGCCCAGCACGTCGCATGATGTGTTCTGCGTACAGGTTGAATAGGTAGGGTGAGAGTATACAGCCCTGCCGTACTCCTTTCCCAATCTTAAACCAGTCCGTTGTTCCGTGCTCTGTTCTTACCATTGCTACTTGGTCGTTATACAGATTCCTCAGGAGGCAGACAAGATGACTTGGTACCCTATACCACCAAGAACTTGCCACAATTTGTTATGAAAGGATCAGAATACTATATTTTAATCCAAATTTTAATTTAAGAAGGAAATCTACATTTGCTCTAAAAATTTAAACTGCACCATAGCCAAGGCTTTTTCTGCATCCAACCAGATTGCCACTTCTGATTCCAATTTTTCTGAGTATATATTTTAATGGCCATTAATACTCTAATATTATCTGAAGGTTGTTGCCACTTTATGAAACCAGGTTGCACAGGTTTGCCAATTAAAGGTAATATAATCTGTAATCTAAGTACCAGAGTCACTATCAAAATTTTGGTGTCACTATCAAAATTTTGGTATCAACCACTTTCGCTTCCGGGTGCTGGACTGAGTGGAGCGAAGAGCTGATAGCTCCGCGGTTTTCTGTCTGCGGTGAGCAAATCGCTGAAAAATCACCCTCGAAGAGAGGGTGAGCAGAAGATTTATCACAAGGGTCGTCGAACCTGCTGCTCTATCCTGACCCCTGTATTCCCACTACAGGGGAAGGGAGATTTGAGTGGTAACAGACGACTGGAACTAACATGAAAGCTCTGCAGAAACCGTGAAACTAAATAAGTTAAGTAGCTCCTCATCCAGCCTTTTAGTTGCACTTTTTTTTTTTTAATATTACTGGATTTATTAAGCACTAGGATTTATCTCTGGACTGTGATTTATAGATGCTGGTGTTTTATTTTTCTTTCTTGTCAGAGGAGTGTTTGAACGGTGGGTTTGGAAAGATAGTTGACTCTGCCTGGAGTGGGCTGAGTGACTTTCTCTTTTGATTCTAAATATTTCTACTCTTGGTTTGCTTTCATCCTTATTGCAATTATAAGTATTTTTTTTTCCTTTGGGGACTAATTTGCCTGGATTTAAAGTTTTTATGGATAAATGAATTACTGATTTGATATTCTTTCTTCTACCTGTTTGGGATTTTTATTATGAAAGAACTCTTTTTGCTTTTCTCCATAAGTGTTTGAATATTTTTTGGATTATATAAGTCACTTTATAGAATTTTTATGAATGCCTTGGACTCCTTCTGTATATAAATTAGACGACTTATTCATGGTTGGACTGTGTGGATATAAGCTGCCGTGAGAAACCTTGGGATTGTTTATCTTTTTTGTTATTATTTTGACTACAATAGAACCTCTCTGTTCTTTTTTTATCTTTTACTCACTTGCTCTTATGCTTGGACATACAATTTTAATGGACTAGATTTTTTGCTATTCTGATAACTACATTTAAAGGACTATTTTTATTTTTAAAAGTTTTTTTATTCTCCTATTATTAAAGGGGGAGAAGAAGAGAGAAAAGAGAAAGAGAAGAAAAAATAGTAGTCCCTTTTTTCTGTTTGTTCTTTGTCTTTGTCTTCCCCCTCTCCTCTCCTTTTTTTTTCCCTTTTTTTCCTTTTTGCCTTTTCTCTCTTACAGGGAAACTATCTACATTATGACAATCATGGCATTAACACCTGGAGCGTCGGTGGAGCCTCTTCAGTCAGAGATGAGAAAACTTCTGGAAGTGATGACACCATTTAATAAAGAAATGAGAGAGAAGGAGTGCATTTTGAGACGGAGAGCAGTTCCAGAACAATTGAATGAAGATGTAGGAGAAAGGACTGTTTCTATATTAGATAAACCCTTGGAGATAAAAGAACAAGATCTAGATTTGGAAATAGATAAAATTTTCAGAGAACAGAGAGTGTTTAAAGAACAAAAATTAAGGATAATTTCTACTTTAAAAGTTAAAACATTTCTAGAGAAATATAAGACAGACATGAGGGAGGCACCAGGAGAACGTAAGAAGCATTTCATAGAATAGAATAGAAGTAAAGAATAGAGATAAATGGCTGACCTATAAGGACTTTTTATTGTTAAAATTGATGGATTGGCAGAAAAGGATAAATTGACACGTTTTCTTTATTAAAAGAAAATTCAATTATTACTCTTTTAAAGATTAGAAACTATTAATGGACTATTTGGAAAATGTTGGAGGGGCAAAGCTTATAAGAGGATTTGAAGATTAAATTATATATAAATTGATATATTAGATAAGAAATGTTTTTTAATGTGATTTACAGACTTAGTATGTATGATGCATTTTATAGAATAGAATAGAAGTAAGGAATAGAGATAAATGGTTGATTTATAAGGACTTTTTATTATTAAAATTGATGGATTGACAGAAAATGAGAGATTGATATGTTTATTAAAAGAAAATTTAAACTATTACTTTTTTAAGAGTAGAAACTAATAATGGACTATTTGGAAAATACTGGAGGGGCAAAGTTTATATGAGGATTTGAAGATTAAATCATATATAAATTGATATATTAGACAAGAAATGTTTTTTTAATGTCATGTATAGACCTAGCATGTATGACAAATTTTGTAAAGTATTGTGACCAGAGATTAATCGGAAGCTGACTACTTTCTATGTTTCATCTTTTTTCTTTTTTTTCTTTGCTTTACTACACCTTTTTTTCTTCTTTCTTTGATTTGTATTTCTATTTCTTTTTCCGTTTCTAACTTTTAACTATGTATATTCAAAACCCAATAAAATATTTAAAAAAAAAAAAAAATTGGTATCAACATTTAACAACAAAATTTGCACAATTAGCAGAATCACTACCAGCTTTCACAATCTGAGCTGTATAAGAGTCATTAAACAAATTTGGAAGGGCTTCCCTCAAAAAAGCATAATTATAAGTCTCCATCAATGTAAGAGGGAAAAGATTAATCTATGTCTTACATCACTCAACAGGTTAGTGTCAGCATTTCAAGGAAGGCCAGGCCAGGAAGCAGACTCTACAAAGTGGAACTCTTTGTTGCAAGGGATGATAGCAGAATCTTGAAAGCCTGACGGAGTTTCCCCATCACCACCACTCCCCAACCCTTAACCAAAAAGAATCAAGGCAGGACAAGGTTGAATTTCTTTCTTACCCCATCCTCTCTTTTAGGGCTAAGCTGATGTTTAGGTAATCCAACCAGCCTTGCATTTCTTATTCAAGGTTATGTCTCTACTACTCTACAATTGACTATCAAGACTGGGTGATTTTCCTCTTTTCCTAAATCAAAGTATTATTTAATTAATAGCATTATTTCCGGATGAGATCAAGGTGGTCGCTAGGTAAACAGCTTGATCATGGGAAATCTTTGGAAGAACAGTATTAATTTTAAAAGTATCAATTTTTTTCTCAGTAACCTTTAACCCAGTATCTTAAAGTCTAATAAAAAAAAAAAGCTTGCAGAGCACAGCTTCTGGAATTCTTAATAGCAGCTCCACCCTGGGTCACATGACCAGGAAGAAAGGGGGAAGGGCACAAAATGGAGCAGTCAGCAGCATTCTGAGCCGCTACCCCACAGCTTCTCCTATAAGGATACCCGGGGGGAGGATTTTTCTGGACTTTGTTTCCCATTTTTAACTTGGCCTTTCTTTTGCTGGCTTCTCCCACCATACCAAATTTGCTCTTATTCCATTCTGAGAATCATCCTGCCGACAGATGGACGGACAGAATCCCAAGCCCCTTTACAGAGTTTCCAGCGTTCTATTGGATCAGAAAGTATAAAAATGCTGATTTTTTCTATCAGAGTCATTATGTTCTTCGCCCTGAGTATCAAGAGAGCAATAATTTACTAAGACATTCCCCTTGTTCCCAATATCTTTGCTTTATGGGATTCAGTGAATATTCTGTATCAAATCTATAAAAGGAATTAAGTTCCAATTTAGTAGACATACTGTAAAAGTTGTATATTATTTCTGGGCAGGTTGCCTTGCATAAGTAATGAAACATTCCTTGTGTATATACAAAAAAATTCTTCAAAATCTTGTTTCATTTATTTTAGAAAATGTGACTCTTTTAATAATAATTTATCTAAGTACACCTTTGAAAAATTAAGACAATATTTTCTTATATAATACTGCAGCATGATCAAATCCTGCACAGAACCTATAATACACTTATCTAACCAATTAACTAAGGATCCAAATACTAGGAAATAATCAGGTCAAGAACAAGTCCTGGAGGCTGTTTGGGTCTGGGTGGGGAGGAACAGACTGTACCAGAGTATTCATTTTTCACTCATGTGCGCATTGTTTATTTTGAATATATAATGTAAGGATCATCGCTGGAACCCTCCAATCTGGATAACTATCCACCAATTTCCAATCTTCCCTTTTTGGAGAAGGTTACGGAGAAGTTGGTCAGATGACAGTTATCTAGACCACAGCTTTCCAAACTGTGTGTCGCGACACAAAAGTGTGTCGCCTGCGGGGCCCAGGTGTGTCGTGTCAAAACCCGGAAGCGCTGATGGTGCGCCACCACGCGCGACCGCACGCACAGCGGCGGGCCATCAGCGCTTCCGGGTTTTCGCACAGCACAGAAGGACACTGCCACCGCTGCGGCGTGCGAAAATCCGAAAGCGCCGCAGTGGTGGCGGCGCACAAAAACTGAAAGCAGCGGCGGCGCTTCCGGGTTTTTGCACACCGCAGCAGCAGCGGCACTTCCGGGTTTTCTTGCGCGCCGCCGTTTGTGGGTCGCCGTGGGAAAACTTTGGAAAACCCTGATCTAGACGTATGTCTATGAAGGTTCTCAGTCATCCAGGTGGAATTGTCTGTAGCTTGAATCATGTCAACCTGATCTAGACCCATTTCAGTCAGGTTTCAGACTGGGGTATAGTATGGAGACAGCACTGGTCATGCTTGTTGATGAATTTTGGTGGAGCTGAGATGGGGGTGATGCAACTATCCTTGTGCTTCCAGATCTCTCAGTAGGTTTCAATATTGTTGGCCATGGTATCCTTCTAGACTGGCTACAGGAGTTGAGAGTGGGAGGCACTGTGTTGCCGTGGTTCACCTCCTTCCTCAGCAGTCTGTCTCAGTCGCGGTTGACGGGAGAGGAGAAACTGCGCCCATGGCCCCTCACTTGGGGGATGCCTCGGGGTTTGACACTCTCTCCCCTCCAGTTTAACATCTACATGAAACCATTGGGTGAGGTCATCTGTTGGTTTGGTGTTTGGTATCATCAGTTCACCTGAGGTGTGCAGGTGAAGCTGTTGAAGTACTGACACAGTGCATGGATGGGGAGGAACAGACTCTGGGTCTGGATGGGGAGGAATAGGCTTGGGTTCAATCCTGATGAGACTGAGTGGCTGTGGCTATTTGGCCCCCCTGGGCTGGGGATGTTTCCATTGTTGGTTTTGATGGGTTGTACTTTCCCAGTTGAGACTGGTGTGCAGTCTGGGGGGTTCTGGACTCGCAGCTCCTACTTGAAGAATAGGTGGCAGCTGTGACCAGGCAGGCCTTTGGACAGATTCATCTTGTGTGCCAGTTAGGCCCCTTCATCAACTGGGAGGCCCTTCAGATGGTCACTGATACCCTCATCACCTCATGGCTGGACTGCTGCAATGTGCTCTACATGGAGCTGCCCTTGAAGTCCATTTGGAAGCTGCCGCTGGTACAAAATGCAGTGGCATAAGCAGTAATTTCACACGATACCCATGTGTCACTGCTGCTACATGAACTGCTTTGGTTGCCAGTAGGCTTCTGAGTGCAATTCAAGGTGCTAGTCACCACCTCTGACAAAAGGGCCTGATTATCTGAGGGATTGCCTATCTCCAGTTGTTTCTGCCTGCATGGTACGTTCAGGCAGAATGGGTGCGCTCCAGGTCCATTCAATTAAATGTTGACATCTTGTGGGACCAAGGAAGCATGCCTGCTCTCTCACAGACCCACCTGGAATTGCATCCCACCCACACCCACACCCGATATGGACAGTGCCCATTCTCCTGGGGTTTGAAAGGCCCTTAAGAACTGGTTCTGTTCCCAGGCCTGGGGTAAATTGTGGTTGTTATGTATTGGTGGGGCCCCTACTGTATTTTTGTACTGTTTATGGTTCTAGCTGTTTTAATCTGGGCGGTCTGTTATATGGGTTTCAACTGTTTAATTGTTTTGATTGTGTTTTTTTTAAATTTCGTAAGCCACCAAGAATCTTCTGGAGTGGGCAGCCATAACAAATCTAATAAATTAAATTAAACTGGATTAAACTAGTGTAAGAAGCAGAATACAGATACATTAAATAAATAATATATAATTTCATTTAAAACTATCCATTATTCGTTACTTTATCTGAATCTTAAAGTGAAACATTCTTAGAAACAACGTCCTAAATCCTTCTCTATGTTTCAGAAAGGTAAAGTATTGTATAAGATGGAACAGTTGATTTAAATATAACTATAATATCTCTATATCTCTACAGATACTCTAACTCTACAGATACTCAGATAAGCATCCTAAAGTTAGGGATGGATAACAACTTTTCTTTATCTCATTCCTCTTTTCTATATCTTAACAGAACTGTCTATTAGATCTGTTAGTGAACACCTTCAAGCTACATTACAATGATATATCTTCATGGTTTACTCCTGTATGAGACATTGCCTGGTTTGGGAACATGAGAGTAACTGTATCAGAGTATTCCCTTTTCACTCATGTATGCACCGTTTATTTTGAACCTATGATGTAAGAATGAATTACTTGGAAGATCATCTAGGACAATCTGGATTCCCTATAATAGTTTAGATTGCACAGCATTCAGACTTAGGCAATCACAAAACAGAATACTGACCTTTAGGTGGATTTGTCAGCCAGTTGATATCTCACGCTAGTTTTCTGCAGTCTAAAAAAGAGAGGACAGAATTCTTCATTAATGCTTGAACTTGAAATTATTTCTACAGTTTAACCCAGGGGTGGGCAATGTTATTTGTAGAGAAGCAATTTGTTCACAGTATTTTTGTCCAAAACAATCCTTTCTAATAAGAGGAAACCTCCTGCATTGTACTCTGTAGTTTTTCTTCATTCAGATTTTCTAGGCCCAAAAACCAGAAAAAAAGATAAGACAATACAGCCCTATATTTTTTTTAACCCTTTGTTTGGACAAATCCAGTGAATAGTTCCAACAGCTATTTATTTAACCAAAAGACATTAGTTGCTGAACACAAAGAAAGAGTGCTTCTCCGTTTTTGTAATGGTGGTTTCCTTGATCTTTTTATTAACTGCCCCTTCATCAACAGGCAGACCATCTTCAAGAGAAAGTTATCAACCTTCTTCCCTTTTAAAATTCCTTTGACAAAATCCTGCCCTAGTGTTCTGCAACTCCCAAGTACCTCAACATCATAAGTATTAGGTCTGTTTGCCGCCTTGAGTTATTTATAAAAATAATAAAGGCGGGATAAAAATAATTAATAAATAAATAAATAAATAAATAAATAAATAAATAAATAAATTTGGTTAATCTTCCCAGGTATCGTTGTCTAAAATTTGTTCTATTCTAGGATGCTCAATTTCACATCTGGCTGAAAACCACTTTTCAAGTCACGCAGCTCCAAAACTGCACTGATCCCAGTGAAAATTAGCAGAGTTTGTACCTTCTTTTGCTTTTGTTTTTTTTAATACTAAACAATGAGAGAATTAAACCCCATTTTAACAAGACTCTTCCAGATCCAGGTGACAAATATAACTGGGCTACCCCAGGATGACCCAGAGCAGAGCAATTTTTTGTATGTATGCATATTTCTTTACCACCCATCTCGTATTACAATGACTCTTTGTTTTTGATATTCTAGTTATGGCCCTCAAACCAAGTCAGAAGTCCCCTGAAGGTGTTTGCACCTCCTATTAACCTGACTGCTTATTGTGAGTAACATAAAGACCCAGTTCTGTCTCTACAGAGTATCAGGGAAACCAGAAATAATAATGGACATGGCTGTCAGGCTATCACAGAGACAAGGATGAACACAGTTTGAAACCATATCTGTATTTTCTTCCAGGAAATGGTAACCATAACAATTAATAAATTCTGAGCAAGTGGGAATGGTGATTCAAAAGATATATTCAGTTAGATTTCAAACATTTTGCCATTTCTTAAGGTGCCAACCTCTATAAAGAGGAATCTTGGATTTCCTCTTATCTGTAGACCTCACAGAATCCATTGATGAGAGATGTTTGTTTATATACTCTGAAGTCATGACTTGCACTATATAGAGGTGAAAGATTAAAATCCTATGGCTTCTCATGGGCAGCCACTGCCCTGATGGACTACAAATGTGCATCAGCCACTCTTAAATGATGCACCATTGACTTAAAGCTACAGTCAGATTTGTCAGTCTTGCCCAGAAACATCTTTCTGAGCCATTCCACACATTTACTTCACCCAGGCGGATACCTCAGTTGCATAACAACCCTTAAATTTAGAAGGGCTTTGCCTTTGGCTAGATTTTGATGTCCTTCCAACAACAGTCATTGAGGGCAGATACCAGAACATCCCTTTTGAACAGAGATTGTGCCCATGTGGTGGAGGAACAAATGAAGTGCTGGAACATGTTATTGTACAGCTCCCTCTATACTGATTCTGACCAGGAATTACTGTTCCCTCTCATCACCAAGCACTCTGGTCGCACGGATTCCTTCTATCTCAAATTGTTACTATCAGATCAATCTGCTTCTACTTTGATAACTACAGCCAAAAACTGTTCCATAGTTTGTACAATACACCACGACTTCTCTTCAAGCACCTCTTAGACATTCTCCATTTGGAACCATTTCAGATGCAGCTGTTCATTTAGTCACTACTAAATAACTATGTATTATGCCCTTATTGTCAATTGATTCTTACTTCTGTCTTATTTTCATTAATAGTTGCCAGAGTCCTTTTAATAATATAAATAGTCATTATAATTGGATTCGCACTTTTAGTTTCTAAATCATAATCACTCCTTATGTATTCTTCTTCCTTATACACTACATCACTGCATTTTCTCTAGATATATTAATATTAATTACAGTTTTTCCATGGATTTTAGCATCATAATGTTTCTATAGTTAGGTCAGTAGTTTTACTATTCTGTTATTCTAAATAATCATTTAATTGCTTTATCCAAATTGCATGATGCCTTACTATATTAATTTTATGCCCAACCTTCTTAAACTTATAATTTTAGCTGTATTGATGCATGATTTTATACCCTGTTTTATTCTAGTACATTTCGGTGGTGTATAGGCTGCATTGATATTCAGCAAGTTAAATGTGACTCTGTTTTTCAAAGTTTGGTTTTGATGGTCAGTGACCAAAATAAAGTAACTGACTGAGAGGTGATATAATTTGGAATTCATTGTTGATCATGTGGATGCACTTATTCCAGTGATGGCAAACCTATGACACGTGTGTCAAAGGTGACATGCCACGATGTTTTGGGTGACACGCCGGCGTTCACCAACACCTGACAACAACTGCCATGCCCCGGGAAACTGCAGCCGCCCCAGCCTTCTGCAGGAACCGGCTTCACGCAAGAGGGAGCCAGAAGATGGCTAGGTGAGCTGGGATGGCGGAGGGCAGGGCAGCAGGGGGCTCGGAGGTGGAGAGGGCCGCTTCGGCTGGGCCTGGGCTGGGGCAGCTTCTTGGAGACCAGCTTTGTGTGAAGGGATAATAATAATAATAATAATAATAATAATAATAATAATAATAGTAGTAGTTATTATTAGAATTTAGTGCCTTTCACATATTTGGACAATACAGTCAAATGTTTAGATTGTTGCACCCAGGAATTTCATGATGATATTAAATATCATGGATAAAATCATCTTGTCTCACAGCATCACCTTCTGAAACACAAGCTCTATGAACACACAAAATGACTAATGAATACAGTATTCCTCATGTTCAGCATACGATATGATTCAGAGAAATACCAAGATGTTACATCATTTTAATTTTAATTATCCTTGAACTCATCCTTAAAAATCTCAGACATTTCAAACAAGTGAACAAAGATAATTTTCTATTAAGCATCTGCAAATTATGATTTAAACCAGTTTAAGAATCTAGTCAATATACAGACATCCACTATATTTCAACAATTCCCTATAATGCACTGGATATCTAAATATACCATTGTATTTAAAACAGGTAACTAACAAACAACCCAGAGACACAAGTGTAATGTTATCTGAGAAACAGTCCTCTCTTACACCATAGAAAGGTATAGTTCAAAACTCCCATTTAGGAAAAGGGTATATAGAATTACCAGGTAATGTTTATTTAGCACCAGTGCCACGCTAGGTACTGAAAGGCATGCAAACCCTTACTAATATACAACTCTTCTCAATCATAAAAAAATTGTTGTATAAAATCTTTTGCATTTGTGTAATGTATCCATAATAAAACTTTCAGTTCCCAAGTAAAATATTGAGAGAAAATGGATCATATAGCTGATCCTGCCCCCGTTTTTCCTTTTCAGTAACTTAATTATCATTTGCCCTGAGATACTCATAATACTGACTCAGTCTGAAACTCACACCCAGTACAAAACAGAGACATAGCTTTCTATAATAAATACTGTCCATGCCAGTACTTCTGACTCACAAAACCATCATAGCCTCGTTGAGTGAGTTGTCAGCTTTTGAAAACATTCCAGCCCACTGAATTCTTAAAAGACATACCCATCTTAAACTCTTTCATTTGTGCCTTTTCAAAAGGAGTGTCCAGAGTGTGATACTAGAATGTTGTGCCACAAGAAAATCTGATCTGGAGCATGGAGCAAATGTATAAATATAAACATTTGAGAATATTACTAATTTTTTTTTATTTATTTATTAAATTTCTATGACCGCCCATCTCCCCCTCAAGGAGGGACTCTGGGCGGTTCACAGCCACAATAACATCATTAAAATACAATAAAAAACACAATTAAAATATAAATACAATAAATATAATAAAAACCAAGTGGCTGGTGGTTCATACAGTGAAGCTAAACATATTTAAAATATTTGAGGCGGCTCTAGGAAATCAGCCATCCCCAAGCTTGACCACTTTCCCTCTTGCCCCAGGCGAGATCACAGAGCCAAGTTTTTAATTTTTTCCTGAAGTCCAGGAGTGAAGGGGCCTGTCTTATCTCTGGGGCAGAGCTTTCCAAACTGTGTGTCGCGACACAAAAGTGTGTCGCCACACACAGCGTGGTGTGTTGCCACACCACCCGGAAGCAGTGGCACGGGATCAGTGCTTCCGCGTTTTAGCGGAGGCTGCCGCCGCCGCCGTGCACGCACGTGCCGCCGCACACTCCCCCGTGCTGCCGCCATGCGCGCGCGCGCCGCCGCACACCCCCCCACGCCGCCGCCATGCGTGCGCGCACTGCCGCACGCCCCCCGCGCCGCCGCCGTGCGCGCGCACACCGCCGCCGCGCTGCCGCTGCTGCCACCACTGATGTGTCGCCAGCGGTGGCACTTTGGAAAGCCCAGCTCTGGGGGATGTTCCATAGGGCAGGTGCCGCTGCTAATGGAATATGTTTAGTGGAAAATAAACATTTTGATATACATACAGGGCTTAAAAGATATTTGAATTCTTCATACTTGATTACTGGCAGATAGACATGTGAGTTGACCCATCTGAAAAATACTCTGCTTTGAAACCATGTGAAAATGCTTATGATGGTCCTTGTCAAGTGAATATCACAACAACAATGTACATTATCAAATTGGGGTTAAGCTAAGAGGAAAACCTTACTCATATCATCTTCAATTACAAAGATCAGTAGATCAGGAATCAGCAACACACAATTTTAAAAGACCACATTTTCACAAGATCATGGACTCTCGTGTGATTTCTGTATTTACATGGGATCTCACAATGGCTTGGCCATTTTAGTTCTTTATATTTTAAAAAATAATTTTATTATTTTAAAACAAATGCTCTTTAAACATTTTTAACATTGCCCAAAGCCATGTAATGATACCCCTGCCTGAAAAGTCCACTGATACTTCTATTAGACAAGCATAGCCAATTACTGGCTTCCATAGAAAGAACATTTAAAAGTAGATGAAAATGTCAAAGGAATATAAAAAGATTTGAGGATGCAGCCAAAGTCCAAGTTAGGGCAAAATGAAGAGGATTACTTTACTAAATGACTTTTCCAACGGCTTGTCAGGCCAAGTAACATGCTATCTATGAGCATTACCTATCATACTTTGCTTTATTTCATTGTTTAGGTTTATTTTAATTTATAAAAATGCAATGGAAAGCTGGAATGCTGTACCAGCCACTAGCATCCCTTTCATTTATAAGAATGACTCTAAGCTTTAAAGAGGCTCCATAGATACTCTTACAAAATGAAATGATGAGTACCTGTACCCCAATGTCCTGCTTGTAAATAGGCAGGCAGGCAGGCAGGCAGGCAGATTAGTTGGATACGGGTTGGAGTAGCAGAGAGAATCTGGTCACTTTTCCTTCTGGTAAGTACATCCTTTATTACTAGCTGTGAACACCCACAATGTGCTCCCAAAACTCCAAATGTTCCCATCATCTGAAAAGCTTGCCTCATTCTCACTTCATTATATAATAGAAAAACTGAACAACCAAGCAGTCAAATGACCTGGTTTGTAAGCAGCTTGGGTGAGAGGGTTCCTGTACAAAATCATTGCTTTCCTCAATGGGAGAGGATCCATGTTTTTGATAGAATTAATAATTAATACGGGGGGCAATGGCTCAGCGGGTAAGATGCCAGGCTTGTCGATCGGAAGATCGCAAGTTCGGAGTTTCGAATCCCTAGCCCTGCGTGCGGAGTGAGCTCCCGCACTCGCCCCAGCTCTTGCCAACCTAGCAATTCGAAAGCATGCAAATGCAAGTAGATTAATAGGTACCACTTCGGTGGGTAGGTAACAGCGTTCCGCGTGCGTCATGCCGGCCACATGACCGCGGAAGCGTCTTCGGACAACGCTGGCTCTTCGGCTAACAAACGGAGATGAGCACCGGCATCTAGAGTTGGACATGACTGTGCGGGGGAACCTTTACCTTTTAATAATTAATACATGTTCTATTTACAGAATACTACTGTGTAACAGAGTTCTTTAAGACAACAATCTGAAGTGGTTGTCTTCAGTGGACACAGCGTTAGCACTCCAGGAAACATGATCCCTATGCAGAGAGTAGCTCCCCTATTGTTGGCCATTACATAACTTCCACAATACTCTTGCTGCAAAAAAATCTAGCCACCACTAGAAAGTAGCAAAGAGAAACAAATTTCTGCTAACATCTAGAAGTTGTGAGATTTTTGAAGTCTAGATATGGTAGCCTTACCAAAGGGGGAATTTCTCATGAAGAAGCTGAAAGCACAATAAGGTGAGGTCAGTTGCTCTCATAAGGCTTAGGGAATATTTTATAAAGCTTTATCAGGGGATCAAATAAAACATATATCATAGATTATCAAAGCCATAGGTAACCCAAAATAATAATAGTTCCAGGAAAAGTAGCAGAGCCAAAAAAGACCATAAAAAATAACAGTTAAGTTCAAAGAATTTTTGAACTGGGAAAAATAAAGAAATCAGCAATCCAAAGTCAACAATAGCATTTGAAGAATTCAAAGTAGAAATCATAAAATATAACTGATGAAATGCATATCAGAAGAAGCAAGAAACCAGCCACAAAGGCACTGGAAGAGACTGCTTGAATGCACACAAAGATGCGAGAATATGATCTAGAATGGCATGTCTCAAAAGTGATATGCGTATCATTGGAGATATACTGTGGTATCCTGAATGGGCCATTAAGTGGATTGTGAATCCTCTTCCCAAGTCAGCACATGGAGAAGTCTGGCTGGAGAGACAGTGAAAAGTAGCAGGAAAAAGAAATGTGGGGAAGAGCAGAGAAGGTGGAACAGAGTAACCAGCCTTCAGGAGTGTGCTGTAACAGAAGAAACTCAGCATCTCAGCAAATGTTTCCAAATAAAAGGACTAAACATATAGATGTCACTTTTGGCATTTATAGCCTTCTAATACACCAAAGGCTTAATTTTTCGCTCTAATGAGAAAAATCCATTTAAGTATGAAGACGTTCAATTCTCTCAGTTGTTAAGCTTTTTAATGAAAAGAGAATAGCATAAAAATAAGAGAGACTACAATTGTTGGCTTCCACAGCACTACCATTTATTCAAAATTACAGTGAAGCCTAAACAACATTTCCTAGGTCTACCTGTATGCATCCCAATTGCTTTTTATCTTTTAACCATCAATTTAAGCATAGGGCTATGGCTTGTTCATATTGGTTAAGCCTTTAGTTCAGAGCTTTCCAAACTTTTCATATTCGTAACACACTTTTTAGTCATGCATCATTTCGCGACACACTCTTACAGCAGGGCAACATTTTGCGACACACACTTACAGTACAGCAGGGCACAAGGCAGGCACTAGGACCTGCGTGGAATCACAGCAGGTTTGGAGGCAGCCAGGCACAAGGCAGGCACTAGGACCTGCGCGGAATCACAGCAGGTTTGGAGGCAGCACGGCACAAGGCAGACACTAGGACCTGCGCGGAATCCTGGCAGGGCAGGTTTGGAGGCAGCAAGGAACAAGGCAGGCACTAGGACCTGTGCGGAATCACAGCAGGTTTGGAGGCAGCAAGGCACAAGGCAGGCACTAGGACCTGCGTGGAATCCTGGCAGGGCAGGTTTGGAGGCAGCCAGGCACAAGGCAGGCACTAGGACCTGCGCGGAATCACAGCAGGTTTGGAGGCAGCACGGCACAAGGCAGGCACTAGGACCTGCGTGGAATCCTGGCAGGGCTCAGAGGCAGCAGCAGCTGCGACATACACAGACACTGCAGCTGACACACTAACGTGTCGCGACACACAGTTTGGAAAGCTCTGCTTTAGTTGGAAGCTAAAATTAATATCTTAACAGATACATCAGGAATGATGATGTACTTTTATTGGGTAAGCACTAAGACAGTAGAAACAACTGGTGCTTTGCTCCACGGAATGTGAAACATATCATTAAAACCTTTTTTTAAAAAAATGCACAAATTAAATTGCCAGTTTTGGCTTATAGGAGATCTCTAGGTTGCTGCCACAATCATCACCATTCCAGAGGATGACAAAGGGAGGAGGAGGAAGAGAAGGGAATAAGCATGTCCTTTTCTCTATTTATTTTTTCAAACAAATTTACAAAGAATTTACCAATGTTTATTTTACAAAGACAATGTGAGGTACTGTTCATAGATTGAATGCTGAACAAGAATTTTAATGCTGAGCAATGCTCCAGCCAAGAGAGTACAACTATAATTTGAACCGCTGGAGCAGAGATCAGAAACTGGTGTTGCCAGCCACCATTGTGCTCCTCTAAAAAGACATCTGAGATCCCACAAGTCTCCAAATTCTCATTATATCTGCATAAGTTTTAGACAAGGGAGACGTTTACGGCAACTCTTTGGGCTCTGGTGGTGGTTTGGTGCTTGCAAGCACTAAAAAGCCTGCCCCTACCCTCAAATTAAGGGGCGTGGTGGCTCAGTGGGTAAGACGCCAGGCTTGTCGATCGCAAGTTCGGAGGTTCGAATCCCTAGTCCTGCGTGCGGAGTGAGCTCCTGCACTAGCTCCAGCTCTTGCCAACCTAGCAATTCGAAAGCATGCAAATGCAAGTAGATGAATAGGTACCACTTTGGTGGGTAGGTAACAGCGTTCCGCGCGTGTCATGCGGCCACATGACCGTGGAAGTGTCTTCGGACAACGCTGGCTCTTTGGCTAACAAACGGAGATGAGCACCGGCCCCTAGAGTCGGACACGACTGCACAAATGTGCGGGGGGTACCTTTACCTTTTTTTTTACCCTCAAATTATACGACGTCTATGACGTGGTGCATGAACACCAAAGGTGGGCTGATTCCTCATGGGCTAGGTGGGTTATCAGATGTGAAACAGGTTCGGGCATTCAGTTCTGGAGATCCCCTTCTGGGTATTGCCAGTGATCTGCTCCTCATCAGAAAAAGAGGGGAGAGATGTACAGAAGTGGTCATTCCAGAGATGACTATATCATGAATACCGAGGCTGCTATTCCTGAAGCTGGATTTGTTGTCCTTTATCATTCATTCTCCTTTTTTTTCTCTCTCTCTCTTACTCAAAATAGTAGAAGAATGCTTAGATCTGGGCCATTTTGTGTTTTCCAGACTGAAAGAATGTTCTAGGATGGGTAGAATGGGAGAGTCAGAAACTCTTACATTTGCCTGCCCAGCCCTGGACTCAGGACCACCAATGAACCTGAGAATCTGGTTGGCAATGATAGAGGCAGGCCAGGAGAAGAGGGATCTGAGAAATTTCAGGATAAGGTTTTACTCAGTTTTGAAGGAACAGCAGTCTGTGCATGAATAGTGGAAACTAAGTTTCTCTCTGGAAATACAGATGCTGATGGGTTTTTTATAATTGCATTGGGGAAGCTTTTTCCACTACTCTGAGGCAGTATCTGCCAATTTCTATAAAAAAAAAAAAGCCAGGGGCCACAAGAACCAATTGTGTTGGGCATGCCAAGTAATACCTTGGCCATATGGCCACCAACTGACATGGAGATTTCCTTGAGGAAGAGGGAACAAGCAAATAAAAAAATAAAAGATGAAAAAGCTCTTGTGATCCAACAGAACCTCCCGGGGACAGACAGACAGACCCTCCAGTGGAAAAGGAACTGAGTGGAAATGTGAAAAACCATGGCCCTTCAGCAGATGCATTAAATTCAAGCTGCCTTACTGCCAAATCTTAGCTTAGAGAAGAGCTGCACAACCACAGAAACTGTGTGTAGGTCACAGAAAGCATGAAGAAGAGCTACAGTAAGTAAGTCAGGCCTAATTAAGTATTGCTCTTACACCAGAAGCCCACTTTAGTTCTGCACAACTTATTAATGATCACTGTGTCCAATAAAGACCATTCAATATTCAATCTTTTTCATCGCTTTCCATTTAAGCTTCCTAAAATAACCTGTATTAAGAATATGTTGGCTCAAGTGGGTGAAGGCTAAAAAAAAAAAAGGAGCAGTAGGCACAATTGGAATAACCAAATGAATTTATTTATTGTATTATTAGATTTATATCCTGCCTTCCTTTGTATAACTAAAGGCAGTGCATATAATGCTCCTGCCTCCTATTTTCCCCAGGAGGTGGGTTGGACTGAGAGAGAGTGACTGGCCCAAAATCACCCAACCAGCTTTCCTGCCTAAGGGAGGACTAGTACTCACCATCTCCTGGTTTCTAGGCCAGCACCTTCACCATTATGCCATATACATGTCACGTATATGATAATTATAAGAAGAGCACGGTTTAAGTAAACACTAGTCTCTAAACAGAAGAAATTGTACAACCATTGAAGAACATCAAGTAGATAGAACTACCCAGGAACAGGAAAAGTCAGAGCAATTATTCAGCAATAAAGGGCACCAGAATTTTAGAAAAGCTATAAAATACTTCTTCCCCCTTGCAGCTAACCCAGGAACAGACTGTCTTTGAAGCATTAAAGCAGCCGTGTCTTTTGCAAGACCCACAAAGCTGTTTCAAAAAATATCCCCAGTTGCCTGCACATGTACATGCACAAACACTTCTACCACGACTGCTAGTGGAACAGCTGTTCACACATATGTGCAGACAGCCAGGAACAGATTCTAAAATAGTGATTCAAATCTTCTACAGAAATGGCTGCTTTAATGCTTCAAGGAAGATTACTCATGTTAACAGGCTAGCTTTCTGCAAAGCTCTCTTCAAAGTAGTCTTAATGAGTTACTACTCCAGCTTTTTTCACCTCCATATATAATATTGGAAGAATGAACAATCAGGGATATTTGAGGAATCACACAGCAGCCTGTTTCTTCATCAGTGTTCTTTCTAATTGTGATATGTTTTACCCTTCAGGCAAAATTTTCCAGTTGCACTTTAATTTATGGAGGATAGGGAAAGCATGGAGAAGAACAAAAATTAATCTTGTGTACTAAAACTACATTTAAAAAGCCATGGCCATTATTTTTATTTCAACAGCCACACTACATATTGGGTTTTTTTTAATGAGCTAAAATGTAAAGGAAAGAAAAACAAGAATCACATACACAAATGAGGGGTTCCAAAGTTCAGAGGAGATAATTAATAGGACCAGTTCTTCAGATCTTATGACTCTTCATGTTAAATTATTTAGATCCTTCAAAGGATAACCAGATTAGTGAAGCGAAAGAAATGTGTTAAGAATGTTTTCACTGTGCATCTAAGCAGGCTTCTCAATTTGGAGCTAAGGTTGAGGCTGTTATAGGAAAATCCATGATAATGAAGACCATAAGATTGATCTCTACCAAGGGAAGACAAACGTGAAGCTGAACCTGGGAAACTTAAGTCTGATGGCTGGTTCAGGCCCTTCCAAACCTCCAAGAGAAAATGAATATATTATGACTAGCTTGATCCACATGAAGCACTAATGGTATAGCTTAACCTCTATATTGCTAATTGCAACATATTTTTTTCCCAGTAGGCTTACCTCCAAAATATTGGAAGTGATAATTTGTGATAATATTTTGTGATAATTTCCAATCCAAGTTGCATTTTCCTGGTCTCCCCTCTGAATTTCTACTCTGTTTGATGGTTATTTTGGCTCTCAGTATTCTAAGTAGGTCTACAGCAAGTGGCAACAACTAGTCAAGTTTGGCTAATCTCAAAAAACTAAACAAGGTCATGCTAGTTTTGTATCTTAATAAGAGATGACCAGGAAATCCCAGACTGTAGATTAGATTATATTCTTGCCAATATCATCTCAAGGAAGTCTTGATAACCACGACACTATGAAACCAGTTCAAGGAAGTCTTTGCCTACTGTGGCAGGCATCTAAAATACTTTTTCTCTTATCACATAAAGTTTAACAAACTAATCCATGTTTGAATATGAGATCACCCAGCATATTCCTTATATACTTCCTGTAGTAAAAGTAATAGTTGAGATGGGTGGCTATAGAACACTTGTTGAGATGGGTGACTATAGAAATCAATCAACCAACCAACCAACCAACCAACCAACCAACCAACCAACCAACTAGATGTGGCAAAGATCTATGTTATTGTGTATGAGCAGTCTCGCCAATCCTTTAGGCATTATTTTTTAGGAATCCTGGTGAACTGGTAAAATGTCAGATCACTGGAAGAAGGCAAATATTGTCCTTATCTTTAAAAATGGAGGGGGAAGAATTCAGAGAACAACAGAAAATTTGGAATAATTATTGATTACAAGCTGGTAAGAATCAGCAGCACGATGTGACTGCAAAAAGGCAAATAGAGCTTCAGGCTGTATCAACAGAAGGATAGTTTCCAAATCATGAGAAATAATTATTTCACTTTGTTAAGACCCCAACTCAAGGACTGTATCCAATTTTTGGAACCACACTTTAAGAAGGATTCAGAGAAAATGGGACTGGTTCAGAAAAGGAGAATTCTGGGAGTTGAAGTCTACAAATCTTAAAGTTGCCATGTTTGAAAAACACTGCCATAGATTATCTAGAAGGGGTGGTGGTGGTTACAAATCCAATAAATAAATAAAGCCTGGATTCTCTCCTTCCTCAACTCACTCTGGATATTGGCTCATGTAATCCCTTTGGTTTGATGAAGTGGATTGATGTTTTCCTGGCTTCTTTTCTTTGAAAGTGGTTCTCTTCTTGTGCTTGGCTAAGCAGCTTCTTGGAAGAGTTTAACAGTCAGCATTAGGCCACAGAATGGCACATGGAAGGAATACAGGTAGTCCTCATTTAGCAACCACAATTGGGACCGGCAGCTCTGTCGTTCAGCAAAGCGGTCGTTAAGTGGGAAATCACGTGACCGCAACTGTGCTTTCCTTTTCCCCACTTCCCCGCCCTTTGGAATGTTCACCCTGGCTGGACGCTGGGATAATTAGCAAGAAGGGAATTAATGTTCGTATTTACATTCATTGGAGAAGAAGGGATTACAAGAGAGTAAGTAGTAGGCTGACCATATTTCTTTGAGACGAAAATGGGACTTTAACGCGTGCGCGTGCGCTGGCACATTGGCATGCAGGCGCAGGCGCGCGCACGCTGGCATGTCGGCACGCAGGCACATGCGCGCACACACACTTGCAGACAGGCACGCAAGGAGGCACGCAGGCAGGCACGTGTGGGCAGGCAGGCACACAAAGAGGTTCGCAAGGAGGCGTGCAGGCAGGAAAATGTTAAAATAACGGGACTGTCCCGTTCAAAACGGGACGTATGGTCAGCCTAGTAAGTAGGCACACAGTGGTGAATACACCGGGCTGTTTGCGTAGTACACTCGCAGCTCCCAGCCCCAAGCACAATCGGGGTTGCCGGCGCCACTGCATTCCTTTCAATGTGTATTCCCCATTGCATGCCTGCTTACTCTCTTGTAATCCTTTCCTCTACAATGTCTCTGCTCTGCAAGGGGGAGGAGAAAAACAACAGGTCAGGCACAGGACAACCTGTACTGACCGTAATGGTGATCACGTGACTGAGGGACGTTGCGAAGGTCATAAATGTGGGCATTGTTCATAAAGTTATTTTTTTCAGCACCGTTGTAACTTCGAACGGTACCTGTATAATGAAAGGTGAATGAAAAGAAGGCAACTAGTAAAGAGAAAACACACATTTTCTGCTCTGTATGTTAGCCACAGGTAACAAAATGAATGAAAAAAACATAATGCCAACTATAGCAGAAAGAAGATGCCATAAAAAGGAGGAAAAACCCAAATCAGAAATGGCCATCTTCCACATTTTCAAAAGATCAGCCCACCATGAGGAATAGTAAGTAAAGGTTCCTCCCGCACATTTGTGCAGACGTGTCCGACTCTAGGGGCCGGTGCTCATCTCCATTTGTTAGCCGAAGAGCCAGCGTTGTCCGAAGACGCTTCCACGGTCATGTGGCCGGCATGACGCACGTGGAACACTGTTACCTTCCCACCGAAGTGGTGCCTATTTATCTACTTGTATTTGCATGCTTTTGAATTGCTAGGTTGGCAAGAGCTGGAGCTAGTGCGGGAGCTCACTCCATCACGTGGGGCTAGGGATTCGAACCTCCGAACTTGCAATCTTCTGATCGACAAGCCTGGCGTCTTACCCACTGAGCCACCACGCCCCTCATACCCCACTATACCCCACTATAAATTAAATGATGTGGATGTCACTGAAATCTTGTCTAGGTGTTCCACATCTAGACTGCGCAAATCCACTACTAGATAGCAGCAACAAGTTAAGGTCTCATGTTGCTTTGCTGACATAAAATCATAGAGTTGGAAGGGACCTAAGAGGTCATCAAGTGCACAGTGCAGGAATCACTGCACCTGATACAGGACTATCTAGCTTCTTTTTGCAAACCTCCGTAAAGGGGGAAGAAACCACTCCATGTGGTAACCTATTCCACTGGCTGACAGCTCTTACTGCCAAGATGTTCTTCCTAATGTCTACTCTGTATCTACATCCCTGAAGTTTCATGCCATTAGTTGTAGTCTTGCCCTCTGGAGCCAGTGAGAACAAGTCCAAGTCCCTCTACAATATGACCACCCTTCAGGTATTGGAAGACAGCTATCACGTTCCCTCTCAACCGTCTCTTCTGCGAGCTGAACATGTACCTAGGTCTTTTAACTGTTCTTCATAGGACTTAGTTTCCAGACCTTTCATAAGCTTGGTAGCCTTTCTCTGGGTAAGTCCATTTAGTGGTCATCTGGGTTTTTGCAATGGCAGCCCTACCTGTTTTCTTTCTAGCCAGAACCACATGAGAAGAGGGTGCTCAAGAATGAACAGTTCTCAATACCTTCTGTCCCCATAGCAGCATCAACCTTCAGGAATTAAGGGAACGTAGGTATGAGGAGGTCCTTTCAAGTTGATCCAGAAGCAAAGGTGCAGTTCTTACACTGACAGAATGATCTTATGAAGAACTCAATCTTGGAGATTTTCACTTAATCCCATTTTCATTTACAGTTTACTCTACAGCAGAACTTTCCAAACTTTTCATGTTGGTGACACACTTTTTAGACATGCATCATTTCGCGACACACTCTTATAGCAGGGCACAAGGCAGGCACTAGGACCTGTGCAGAATCAGAGCAGGTTTGGAGGCAGCAAGGCACAAGGCAGGCACTAGGACCTACGTGGAATCCTGGCAGGGCTCGGAGGCAGTAGCAGCCGCGACACACCCAGACACTGCAGCCGACACACTAACGCAGAGCTTTCCAAACTGTGTGTCGCAACACAAAAGTGTGTCGCCACACACAGCGTGGTGTGTCGCCACACCACCCGGAAGCAGCGGCGCGCGTGTGTACGACAGCAGCGGCAGCGGCGCGGGATCAGTGCTTCCGCGTTTTAGCGGAGGCTGCCGCTGCTACCGCCGCCGCCGTGCACGCCCCCCTGCGCCGCTGCCGTGCGCGCGTTGCACGCCCCCTGCGCCACCGCCATGCGCGCGCCACCGCCATGCGCGCTGCCGCCGCTGCTGTGTCGCCAGCGGCGGCACTTTGGAAAGCCTTGCACTATCGTGTCGCAACACAGAGTTTGGAAAGCTCTGCTCTACAGTATATCTAAAGGGCAATCTACAGCTTTTTGCCCGAGCAATTCTTTAGTCTTCATTTTCACAGCTATTCTGGTGTCAGGTTGGGATATTTCTGCAAATACAGATAATTCTATTTACACTAAACCAGGGCTATTAGATGTGGTTTGCTGTCATCTGGACAACTGCTAGATGACAAACAAGAGTTAGTGTTTTTCTGAATCTCTCTGCTGCCATCTACTGGCCAACTGAAATTTTGCAGCCATGGTTCAGTAGAGATTGACTAAAACAATACTCTTGACTCGTTCAGTTTTTTGAACCAAAATCCTGAAATATTTCCAAGATACGATAACAGCACTGAAGGAGGTAAAATGATAATTTTACTTCATCTCCCTCAGCATTTGGCCTTTCTAAGAGGTGGCCAGAAGCACTTTAAAGTTAAATTAGAAGCACTTTGGCTCAACTTTAAACCTGACAATATTACAAGCAACCTGAGCTTTTAATAAGGAAGGATCAAATGCATATTTTACAACCACAGAGGGAGGAGCCAGAATATAAAATGTGCTACTTTCAGGGCAAATTGTATTTAATGATAACTTTCAGACAACTGGTTCAGGGAGAACAGCAAGTATAATTATGGTTTTCTATGAGCTCCATGGCTGAGATAATCATATTGACACAGTTTCTTGTTCAAGCCTTTAGTGTTGTTTCCAGATTTTGGATGATAAAAAGCATTGGTTATGTTTACAGTACTCTGGGCACTGTGCCCGTATTTTAGAAGCTACCCATAAGGAAATGCATACCAATTAAAAGCATCTCTGCCTAAGGCAAAAGAAAAGTGGGTGTGAGATCTGCCTCAGCTTCAGTATCTGAGCAGGAAGAGCAATTAGCAACTCAGACCTAAAAGAACCAGCTAAAGCTCCTCATTTCGGAAGTCTAAGTTCTTTCCCAGCAGAAGGGAAGAGCAGCAGCCCGGGTTATGCTGACCATCAGATCGGTGTGGCTGTCCTGCCTGAGTGGGCTGGACATTCCCTGCACTCCAGGCTAACATGCAAAAGGCGGCCTCCACTCCTTGCAGCTCTCAGGAATAAGAGGAAATCTGAGGCTATATTCTCCCAGTCAGTTGAAAAGAGGCAATTCAACCATCTCGTCATTGCCCACTTGCTGTGTAGTAAGACACAACATATTCAGTAAAGCTGCAGTTACAATACAACTAAGCATGACATGCTAATTTTACAGGTAGGTAGCAATCCTAAACAGAAATAAACAAATCTCAATGTGGGAATAACTCAGTGGGATTTATTTCTGAGGAAGCATATGAGCGTGTATCAATTTAGGTTCACGTCAGGATGTCAAAGGGAGCATTCATATGTCTAATTCAGCCTATGTCAAGTTGACATTCATCCATCTTTGACAGTCCAACGGAATGTTGGAAAGAAATCATGAAAAAGGGCTCAGGAGTCTGCCTGTGTATCTGTCCGTCTGTCTATCCATTAGCAGGATAACTGAACAAGACAGAATGCAGAGAGAGAAGTTGGCAAAAAAAAAATTGAGTTCAAAAATGGGCTGGATCCAGTTGGGGCCTGTGGATAAAAGTATTCCAGAAAATGACCCCCCCCCCCCGTCCACTGCAGTTGGGTGGCAACCTGGAGGGCTACTGACTCCTCCACCCTAAGCCCCCTCCATTTTTCCATCCTGGTCATGTGACTCAGAGCAGAATATTGGGAGGTAGTAACATTATGGAATTGCCATCCATTTTTTCCAAGTTCAGTTCATACATCACTGACTATGCTAGCTGAAGTAATGGCAGTTGTATTTCAAGTTTAGGGACATCACTTACCCCTAATTATTCATTTATAAATCATAATCTGACTTGCATTATTTGCTCCTGTAAAGCATATTGTCCTGATCCTTGTACTTGCACAAAATGGTAGCTGGGTCATTGAAGAAGTCTACTGTTGGTCAAAATGAGCTTATTTACCAATAGTTTCACGGGCATCCAAACTCATGAAAATGTACATGTGCATTTTATTCATTACTTCATCCCTGGTTATCAGCTCCTTGATAATTTCTATTTATCTATATCATTCTCCGTATACTTTTCTGATATTCGCTTAAACCTTTTGCTGTTTCATTCATATTAATAGCATGGTCATTTTTACAGTGTACGGTATAATTATGCTTGCTATATAAATTGAACATTCCTGGCATACTTCGTCTATCACGGCCTGGGTATTTTGTGAGCATAGGGGTTGTGGTGCACTTTGGGTTTGAAGGCAAAAGAGGTGTTCTGCTACTCCTGAAAGCAGCCTCATCTTTGGGTGCCCTCCCTCCCTAGCTGCCTCGGGATCCCACGTGCTTCATTGCTTGAGTTAAGAAATTGCAGAGAGATGCTCCGTCCACACTCTCGTGCACTCTGAAGCACCTTTTCCCTTTGAATCCGAAGCTTGCCCAGCCCTGGTGAGCGTGAAATAATAATTACATCAAGTTTGACACAATGCTTAATTGGGGTGAATGGGAATCCCCGGTGAAACAAAAAAGCTCTACATCTCTAGATTAATTCTTTGATTTACCCTTTTGAGAGTTCTTTCAAGAGAAGGTTCTGAGACCTTCAACAAGAGCTCTGGCTCTTTTTCCAATCTGTGACCTTGGAATTTTTTTTCCTTTACTTTAGAAATTTATGCTGACTTTCATACACTTCTTTTATTTCAAAACTGAAAATTCCTCAAGAACTTCAATACTCAGAGCTGGACTTCTTCCAAAGAAATCTACCTCTCAGTTATACATTTTGATGCCCTAGCAGGTATTTCCACAGTTTATAATCCTTTGTTTGGGAGGAATACACCGAACTGAGGGCTTTATTTTGGAGTAGATCACGCAGGACTTTTCCTTTCTCCTCTCCAAGCCCATCATCCTTCTCTCCACTCACATTTCCGAGTCTCTCCCCCAGAAACCAAATGTTACAGTAGATAAGGTCATTCAAATTGCTTCTTCTGCCCCCTGCTGGACATCCTGCCACAAGTTCCCATTTTTCACTGACTACAGCAGGAGTCCCCACCCTGTGGGCCGCGGCCTGTTAGGAAGTGGGCCACGGGGCTCCCGCCTGCAAACCCTGCCCCCCGGTGTGCATGATTGGCTCCCGCCTGCAAACCCCGCCCCCGGTGCGCACGATTGGCTCCTGTCTGCAAACCCCGCCCCCGGTGCGCACAATTACCCCGCCCCTGATGTGCACAATTGGCTCCCGCCTGCAAACCCCGCCCCCAGTGCACACGATTGGCTCCTGCCTGCAAACCCCGCCCCCTGTTGCACGCGATTGGCTCCTGCCTGCAAACCCCACCCCCCCCGGCCCGTGGAAAAATTTTCTTCCACGACCGGTCCCTGGTCCCGAAAAGGTTGGGGACCACTGGACTACAGTACTGTAATGTTATTTCACCCCACTTCAAAAAGCAAGGGCACTTCTTCCATAGCTATTACCCTCTGACATTACCTTCATGCCATCCAAGTGCACATGCCCTGCAATTGTGACACAAACTCTTTGCATAGCATGATCTTCTCCACCTCAACTCTAGAACCTATAGCCCCCCCCTACTTAATCCAATTTAAGATGGGAGGGGATGCATTGAGACAAGAACAGGTAGCAAAAGTCTACATCTTTCCATTTTATTTATTATTCCACAGGATTTTACCACAGGACTGGAAAGTAGAGGAAAGTAGAGAAATAACTACTTGGAAGTAATTCCTTGGAAAGAAGGGCTAAACATCTCCTAGGCTTCTGGCAACAAAATGTCTTAAGTTACCTCTCCTTCTACACATTACTTTAAAAAAAAATTCTAGGGATCTGAACCACACATAACAATTACAATATCCTTTAGGTGGTTAATAGGAGGCACTCACTGGAGATATTTCTTTTTCATTGGATGATTTATTTCTTCTTCCCCTCCCACCCCCCACAGCCACTGCAACTGGTTCTTGAAAGAAGCAGTGGGATATATTTTCTCACAGAATCAAGTTTGGTTCTTAGCAGCAGTGGAAACTTCATCCTGCCAAGACCAGATGCTTCATTGCTGCAGGGCCTTCTCTTATGTTCAACCAAGTGCTGAACTATCCCAGTCCACTGGGTTAGCAACAGTGTTTTCCTTGCCTATAGTAAAGTACGAGTCCAGTTTAGGAAGCTAGGTTATTTGTGGACTGTATGATTTGGGTTATAACTATAAGTTCATACAAATCAATCACATCCCTGCAGTACTCGGAACCTAGACTCCTCTATCCAACAACTTGGGATCAGACTTCCTTGTGTCCACCTTCTTCTCTTTCACTAGGTAGCAGTCCTCAACAGCAGATTCAGCCTAGTCAATTGTGGGAAGAGGAAAATCAGTCCACCCAGGAATATCCATTCTGCTAGAGAAGGATACCTCGAGATACAGCCCCATGTTCATCCTTTGCCATCTAGCACAAAATCTATTTTTCTACAAGAATGTAAAGCTTTCTAGAACAGAAACTGTGATTTCAAGGCAACAGAGCTTGCCTCTTTAAAAAAGAAAGGAAAGCCCTCTCCTCCAAATTAACTGAAAATGCACATCACTTTGCAACTTGGACAAAACTGCTTAACTCTGTTGGTAGCTATATTAGCATAATCATGGCATTCACTTTGATGTTCACTACTGTTACATTAGTGGCTACTGTTACACATCAGTGACTACTGTTACATTAGTAGAGGGGGCGTGGTGGCTCAGCGGGTAAGACGCCAGGCTTGTAGATCGCAAGTTCGGAGGTTCGAATCCCTAGCCCTGCGTGCGGAGTGAGCTCCCACACTCGCCCCAGCTCTTGCCAACCTAGCAATTTGAAAGCATGCAAGTGCAAGTAGATGAATAGGTACCACTTCCGTGGGATGGTAACAGCGTTCTACGCGCGTCATGCCGGCCACATGACCGTGGAAGCGTCTTCGGACAATGCTGGCTCTTCGGCTAACAAAGGGAGATGAGCACCAGCCCCTAGAGTCGGACACGAATGCACAAATGTGCGGGGGGAACCTTTACCTTTACTGTTACATTAATTACCAGCACTCAGGGCCAAGTCAAGACTTTTTGTTAGTGCCCAGTGGTGATTGTCCCTATCAGCATAGCAGGAAAAAGAGAGAAAGAAAGACTTGACTGATTCTGCTAACAGGAACAGAAAAGCCATACAAATAGAGCCATCCCCAGAAAGACTAGAGTTTGTAGCACAGAAGAAAAAAGGCTTTTGATTTTTCCTATCCAAACAAAAAAATACTAATTTGTCTCTGTTAACATTCTTCTTATTAGTTTCTGCTCATTGTTCCAAGATTCAGATCTTCCTGAATCTTGAAACTGTCCTCTGTGTCTGCTCTCTCTCTTACTTTGTATCATTGAGGGTCCAACACACAGTGGGGGTCACAGGTTGCATCTGGGTTGTGTCTCAGTTTTGATCTGGAGCTGGGGGATATTACTGTTTGCCCCTTGTTGTGGACAGATCACTCTTTGATTGCTTTGGAACTCTCCATACCTGTTCCCCACTGTAGGGAGGTAGGACTCATTCGACTGGTCTGCTCCAGGCATCTGATGGATCCCATTGGGTGTTAGCGGGTGCTTGGGGAAGTTCCTGAGGATCTAGTGCACAGTTTGACTTAGACCTTAGTTACTTCTTGGAAAGTGGCAATGGTCTTGGGTTGGATTGTGCCTGCACACCCTCTCTCTGCATGTGGACCCCAGAGGCCTCCTAGTTTTCAGAGGAACTCCAGGAGATGAAACAGAAGAGTTACCTAGAGCAGGGGTCGGCAAACTTTTTTTGCCGGGAGCCATTTTGACATGCTCGTGCACATTTTGAAGTGCTCGAGAGCCAGGGGGCGGGGTTTGCGGGTGCGGGCCAATCGCGTGGAAGGGGGCAGGGTTTGCGGGCGGGAGCCAATCGCGTGGAAGGGGGAGGGGTTTGCGGGCGGGAGCCAATCGCGTGGAAGGGGGCGGGGGAGGTTTGGAAGAAGAACGGAAAGAGAGGCTCGACTGCTTCGGCGGCGGCAACGGCTGCCCCTTCGAAAGGGCAGGCTCCGGGGACCCCGAAAATGCCCTCAGTTTAGGCAGGGAGGCTGCGCCAAGCTGCCTCAGCTGTTCTGCGGGGAGAATTTCCACCCCAGGGCAGCGTGTGCATGTGGAGAGGGGAGGTTTCTGCCTCCCTGCCGGAACCGAGGGCATTTTCGGGGTCCCCGGAGCCTGCCCTTTCGAAGGGGCACTGCTGCCCGAGCTGCAGTGCTGCCCCTTGGAAAGGGCAGGCTCCGGGGACCCCGAAAATGCCCTCGGTTCCGGCAGGGAGGCAGAAACCTCCCCTCTCCACATGCACACGCTGCCCTGGGGTGGCAATTCTCCCCGCAGAACAGCTGAGGCAGCTTGCGCGCAGCCTCCCTGCCTAAACTGAGGGCATTTTCGGGGTCCCCGGAGCCTGCCCTTTCGAAGGGGCAGCACTGCAGCTGCTGCTGCCGCTGCCCCTTCGAAAGGGCAGGCTCCGGGGACCCCGAAAATGCCCTCGGTTCCGGCAGGGAGGCAGAAACCTCCCCTCTCCACATGCACACGCTGCCCTGGGGTGGCAATTCTCCCCGCAGAACAGCTGAGGCAGCTTGCGCGCAGCCTCCCTGCCTAAACTGAGGGCATTTTCGGGGTCCCCAGAGCCTGCCCTTTCGAAGGGGCAGCACTGCAGCTCGGGCAGCAGTGCCCCTTCGAAAGGGCAGGCTCCGGGGACCCCGAAAATGCCCTCGGTTCCGGCAGGGAGGCAAAAATCGCGCGGGCAGGCTGCCGGGCTTCCCGACGCACAGCTGATTGGCGCGGAGAATTTCCACTCCCTTCAGCGCTTCCGGCTTGTCACGCGACACACAGTTTGGAAAGCCCTGCCCGTCGTCAAGATGGCTGCCGGAGACGGCTGCCAGGTTGCCAGGGGTATGCCCACAGCAACGCACACCATGCCCGCTGCCGCGCCTGCCCCGCCACACTCGCTGCCGCGCCACGCCCGCCACGCCCGCCTGTGGAAGAGCCACACTCAAGGGGCCAAAGAGTCGCATTTGGCTCGCGAGCCGCCATTTCCGACCCTTGACCTAGAGCAAGGGTCGGAAATGGCGGCTCGCGAGCCAGATGCGGCTCTTTGGCCCCTTGAGTGTGGCTCTTCCGCAGCTGAACTCACCCCCGCCCCTTCCACGCGATTGGATCCCGCCCCCAAACTCTGATGGCCGGCGCTGGAGGAGGGCGATTGATTCTTCCTCCTTCCCTGGCCGGTCCTCACGGGCCGATCGCGTGGAAGGCGCGCGGGCGGAGCTGCCTGTCTGGCACTCGGGTGCTCCGGCTGGGGTGCAGCAGGACGGGAGCTCCGCCCGCGCGCCTTCCCTGGCCGGTCCTCACGGGCCGATCGTGTGGAAGGCGCGCGGGCGGAGCTGCCTGTCTGGCACTCGGGCGCTCCGGCTGGGGTGCAGCAGGACGGGAGCTCCGCCCGCGCGCCTTCCCTGGCCGGTCCTCACGGGCCGATCGCGTGGTAGGTGCGCGGGCAGAGCTGCCTGTCTGGCACTTGGGTGCTCTGGCTGGGGTGCAGCGCCGCACTTCAGGGGAAGGACCCACCCGGTAGCGCGGCCCCGCCGCCGCCCTTTCTCTCCGGCTTGGATCCCGGGAAGGCAGCGGGGGGCGTCGCGGAGGGATGCAAGCAGGCAGGTAAGCGAGCAGGCGGGTGGCCGGGCGGCCCGGGCCTCCTCCTCCTCCTCCTCCGGCGGGAGAGAAGGAGGAGCGGCTGCCCGCCTGCCTCCACCCGCCCTGAGGGGACCCACCCGGCGGCGGCGGCGGCTCCCCTGAAGCACACCGCTTGTCGACGCCGCCCGCCTCGTTTCTCGCCCCCCATCATTTCCTTGGCTCGACGCGGGCGGGCGGAAGCAGCAGCCCCGCCCGTGCCGAGTGGCGGGCTTTCCCGGGAAGGCAGCGGGGGGCCTCGTGGAGGGAGGCAAGCGGGCGGGCGGGCGGGCGACCCGGGCCTCCGCCGCCAGGCCCGCCCCCCTCGGCACCTGTGTGGCTCCCCCGCGCCCGCTCCGCCCAGCCAGACATGCCCCGCTCTGGAGGCTGGGCTCGCCGAGGAGGACCCCCGACCCTCCCAAACAGATTCGGCCTCCCACCTGCCCCAATAAGCCGCGTGATTGGCTCCCGCCGCAAACCCCGCCCCCTTCCACGTGATTGGCCCCCGCCCGCAAACCCCACCCCCTTCCACGTGATTGGCCCCCGCCCGCAAACCCCGCCCCCTGGCTCTCGAGCATTTCAAAATGTGCACGAGCATGTCAAAATGGCTCCCGGCATAAAAAGTTTGCCGACCCCTGACCTAGAGTATCACTGGAGTAAGCTCAAAGAGCAAATCTGACTGAGTACATGTAAGCTTACACATGGATATCTGACTGGCAAAACATATTTTTCTGTTCTTACTGCATCCATGGATTGCTGTCCAATTGCCTTATTTAAGGTGAACTGGATCCTCTTAGGGAAGGATGGATCAGAAGATCATTTGAAGGGCTGTTGTGGGATGAAGTCACTCAGATTTGCTCTGAATCAAATCCAGCTGTTGACTTGGATGAGGTACAGTCTGGTGTGGTTATCTGGGAAGAATCAGAGCTTGTTGGTCCCAAGAAAGTAGATAGGATCCTCCGAGCTATAAGCTTGGCCACCTGTTTATTAGAACTATGTCCTTCCTGGTTGGTTAAGGCTGCCCAGGAGGTAATGTGAGCAAGCAGAGGTGAGCAAGAGGGTAGTTCTGCCTGCACTTAAGTCTGCTCTCTCCTCAAGAAGTCATCACTGGATTCAACAGTGTTGGACAATTTCTGATGTGTCTCCAAACGTCCATTTTTTGGAGAAGGCTCTTGAGAAGGTGGTTGGGCTCCAGCTTCAGAGAGCACTGAAGGAAATGGATTATGTGGATCCTTTCCAGTTGGGTTTCAGGCCTGGGCAAAGTACCATGATGGCATTGATCACACTCGTGGATGATCTATGGCAGGACTGGGATGGGTGTGGTGCATCCATCCTGGCCCTCCCTGATCTCTCAGTGGCCTTTGATACCATTGATCATGGCATTCTCCTTGACAGGCTCAGGAGTTTGGGAGTGTAAGGCAAAGTGTTTGGGTGGTTCTTCTCCTACCTCCAGAGCCAGTTCCAAAAGAAGGAGGGGGGGATGTCTAGCTAAGGTTAATAACAAAAAAATGAGAGGAGATTTATGGTTTCTTTCTAGCCATGTTTGCCAAAGATTCAAAAACACCCCTTTTCTTGTTCCTCTCCACCCACATTCTTTGGGTATTGCTTCTGCATTATGTAAGGGCTAGGGTAAGAACCATAACAGACTTTCCTCAAGTTTGGATTAGTAAATCTAAACAATTAGAAAGTTCTATCTGCAAGAATCTGCTTTTCCTCGCACTGAAATCACTGACATCAGTGACAAGAAGTCTCAGTTCAGGAAGTTGCCAGCTTGCATTAGATAACCTAAGTACCAAAAGAAAGGCTGCATAACACTTAAGTTGCATTTGTCTTGAACAGGGGAAGTGAACTAACAATGCAAATGAAGTTTCAAAACATACTGTATCTCTAATTTTGCAGGCCCCGTGTTTGGTCCAACACTGGTTAGATAGCATTTTATTTCTAATGAGCATCCTGTGATTTAGACTTGATTACTAGGATGAAAATTTGCATTTTGTGATTTGGGACATTTCTAATGCCTGCATTAGAATAAAGCCATTTGTCTTGCAAATAGTGAAATTAATATGGGCATATTGTATGCACAATATGTATCTTTCAGAGAAAAGGAGGCAAGACCCCAATGGAAGCTTCCACTGTTAATAAAACAGGTTTTCCTATGAGAAGATGCACTGGCTGGCTAAACAGTGAGTAGAGCCTCACATGGGTAGGGCTACTATTAAAAGGCATTCTTTCAACACATTATTTCTTTGTATATTTTTGGGTAGCCAACCACACCTATACCCACATTCTCTCCTAACTGTGAAAACAGGGCTGGTTCCGGAGTATGAATCCAAACTGCTTGCTCAGCAATGCTTAAAAGTAAGGCTGCCCTTCTGCCTAGGACTTGAAAGGTGCCACTGGGGGAAGGGAAATGTGTGTGTACTCCAGCATAAGGATCTTCTGAGCTCAACTCTCTTCCCCGCCCCAACACTCTTTGCCAAATGCCTCTCACAGTTGAAAGGAAGGGAGGTGGAGAACAAGTTGCCGAGAAGGCGTTTCTTTGCAACATCCAGACCAAGTCTCAAACTAAGTCTTCGATTCCAAGGGATTGTGCTGTTAAGCATATGAAAAAAGGGTACAGATGTGCTTTATGAGGCAGAAACTGCAAGTCTCTGAAATAATAGAAAAGATTTCACATGCTGCCCTGAAATACAGTGAGTTTCATTCACTCGAGTCTTAATTCATTGAAGAATTCAGAGTAATGATATAGCTGGTTTAAAGAAGAAAACAAAATAAAAAGCAAAAGTCTTGCAAATCGCCACTACAGGATTAATATTGGAGGTTTTGATCATCTTAGGCAAGGGATAGATTCATTTGTAATAATGGATAGTGCCCAACATTACTATAAGTAACCTAATCTAAATTTTTGTTGTAGTCCCTTTGTTAAAATTGGATCATAGTTGACCTATGATAGGTACTATACCAAAAAGGTTGTAGTGCAAAGAATTTTTTTTTACATTTTTTGTAAAATGTACATTTTTTGTAAAATGTAATGTAATGTAAAAAAAAATGTAAAATGTAAAAAAAAAATGAGTGTGGTGGCTCAGCGGGTAAGACGCCAGGCTTGTCGATCGGAAGATCGCAAGTTTGGAGGTTCGAATCCCTGGCCCTGCGTGCGGAGTGAGCTCCCACACTCGCCCCAGCTCTTGCCAACCTAGCAATTCGAAAGCATGCAAATGCAAGTAGATGAATAGGTACCACTTCGGTGGGTAGGTAACAGCGTTCCGCGTGCGTCATGCCGGCCACATGACCGTGGAAGCGTCTTCAGACAACGCTGGCTCTTCGGCTAACAAACGGAGATGAGCACCGGCCCCTAGAGTCGGACACGACTGCACAAATGCGCCGGGGGAACCTTTACCTTTTTTTTTTTTAACCTGTAGTTTAGTCTTCCCTTTCTCCAACTATATGTAGAATAGAATTTATCCAAAAACTCATGTTGTCCTGGAATATGTAATCTCCTAACATGGTTTTTTAAAGCTTTTCTAAATCAGAACTACAATACCAGAATATATGAACTTAGGACTTATCAATAATTTCATAGCCTCCAGCCTCAGTAATTACCATACTTTGCAATAAAAGTGTTGACGTGTGTATGTGTGTGAGAGAGAGTGAAATTGAGTCTCTTAGTTTACTAAGAAATCTGCAGGAATATTAACTGGAATCAGAACTTTCCATAGGCTTCACTTAGTTATCTGAATTATTAACTCTGACTGAAAAGCAAATTAAGAAGCAAACAATTCAGAGCCAATGTGGTCTAGTGGTTAAGGTGCTGGCCTAGAAACCAGGAGATGTTGAGTTCTAGGCCTCCTTAGCCATGAAAGCCGGCTGGGTGACTTTGGGCCAGTCACTCTCCCTCAGCCCTAGGAAGGAGCCAATGGCAAAGCAGGAGACTGAGAGTTCTAGTCCCGCCTTAGGCATAAAAGCCGGCTGGGTGACCTTGGGCCAGTCACTCTCCCTCAGCCCTAGGAAGGAGCCAATGGCAAAGCAGGAGACTGAGAGTTCTAGTTCCACCTTAGGCATGAAAGCCAGCTGGGTGACCTTGGGCCAGTCACTCTCCCTCAGCCCTAGGAAGGAGCCAATGGCAAACCAGGAGACTGAGAGTTCTAGTCCCGCCTTAGGCATGAAAGCCGGCTGGGTGACCTTGGGCCAGTCACTCTCTCTCAGCCCAACTCACCTCACAGGGTGGCTGTTGTGGGGAAAATAGGAGGAGGAAGGAGTATTAGGTATGTTCGCCGCCTTGAGTTATACACTAGGTAGGTAGGTAGGTAGGTAGAGACTGCCCCAATAATTGATTAGATAGATGATAGATAGAAGATAGATAGATAGATAGATAGATAGATAGATAGATAGATAGATAGATATAAAAAATGGTGGGATGATGATGATGACGATGATGATGATAATTAAGAACAAGAATAGAGAGACAATAAAAAATCCCACCAAGCTGCTACTAGCCCTGGACAATTATTAACAATTAACACACATACAACCTGAAACACACACTGATGGTCACATTTTATTTGCTAAACTTGGGGAGATGGTTACTAAATCCCACTTGCAGGGAGATAAATGACAAGAAAAAGGGCTCTTATTAAAAATATAAACAAATTCCATTTTCCTTGAAAACTGTTTTAGTCTGAAAATATGACAAATCAATAAGCAAGGTATGGTTTAAAGATTACAAAAAGAAAATGCACTGAATGCACTGAAACCCTTTACTAGGTTAATTTTAACCAAAAAAACACAAACCGTATGTAATCAGATATAGAGCAATATCCCAGATCAAAAGTAGGTTTGGACTTCTTTGAAACTGCCCCAGTTATACCTGGCATTGCATTAATTCATTTCAATTACCATTTAATATTAGGAAATTATGTATTCTGAGAAACTGAAAATATGGAAAGCAAAGCAGTGGAAAATTTCTGCAGAAAAAGTGTCCTCAAGAGTAAATGCAGTTCCTACCTCTTTATAGACGCAGAAGCCAATGCAGGAGATAGCAACATCAGTAGCTAGCGTTCACTCTTGGCCTATTCCAGGGAACTTACAGAGGTTAGCTTTCACTTCTGTAATGCTGCCCATCACACCATTCTATGGATTCTTTCTTCCGCCACTCCCTCCCTCTTTGATAACCCAGATATTAAACGGGACAAGGAGGTTATTGCCGAATTGGAAATAGTCCCAAACAACTTCATTAGGGAGATTTTGGGCCTCCCCCAGGGCACCCCCGCTGCCTATTTAAGGATGGAGATAGGGTGACTTTCCATTGTCGTTGGAATATATCTTGCACTGTTGGGGCACTATAAAAAACTAGAACACCTTCATGAATGCCATCTTGCCAAACTCTGTTTTCTCCATTACACAGTTGGGAATGAACTGACCAACTTTTGTCACCCATCCTACAAATGTATTCCCTACCATCTTTGGGAGAACTCAGAACTTGGAACAGAGAAAACAACAGAGATGGGCTTTTTGAAAAGGATGCCAATAAAGATGCCACTGCAGTACAATCATCCAAATTTTCATCTTGGTACCATTATTATAAAAATCATAGAAGCCTCTCCCAGTACCTGGTTAATATTACCAGTGCTTCACTGAGAAGGGCTTTAACATCCCTTCGCCTGCAAACCATGCCCTCTGGATGTCTCGAAGGGAGATTTTGTGAGCTCCCTGTCGAACAACGTCTCATCCATTATGTCCTCCACTGCCCCATTTACAATGAGATCAGGGCCAAATTATTATTGGCAGATGAACTCAAGGGCTCTGACTTTGAAATATTGAATTATTTTCTTGCAGATGTGCTTCCAGCTGTCAGCAACCAAGTTGCTACCTTTGCTCTGCTGTCATTTAACCTTAGAAATACTTAGGTTCTTAGTTGTAGCTTTGGCTTTATTTTGCTGTAACCTTTTTACATCTAATCCTCTTTTATTACTTTATTATGCAATCTTACTATTTTACTGTTATTTTATGGTATTTTATGGCACACTATGTGTTATGACCTGTGGTTACAATAACTTACCTACCCACTCCCTCCCTCTTCTCGTCAATAAACCCCTACCCAACCTGCAGAAAGGTCTCAGAAAATGATGATTGTGCAGCTTGCCAGATGCTAACTTGCAGATTACAAAAATAAACAGTAGGGCACTGAATTTGTGCAGGCTCTTAACTGGCTTAGCTTGAAATCACCATGATACTTGCACAATTTGCTTCTCTATTTTCATGACCCAAGGGATATAGTCAAGTAAAAAATCTTTTCCTAAAGGTTCAAAAGAAAGATTGTTCCCTTGCTTAGATCTCAATGAAACTGTGAATCACCTTCACGCCACACTATATCTATATCCCAATGAACAGGAAGAGGGAAACTAACTGACATCCTACCATGGTGTTCAGTTAGAACCAATCAATACGGTACTTTCACCATCAGGAACAGCCACTTCCTTGTCAAGTTGTTGGTCTCTCCACTGCACTCTGAGATGGAATTCATCCCAGTTCACATCAAGGTAGCCTCGAGAGAGTCCTGCTTTACAGAATGCCCAGTGTGTCCACCAAGACGTTAAAGCCCTGTGATAAAAGTAATGAACGGGCTAGCTCTAAAAATACCGCCAAACTGGAATGGGGAGAAAGGCAGGGGCTATAAAGGAAGCAACACACAACCCCATCCCTCCCGCCTCCTTAGTAGATTCACCTCCCACTTTGATCACCCAGAAGCAGAGAGAGATAATACATAACTGCATTTGATAGGCAGCATTAAACTTTAACAAAGAAAAATATTATTCACCATGAAATTCTACTGGCATTTTAAAGAGTATTATCTTGAGTTCCTTTCCATCACTTTCCCAACAAAGGGAAATGAACTGAGTCACACTTCAGAAATCATAACCTAAGGGAATTAAGCTCAACTCGCAAATGTGCTTTCTAAAAACCTATTTAAAATAATGAATGATTGCTATTTAAAAATTGAGGGGGGGGGGAAGCAAAAGATTAAACTAGCCAGGCCAGTTCTAGTATTTTCTCAACTGATAGTTTCACTTTAGTTTTTCCATCAGAGATACATTTGGCTGGCAGGCCAAGTTTGAATCTGAACAATAAGTGCAAAGTTAAATGAACTGCTCAGCCATTGCCTTCGGCATGTTCACTCCCCCTCCCCCCACCTCCAGAAGTTATGGAACTGGGCCACTGGGAAGAGAAATCAAAAGCTGGATGACCTGCAGCAATTCACACTTATTTTCTCTTAAATTAATCTCTAGTCAACATAAAAAGGCAGCTGCTGGGAACAACAGATTGGTGCACAAAATGCATATAACATCCATCAGTTGTCAACAGTTTACTATTTCAAAAGCAGGGCCATCTGCTCCAATGCTCACATTAATTTTAAAACTGCGAGAGTAAGAAATACAGATTAATAAGAACAAATGAAAATGCACGTCCTGCTCTCAACTGAATTCCACTGCTTTATGTTCAATATGGCAGAATGTATTTTCTCCCCCAAAGTATATGGATTGGCTCCTAGTCATCCGGGCTTTTGATTTTCACAATCAGCCTTCCCCAGACCAGTGCCCTCTAGGTATGTTGGAGTCGAGCGCCCATCTCTTTTATCCCACATGCATAATGCCAGCTGGGGATGGAGAGACCATAGTTAAGCACATCTGGAGAGTACCAGATAGGGGGCTGACAGTTGTATGACTACTGTCATGCCACAGGGTCACCCCTAGAGACTTCTGTGTGTCTTCTTCTTTCCAATGCATTCCACATCCTTTGCTCTGCCTTTGCTCATTCATGCTGGTTATCCAAATTTCCCATAACTGCTTCCCAGCCACCTTCCCTCCTTCGCCTTACTACTGGCATACTACTGGCATACTAGTGGCAGGTTCTCTTCTAGTTGCTCACTGCCAGTTTCCCTTTGCCTGCCAGCCTTTCCATGTGCTGTGGTCCAACTGCTTTTACTCTCCAACGCCCAGTGAAAATGTAAACGTTCCTAAATGTATCACCCTATCTACCTGCCTTTCTAGGTTAACATCTTTTGGCAGGACTCCTATATTCTCCTTCTGGCATATCATGTTAGGAATTGTGTGCTATGACAATTGAGTCTGAATGGGGATGTGCACTTCTCAAAACGTTTAGTGCAACTCCCAGAACATCCAAATCTTGCCACCAAACTGTAACTTTTAATATAACAAAGAGCAACATGATTAGATCCATACATAATACTTAGATTTTAAAAAAAGGTAAAGGTTCCCCCCACACATTTGTGCAGTTGTGTCCAACTCTAGGGGCCGGTGCTCATCTCCGTTTGTTAGCCAAAGAGCCAGCGTTGTCCGAAGACGCTTCCACGGTCATGTGGCCGCATGATGCGCACGGAATGCTGTTACCTACCCACCGAAGTGGTACCTATTCATCTACTTGCATTTGCATGCTTTCGAATTGCTAGGTTGGCAAGAGCTGGGGCGAGTGCGGGAGCTCACTCCATCACGCGGGGCTAGGGATTCGAACCTCCGAACTTGCGATCTTCCGATCGACAAGCCTGGCGTCTTACCTGCTGAGCCACCACGCCTCTTTGCTGAGCCACCACGCCCCTTAATACTTAGATTAACTAACTTGAATTGCATTAATTTAATTATTCTTTTTAAAATCACCTTTATTTTTGTCCTAGCACCACACACTATTTTCCCCTGGATATGCCCACTTTGCCCAAAACAGAGTGTCTAATCACAAACAATTCAGTTTGGTATTATCAAATAATCTGCTTATTAATATTCTCTTTCAAAGTTTATTATCAGAAATTAGGTAGAAGTTAGGTTGGCATCTACCCTGGCGACCAAGAGGCTTTGAGTTAGAAAGATGAAGCAGTCACTCCATGTGCAGACCTGCTGAAACTTCTCAAAGTATCACATGCAACTCAGTTGGTACATTTGTATAACTCTGTGTTTTGACATCAACAGAGTACACTACAGTATTCTTATCAGGAATTTCAACATCATGATACAGGAGGTTTAAAGGTAAAGATTCCCCCCGCACATTTGTGCAGTCATGTCTGACTCTAGGGGGCAGTGCTCATCTCCATTTGTTAGCCGAAGAGCCATCATTGTCCAAAGATGCTTCCACGGTCATGTGGCCGGCATGACGCGCACGGAACGCTGTTACCTTCCCACCGAAGTGGTACCTATTAATCTACTAGCATTTGCATGCTTTCGAATTGCTAGGTTGGCAAGAGCTGGGGCTAGTCCGGGAGCTCACTCCGTCACGCGGGACTAGGGATTCGAACCTCCGAACTTGCGATCTTCCAATCGACAAGCCTGGCGTCTTACCCACTGAGCCACCGCGCCCCTTTCTCCCCTTTTTACCAATGGGTGATTGTCCAAGCAGTAAAAAGGGGCAAGTACTTTCTCTGACACAGTGATCTACTCACCTAAACATCTACAGTGATTGCCCGATACCTTAGGCCTGACTCTAAAGCGGAGTTAACAACTGCAGCTTTGGGTTCCCTCCCATGTCCAATATATTGAACATGTAGAGGCAACAAGTGAGTAAGAACTTCAATAACACACTGCTACACCTTTCATTTTTCATAGATATGTCTTTCAGTATTAGTGTACATTTTAATTTCCAATGACATTTTCTAAAAATCTGCATTATGAGAACTGCATTTCTGAATCCTTCTCTAGCATCTCAGGATTATAATGCAATACCTTATTTATTTTAAAATTTGCATCCAAACTTTCTCTATAGTATCAATTCACTTGAGGTGCCTAGCAGTGATATATAACACAAGAAAAGAATAAAACCATATGAACTGTCTCAGGAGCAGACAAAAAAAGAATCCTAAAAAACAAGAATGGCATTAACATTCCCACTTCCTGCTAAAAGATCCAACCAAGAGAATTGTCACAAGTTTGAAATAAAGGGGGGGGGGGAGAGAGAGAGAGAGAATTAGTAAAATATTAAATGAATAAAAATAAATGAAACTGAGCAACTAGAATGGCTGTAACACCAGCTAGATAAAAAGCATTGTAATTAACATTTTTCAGGTAGTGATCTAGGAAGCACATATTTATTATGTACATGACTCAGTCTTGTTTGCATTAGGGCAACAGTTTTCTGTATCTTCCATTTTTTCCCTTTAAAATTTAAATCAACTAAATGAAGTAAATTCTGTTGAAGCTTAAAATATTTACACATATTCCAATGAAAAGTGTTTCCAAAAAAACTTTTGAATTCAACTAACATCCAAAAGACATTACATCAGAAATCCAATATGTATTTCCTTCGGTGTAAGTTTCATTCAACTGAACGAAGCTTACTTCTCAATAGACACATATATTATTTCTGTCCAAAATGCATTTTTTACTGCAAAACAATCTGAAAAAATACATACAGACTACAATTAAAATGGCTCACCTTTTTAGTTCTGTTAAAAGTCAATTAAACATGTTATATCTTTCAAGCTAGAGCAGTAAAATGGGTGTTCAATGCAACATTTTCTGAAAAATAATGTAACTGATTCTTAATCCACAATGAATAGCCAATATCTCTTAACCCTAAGGTTCTACAGAGTTTAACTAATTCCAATTTGTTAAAAATGTATTGCCAACTGCCCAACATGCTCACAGAAAATGTTCTCTCTTTTTTTATATACTATTTATTGTATCCCACCATCTTCCTTGTTAGATCACTCCAATCCTAGATGAACCTCAAAGATCCAACAGGTGCAAGACTCAAAGGAAGCTGGAAAATGCCAACAGCCTTCTGATATCACAATTCAGGAGGTTGTCTTTCTTAAGGAGGCTGCAATATTCCAAACAAATGTACCATTCCAGACTCAATAGGATCATCTCCAGAACCCCAAGGGCCAAGGCATCAGTTTCTGTATCGTGGTCCAATATTGGACCAGGTAGGACATTAAATATTCCAAAATTCTACTTGCAAGGAGAAATCATGCTCTGGATCAGGACATATAATGGTACAGTATATGGGGAAGACCTTGGGAGACTGGGCAAAGAGACGCTGCCAAGGGAATGGTCACATAAGAGACAACATAGCCCGCAACTGGATAGTTGGGCAGAGCAAGAGGCTCAGAAGAGACACTCCCTAGTTTCTCAGGCTGTAAAGGAGACGGGGGGAGGGAGGAGAATTGTATTTTCAGACTTGCAAGATTCTGTTAATGTAGCTTTACAATAAAGTAGAATTACTCATCTGGTTGTGTTTCCTGTCTGGTCTATCTCATAAGGCTGACATCAGTCTTGCAAGTCTATTATCCCCGCCCAGTATCCAGTTGCGGGCTATGCTGTCTCTCATCTGACTGTTCCCTCGGCAGCATCTCTTTGCCCAGTCTCCCAAGGTCTTTCCCACATACCATTACAGGACGGCTTGTCATTAAGTTCTACAGGCAACAATCTTGCCTGTAGGGATCTAGTCCCTGCTACAGCAGATAGATTGATTGATTGATTGATTGATTGATTGATTGATTGATTTGGACAACCCCCCTACTAAGCTGAACTTCTTTGCTTTGGCTGAAGAACTTTGAGTGAAAGCTGAAGACTTAAGCCACAGGACAGGTTGAACTCTGGCAAAAAAGCCTTTCTGAAGAACAAAAAAACCCCACCATTACTTATGATATTTTTTTCTTACAGAAGGCAGCATATAAGAATATTTTTCTATAGGCACATTTCTGCATTGTTTATAATTGCCAGATTCGGTGAAGGTGATTCCTTCTGAAGAAATTAGGTGGCAGTTGCCACTTAATGTTATACTGGCACTGAATCCAGTTCATTATTGGTAACTTGATTATCATACAAATATAATATAGAACGGGATATTTTAAACAATGTATTAAGAGGATGGGAGCCTGACAATCTTCTTCCTAGCTGCACCAAATGTTCCTAGTTCTAGAGAACAGAATAGGCTAACTTCAATTTTAAATGGTATGCCCTAAAAAAGAAACACCACCAAGCAGGATCTCTTCGTTCACAGATTCATTTGAAGTTTATAAAGCAAGAATAGCCTTCGACAATACAAAGAATAGTCAGTGTCTCTAAAACTAATCTTAACCAGCCTGTGTTAAATGATACTGAATATGGACTGCTTGCCAAATGCATATTTTTTTTTTGCTGGATTAGAACTTCGTCGTCCAGCATTCTTCGCAAGAATTTCATGGTTCAGCAAGAACTTCGTGGTTCAGCATTCTTTGCAAGAATCCACTAGATAGTCCAGTGGAAATTAGCTATATCAGTAGATAAAGGTTTGTCTTTTGCACGCTCATCAATTGAGTGTTGACACCAACCACCTGGATAATGACTTTTATCCAGTCAATTTCACTCATATAGGAAACTCTTCATTAAATGTTCTACAGTAATGCAGTTTTGGAAACAAGGAACAGTAATGTTTTGTTGATATCTTGCTTCACCGAAAGAAGTGTATATGCAAATATCTGAATTGCCTCACAAAAACCTTCAAAGAAATGGCATGGATTACGGAATGTTTCCATGAGAACAGTCAGGAATGGGAAGTTCTGGCCTGTATTACCAAAACCAGGTGGAATGAGATTGGTGATGTCTCTGAAATTTGCCCCACCACATTTTGGGTCCTTCAGCACCTTGATACCATGGCTGAGGAGGGGGGTGGCACTGACTGTCAAAGACAATCTATATATGTCAATTATTATTATTATTCAATTATTCAATTATTATTATTATTATTCAATTATTCAATTGATGTATAATTGAATTGTATATATATGATTGTAAGCTGCCTAGAGTCCTCCACTAGGGAGGGGATAGGCAGGGTATAAATAGCACTATAAATAAAATAAATAAATAAATATGATCGCACTTCTCCCGAAATACCAGGGTGTGAGTGACTATGTGTGAAATTGGATTGTACAGACAAGTGAGGGATCCTGCCGGTGTACTAGTGCTCAGCAGGATCTCTCTCTGAACTTCTGGATCTAGTCTGCAAGCTGGTAGTTGAGTTCCCCCACCTTTTGGTGCTAGGAGAGTTCAACTTCCATGCCTTGGAAGCAAGATAAGCCTCAGAAGTTAATGGTGCCTATTACAATCATAGGCTTGTCTCAGGTAATCTCTGGCGCAATACGTGTAGGTGGTCATATCTTAGACCTCATTTTTGCCTCAAATATACTACAATATCTGGATATGGAGAGGATTTTCATCACTTTTTTGAGATGGTTAGATCAGGGGTCGGCAACCTTTTTGGCACCAGGGACCACTTCCGTGGGAAAAAATTTTCAAAGGACCAGTGGGCGGGGTTTGCAGGCAGCAGCCAATCGCGTGGGCCGGTGGGTGGGGTTTGCAGGCAGGAGCATTACATTTATTGTGCACTTTATTTCTAGGGGTCGCCACCCCCCGGCCCACATGATTGGCTCCCGCCTGCAAACCCCGCCCCCCTGGCAGGGGCTGCCGGTGAGGCTTTTCACCTCCCTGCCGCTCAGTGCGTTTTTTCGCAAAACCGAGGGCATTTTCGGGGTCCCCGGAGCCTGACCTTTCGAAGGGGCACCCCGGTGGGGCGTGGGGTGAACTTCCCCCCCCTTTTGCTCCCTGCTGTTTTTTCAGCCCCTACTGGGGTAGCTCTGGCACACCTCTGCCTCCCCATTGCACAGCTGATTGGCACGGAGATTTTCCACCCCGAGCCCCACCATCACTTTTTGTGGTGATCTGAGACTTTTTTGCCTCGCGACTGCAGCTTTTCTTGGCAGAGTGCCACTGTTGCAAGGCGAAAAAGCCTCGGATCATGGCAAAAAGTGATGGTGGGGGGGCGCCCCAGGGTGGAAAAGTTCCACACCTATCAGCTGTGCGACAGGGAAGTGGAGGCGTGCCCGAACTACCCCGGTAGGGGCCGAAAAAACCGTGGGAAGCAAAAGTGTGGGGGGGAAGTCCACCCCGCGTGCCCCCCTGGGTGCCCCTTCGAAAGGGCAGGCTCCAGGGACCCCGAAAATGCCCTCGGTTCCACAAAAAAATGCTGCACCGAGTGGCAGGGAGGCGAAAAGCGAGGGGAGGCTGATTGGCAGGGGTGCTCCTCCACCTGCCTCCGCCCTTCTTTGCCGCGCGCTGATAGGTGGAGGTGTTTCCTCTTCCGGGCCCCCACCAATCAGCTACTCCGGCTCACCCTGCGGCCCACTTCCTAACAGCCCGCGGACCACCAGTGGCCTGCAGACCACAGGTTGCCGACCCCTGGGTTAGATTATGCCTTGATCCTGGCAAGACTGACTGCTACCTGGGACTTCTGTGGGGTGCACAGACCCATTCAGACAGTCTACCCCAATGGATCCAAATTGTTTCCAGGGGGTGCTTGAGAATTCCCCAGCAACCTTCCCAGAGCTTTGGTGAGCCACTGGCAATGGGAAGTGAGCCAAGCATTGGGTGAGATTGTTCTCAAGCAACCAATTCTAGTTGGTGCCTTGGTTTACTAAGAACCTCTGGGAAATGAAGCAATAGAAACAGTGCCTAGAGTGCTGGTGGAGAAAAACAAAAAGTTACTCTGATCAAGCACAGGTAGGCACCCTCATTCGGGCCTATACTGTGGTGATAAGGGAGGCAAGCATCGTTATTTCTCCTCCCTTACATCGATGGGCTGTTGTCCAATAGCCTTGTTTAGGGCAGCTAATTCCCTGCTAGGGAAAGTCAATGCAAGATCTCCTGCCTCACTGTTGTGACCAATGCGCACAGCATTTTGCTGATACCAGATTTATTCAGAATCTTGAGCTGACTCTTTGATTGTGATTGTGATTATTACCTGGGACTCTTTCTGGCCTGTGAACTCTGAGGAAGTGGATAGGATGTTCTCTAAGTTGTCCTCTGTGACTTTAGAATGGTTCCTTGTCCATCCTGGCTCCTTTATGGAGCCAGGGGAAGTGTGACTACTTGGATTCAAGAGACTGTCAATGCCTCTCTTGGGAGGCGGGTTGCCAGCAGCTCTTATAGAAGCAATGGTGTACCTACTTGTCAGCGCACTACGTAGACCACACCAGGAAATTAACTCCCCAGGAAGGCTAGCACTACTTTTATTGAGATTGGCTACAATAACAGAACCTTGCAAGTCTGATGATGCTGCACCTTCTTCCCTTTCTTATACACAGTGGATCAGAGCAGCATCTGCCCGAGCCACTTCTGAATATTATCTCATCCCTCCAGACTTAAAGAAATGTTTCAGTCCCTTTTGCCTAGGTAACAGGCCTTGCATATTTCTGTCACTGTCATCTTCCTTACTCTCCACACTCCTCCTGAAGCTATCCTGCCTGGGTCTAGGAATGTGGATAAGTATCTCCCATTCTCCAACCTTGCCTTTGGGGGAATGTTGTTGAGATGGTCATGAGCACCCTACATGAAGTGAATTATTTGGACCCTTTTCCATCAGTGTTCAGGTCCAGGTATGGGATTAAGACAGCATTGGTCATTATCACGACTTGGATGAGTAAACCTTTTACACCTCTAAGGGGCTTTTGATATATCAACTATGAGATCTTGCTGGATCACCTTCTGGGACTGAGGATTAGAGGCACTGTTTTGCACTGGTTCCACTCCCTCTTTGGCAGGCAAGTTCAGTCTGTGGGGGAAGAGAGGCCAGCCCTATGGCCCCTGATTTCGGGGGGTTCTGCAGAGATTGGTCTTCTCTTCCCTGCTCTTTAAAATGAAGCTGCTGGGTGAGGTCATTTGACAGTTTATAGTGCAATATCATCAATATGCAGATGATACCCAACTTCACCCTCCTCTGGGCTGGAGGGGAGATGCCCTTAGTGTCCCAATTTCAAGAGATAAAGGGAGCAGAACCCAGAAGGCACTGCTGCTTAGTTGCAGTGCCAGTTCCCTGGTACAGGCTCCCTGTGAAGATCAGGATGGCCACCGTCTGATTGAGTTCAGAAAGATGTTGAAAACAGAAGTGTTCTAGAGGGTACTTTAACCAGATTGACCATCTCTTTTATTTTCGCTTGTTTTGAGTTATTTTATTGCTCTTTAGTTTGTATGCCTACCGTGTTAACAGCTGAGAGTAATTTGATTATGGTTGGATATAAATGTGATAGAAAGATAAGATCAGATCAGATCAGATCTAAGGCAATCAAGTCCTTCATAAGGAGTGCGATGGGAGGAAGGAGAAAAAGAAAAGACTGAATATAAATAAAAGGGGGGGGAATGTTAAAGTACTGTATATCCAGGTCACAAATTGAGGTTAAAAAAAGAATTAGAAAATGTCTCTTCTGGTAGTTTAGCAAATAAAACCAATCTCAATTTCATAATTCGTACACATAAAGTGGGGTTTCAGTACCCTGGGGTTGCCTTTAGGCAATGCATATTTTTGCCACTTTGTACATGTCAGAGGGGACTGTATCAAGTGTGAAGTGGCTCTGATTTGTCAAAACATCTCCTCAGGCAACAGGACACACATGGATGGAAAATTACTCAGCAGAGCATAGTATGAGGCAAAAGGCTATTCATATACAAATGCAAATAAGAAATCTATAATGGCTGATTCTGGAACTGGAACAACCGTTCAGAATGACAGCACAAAATATGAGTGGCCCGAGGGGGGGGGGGGGATGCCGAATTCATTTTCTCTTTACTATTACTATCTTGCAACCGGTCTCTGCCCACCCACCCGCAGCTCTGCATGGAAGAGCATCAGGGCTTCAACTGTTGCTAGGAGCAAAGAGCGCACATTCCTCAGCAAAACCTCATAATCATAATCTCTGAGCCCTTGTGTTTTCAGCAGATCGAATGCAGATTGAAGTTCAGGCCTGTCACTCCGTTGTCCTCTAAAAATAACTCTGGTTTGATTGCCACCAGCTACCACTTTCTAAGTCTTTGTGCCTCCAGCCCCCTAAATCTATTATCCAGAGACCATTCAATAAATCCTGAACAAAGGTGTGGCTCTAACCACACCTGTAGGTCATCTGTCTGCCCAGTATTTTGGGGTTTAGCCTTTCTGACTGAGTGCACTCTTATCACTCTAAGGGAACCAATTCATTTCAGTTTAAAGACCCAGGCAATGTTCTTGTTTTTGTGTTTTAAAATCAATACTTTACTGTCACTATTCCAGGATTGATCTGATTTTAAGAGGATGTACCTTTAAAAGATATTGCTTCCCTAATGGCTTATCACTTATGCCCTAAAATAAACCTTTCATTCTGAATGATGGATTATTTGGGGATGAGGACCAAGTAGATCCATTGCTTAGGACACAATGAATTAAAAGTGTAATTTAAAAAGAAATAAGTCACTAGGCACAGAATGGAATCAGAATGATTCAGGGTTGTGGACAAGGTCTGAAGCTTAATGCAGATCATGGGATTCTGATCAATGGTGTCTTTTTGCTGGCAGGAGGCTTTCAGAACTAGTAGTGGCTTTCAAGCACAAAAAGAGAAGGATCACTTTGGGACAACGCTTCCTTTCTTAGAACCTCCTCTGCTTTCCAAAATGAATTCCAACCTTTTGGAGCAGATCTGGAGAGACAGAGGGGCCCATAGACAGAAGGGGACACTGGTAAAAATCAGCTTTCCTTTCAGCTCACACAAGCCTCATCCGGATCAAGGAACTAGAAAAGATGCAACTGTTTACAACCTCTTTTATTCACTGTATTTTCAAATAGTTATGAATGGATTTTCATTTCAAATTAGGTACATTTTCATTTAGCAGGACAAAAACCTCCAGGATCGGCTGCTAGGCACAAAGGGCTGAGCTAATTAAAGCATATCCAACATTGTTATTGCTGTTTTGCATAATCCCATGATTCCACTTTCAATGGTACAGGACTTCTATTACTCTCATACCCTGCTCCTGAGCTCAGGAGGGAATCTGACTGGCCACTGGAAGATCACATTTACTAGAGAAAGGGCCTCTAATATATGAACCATCAAGGTACCAATCAAAGAGAATATTTGTAGCTCAGAGTTGAACTGTGGAGTCCTTGATGCTCTCTAAGCTTTGTTTTCTTGCAGACGTTTCATTGCCAGACTAGGCAACATCTTCAGTGTGAAAAGGGAGTGGGATTTGCTCTCTGTTTCTATTTTGATACTGCTTCTGCAACTGAAGTTGCCCTTCTACTTTGGTTAGGAATTTGCAGAGAAGGAGTCCTCTCTCCATAGTGCTCCTTCTGAATCTCTTCCCGATCCATGTCTCTGCTATCACTCAAGGGGACAAACGCATCCAGAAAACTGGGCCCAGCTTTAAGAGAAGAGCCGATAGTGGCAGCTTCTAAAGTAGCTATGGGAGAAATGGATGGCAAGGAGAAGACCCTGATTTTAGAAGCGGCTCCTGTAACCATCTTGCCTGGGCCATTAGAAGGTGTTGCTGGGCGGAGGGCACTTTGTTTTTTGCTTTTCCTGCTCTTGGTTCCATCATGCTTCACACCGGCCGACTTCATGGTATGCAGGGAGAGGACTGGCACAAGTTGCACAGAGTATCTGTTTTCTCCCTTAATGCTTAGCTGCCACTCAATTCTACAACGTTGATTATGAATCTTCTAGGGTACCTTTATACAATGGGAGAATTTTTAGAGCACTACAACTTTGGGGTGTGATCTTTTTATGCCAGGAACTGTGAAGCTGGGAGCAAGTTCAAAGTCTTGTGTTGAAGTGTAACCCTTTAGAACCTTGAACTGGTGAAGAGTTTCGTGCACTCAGACTTCGAACTGTAGACCTCAACAGAAAGGCTGTTCGAGTCAGAAGCCGCCCATAACCAAAAGCAGCAGCCGCCACCGCGGCCATTACTATCAGACCAGGTTTTCTCCCACTTACACGCCCAACGGAACTGGAAGTTCAGCCTTGGAAGACCTGGGTTGCGTTTTATGGGGCCTCTCTGTTTATATACCATGGCTTGTCCTGTTTGTGTTGGTGGAGGTGTTGTTCTCTCCTTAGGAGTTCCTTGATTGGGCTGTTGCTTGCTGCTTGGTTGACTGACTGAGTTAATAGTTCCTTGATTAGGGTATATTGTGCTGTTTGATTCTTCCTCTGGTGCTAATCCTGGTGTTAATCTTAGCATATCTGGGTGTTGATTGCTGGCAAGGAGGTGTTTTGGTCTTCTGGCTTTTCTATTGTCTCTTATGAATGGTATGTAAATGTTGTTTACTTCTATGTGTCTGTTGATGGCTGCTTTGTCTGAGTGCCAAGCTTCCAGGAATTCTGGAAGGGTACTTCTCAAAGTGTATGTGTTCTTCTGGAGGATGGATGAATGGAGGAACTAAAGATTCCTAAGTATTAAGAAACTTATTATAATCTTATTATGAACTTGAGAACTGGATTCAGTCTAGATGGCATTGAGCTACATGACTAAATACATTTATTTATTAATTTATATCCTGCCTTTTCTCCAGGAGCTCAAGATGGTTTATATGGGACTTCCCTTCATTTCACCCCACAGCTATCACCCTAAGAAACAGGTTGGGCTGAGAGGGTGACTGGCCCAAAGTTACCCAGTTAGCTTCCATGGCAGAGGATGAACCTGGTCTCACCAGTTTGAGTTCAGCACCTTAACCACTATATATCACATTAGCTCTAATATGACTAAACATATGGACTTCCAATGTTATATGACTCTTATCTACTTGAGGAGTGAGAAACCTGTGACCTTCCAGATGTTGAAATAAAATCTGTGATTAGGGACTGCTGGGAGCTGCAAGCCAACAGCACCTCTAGGCTCACAACTTCTTCACCATGGTCTGCATAGAAATCCCTTGAACTGACCAGAAATCTAAGATTGTAGAAATCTTAAGAAAAGAAGGAATAAATAGCACAGGTGTAATCACACAATAGCAAGGATTCATAGGGTAGGATTCTTTAAAGCAATTCTTCTGCTTAACTAGATTTTCAATGGTTTTGCTGTGTGACAGAGTGACCTTCTTGGAAGTGGGCATCCCAGACCACTTCCGGTGACAGAGAAATGGCGAGCGGACGTCTGCTCTGACAGTTCGTCTAATTTTCTTCATCTATCTTCTAAACGGGAAAAGCAAAACGATTTAGCGAAATTCCTTTGGGCTTCGTAGATCGTAGCAGGTATATTAAAAGAAGAGTGTACCTGCAGAAAAGAAACTCGCGGCTTCTGGACGGCGGAGGCAAACAACGAAGCAACGAACTGCCACTTTCGCTTTCATCGCCGGCTACAGGCTGTCAGTGAACCCAGTGAAAGTAGCCGAGAAGCCAAGAGCCGGGTAAACGCAAATCTCGTTAGACGCCTAAACTACTTAGGCTTTGCTGCCGTGTTTCTCTGCGCTGATTTTGGATTTTATGATTAACTAAAAAGAAGAAATCTCAATTTGCTTTATCGTCCAAAAGAAGAAGACTTAAAAGTGGAGCGGACTCTGAAGTTTATTTGAAGCAAGAAACATAGTAACTTTATTTAATTATTTAAAACGCCATTTTTGCTCTAAGACTCGCTTCCCTCTCTTTTGACTGCGTTTGTAGATTAAGACTAAGACTTTCATGATTTAGATTATATTTACACATTGCATTTATAGTTATAATTATTTGATTATATTAATTGAGCTATAGTATTTATATATATATATATATATATATATATATCTCCAACTGAAACTGATAGGCTGATAAGTTTTTGGGTAGATCTTAAGTAATATTTAGATACTATTAATTAACATTAATATAAGAGATTGATATAAGTTATAGAAATATAAGTCTATATTTAACATTAAAATGAATACCAGGAGATTTCAAAGAAGAAAATCTGACTCAGAAGATAATAGAGGGGAATGGTTGAAACCTCTCTTTGAAGAATTTACGGTAAAAGCAATTCAAAGTATAACTGATAATGTGACCTCTCTATTAGAAGAAAAAATTAAAGGTTTTGAACAAAGTTTAGATAAAAAATTAGATAATATGGAACAGAAGTTCCAATCAGAAATTAAGGGAGTAAAAGAAAAAATACAAAAAATGGAAAAGAAAAATGAAGAAGAATTAGACAAGATTACTTTATTAGAAATCAAACAAAAAGAAAAATGCATAAGAATAAGAGGTCTGTTAGAAGGAAGAGAATTAGAAATGAAAAATACTGTAACAAAAATGTTAGCAAATTTGATTGAGTGGGAACAAGAACAATTTGAGGATGAAATAGAAGGAACATATAGGGTGAATTCCAAATTTGCAAGAGAAAACAATATTCCCAGAGATATAGTTATGGAATTCAGCAGAAAAAGACTTAGAGACATGATAATCCAGGCTGCTTATGACAAAAAAATAGAAATTGAAGGAAAAAATATTAAAATATTTAAAGAGACACCAAATATAATACTAAAAAAAAGGAAAGAATATTTTTTTTTAACTGATATTTTGAAAAAGAACAGGATCATGTATAGATGGGAAACATTGGAAGGAATATCGCTTACTTATAAAGAACAAAGATATAAATTAAATTCAATAGAAAAAGCGAAGGACTTTCTTAAAAAATTAGATAAGGACAACAACCAGATGAAAAGTAGTAATGGCAAAAAAGAAGGCCCAAAAGAAAATTATAGAATAGATTCTCAAGCCTCGGGCTCCAAAGATTTGAACAACCACTCTAAGAATGTGTAAATTAAAATGTCTAACTTGGAATGTCAATGGACTGAATGTTCCAGCCAAAAGAAAAAAAATCTTTCATATGATCAATAAATTAAACCTTGATATTATATGTTTACAGGAAACACATATTAGATTAAAAGACGTTAATTTATTGGAAAACAAAAAATTAGGCCTACAATTTACATCTGTAAATGAAAAAGAAAAAAAAAATGGTGTGGTATGTTATATAAAACCTTATCTAAAACCCAAATTATTAATATCAGATTCTAGAGGAAGATTTATAGTTATAGAAATTGAGATTCAAAACATAAAAGTAATTCTAATTGGAGTTTATGTCCCAAATGATAAACAAAAATCTTTTTTTAAAATGTTATTAAATTCTTTAGCAGATATATCTAATAATAATTGGCTTATGATGGGGGATTATAATGGGGTAGTATCACCTATAATTGATAGAAAATCTGAAAAACCAATTAAACACAATCAAGGAAAACTACCAGAGGAATTTTTTGACCTTATTAATAATTTAAATTTGGAGGACGCATGGAGATATAAAATGGGGAATGCCAAAGAATATACTTTTTATTCAGAAAGACATAAATCATCCTCTAGAATCGATATGATCTGGCTTTCCAAAAATCTAACAAATAAAATTAAAGATATGAAAATATTAGCCAAAACTTTTTCAGATCACAACGCAGTACAATTAGATCTAAAAATAACACCCAAAACATACAGATGGAGACTTAACGAAACCTTATTAAGAAACAAACAACATTTGGAGGATAGTAAGAAAAAACTAAAAGAATTTTTTGAGTGGAATGTAAGTGAAGAAGTAAACATTAGTAATATATGGGATGCAAGTAAAGCCTTTATCAGGGGCCATTTTATCTCTCTGGGAAACCATCTTAGGAAAGTTAAACAAGTAAAATTTCAACAAATATGTGATCAAATTAAAACAAAAGAACTAGAACTTCAAAATAACCCCAATGACAGAAACATTAAAAATCAAATAATCATTCTACAAAAACAATTAGAACTTCAAACTACAGATGAAATAGAAAAAAATTTAAGATATGTAAAACAGAGACATTTCCAACATGCTAACAAAGCAGGGAAATGGTTAGCCTTTAAATTAAGAAAAGAGGCAAATAAAAAGATTATAAATAAAATAAATGTAAAAGGAGAAGAAATTACGGATAATCAAGGCATTAGAAAGGCATTTTATGATTTTTATAATAAATTATATCAAAAACAACAAATATCACAAGAAAAATGTGAAACATATTTACAAAAAAGTAATATGAAGAAGATTTCACAAACACAAAGAGAGATGTTGAATGAATCAATTACCAATCAGGAAATAATAGAAGCCATAAAAAAACAAAAATTAGGAAAATCACCAGGACCAGATGGCTTTACTGCATCTTATTATAAACACTTTCAAGAATTTCTAATAACCCCATTTAATACTCTTCTGAATTCAATAATGACAGGAAATACAATTCCTGATTCTTGGACACAAGCAAATATTATTTTAATCCCTAAAGAAAATCAAGATATTACTATCTGCAAAAATTATAGACCAATCTCTCTTCTAAATACAGACTATAAAATATTTACCACCATTCTAGCTAATAGATTAAAAAGAGTCCTACAAGAGACAATAAATTTAGACCAAAGTGGTTTCTTACCAAAAAGATATATAAAAGATAATATAAGATCTATTTTAAACATAATTGAATACGCAAAAAACCACAACGACAAACCAATTACTCTATTATTTTTAGACGCGGAAAAAGCTTTTGATAATTTAAATTGGACATTTTTGATTAAAACACTTGAAAATTTAGACTATGGAAATAAATTTATTAATGCTATCCGAGCTATTTATAAAAATCAGAATGCTAGAGTGGTGGTAAATAATGAGACAACGCAAAACTGTACTATAGGTAAGGGCACCAGACAAGGATGCCCAATATCTCCACTTTTATTTATTATGGTTTTGGAAATCCTGCTAGAAAATATTAGAAAAGATGAACAAATTGAAGGAGTTAAAATAAGACAAGAAAACTATAAGTTGAGGGCATTTGCGGATGATATTGTAATTACTTTACAAAATCCAGATCATTCATTAACTCATTTAATTAAAAAGATACATGAATTTGGTGAACTCGCTGGATTTAAAATAAATAATCAAAAAACAAAAATGTTAAATTTAAATGTCTCCGCAAACAACACTCAGCTGATGGAATTGGCCACGGGATTTAAAAATGAAAAAAAAATAAGATATCTTGGAGTCGAAATTACATCAAAAAATTCTGATCTATTTAAAAATAATTACATGAAAGTATGGAATGAAATAAGACAAGATCTTAACAAATGGACAAAACTCCAAATATCTCTTCTGGGCAGGATTTCCACAATCAAAATGAACATATTACCAAGAATTCTCTTTCTATTTCAAACAATTCCAATAATAATTACTGAAAAAACATTTCATGATTGGCAAAAAGATCTTGCTAAATTTATATGGCAAGGGAAAAAACCTAGAATTAAATATAAATATCTACAAGATACAAAAGAGAATGGAGGATTTGGCTTACCAGACTTAAAATTATATTATGAAGCTAGTACAATGATTTGGTTGAGAGATTGGATAAAATTGGATAACAAAAGATTATTGAATTTGGAAGGGTATGACCTCAGATTCGGCTGGCATGGATACCTATGGTACGACAAATTAAAAGCAAATCGGGCTTTTATATACCACCCAATTAGGAAATCGATTTTAAAAATTTGGGAAAAATATAAAAAACAATTGTTACCTAATATACCATTGTGGATATCACCCCATGAAGCCTTTGCAATACAAGGAATTACAACCAGAAATAAATGGCTAAATTATAAAGATCTTTTGACATTTGAAGGTTCAAACTATAAATTGAAAACTAGGGAAGATCTAGAAAATGAGGGTAATGCCTGCAATTGGTTTACATATTTACAAATAAAAACACAATTCAAAATAGACTCCAAAAATTTTAATTTTAAGAAATGTTATGTTAATTGGGACAATATATTATGGAGAGAGGAGGAACATCTAATTGCAAAAATTTATAAAATTCTAATACAAAATAAGTTTTCTAAGTTATCTAAAAAATATCCCTTAATTAAATGGGAACAAAATTTGGGTCACAACATTCAAAATGAAACTTGGGAGAAAATTTGGTCAAAAGATTTGAACTTCACTTTAAATTATAATATGAAAGAAAATTTCTTTAAAATGATGTATAGATGGTATCTCACTCCATATATATTGTCTAAGGCTAACCCGGTAATACCAAATCATTGTTGGAAATGCAAAAAAGAGACTGGTACCTTTTTTCATTTATGGTGGACATGCCAGAAAACAAAGATTTATTGGGACAGAATTCACAAAATTATTCGTGAAATTATTCAAGAAAACTTCATCAAAGAACCGGATCTATACCTATTGGGATTTATAAAACCAGAATTACATAAAAAATACGGAAAACTGTTATTTTACATCATAACCGCAGCTAGAATCATATTTGCTAAATATTGGAAAGAAGAATATATACCCACGACCGAAGAATGGACATTAAAAATAATGGACTTGATGCAAATGGCTAAATTAACCGATCAAATTAACGACAGAAATATGGATGAATTTAAGATAGTTTGGAGTCCTTTTTTTAAATATATTCAAAAAACGCAAAATATACAACTAGAAATTTAATATTTAAAACATAATATGTAAAGTATATATCAGGAACAAATTAGTATATAAATATATAATGGAAAATTGGACGGAAAGTAAGAAGTCTCTTTTTTTTTTTTTTTTTTTTTTTTTTTTTTTTTTGGGGGGGGGGGAAGAAGTGTGAAGGTAAAGTAAAGTAGAACAGAAAGAGTAAGGAAGGGGAAGTAAAAGAAGGGAAGAGAGGGAAGAGGAAGAAAAGAAAGAAAGAAAGACTGAGTAAGTAGGAAGTTGGTTAGGTTGGGCTATTTAGTCAGAGAAGGTTTTTAATAAATTAAGTTAATGGTTTTTTTTTTTTTTTTTTTTTTGGTTAGATAAGTTTAGATTAGGTAAAGATTACATAGTATACAAAAGGTTATAGTTTAGGATATTAGTTTAATGTTAGGTTATACTTTTTAAAAAAAATGAAATAAAAATAAAAAAAAAAAAAAAAAAAAGAACCTTGAACTGGTGAAGAGTTTCGTGCACTCAGACTTCGAACTGTAGACCTCAACAGAAAGGCTGTTCGAGTCAGAAGCCGCCCATAACCAAAAGCAGCAGCCGCCACCGCGGCCATTACTATCAGACCAGGTTTTCTCCCACTTACACGCCCAACGGAACTGGAAGTTCAGCCTTGGAAGACCTGGGTTGCGTTTTATGGGGCCTCTCTGTTTATATACCATGGCTTGTCCTGTTTGTGTTGGTGGAGGTGTTGTTCTCTCCTTAGGAGTTCCTTGATTGGGCTGTTGCTTGCTGCTTGGTTGACTGACTGAGTTAATAGTTCCTTGATTAGGGTATATTGTGCTGTTTGATTCTTCCTCTGGTGCTAATCCTGGTGTTAATCTTAGCATATCTGGGTGTTGATTGCTGGCAAGGAGGTGTTTTGGTCTTCTGGCTTTTCTATTGTCTCTTATGAATGGTATGTAAATGTTGTTTACTTCTATGTGTCTGTTGATGGCTGCTTTGTCTGAGTGCCAAGCTTCCAGGAATTCTGGAAGGGTACTTCTCAAAGTGTATGTGTTCTTCTGGAGGATGGATGAATGGAGGAACTAAAGATTCCTAAGTATTAAGAAACTTATTATAATCTTATTATGAACTTGAGAACTGGATTCAGTCTAGATGGCATTGAGCTACATGACTAAATACATTTATTTATTAATTTATATCCTGCCTTTTCTCCAGGAGCTCAAGATGGTTTATATGGGACTTCCCTTCATTTCACCCCACAGCTATCACCCTAAGAAACAGGTTGGGCTGAGAGGGTGACTGGCCCAAAGTTACCCAGTTAGCTTCCATGGCAGAGGATGAACCTGGTCTCACCAGTTTGAGTTCAGCACCTTAACCACTATATATCACATTAGCTCTAATATGACTAAACATATGGACTTCCAATGTTATATGACTCTTATCTACTTGAGGAGTGAGAAACCTGTGACCTTCCAGATGTTGAAATAAAATCTGTGATTAGGGACTGCTGGGAGCTGCAAGCCAACAGCACCTCTAGGCTCACAACTTCTTCACCATGGTCTGCATAGAAATCCCTTGAACTGACCAGAAATCTAAGATTGTAGAAATCTTAAGAAAAGAAGGAATAAATAGCACAGGTGTAATCACACAATAGCAAGGATTCATAGGGTAGGATTCTTTAAAGCAATTCTTCTGCTTAACTAGATTTTCAATGGTTTTGCTGTGTGACAGAGTGACCTTCTTGGAAGTGGGCATCCCAGACCACATATAGGGCCATATTACAAAGTGTTTGTCTTATTATGAAATGGCTTTTGTAAGTGAATTGCTAAAATGTAACATGCAAATGAAGCAAATGGAGATGTGAAATCAGGACTGATTGCTACTTCTTTGAATGCCATACCTGACAGAAAACCTGGACATTTCACAATGGCTATTTTTTTGTTGTTGTTCAGTCGTTTAGTCGTGTCCGACTCTTCGTGACCTCATGGACCATAGCACGCCAGGCCTTCCTGTCCTCCACTGTCTCTCGGAGTTTACTCAAATTCATGTTCATTACATCGGTGATGCTATCTAAGCATCTCATCCTCTGCCGTCCCCTTCTCCTTTTGCCTTCAGTCTTTCCCAGCATCAGGGTCTTTTCCAGTGAGTCCTCTCTTCGCATTAGGTGGTCAAAGTATTTGAGCTTCAGCTTCAGCATCTGTCCTTCCAATGAGCAGTCAGGGTTGATTTCCTTTAGGATTGACTGGTTTGACCTCCTTGCAGTCCAAGGGACTCTCAAGAGTCTTCTCCAGCACCACAGTTCGAAAGCATCAATTCTTCGGCGCTCAGCCTTCCTTATGGTCCAACTCTCACAGCCATACATTACTACTGGAAAAACCATAGCATTAACTATACGGACCTTTGTCGGCAAGGTGATGTCTCTGCTTTTTAATATGCTGTCTAGGTTTGCTATAGCTTTCCTCCCAAGGAAATGGCTATAGGCTTAGTTTATTACATTAGGAAGGGACACTGTAAGCAGTAGATAAACACAACAGATAATAGATCAAGTCAGAGAGAAAAAGAAAAGCTTTTCTTCAAAGCTCAAGGGACTTTCATGCTCAGAACATATGACAAATTCAGTGGAAGCTGCTTGAAACATAAAATGTCCACTGGCATCTATAACCGACTGTCAATCGATGGCTTATTTTCAGTGCTGGTTCACCAATGAGAGTAGAATTACATCTCCTAAATTCCGAGAAAATAGTGGGTTCTTGAGATCTAGGAGCCCACTAAGAGTAAATTCCTATTCTTCACCCCCTCACCTTTACCCAAGTATACTTTAATCTGCGAACCTTTTAGAATTTTATCTGCTCCTTAAATATGTTTTATAGCTTTCTGAATGATAAGCACAAATGGAGCAGATTTTGCATTAAGTCACACTCCTCTTGTATTAATAAACCTGCTCTGCCCCCTGCTGAATGTCAAGGAAGGAATTAGCAAACTCACCCATATTTAGAACCAAAACTTGAGTTTCTGCAGTCAGACTGTGAGAAAAGTTTGGGAGCTTAGGGTGGGGTGGGGGCAAGAAGATATCTGGGAAATGATCTTCAAACACAGGATTTGCCAAGTTTATTGACACTACAGACTCTTGAGGGATTTTTCCCATCAGAAGCCAGTACATAAAAAGGGTGGGGGAAAGGGCTGTGTGAATTCCTCCTTAAAATAACCATCACAGATATACAGTACATCCTAAGCCTTATTATCTCCAGGTAGTAATCTGAAGGTCACATGCTACTGCCAAAGTAGAATGCAAACCAATATCTTAGATGGGTTTCCATCATCAGTCCTACTCCTTTAACAGTCCTGAACTCCAAGCCTCCTTACTTGTGTAAGTTCCCTGCATGAGTCAGAATCCTAATCTCCTATAAGATCTCCCCATAGTGTTTACTTACTTATCACCTGTAGGACAACAAAACTGGTGACAAGGAGGACATAAAGGAGAAACTGAGGCCAACTGGTTCGTCCTCTTTTCATTTCATAGGCAAGGAGAGAGAACCGTTGAAGAGAACTTGATTATCGCTGCTCCAAACCCAGATAAGCAATATTTTTAAAAAGAATCTATTAGTGTGAAGTGTCCCTGTCTTTTCTGGAAAACATCCCAGGAAGCAAGCTGATGCAATCCCATGCTATGAATGCATCCTGACCTTTGGACAGAGCACCATGTGAGTGAGTAGTATCCTTCCTATAGAAAGAATCAAGCTTTCCTTCTTGGAAAGGTAAAACTAGACAGCAATGAAAATCTCCTCAGATTCCCCGCTAAGAGGACACAATGTGCCCTGGAGCATGAGAACTCAAGACTTATAATGTGGGATCTAATAACCTCAAAGCAGCTATTCAACGTACTGCGTATTCAAGTTGGCCATCAGGTGTCTGGCATTGTCTGGTATTGCAAAAGAAAAATTAATTATAAATAATTTATAATTAATTTATAAATTAATTATAATTATAAATTCTACCAAAATGAAGGTTGTGGTCTTCTCAAAGAGGAAAGCTGTAAACCCAAATGGATGATAAAGGAGAATGTCCTTCAAATTTCAGAGGGTTCCTTTTCAGTCCTCTGATGTCTAAAGGGAGCCTATAAGCTCCTTCGCCAATAATGCCTAAATTCCATTCCAGGGCTATACTAGCCTTTCTTTTTACCACGTTGTCACATTTTTAAAGCCAGGCCAATCAGACAAATGCTGCACAGTTCTCAGGATTGAATCTATAAAGATTTCAGGCCACTGGAAGCCGTTCAATCAAAAATTTTAAGATTTGGACTTCCGGTGGGGATATGGCGGACTGAACAGCTGTGCTTGCGGGCTCTACGGGCAGAACTGACAACGCGGCAGTTTTTTGGGGGCTCAGGCAGGTTTTTCCTGAAGCCCAGGAGCGTTTTACCGGGAAAGGAAAATGCTCGGAATCATCCCATTTGCCCTCCAGGATGGCAGCTTGCAGCCACAAGATCGTAAACAGCATTTGTGCTCGACTGGTAAGAGCTGCTGGGAGGCTGGGACGTCACCATTTCCAAGCCGCACTGTAGCCTTAAAGGGACAAAAAGACCGGCACCCCATTTCTAAATCACCCAATTTATATTTCTTTTAAGTACACGTACCCTAAGAGAGGCTTTCTACAGCAAGGAGAAGCTGGATCTCTTGGTGTTTATCATTATTTTTGGGATTAATTTTTTTTAAAAAATATTCTTTTTAAGTTTTGGCTCATTTTCCATCTAAATATTAAGGAAGGTTGAGAGTATGTAATCATCTCCCTGTTATTATTTTTGTATTAAATTTGAAGATTTTAGCATTTTGCTACATGTTGAATCTGTTGTTTTGAACTTTTAGCTTTCTGTTGCTACTTTCCCTGGGGAACTGCCTGTTATCATACTTTCACTTGTGTAAACATGTCTCGGAATTTTTCTATTATCTTCCACTTTCACTAGTTAGGTACCTAGGGGGCGCTGTAATTTACTGTGAGAGACATGGGGGATTTCAATCAGACTCTCTCGGAGTTTCGTCGAGACTTCAAACAGATTCTTTTTGATTCCTGTCAAATTTTTATGCAAGGCATTCAGGACATAGTGGAAAACATGAGGTCTAAAATGTGTCATCTGGTTGGGGATGTTGTGGAAGAAATTGAAGAACCTAACAACGATAGAAATGTTTCTTCTAACAGTAAGATTGGGGCTTCTGTTGAAATGCTAGAAGAAGATCGGAGAGTGGAGTTGAAGAAATTAAAGGGACAGTTTGAATTGCAAGTCATAAGTGAGATTGATTTTTTGATGGAATGTTATGGAAAAGAAGGGGTTATTATGTATGGGAGGCTTTCTACTGAGAAGTCAGAGTTTTAAGGGGGGCAGTTGGGCTGTTTGATTTCTCTATGAAAAAAGCTCTGTGTGTAACGTGGGGATACGTAAATGCTCTGGTTTATTTTGAAGTGGGATAAGGGTTTAAGAATATCTATTTGGATTGCTTCTAGGGCTTGTTTGACTTCATTCATCTTTAATTATTTGGATTAAGATTAATAAGGTATAATAATAAATGCTTGGTTTTAGGTTTAATATGATTAAGACTTTTATAATTGTTGTATTATTAATTAAAATGGCAGATAATTTGTATGCTTTTTTAGTTTGATTTTTATTATAGTAGACAGAAATGTATAGAATAGCAATAGGAAGGAAATAATTAAGTAAATGTTATTGGGGGGGAAGTTGATTAGGATATGTATGTATGTATATGTATATATTCTCTTTTTCTTTTAATATAAGGGGATGGAGCAACTGTATTTAGTGATTTTTATAATGTGCCAATGGAATGATTTATAGAAATAATGTGATCTTGGTTTAATATAGAGTAAGGGATTGATTATGGGAAAATTTTTGTATATCCTTGCTGTTAAAAGTCGGAAGTCACCTCTTTTTGTAATTGTAAAAAAAAATTATCTCTTGTGTTTCACACTTTTTTAGTTTTCTTTTTTTCTTTTTGTAGTCTTTTTTTCTTTTTTGTAGTTTTTATCTTTGTCTTAAATCTAATAAAATTCTTATTAAAAATTAAGATTTTAATTCACTTATTTACTTATTTATCTATCACATTTCTAAGGCCACTCAATTTATCATTGACTCTGAGCATATTCATATTCACAATGGTGATTTTAATACTTGGAATCAGGGGTGACTTCCTCTGAGTATGAGTTTAAAGCCAATCTTTTCAAATGAATCCCTGGTCACTTTGGGAGAATTATTTATTTATTCATTTATTTATCAAATTTTGTCACTGCCCATCTCTCTCAAAAGAGAATTATACTTCGATATTAAGAGTTCCCGGGGCAATTTCCAATTACCCTGGCTTTTAAGATGATGAAGACTGAAGGCAAGCAATAGATATGTTGGATATAGGCCATCAAAAAGACTTGAATATAATCCCTACCCTCTTAATGAAATTATCTAACAGGAGGATATTTGCACCTGCCAGCTATTTATTTAATGTTGCCTGTATGCTACACTAAAAAGTTTTCTCTGCAACCAGGCTAAGTATTTTACTCTTGGTGCTTTGGCAAAGAAAATACAACACTATATCCAGTTCAGAACAGATGTGTCCACCTCTGTACATGACACAGTGCATGTGTTTTCGCAGAAGTTCTAGTATTATAATCTTAATTCTTGTTGTCTGTAGGATACATTAACAGGTGATACTTTTAAAATCTGTGTCATACCAAACTTTGATCGTATATAAGATGGTCTTTGACCATAAATAAATCTAAATTTGGACCTATGCTACAAGATAACATTTCATCTGCTGTTAATTTGTTGAATTTGATCAGTGATCCTAATAAAGTACTACTACTACTACTGCTATTACTTTTTTAACTTCGGTGTTGGAGAAGACTCTTGAGAATACCATGGACAGCAAATAACCAGACTCAAATTATCATACTTATAATACTATAATGCTGGGAAAGAGAAGGGATGATCAGTAACAAGGTGAATGGACTCAATTATAGCAGTAATGGATGGACCATTGGAAGATCTGAAGGAGCAGGTTGGGGACACATCCTCATGGAAAAAATCTATCTACATGGTCACTAAGAATCACACTGACATGATGGCACATAATCAATATTTTGCTTAATAACTTTAACTTTTATTTAATAAATTAAAGACATATATACAGTATACAGTATACAGTGTATACTATACACCAACCTATACCATTTTTGGAGGGAGTCCTGTTCATACTTTTGTTGACAGGCAATGTCGGGGGGGGGGGGCAGGGGGGAGAATTACCTGAGCAGGACTCTCCTCAGTTGTGACACCCTCACTAGGAACTCATGGCCCTTGTAAGTGCTTCAAGCATCTTCAATAGTTCAGTTTTACAAGTTGTTAGAGGTAGATCTCTTTGCTGAGGCTTCTGTTTCTTTTTAAATAAATTTGCTGTTTCACCAATATTCGCAGTGATATTTTCATTCTAGGGTGACTTGTATTTTATTTTAGTGCAGTAAATCACTGTGATTTTATGAATCAATATTCTGTCCTGGAGTAAGTTTTTACAAAGGGTGGTATATAGACATCTTAAATACGCATGCTGCTAGTCAAATGAACTAATAATATGACTCAATATAAATTGATTGATGTTCAATTTATACAGATACTTTTAAATAAACAAAAATGCTAAATGTTTTCCAAAAGACATAAAACAAGACTGTTCAGAGTTGTAACGTAATCCAGATAACCAAGCAACTCAACATTTGTCTCTGCCTTCGAAGAGAAAAGGGGAGAATTAAATGAAACAGATTACTACCAGTTTAATCGAAGCACAAGAATTAATAAGTGCAAGAATGAGTTGCAGGGAGAGAAAATAAACATAGAGACACTAAAGCATCTTTCTCCCAAGGACTTATTTTAAAAATATATCCTAATACAATACAGAACCATTTCTTCATAAATGATACATTTTCTCTGGAAAATGTTTCAATACTTTCACTGCCTTGTTTTGAAAGGCCCTAATCCATCTGGCTTCTAAAGGCATATTTCCTCCCGAACCAAACACGTGAAGAGATGCCTCTTTACTAGCTGACAAGATTGAATTTCAGCCTAAATGATACAGGAGCTGGTATTTTTATGACATCTGTGGGCTTTCATATGACTTCACTTCTCTTGCTCTCCTACAATCTGCAAAGTGTGCACTCCGTATTTTCAGCTCTTCTTAAATTAGCTCCTTTGATCATTACAGCCTCCTTCAGGAAAACATAAGCCATATTCAGACACATGGGGAAATACCACATCTTGTGGGATACAGTGAGCAGCATCCAGATGGAGAAAATGTCCCACACTTTTATTATATGTACTATTTCTGAGTTCAAGAAAAACGTGTATGTCCCTCCTTGCATGGACCCTACAGATACTGAATACCTATGGCCCCATTCATGCATTGCTTTACCAGAGGAAGGAGGAGAGACATCACATAGTCTCCCCCACAACTCAGGATGGAAATGTTCCATGCTGATTCCTGATCAAACCTCCTGATTCATGCCATCTCCCCCTTTTCTTTAAAAGAGAAAAGTGCACCGGGGGGAGTCTCTGTTAGGAGGAGGCGGCACACCCCTTTTTCTGCCACACAAAGAAAAGGTACAACAGCATTAATATACAAATAGATGCTTATGAGTATTTTTATGCTTGCATCACTATGGGAAGAACATTATTTAATCACCGCCACCATCATAGCAATGGGAATTTTCACTCCGAAGTATCTGATTATCTTTCTAAAGAACTAAGACCATTAAAAGGCTCTGCCCTGAATCCCAAAGAAATTAATCAAAAGCAGAGGAGAACCTGGGTATCTACACAGGAATTTCTCAGGAATGGGACAGAGCTACAGTAAGACACCTAGCATGAACTGCTACAATATATCTGCCCATTTCATTTCATTTCATTTCATTTCATTTGTATATGTCCTTTGTTGTTTAGGGTCAGTTTTTATGACAGAAACACAGCACAGCAATCTAGGTAATAGGCATTACTGTATTTAGATTGCTGTGCTGTGTTTCTGTCATGAAAAATTGCACTAAACAAAAAGTCAACTGTCAGGATGCATTTTCAAAATGTTTTCAAATTCAGAAATATCATTTTGAAAAATTAAGAACTGACTCAGAATGGTTACAAACTCATAACTTTGCTCCTACCTTTGGTTTTCAGATGTTCTGCTACACCGAGTATAGCTGTACCAAAAGACTGATCTCCCCCCACCCAAGGAAACAATCACTTTCACCCAGGGCAGGTAAGAAAATGCTTTCAATGAAAAATGATCCAGAGGTTCCTTCTCTTGACCATGTGTTTCCTGGTCCTTATGATTGTTCATTCAGAAGTAAAAAGCATTGAAAAATAGGAGAACCATTTCTTACAAAACAAAACAAAGCCAGAAGAATGGCTACACATTTTGTTTTGTATCTCCGATTTTAGAATGAAAACTGTACATTGGGATTACACCTCAGGTAGTAGTGATGGGGCACGGTGGCTCAGTGGGTAAGACGCCAGGCTTGTCGATCAGAAGATCACAAGTTCGGAGGTTCGAATCCCTAGTCCCGCGTGATGGAGTGAGCTCCTGCACTAGCTCCAGCTCTTGCCAACCTAGCAATTTGAAAGCATGCAAATGCAAGTAGATGAATAGGTACCACTTCGGTTGGTAGGTAACAGCGTTCCGCGCGCATCATGCCGGCCACATGACCGCGGAAGCGTCTTCGGACAACGCTGGCTCTTTGGTTAACAAACGGAGATGAGCACCGGCCCCTAGAGTCGGACACGACTGCACAAATGTGCGGGGGGAACCTTTACCTTTACTAGTAGTGATCAACCACCCTCCCCACATGCCTACAACATACAGATCAATACCCAGAAATGTAATGAAGGACTCAAAGACGACACAGAGAAGACTGTGAGAAGCCACTGGGGAAAAACAAAGACAAAGCAGAACCAGCATTCATTGTTTACCTTCAAAAAGCATACTTTAAATTACATTTTAGTCCTGTCACCTTCCTTTAACTAAAAAAGCAAGAAATCAAGCCTAAAATCTTCTGCTTCTTGATTCCATCATTCTTCCAGATAGGATGCTAATTGCCCGTTTGTGAAAACAGCTACAAGACGGGGTGCAGGCAGCACATCTAGACTCTCTATCTACCAGGGTCCCCAGCTTGACAACTGGAAACCCTACAATTACTAGATCAGCGGGGCTAATTCCTAGTGATACGCTGGTGAGGAAAATTGCCGGTCACTAAGAACTATGCCTGAGCATTACAATTCTAGGAAGACCTAAGCAGAAGACAGACACCTTTCACAAAGCACTACACATCCACCAAGGAGTAAGTCCCACTAAACTCAATCAGCCTGACTACGTAAGGGAACACACACAGCAAGTTCCTTGTCTGAAATCATCAATCTGAGCCTTGAATAGCAGAAATGTGCCAGTATTTTATTCCTCATTAGATTATGGTTGATTGAATCAATAAACTCTTAAACTCTTACTATGAATAACTGCCATTCATCTATACATTAGAAAGATTCTCTAGAGAGAAGTCAGTGGTGTGTTTTCTTTTCTTTTCTTTTCTAGGTTGAATTCATGAGAAAACATATGAATTGCTTGTTTGCTTGGTACAGACAGATTTAATTTTAAAAGAATTGCTACCCGTTTTATTTTTAGTAAACAAGCAGGGGAACAATACTGCCAGAATGTTTTAGATATTTTCAGAGATATCAGCAAAAGCATAAGTACTTCACTGTTTTCTTTTTAGAGAGAAAAAACTAATATCCTACAAAACAGGGTACAGGTTTTGGAATTAACTTGCTGAAAGCTCTTAAGCACTAATTGCATTTTTGCCCACAGAACTGATAAGGTGAGGCGCTTCTTAAAGCTTCAGCTTGACAAAGAGCCAAGACCATTTCTCAGGAAGAATGAGCACCCTAACCCTCAGCAGAAGAGGGGCACAGTGTTACCAGCCCAGAAGTGATCCACCTTCCAAAACACTGAATCAAGGTGAGCGCTGCGTTCACCAACCTGAGTGGAGCAGCACCAAGCCTTTAGCATTCATTCATTCATTCATTCATTCATTCATTCATTCATTCATTCATTCATTCATTCATTCATTCATTCATTCATTCATTTCATTCATTCATTCATTCATTCATTCATTCATTCATTCATTCATTCATTCATTCATTCATTCTCTCCCTCTCCCTCTGTGTGTGTGTGTGTGTGTGTGTGTAAGCTCAATGAATAAAGCTTGGGGCACTGACCATCGTCCAAAATGCTACTGCTGTAACAGGGAAGTACATTTTCCATTAGGGACCCTCCTGGATCAAAGGATGGGAAAAAACACAAAGTGTGACTCAAACCCTAGCAAGCCTGCTCAATATGCAACTTTCCCAAAGCATTGAGGATTTCAGCCACTCCTCTTCTTCCTCCACACACACTCCACCCTTCAGCCACCTGCTGATGTTTGCCACCAGAAATGTCAACTCACCACTGCAAACCCATTTCACATCAACACTGTAATGTAAGCAGAGATGCCCTCCAGTGAGAGCCAAAACACTGCAGATTTATCTGAGCTAAAACTCTGGTCCACCCAGTTTCCTTTTTCTTTTTTAGCAGATGGAGTGGCATTAATATAGGATGACCATATTTCCTTGAGACAAAAACGGGACAAGAGGAACCAAGAGCCGGAAGTAGCTGGAGCAGCACGAAAGAGCCAGAGCAGCTGATTGGAGGGAACCCAGAAGAGGAATCGCCTCCGCCTATCGCACTGCTCGGCCCGCCTCTCCCACCTCCTTTGCCGCACACTGATAGGCGGAGGCGATTCCTCTTCCGGGTTCCCTCCAATCAGCTGCTCTTTTGCGCTGCTCCAGCTACTTCCGGCTCTCGGTTCCGGCTCTCGGAGTCTGGCATGGCGGCAGGGACAGGCTAGTTCCTGACAGGCTTTTTTTAAAAATGGGACAAAATTGACTTTTATATTAAAACGACGGTCCGGTCCGGAAATGTTAAAAAAACAGGACTGTCCCGTTCAAAACGGGACATATGGTTAGCCTACATTAATAGCTAAACTCTACTCTGAAACCCAGCCAGACCAACTGCGTGTCCACATGTACAGTGAAATGTGTCAAATGAGGGGTGGCAATTGTGCAGGTAGCTCTTAAACCCTTCTTTGATGGCTCTCATATCTCCGCAGGATTATACCACTAAAACTCACAAGATAAACTGGTAGCATAATTCACCACCAGTTTCCAAGGAGAAACAAACCGGCTTAATGCATATAAAACGGTAGAAAGGAGGAGGATGTATTTTTTTTAAATCCCAGAAAAAGGATTTTGAAGCTTTTAAACCTGCAAGATACCAGTCACCCCCTGCAAGTCCTGAAAATGGCAAACCAAAAAAGGTATGATCCTTAGCCTCCAAAAGGCGCCGCGTTAAGCACATTCAATGGGTGTTATAGCTCCAATCTGACTTAACGGTAAAACAGAAGGAAAGATATTTATAGTGCAATCCTATTCATGTCTCCTCAAAAGAAAGTCTCATTCTGTTTACTGGAACTTACTAGCAAGAACGCCTGCGTGATATTGCAACTTAAATGAAGTCTGCAAAAAAGACAATTGCCTGTTTAATTTCTATGTATTTACTTGCCATGAGCCCAGACAAAGTAAAAGAACAGCAAGTTCTTTGCAGGGAAAAGAAAGAGAAAAAAGCACCACGGCTGTATTGCCTGCAACCCTCATGATTAATATCAAATACTCTCCACCCCACCATCACCAAAGAAGAGAGGTGTTTACAAGGCGAGTTTAGGGAGTCTCAATTGTGAAACTGCGCCCTGGGCTGTCACAGCACAAACAAGCCGGATCCCTGCTGGCATTGCCAAGGCATCAGCTGAGATTTCTGAATCACAGTCTCTCCCAGCTTTGAAATATCGAAGAGCTGGGGTTAAGATGGTTTTAGAGCAGGGGTGTAAATCTCATGGCCCCAAAAGTCTTGGGTGTGCCCCCCCCCCCAGAGCCACTCCCAAAGTTACCACCAAATTCGCATTTTTAATATGGCTGAAAGAAAAACTTCTTAAATCCATTGGGAATAATCATACAAACCGTATTTAAGTTCTATTTTCATTGAATTAACATTCAATCAGATGTGTTTCTACTTTGTTCTGGTCCCAACCTAAAGTGTAGCTCCCGGTATGTCTTTCAATGGTCCCCCCAGAACGTTTCCCAAAAGAACAGTAGAAAAACGACAGAAGAAATTCTCCACTATTTTACCGAGACATCATTCATTCTTTGCCGCTGCCATCGAAAGAGTACCCATCTTTTGTCCCTGAAGATTAAGCCTGTTCACAGCACTTTGCTGGGTTTGTTCTGTGATTGGCTGTTCCTCTTCTCCTTTCTTCTGGGCTGCTTCACCACTCCTCTTCCACGCCTATGCAAATCCATTTTGACTAACTCAGGAGCACCAGGATCCCATGGAGCTGACCTTCCTTTCTGATCCTCTCCTCTTTCCAGCTTTTGATCGGATCGGATCGTTGTTGTTGTTGTTTTTTTTGCCCTGCTGGTATTTTCTCTGTTCCCAAACATATTCACTCCAAATGCCTAAGGCTGCCTTATACCAAAGCAGGCTCCCGGCCTATCTAGCCAAGAATCCCCGCAGGAAGCGGCAGCAACTTTCCAATCTCTTAGGCAGCCAAATCTTCTCCAACCTTGCTGCTCCTCAAATAGAAGCTGGTTCTGGGTCTCTGTGCATGTAACGCATGTGCTGCAACAAGCCCTTATGGGGCTTGTGCAATCTTTGATTGAAAACATCCGGGCAATCTCGCAAACACAAGCGCAAGGAGTAGGCCAGAGTTTTTAACAGCCTACACGATCGCACTTATTTGCATGACTTTTAATCCCTTCTTACTTACTTACCGCAGGCAATCCTGATGCATGACCGGAGTGAACAGCTATGCTTATAAAGCTGCACAATGGCCAGGATTGAGAACTGCTTTGTACTTTATTAGATTTATACCCTGCCTTTTATTCGGGAGCTCAAGGTGGCATACCCAGCACTCCCTCCTCCTAATCCCCATCACCAACACAACCCTGTGAGGTAGGCTGGGCTGAGAGAGGAGGACTGGCCCAGGAAGCTTCCGTGCCTGAGAGTGGACAACACCTCAGACTTCTCTACTCCTGCTTCAACACAAAGGTTGCTTGAAGTCCCAAAGAAAGGCCAACACAGCTGGGCGACCAGCGGGTAGCAGCTTCGTCTCTCTTTTCTTTTCCTCCACACGGCAATCACTGGCACAGAGTTAGCCAGCCATTTTTTGGTCTCAAGCTTAATGAGCCAAGATGAGGAAAATGAATCCAGGATCGTTCCAGGTCTGTTGGCAGGGGGAGCAGTATGAATCCCTATCGATAAGCCAGCCGCAAACCTGGGCTCTTGGCTTCTTCCAGCCTCTGAAAGGCAATTATGCTCATCACGTCAACTTGCCATTTCACAGACTGCCCCTCAGTGAAAGAGCACAGCTGGTGATTAAGTTCCCCTTAACAGCCCTTTGCTGGGTTGAGGCAGATGGCTTTGGTACCCCCACCCACCCCATTCACAAGCAGCCATGCAGGCTCCGCTGACCAATACAAATCTTGAGGGGGGGGTGTTGGGCTTACGCCCACCTGACATTGGACAGGCTTGGCGCCTGCCTACCTCGTGGTGCAGCAGAAGAAAAGGTAACTAGGGGCTCTGGCTAAAGAGGAAGCTGGTGACAATCAGGATTGTGTACTCTGCATGTGAAGACAATGTACTTAGCATCTTGTATGGCATCAAGAACTACAAGGGATGAACACAGCTCTACCAGAGGGATATACATATATTAACATATGCATAGTTTAGCCGTGCATAAGGACAACAGTCCTTGGGTGGCTGGATCAACAAGGAGTTATTTACTTAAGCTTTTCATCAGACAGTTCTTAAGTGCCACCTGATTATGGGACATCAGGCAAGCCAGCCCATACTAGCTGGGGATTCTGGGAATAGCAGCACAACACCGAGAAGGCACCAGCTGGGAAGGCTGGTGTAAACTGTAACAAAAATTCATTCAGTCTGCACTAACATGATGGATACTAAAGTCCATTTGGTGTGCAATGCATCAGATATTTAAAAAGATAACATCTTCTTTCAGTCTAGCTCAACTCCTTGGGGCTACATGAATTTGTCCATGTTATTTTCTTGGCACAATACAGAAGTGATTTGCCACTGCCTTCCTCTTGGCTTTTCTTCGGTCTCCCTGCCTAGTGCACAGCCCTAGGATTTCCTGGTGTTCTCCCATCCAACTAATGTTAAGCAGCTCCAATCCTGCTTAGGTCTTCTGAGACCAGCCAAAGCCAGCTGAGTGCTGCCACCTGTTATTCTTCTATTTCCCCTGGTTTAATTAATTTTCTTGTACATTTTTATTGTGGGAAGAGGATGGCATGGAACGAAACCATACGACATACTAGAAACCAATTCCATAGAGCTAATGTCCCACTTTGTTTTATATTTACGAGTAAGTACAGCTGAATTATTAGGGTTCGAGCAAAAGCCACAGATCACGGAAAGGGGGTTGGCCGCTGGCCATGCGACTGCTTGGTTATCGCTCTAATAGCATTGCAGTGATGAGTCAACAATATATCACAATGCATACGGTTTACCCCGCACACAAAGCACTGTGGAAGATGCTGGAAATGAGAACAGAAAGAGCTGGCCAGCATCTCCTTGAGATTTTTATGTAGACCCCACTGAAATCATCCCCAGCCAATACCCAATAAATCAATCTGCGGGCTACGCATCCGTTCGAGATTGAGGCAGCTCTACATGTAAAGATCCATTTACACAACCTGCACTAAACACGGTCAGCCTCCCCGAGAAATCACCACCAGCAAATAAATTCATGTCCTGGCTTCTGCTCCACGGCAACTCAGAACAGCGAGGCTGAACCTGTTGCTGCTCTCTGACATCCGCCAGGGTGACGCCCATAGCAGCAGCTCCGTTTTAAGAAGAGGGACGCTGTCCCTGTGAGCGAGCTGTGAAGTAACGTCAGCACCACCAGCTTCACAGAGGTAATGCTCCCTCAGCACATTTTCTCGGGCTTCTGGAGAAAGAGCCAATCTCCAGGATCATGCCTTGACTTAAAAGGAGCCAGGGAACAGCGACAGAAAACCAATCAGTCCCATGACGACGTGGATGCATCCTCTGCGAGATACTAAATGAAAAAAGAAGCCGCATCTGCCACAGACTGAGAGGTAGCGGTGGGAAACTGGATATAGGAATTAAAAAGGAAGGAGACATCATGTACAGAGTCACTTTATATATAGGTCAGTCCATAGATCCATAGTACGTCTACAGGGAGATGGGCCAGAGAAGCAGGAAGAATGACATGTCATTCATAAAAAGAAAATAAATGATGTGGGGAAAATTATGACCCAGGCAACTCAGAGTACAGAAACCAGTCGTTACAGAAAGCGCATGGGTTTTTAGACCAGTCTTACAGGCTGGAAGCTGGAAATGAAGATTTTGCTTTTGTCTGCTTGCTCTTGATCCTTGGAGAGGGAGAGATTTTACAGCTTTGCTAGACTGTGCAACAGAGGAAGGATTCTGACAGTCCTCAGGGGCACACCCCCTCCTTTCCCAAAAGCCAGTCTCCACAAAAGCAGCCTTCATTTGAATGTTAGGGTGTGAACACTATCCCAAACCTGTACGCCAATGACTCAGTATGTCTGCCTTTGGACTGAAAGACAAAAGGCTGCACCAGCAAAGGGTTTTTGCGCTCTGCACCTGCACCTGCACCAGGCAGGGAACGCTTTGCACACTGTTTCACTCCCATCAGAGAGCTTTGTTCTCCACTGCCTCGCTGTGGTTGCCCCAGGTTTTCAGGCATCTCTTTTTCTACGACTGACTTGATCGTTTCAATGGAAGGAAAAATTGGGGGAAGGGGTGCATCTCTCCCATTTGCTTGTGCGTCCCCCCCCCCCCTGCCCCAGCCCTTCCTTCCAAACCCTTTCCATTTTCCGGAGTCATTTACTAGAGGTTAAGAGTTCCAGTCCTAAGAGCTTTTGTGTCCCAGGCTCACCGATACCCTAATCAACAAAATTAAACTTAATCTCTTTTCAAGAGGGGGAGGGGGGGGAGATGAAGGCTATCCGCCACCTTCAAAGCCTGTTTGCTTAAGAGCTGGAGACTGCGGTGCTGCTCTTTCTCAGCTGATCAAAATCGCACAGATTCAACAAAGCCCTCACCCAAAATTTGTCAGGCTTTCACAGCTGGGGCTATGAAGGGTGGGATCTATTGAACATCTACTCCCCTCCCCTCCCTCCTCCCTGTTTTCTTGAAATTTCTGCCCTTAAACAAAAGAAGGGTAGTCAGAGATAGAGATGCTGCTACTGCATAACTGCACCGCTCTTTTACAGGGAGGGGAGAAAAGCAAGCCTTAAAAAAGGCACTATGTCTGTTGTTAAGTCACTGGGGCGGGGAGGAAATCACTGGGGGGGGGGGGGAGGAAATCACTGGAAAGCAAATTCTGCTAGACTGTGAAATCTTAAACAGTTGCAAGATGGGGAGAAGAGGTGTCCTAGCTCTTTTGTTCTTTCCTCTTCACAGCAGAACACGTGCACGCACACTCCCAAAACCACCACCCCAAATTCGGTGTCTCTCCTCCCGTTGGAAGGGGGGGGAAAACCAGCCCTTTCGGTGTGGCTTATTTATTTGCTTTCCAAATGAGGCTTTCCCAGGGCGGCTCAAAACCCTTTGGCCGGCAGCGCGACCTTCTGCTTAGGACCAATCCTCGGCGGGTCTTCCCTTATCGCCTTCCACATTCTCTAAAGGTGGCAGGATTCGTCCTCGGGCATCGAAGGAAATCGGCCCCTGCCTGCCGCCACCCGCGACCCAGCCCCGAACTCGTTCCCCTAGAGAACGCCGCCGCCGCCGCCGCCGCCGCCGCCGCGAAACCGCTCTGGCTTGCCTTTTGCACCGGGGGAGAGCCTCGCAAGGATACCCCGCCAGAGATCTTCTAGGGAAGGCGATCTCCTCTCCCCGGGCACTGACCCAGCCCAGGAGCAGACCTTTCACACAGGCCAAATGCTAAGCGGGAAAAGGCGGACAGATGGAGAAAGGCAGGGAGAGCGAACATGGGAACGGCGGGGCGGAGGGAGAGAAGCCCCGTCTGGGTTTCTGCCTGGCGACGGCACGGGAGCTGACGCACCAGGATCCCGGCTCAGAGGGGCCCGAGGATGCGCCGGGAGGGAGCCCTTACCCGAGACAGCTGCTCCGGCGAATCCCACAAACTGCGGAGAGGAGAAGCTGCAGACAAAACCTGCAGCCAAGGAGCGAAGACGCCGCCTGCGCCGCCGCCAGCCCCTGGGACACACCTCCTCCCTTCAGCCGCTCCGGCCCGGCCCCCTCGCCCCTTTACTCCACGCCCAGCCGTCGCAGCGCCACCCTCGCCGCGGTCTGGTTCTTCTCGCTCCCCGACCCAGCGAGCAGCCTCCGCGCTGGGCGGGCCCCGGCAGCGGGGCAGCCGAGCGGGGGGAGGTGGTCGCGAAGCAGCCCCGGCGGTACGGCAGGCGGCTGGGGCTGGGGCTGGGGCTGGGGCGCGGCGGTCGGAGCTTTCACGCGGGCCTTCAGCTGGGTGGAGACTTGCAGGTGGCCGCCGGGGCGGGAGGCGGCGGCGGCGGCAGTAGGGGGGCGGAGAAGGTGCTGGCGAGCCCTCCCAGCGCTCTTCTCCAGCAGCCTCGACGGTTTTGCGCCCCGATTTGATCCAAATAAGACTACTTGCGGCTCTGCATTAGCTGAATGCCCGGCGGAAGGATCCTGCTCCGCGGCAGGTGGCTGTTGAAGGCCAGCAGCACAAGCATGTATGTGGCTTGGAGAAACCCAAGTTCTCAACGTCTAACCAGCTTGCATTATTGCATTCACATGGTAAGGGAGGGTGGCTGGACGCCAGCGAGAGAGAATGGATGGACCGAGATCATTTATAGCAATCTTTACCGCGAAGGAACTCGAGTGGGCTCATTGATGTAGAATCGCAAATTAGCGCAGCATCGCACTCGCACGGAGTTCTTGGCAGAACAGCGACCAAAGATCGGGTTTCTTAATATACAGCGCCATCTTCTGGCGGCGCAGCTATAAGGCAGCTCTGATCTTCCCTAGCCAGCATGCTTATTCACATTACGAACGCCTCTCTTCCTCGTGTTCTATTGTGTTAATGAAAATCCCAGAAATAGCAGTTAAGAGAGTGTCAAAATCAATTTAAATCTCATGTCTCATTTCCATATGTATAAAAATAGGCCCTTGTACGAGGTGTCTGACCAAGCCCTCCTGGCTGTCAGCTGGATGTCTGAACTCTCCAGTACTTTTCTGAGCAGAGTTTGCAAGGAGCAATTTGAATGTGTGGAGACAGCCGCACCTCTGAGCTGCATCACACGTTTCATCTTCGAAACTCGGGTGTGATCTAGTGAAAAGCAACACAAAATAAGTTGTGACAAAACATTGCATCCAGACCTGCTGAGCATTTAAAGTTTTGCGTGGTTGTGGTACCAACTCAGAAGAGGTTCGCTGTTGAGTTAACAATATTTCCTGACTTGTCAGTTTTTAAAGAATTTTAAGCATTGAGGCATGGAGTGCTGAGGAAGGAAGGAATCAGTATATTGGGAATAGTAGAAATTGTCATCATAAGACTTGGCCTGGTCTATGTCTGGTCAGTGATTATTCCCTCCAACTCAAAAGAGGGGCTGATTTTCAACTGTGGTTGGGTTGCCAGCCTCTTTCAGAGGACCAGAGCTACTGGCACTGCCCTCCACGGCCCATGCGCCTCCTGGGCTTCCGTTTTTCCTCCCTTGCATTCAGCAAGATGCCCGAAAGGGGGCAAAGCATGAAAAGAAAAAAGGTCGCAAGATATGAAGTTTACGTAATAAGGATGGATTCTGCCAATCTGTCAGGAAAGATTGAAATCTGCTGTGTTTTGCTATGGTCACTGCAGTACTCTGCCTTGGCAACCTTAAGGGGATTAAAAAACAAGGGCGGGTTGGCGATTTTTCATATGTTCAGTCTCACGTTCTTCTGAGTTCCTTGACTGCAGATTTCTAGACCCTGAATGTATTAAGCAATTATCACGTACAGTATGTTCTGTAAGAGAGAAAACTTCATCTGAAGACAAAGAAAATCCAAGCGAATTTCAAGGTTTTGCTCTAGAGCAAACAGTTGCCATGGAGATGGCAGTGTGCCAATACAGGTGCCACGTTGCAACATCCTATTTTCAAATTCTGGCTGACAGCGTGTTGTTGAATATGTCAATATGTCCTCAATTAAGGCCACAGTTCTTCCCCAGTTACTTGCGAGTAAGCCCATTTAGCCTAAGGACTCTTTTGTCTAGGGCCACTCGGCTAATAAAATAAACAAATAGTTTAATGGGACTGATCTCTGGTTCTACTGCTTTCTCTCATCAAATTTTGGTTTTCTGCTAGAATATTTTCATAGCTTGACAGATTCCTGTAATCTCTTCTTCAAAGGACCAGGTGAGATTTGGCAAGGGGCTAAATGTTGCAAACCTCCAGGAGTCATTTTTCTTGAACCTGGCAGTATGTATGTATGTATGCATGCATGCATGCAAATGCCTGCCTGCCTGCCTGCCTGCCTGCCTGCCTGCCTGCCTGCCTGCCTGCCTGCATCGAAAAGGGCCTTCTCAGTAGTAGCAGTCAACTGCGGCAAGTCCTAAGAGGCTGACTGATCCCTATTTTTTTATTATTCTTTTTCATTCCTATAGACCTTTTTATTCTCACAGGCCTTTTCAGGGTTTCTCAGGGAGATTCTCGGCTTCTGGATTTTGAAAGATTTTCTAGAGAAAAAGTACAGCCATTGCTACCCATCAGTTTATTCATAATCCCTATCGTAGCTCTTAAGTAATCTATAGTAAATTGGACGGCTGGACCTTCACATAAAACTGACCTTCATAAAGTATATGGGTACATATCAGCTACGCAGTCCAGAGCAGTACTACTGTTTCATTACAGCGCATTGTACCGATTGCCTGGATAGTGCTGTATGATAGGTGTGTAGCAGAGATGTACCTGGCCTTTCTGGGGTTGATTTGATGCTATCTGGTGGGAACATATGAGTTGGGCTGGTGATTCTGCATTTCTGGGAGCAGTTACATAACACAAGCAGAAGGGAATCAAGAATTCTAAGGGCCCTTTTTAAAATGGTATTGGCAGAGAGGTGATGGTAGATGTCTGCTGACTCTGCCATCACCATCTTCTTGGGAAGAGTGACAGGAGGAGGTGCAGTAGCAGCGCGGGCAGTGATGGGCATGCCGTGGGTTGCATGCATGTCCCCACTGCTTTGTGAGCTGCACTGGCTGCCAGTTGGCTTCTGGGTGCAATTCAAGGTGCTGGTTATACCTATAAAGCCCTTCGTGGCATAGGGCCTGGCTACTTGGGGGACCGCCTGTCTCCATATGCTTCCACCCATCTGGTGAGGTCAGCTAGAGTGGGCACACGCCACCCATCGCTTAAGCAGGACCCAGGACACATACCTTCTTGGTGATGACTCCTGCCCTCTGGAATGATACCCCCTGGAGATCCATACTGCTCCCACCCTTTTGACTTTCCGCCAATTGCTCAAGACTTGGTTGTTCTCGCAGGTCTTGAGTTAGGATGGTGGCTGTGCCCCTTTGGTTTTTGGTTCTGTCTTCCAGTCAGCTGTATTCTTTTTCTCTCGTTTTTTCCTTTTACCTTTCTTTTCCATTTTATTTGCAAGCTGCCCAGAGTTGCTGTGGACTTGGGGGCCTCAAAATTTAAACAAACAAACAAACAAATAAAAGCTGGAAAGATCAGTTGCTCTAGCATCTTCTAACAATTCCAGGCCAGAAAAAAAGACAGGTAATTTAGTAGAAGTAAACTTTATTATGATCTTTGACCAATTCAGAAATGAAAAGAAAACAAATTCCGAGGCAGCAAATAAAAACCATACTGAAACTTAATAATTATAAAACTGATGTGGTCAAAGTGTGGTGCATTTTACAAATAATAAAACAAAATTTAGCCATGTTAAGAGAAATAAAATCACATTGATCAGACAATGATAAATAAAAACAGATTTGGGTGGCCTGGAAATCTGATTTGATGGGGTTATTAACTGCAACCACAAACCTTTTAATAAAAGGTGGGTTAATTTTTCAGGTGCTCCTTCAGCACATTGTTCGATTGGGAGACCTCATAATTTCCCTTCAAAAACAGGTATTGGATGGGCATTAAATCTTGCCAAGGTTAGGTGTCTTCTGAATTTGGGAACTGTTTGTTTGTTAGGGGGCGCGGTGGCTCAGCGGTTAAGACGCCAGGCTTGTTGATCAGAAGGTCGGACGTTCGAATCCCTAGTCCCGCGTGACGGAGTGAGCTCCCGCACTAGCCCCAGCTCTTGCCAACCTAGCAATTCAAAAGCATACAAATGCAAGTAGATAAATAGGTACCACTTCGGCGGGAAGGTAACAGTGTTCCGTGTGAGTCATGCCGGCCACATGACAGTGGAAGCGTCTTCGGACAATGCTGGCTCTTTGGCTAACAAACGGAGATGAGCACCGGCCCCTAGAGTCGGACACGACTATGCGGGGGAACCTTTACCTTTACCTTTTATTTGTCTTAGATACCTAGCCAGTTTGGAAAAAGGTGAGTGACTGCCCCCAAACCCATCTTTTGGTATGGCAGCCAGGTCTGATTGGGCTTCCAAATCCTTGGCACTGTTTAAGAGCTGCCACTGCATGGTATAATTTATTTATACTTTCAATTTCTATGGCCACCCACTTGTACAAGACTCTGGGTGATTTACAAAGGTCAAAACCAACAATATGTACCATTTAAAGCCATACATATGGCCATACCAGGAGATAAAACCATGACAATTCATAATAGGCCATTTAGACTCAATCACAGGCTCACATAATATCTTGGCTTAAAGCCAGGGAAAAGAGCCAGGGCTTCAGGGCTCCTCTGAAGGGTGGCAAGGTTGGGGCTCTACAGATCTTGGAGATGTTGTTTGAGGAGGCAGTTACAATGATAGGGAAGGTATGCTGGTTGCGTTAGCATGCTTTTTTTTTTTTTTTAATAGGTTGCATATTCTAAGATTTAGTTAATCAGATAGGATTCAGTCCCTCATAGAAAACTAAAAGAATGGGGCGTGGTAGCTCAGTGGTTAAGACGCCAGGCTTGTCGATCGGAAGGTCGCAACTTTGGCGGTTCAAGACCCGAGCGCTGCGTGATGGAGTGAGCTCCCGCACTCGCCCCAGCTCTTAGCAATTTGAAAGCATGCAAATGCAAGTAGATAAATAGGTACCGCTTTGGCGGGAAAGTAACAGCAGGTGCAATGTAGACTAGCCTCCTTGTGGTGCACCCGAGGCAACGTGACTTATCACAGCTAAATAGTCTACACATCTGGCTGCTGGACCTCACAAGGGATTTCCCAGCAAGAAAAATGCCATATGAAATAAAAAAAATAACTAAAAGAATATAGTTTTTGGCATGGAGCAATCCACCATATGAGTCCTTCTCTGCGGCCAGAACGAGGCCTGAGAAATGGGCAGGGAGCGAGAAAGAAGAGGAACAAGTAGACATCTGGAGTAAGACCAGCGCGGCTGGCAACAGTAATTGTTGTCCAGCAGCAACTCAGCAATAATTTAAATCAACAGCAGACAAGAAACCAATGGAGTCATGCTGAGCTGACCTAATGGGAAAAAAATCAGAGTTTCGGGTCACATCTCTGATACCCTCAGACACACAGCAATAGGACTGGATTGTGCTTAGTTTGGATGGTTATATTTACAATAAATGCACTATTCTTCCCATGCCAACTGGGCTATACTTTCTGGCGGTGAATCTCCTGGAGCTCCCAATTATCCAAGCCCTTCTCTTCCAAGAATTAAACTAGATCTTTACTTTTGCTCTGGAAAATGATCAATCAACACAAATTGATTAGTCATCTTGTATTGTGCAAGAGTGGAGACAGAGATTGACATGGAATGTTCTTACTCCTTTTTACTTGCCTCAATCCAGCCTCCTCTCTGTCTTTTATGACTATTAAATGTTTTTGTTATTATGTGCTTGTAACGTTGTTGGAAAGTACGTTTCCTGAAAACTTTGATTAAGGTTTTCCTTGTGCTCTTTCAGTGTAGTGAGTACATTGTAACATTTCAATGTACTGAATATACGTATTTTCAATTTAACACTTTTGCATAAATCTTTCCACTATGATCTGGGAAGTATAGATTAAAAAGCTATCCCTTTTAATCTTTGGTTTTGTTTGTACCTTTGGAAATGCTTACAAGGAAATGTTCTGCCATGTGAGCAGTGGGATGTAATGGATAAATTAATGCACAATTTCTAATGCCTCCTCCAACTCAGAAATTTGCAAAGCAAAATGCCAGATGAAACCTTTTTTCCCCCCAAAGGGTGTTATCAAGTGAGAAGGTACAGGTGTCAGAAAGAGGGGAGTGCATCTCAAAGTGATATAATTGTGTGTGTGTGTGTGTGTGTGTGTGTGTAGAAGCTCCCTGGTGCTATTTGATGTTTACAATGGAAAACACATCTGTGGAGGCATGTGCAGGCTGGTGGGTTTCCATGGAAACACTAGTGCCAGCATCCAATAGTCTGTTAATAAATGGACGTCTCTATTATTGTTATATTTCAGAAGTCGAGAGTGTGCAGAGAAAACAAGTCTTGTGTTATTTCTTTGGGTGTAAAGGAATATTAATTATGGAAAATTTCTGAAAACTCCCAGAATTGAATATAAGCAAAATTAAGAAAGATCCAGAAGTCCTAATCCAAAGGTCAGTGGGGTCCCATCAGCCAGTGTGTTTAGGAAATGCAATCCAGGGCATAATTTCACTTAATTTAATACGCTGTTTCCAGGGCTGAGCCAAGAGACCTCAGAGCCAATGGCAGCCATTCAGGCAACAGAGGGTCCAAGGTTAGTCAATTTACATTAGTAATCGAGGCAGGAAATCCACTGAGCTTTTCTCCCCCTCCTAGCAATAAGAAACAAACAAACCAGCATTTGCTGGTTCATGATATTGAAATTCATCTGTTTTAGGCTACCCAACAGCAGAGCCAGCCATGTGACTCTCTAAGGAGAGATGCAATGCATTTTATTATTTTATTTTATTTTATTTTATTTTATTTTATTTTATTTTATTTTATTTTATTTTATTTTATTTTATTTTATTATTTTATTTTATTTTATTTTATTTTATTTTATTTTAATTTTATTTTATTTTATTTTATTTTATTTTATATTTTTTATTTTATTTTATTTTATTTTATTTTATTTTATTTTATTTTATTTTATTTTATTTTATTTTATTTTATTTTATTTTATTTTATTTTATTTTATTTTATTATTTTATTTATTTCTCCTCCCCTCTACTTCTGTTGGGAGACTGATACAGGAGCAATTTGGAGATGACTGCTCTTCCTAGACCAACATGGCAGGTAATGTTAAATGCTTTGACCAGTTCTGCTTGGGCCACTCTCACATTACTAGCTGAATGGGAAACTGGTGTTTCAGAAGTGCATACAAGTGAGGCATAAGCTCTGGCATTTGTTCAGTTGCAAGAGAGAAAGAGCAAGACCCTTGTCCAGAGAGGCCATGCAAACTGCTATTGCAGAGATGATGTTTTTCCCACAGAAAAAGGACAGTAGGGCACAAATTTCCCTCCCTCCATAAGAGTGAAAGCAATGCCAGAGCATCTAGCTGTTTCTTCCTTGGAGTAGCTGAACTTTGAGGCCCAGAGCAAAGGAAGAGGAAAGCCTAGCTAGTAGGGTCTTCCACATAAATTGTGGGGAAAGCCTCCCACACCGCAGAGCTGGCCTGCTTAATTCTTTGGGTGACCAAACTTGACCCACTAGGGCCACCTCTGAAACCTAGACCTCATCTCTAGATGAAGTTACTGGGAAGGTAACTTTGAACACTCAGTTTTCAAAGAAATGTATGTCTCCAAATTGGTGCGTCTTCCATACTTTCCACTCCAGTCCACTTTGTGTGTGTGTGATAGCAACAAGTACATCAAGTGGAAAGAAAACCTAAGATTCTACCACATAGATTATTTGTAATTGCCAAGGAAGGGAGGGAAAGAGAAGGAAGTATTAATACTGAATATTAATTCCAAATCTTGACGTCTAGTGACTCCATGAAACTATTTAGGTTCTGTTTTCATAACGATGCAGAAATGATTTGCCACTGCCTTCTTCCGAGATGTCCTTTTAATTTACCGCTCTGGTCTATAGTCGTGGTGATGTCTCATCCCAATCTGCTTAGGTTTGCCAAGATCAGTCACCTGCTATGACATTTCATCAATTAAGACTTGAAAAACAATATCCATGGTGTTCCAAAAAAAAAAAAATCTTAAAAAGGCAAAATGGTTAAAAATGCAGAAAAAAAAGAGGAGGAAAATTGTGACTGATATTAAAGTCATGTCTGCACCATAATACAATTGTATGCAGAGTGCAGAGTGGATGCTAAGGCACAAAAGGGATGTTAAGTTGCATGGAGAACTTTCCTAAAGCTTGCTGAGAGACGTCCCTCATAAAATGCAGCAGTTGCAGCCAAATCTCTTTGCAAACTTGAAATCTTGTGCACCATTCATATATTTCCAACTGGTGTGGCAAAGGTTGCCTAAATATGGATTTTGTTTGTTTGTATTGAGATCCTCATGATCAGAGTGCCTGCGTTTGCATTTTATGTGATTAACAAGTGTGATAACAGTATGATAAACGACCAATTTGCCAATCAATGTTATAAAGGATAATTTGCCATTAGTAGTTGGCAGAAATTATATTAATATCTTTATTCTAAAAATGAATACTCTAGAAAAGCAAGTTCTTTGCCAGCTCTGCTAAATTTTCCTTATAATACAAATGTGTTTAAATATGTTTTTTTTTAAAAAATACAAACTGCCTTATCTTATGTTAAATGAAATAACTTCCTAATTGTTTATTACTGAAAGTAAACAATGGTAGACTTTACTATCAGCCAAACCAATGTGATTTCATTGAAGTAACTTCAGTGACTAATGTTTTTGAGATAAACACCTGGGGCTAGGAGGCATCCATCATCTTTGTTTGCCAAAGCAAGTTGTTGCATGAATCATGTGAGGAAATTACAGGGATTCTGTTTTGTTGGCATAAATGTCTATGCAACCACCTTGGTATTCTGGTTATCAATAAAGTTTATTATTTTTCAAGAGAGATGAAGAGAAGGAAAGAAGAAGAGAATTAATTAGGTCTGAGCAAACAGTCATAAAACAGCAACAGCTTTAGGATTAGATTGAAGCTTTACATGGTTTGGCTCCTGGGGGCCTTCAGGACCACCTTCTCCAGATAGAACCATCCCATCCCATGGACTCATCCCAGCAGGGGAGGTTATCTATCCTCAACATGAGAGAGGTGAAATCAGTGGGCACCTGTAGAGAGTGAAGAGGATGACCTTGACAGAGAGAGAAGAGATCCATTAGCAAAGCAATGAGAAGGAAAACATTAAGCAAACAAACAGCTTAAGCCCAAATTATGAAGAAGGCATGTTAAAACATCTCAGGGAGACACCCCCCTAATTCGCAGGATTATAAGAGGGGGAGGCGGTAAAGCATAATCAGACTTGCAAGATTCTGTTACTATAGTTCGTCTTAATAAAAGTTGCTTTAGTCTTCCATAGAGTTTATTTCTTGGTCTGGTGTATCTTGTGCAGCTAACATCACCTGAAGGCAGTGTTTCTCAGTTAGTAAAAGGTAAAGGTTCCCCCCGCACATTTGTGCAGTCGTGTCCGACTCTAGGGGCCGGTGCTCATCTCCGTTTGTTGGCCGAAGAGCCAGCGCTGTTCGAAGACGCTTCCACGGTCATGTGGCCGGCATGATGCGCGCGGAACGCTGTTACCTACCCACCAAAGTGGTACCTATTCATCTACTTGCATTTGCATGCTTTCAAATTGCTAGATTGGCAAGAGCTGGAGCTAGTGCGGGAGCTCACTCCGCACGCAGGGCTAGGGATTCGAACCTCCGAACTTGCGATCTTCCGATCGACAAGCCTGGTGTCTTACCCGCTGAGCCACCACGCCCCTACCACATTTCTCAGTTACAGAGAAATTTTACCCTTTCTGAGACTGTCTTCAACATTGAACTGTACTGATTCAGAGGGCCTTTGGTACTTAAGGCTAGCTACGTTGATGGTGCCCAAAGTTAGTGTACTTAGTCATGATTTTTTAATTTTAATTTTAATTTTTTGGACTATTACCTACATTTTAATTTTATGGATTATTACATGGTTTTTTGCATATTGTATATTGTTCTACTGTATTATTGTAAACCCCAGCAAGTCATGCAATTCTACAGTAGAGAAATTCAATTAATTAATTAAACAGTATCACTTTTTCATCTGCTTATTAATGCAGTACAATTTCTTCTGAAAGGCTTAAACCAATAAATCCTTTCAGCACAGGAAGTATTAGTCAGAGTTCTTGATGTCTGGCAGTTAAAACTAAAATATCACTGGAAGTATTCTTGCAAATAGCAGGACCATTTGATGTTGCTTCAGAATTCTCTCTTATAGACACATGTGCATTCCTCCCCACTCCCCCAACAATAGATCTCATAGATTGGCAAGTATATTTGGTTCTAAGCAAGTTGTATAGTTTATGAATTTATAGAAATACCAGTGAATTAGTAGCAAGATTTTTAAAACATTCAACTTACCTTCCTCACAGTAACTAGTAACTAGTGTTCTGGAAGACTGTACCTTTAGTTTATACTCTACTGTGCCAGAAAGCTGAAACAATGTCCATGCAGAGCCATGCAACATTCCCATAGAAAAAACTATCAGGACTCCCATTCAGCATTTATCTAGAACTCATTATACATGAACTGGTCCAATTCACGCAGCTTATTTGTTCTTTGTGCTGCAGCATTCATGTTGTTTGTTGTTGAATCTTTGATTGCAAATGATCTATCACTCATTAGCTGAGATTGTTTGATAACCTGTAATGAGTTAAGGAAGGACATTAGCTCTGCATGCTTTTGCTTGAACCACTGCATATGAGGCAGCAATAAAGAGTTTTCAGCTCAGATTCAGGGACCAATGCTAATAACAAAATAATGCATTTCTGTCCATAGAACGAGGGCTATGAGAACTTGTATCCCAGAATCTATGATTCTTCCAAAGCAATTTCTTCAGATGACATCCCCAGCCCTTCACTGAGAAGATACATATTTCATATGTTGGACTTTGAGATCATCTGGAATACTATTTCATAGAGACCCCAGTGCAGTTGGACTTCAGGTAATTTTTTTGAAGTTAATTGAGGGTGTATGATATAATCTTGCCCTAGCTATCCAGGCATTGCTAAAAACATAAACCAAGATCTAGTTTCTTCATTGGGGAAAACAATGAAGAACAAGCCATTGGAGGAGGGAGCAATACAAACTTTTCATGTTTCTGTCCAACCCTCCCTTTCAGAAGATAGAGAGTTCCCTTTCCTTTTATGCTACATTACTGCCTATAGCAGGAAACTTCTGTGTAAGTTCAGAGAGATGTCCCACAGCCTGTGCTATGAGTTAAACAATCCAAAATTCCATCACCCAGATCCAATCTTACACACAAGAACAATTAATATTATTTTAGTAATAGTATACCGAAGATGTTTTAATGAATAAACAACGCTAACAAGCTAATTGGAGCCTCTCCAATCTTTGAAGGGCCTTTGGATCCATCAGATCTGAAGCTGCCTATGTCTCACTCCTCAAAATATCTCATTTTGGGGCCTTCCCCTGCTTTCTCTTTGTTGAAACATCACTGTAGACCAGAACTTTCCAAACTGTGTGTCGGGACACGTTAGTGTGTCGGCTGCAGTGTCTGGGTGTGTCATGGCTGCTGCTGCCTGCAAGCCCTGCCAGGATTCCACACAGGTCCTAGTGCCTGCCTTGTGCCCTGATGTAAGAGTGTGTCACGAAATGATGCCCCGCTGTAAGTGTGTCGCGAAATGATGCCATGCTGTAAGAGTGTGTCGCGAAATGATGCATGTCTAAAAAGTGTGTCACCAACATGAAAAGTTTGGAAAGCTCTGCTGTAGACCAATCTTTCCTCAAACTTAACTGGGGCCTCCAAAGCAGACATAATTTCTGCTTCATGCTCTGCCAGAGTGCTTCTCCTATGGCAGAAAAGGTTCTCAACATCATTGCATTCCATCTCTTATGGCCATCCAAGATATTTGGGATATTACTCTTAATACTCGAAGTAACTGGCCTTCATAGCCATTTCTCTTGATGCTCCCTATTCTGTTTGCTGCTGGGCTTTTAATTTATCATACTGCTTTGGCTGTTCATGTCTCTCAGGCACAGAGAGACTATTTCTAACCCAGCTATCCCAGATAGTCACAATTGTTGCCATGGGGTAAACCTAGTCAGAGAATTAGTCCTCCTAGATAAATAGAAAAGGCTTGGTGAAAGCCTTATTCATAGGGGGCACTCTATAAAGGAGGAAGGAAGGCATAATTTGATATGAATTTGGAAGACATTGGGAAGATTGCTGTATATTGAAAAAATACTGTATTTTCCTTGTCCATTTTCTGAGGCTGTTCGGTTGCAAGATACTGTCACAATCCTCAACAATCAATTCATTCAAAAGTTTTTTTTAACTGTAGTTATCTCTTGTTTAAGCATCTCACCCAAATATACTCTCATCAGCCATATCCAACAAGAGGCACCACACTTCTAAGGATCTTGCCCTTACCCTCAGGCTACACAGGCTGAAATCAAACAGGACAAGTGGGCCTACAAGGAGTAGGTGGTAAACTGGTTCACCTTGGTAGTTAAATTCACTCTGATCTGATTTGGAGATGGCACAAGCTTTATCAACCTGGCAATTGATTCCTTTGTAATGAGTGAAACCTATGAACAAGCCTCAAAAGATCGATTGGCTTAATTAGGAGTTTAATCAGTCAGGTTGCAATGTGAATTTTTAACTAGATTTCAGATACAGTCTTTCTCATTAAAGGTTCCCATGGCTGACAGCACTGCTTTACATGCAAGTCAGATAACATGCTAGAACAGACCCCCCAGCAAGAAGCCACAATAATCAAAATAATTATTAATAATTAATCAATCATTCTCTCTCCAGCTACTGAAGGATAAGCAGGGATGAAAAGAGAAGACAGAGACGTGGTATCTGTGTTGGGTTCCTCCACCCAAGGCAACAGCTCCATGTTGCTCCCAGCCCAGCTGGAAGAGCTCAGCTCCAGTCTCACTCCAACTGTGGATGCGGTGGTGGCCAGGGGCATCTATGTTGCTTTCAGTTCCCATCCCGCAATCATAAAACAACTTATGCAGCATAATGGTTTTGAAGGTTAAAGTGATTTTGGAAATGCTGCTCAGCACTCAACAATTTGGGGATAAGATGGAATATATAAATGTGCATAAATATAAACAGTTTGCGTGACCAGAACTAGTATGATTTTCCAGACAGCATATTATTGCAACAATTTGCCATTAAAAATTATCATCTTTAAATAGCTTCTAAATATTGCTAAATATCATGCTGTGCAAATATCATGCTATTAACAGCAAAACAACAAGGAGAAGCTGGAATTTTGGATGTCATCCAGGACTTTGCTGCTCTCTGAGTCAAAGAATGGGATGGCGCTTTCTCCCCATTCCATGAATCAGAGTCAACTGGAGCTAGAAGATGATCTTCCTTCAACACCATCAGAATCCACCACTACAACTAATAATGAGGGTGAATGAGGGTATTTATTTGTTCTGTGACTTTATATCTCCGCCCACTCAACACATGACTTTGGGTGTCTAACAAACAATGGGGAAAAACTAATAATAAAAAACAAGTTAGGAACAATTAAAACCCCACATGCTCAGAGCGACTCAACAACTTTTGATCAAAAACAAGAACGCGGTGTAGGCTATGTGGCATGCACAGCTGTTTCCTCCAACGCAGTCCCTAACTCAAACAATCCCCAGTATCACTGGCTGAAAAGGATGCTGCACTCTGCCAGCATTTTACAGCAACAATACAGCTGGTCACTTCAGTAAAGGATGAACTGGATGGCCTGGAAGATAGCTGCTTCTCCTTGTATGAACAAATGAAATAATCCATGAATTTGGAACAAATAAGGTAATAAGCAAAAAAAAAAAAGAAAGAAAATCAGATCCATGGTTGTTGTGGGTCTTCCGGGCTGTGTGGCCGTGTTCTGGAAGTTGTGGTTCCTAACGTTTCGCCAGCATCTGCTGTCGAAATGTTAGGAACCACAAATTCCAGAACACGGCCATACAGCCCGGAAGACCCACAACAACCATCGAACTCCGGCCGTGAAAGCCTTCGACAAAAGCAGATCCTACTAACAGGAATCATAGGGTTTTTCTTTTTTGCCCATAGCTTTGCAGAATATGTTTCCTTCCAAGAATATTACTCCCATCCATCATTTCCTCATTTCTCCTCTGCCATGACTATTGGAATTGCATAATTATTAAAAAGATACACAACTCCCAACTCTTTTTTCCATCCATGCTGTAAAATGCTGGCCCAATTCAGTCCCAACAAGAATTTTTAAAAAGGTCCATTTCATGTGCAGTTCCCAGGTCAGCCAAGAAACCCACTGAAAGCCCATTTCTTCTTCCAGAGTTTCCTTGCTGGATCATTGCAAGCAGAAATAAAGCTTCATTGTACTGTCCTGCCATCTACTGCATCTTATACATTACAAAATATCTGGAAGATTTTCCCATGTGACTCTCTGATCTTTGAACTGGCAATTATATTCCATGATCTCCTTTGTACACTTATGTGTGGGAAATTGTTGGCCTTACGGGGTTCCAGGCGCAGAGTAATCCAAACAACGTGTAGGGCTCACAATAGTTTATTGTAGCATAAGGCAATAATGGATATATAGTACATTATTGCAAAAGGAAAAAAAACAAAGCATACGCAGAGTTTCATGGCCCATACAAAGGCCAGGCATAGTTACAGTTCAGGAACAGAGTGCATGGCAACATGACAGATAGAAGTCAAGAAGAAGAGAGTAGGAACATAGACCCATAGTTCACAGCTGAAATATACACTCGTTTCAGCATTCTGATTGGCTATATGTGGGTCAGGACATTTTCAAACTGACAATGCATTTACAGAGTTGTACGTACTATAAATCGCCATGCGATGGCAGTGTTGCACATTGTCTTCCCTTCGGGGAACGGTTCCCATGGGACAAGGTATTTTTGGGCTGATATCACTTTGTTTTGACTATCCAAGGCTACACACCTGTTGTTTACTGGTGCGATGTTATGGGAACATTTACAGCAGAGGGAATGGAAAAATACTGGCTTTACAAAGCTAGTGAAGGAATCCATTCGCATGAATTCTACATAGAATAACCCTAACATTATGTCCAACCTGTCCCCGTTTAGGCAGTCCATCCTCCCCCCTCCCCCAACAAAACTAAAGTTTTAGTTTAAAAGTTGTCCTCCTACTTTTTAGTTGATAAGCCTTGGCAACAAGTGGAATGAATCCTTGGGCACAGGCCTAGGTTGTCTCCAAGCATTCTCGTGTGCTTAATGCAAACCCTTTCTCCCTACTCCAGCACCTGGTCTTTGTATTTTCATGCTTTAAGAGCCTATGCTTTACTAGGGCATGGGTGCAAACTCTGGGAGGAGACAGGGTGTGTGCCCCCTGGGATTTCCCAGTGAGCCCTGTTTTTGACTGGGCTGACAAGCCAGTTGGTATCCTTAGATTCCTGCAATCCCCATTTCCCCAAAGCACACTGTGGGTGGTTAACAACTTAGGTTTTATTCAGGTGCAGTGTCACCCACTCCCACTCCACTGACCTTTACCTACCATGCCTAGGTTCTATTGGACATCTATTACTCAACTGCATCTCCCCACCTAGGGAATTGTTAAGTTCTAAAGGATCATTTATTTCAGCTTCTACAGGTCAGCTTCCTCATCCTCATGTGTTCCTAAAGGCCAACAGTCAATTCACTGAGCATATAGCCATGCCTGAGTGACACGCAATTCACAAGATGGTCTTCATGCTTTCCACTGGTGGCTACTTACAATCAGAAGATAAAGATATTAGAACTCAGTTCCTCTTTGAGTTCAGTTGATCATGATGAACCTTGGTCAGTATTAAGGTCCTTGTTTGCTTAGAGATCAGAGCCAGTATGTTATAGTGTGAGAGCCAGTTTGGAGTAGTGGTTAAGGCACCGGGAAAACTGGGAAGAAACTGGGAGACTGGAAATTCTAGTCCCGCTTTAGACACAAATCCAGCTGGGTGACCTTGACTCTCTCTCAGCCCTAGGAAGGAGGCAAGGGCAAACCACTTCTGAAAAACCTTGCCGAGAAAACTGCAGGGGCTAATCCAGGCAGTCGCCAGGAGTCAAAAAAAATGATTCAAAGGCACACACAGACAAAAAAAGGTATGGTACATGATATGGGTACATAATTAATTGATCAATCAAAGGCTAGATAAGTTACACACACATAGTTCAAACTCAAATCATATTCTGCAAATAGAGTTGCTTTATGCTGAAGTCTTGCGTAAAGAAAAAAATTATTTCACCTTGCAATTTGAAAGTCAAACCATTTAACTGTATTATCAGCTAAGGCTTGGGAGAGGGAGAAACCCACAGTGGAATGCAATACAATTAGTTACACTTGCCAAGTGAGGCTAAGAAAAAAAGTGTTTTTGCTGCTCACTTTAGTTATTTCTTAATAAAAGGACAAAAATATTTGAAAACATTTGACAAAAATATTTGAAATATTTTTTTGATTCAGTCTTGCACTGAATATTTGAATATTGCACTGAATATTTGATTCAGTCTTGCACTGAATTTTTATCCAATTCTGAAAACTCACAGGATGCTACCATCACATCAACCTACTCCAAAGGGCTATTTTTGTGGGGGTAAAATGGAGGTCCTTCTGTAAACTGTCTTGAACTCTTGGAGAAAAGGTGGGATATATATCTAATAGGTAAATATGTGCTGAATGCTGCAAGATATATCTGAAATATATTGGACTGTAGATATTGTTTCGACCCCTTTATCATGAAATCCATGATATATATTTTTATTTTTTATTTTTATCTGTTCAATCGTGTCCGATTCTCGGAGACTGCCTGGACAAGTCCCTGCAGTTTTCTTGGTGAGGTTTTTCAGAAGTGGCTTGCCCTTGCCTCCTTCCTAGGGCTGAGAGAGAGTGACTGGCCCAAGGTCCCCCAGCTGGCTTTGTGCCTAAGGTGGGACTAGAACTCACGGTCTCCTGGTTTCTAGCCTGATGCCTTAGCCACTGCACCAAGCTGGCTCTCTATTTTTTTATTTATTCATTCCATTTATAGCCCACCTTTTCTCCAGATCCTCTCCTCCAATTACAACAATCCTGTGAAAAAGATTGAGCTGAGAGATAATGACTGGTCCAAAGTAACTTAGCAAAATTCTGCAGCTGAGGGTCGGCTTGAACCTGGGTCTCCATAACCCTAGGCAGAGACCTTAACCACTATCCTATGCTGGCCAATAATATAGTATTTAAAGGTTATCAGCATGCTTTTTGGCAACTTACTCTGCTTAAGCACTTGCTTTTAAAGCTTGTTGGTGTTCTGATGGTTCTGTAGCCTCTGAAATGTCATCTTTTATAAGCGACTGCAATGAGATATAATCAAACTTGTAACCTGTCTTTATCAGCAGCTAGAAGAGGCAGACCAAAGTAATTATAAACAATGTATCCGACGTCTGGGATAATGAACTGGACAGTCCTATACTTTTTAAATCAACAGTAGGTCACTCAGAATAAGTGAGAGCTGTCCTTTTATCTAAAATTGACTTCTTGTTTTGGTGCAATCGTAATTCCATCCATCCATTCACTGGAGCAACGCAGAATAAAGGAATTTTAAAAACCACCTTTTACACAGTCCTGTTTTTCTCTTCCCTCTTGTGCATACATCATACAGAAATGATAGAAAAACCATATGCTTTATTTCTTTTATTTGAATAAAATCATCCTTTATCAAAAGGCAGTTGGACCAATCTAGAATTAGATGCAGGCCGGATGCCTGGCAGAGCCAGGCTTCCTCCCCACTTTGCGCCATGGGAGTCTTCTGATCTCAGGTGCAGGTAGGCAGGACCTTGACTGCTGCTCTTGACTGCTTGAAAAAGCTAAACAGAATCAGACCCCAGAGCTGCAGGCTACACCTGGAAGTTGCAAAAAATGTCCCAGAAGGCAGTGGTGAAAAACCATTTTTGTGTTGTTGCCAAGAAAACTCATGGTCACAGAGTATGATTCAACAGAGCCTTTACTTGGTACAACAAAACTTTTTATCCAGTTTTATGGGACATGTCAGAAAATGTTTAATGGTTGTAACCCCCCACCTTGATTGAGGATGTCGTTTGGGAATTACAGGTAGAATGTTAATTCCAGGTTTTTCAATTTATCCTATTTTCACATTTTGATCTTAAGTGATCAGGATTTTCAACATGCTTTTGCAATCATGGCTATTAAGGATACATGTGTTCTATTTGGCTATATCCTAAGTATGTCAAATTTGTCGGCATATGAAGGGTTATGGAAAACTCCTATAAGAGGTGGAGTCAAAAGGATTTTCAGGCAGCACTGAAAGGATAGATCTACTTATATTTGTCAATTGTAATACTGGATTAACTACCAGAAGTGCAAGCTGGGTTTCAAAGAGGCAGAGGAACTAGAGATCAGATTGCCAACATTCGCTGGATCATGGAAAAAGCAAGAGACTTCCAGAAAAACATCTACTTCTGCTTCATTGACTACACTAAAGCCTTTGATTGTGTGGATCACAACAAACTGTGGCAAATTCTTAAAGAAATGGGAGTACCAGGCCACCTTACCTGTCTCCTGAGAAACCTGTATGCGGGTCAAGAAGCAACAGTTAGAACCGGACATGGAACAACCGATTGGTTCAAAATTGGGAAAGGAGTATGACAAGGCTGCATATTATCACCCTGCTTATTTAACTTATATGCAGAGTACATCATGAGAAATGCCGGACTGGATGAATCACAAGCCAGAGTTAAGATTGCCGGGAGAAATATCAACCACCTCAGATATGCAGACGATACCACCCTAATGGCAGAAAGTGAAGAGGAACTAAAGAGCCTCTTGATGAGGGTGAAAGAGGAGAGTGCAAAAGCTGGCTTGAAACTCAACATTAAAAAAACCCAGATCATGGCATCTGGTCCCATCACTTCCTGGCAAATAGAAGGGGAAGAAATGGAAGCAGTGACAGATTTTATTTTCTTGGGCTCCAAGATCACCGCAGACGGTGACTGCAGCCATGAAATTAAAAGACGCTTGCTCCTTGGGAGGAAAGCTATGGCAAACCTAGACAGCATATTAAAAAGCAGAGACATCACCTTGCCGACAAAGGTCCGTATAATTAAATCTATGGTTTTCCCAGTAGTAATGTATGGCTGTGAGAGTTGGACCATAAGGAAGGCTGAGCACCGAAGAATTGATGCTTTCGAACTGTGGTGCTGGAGAAGACTCTTGAGAGTCCCTTGGACTGCAAGGAGGTCAAATTAGTCAATCCTAAAGGAAATCAACCCTGACTGCTCATTGGAAGGACAGATACTGAAGCTGAAGCTCAAATACTTTGGCTACCTAATGCGAAGAGACGACTCACTGGAAAAGACCCTGATGCTGGGAAAGACAGAAGGCAAAAGGAGAAGGGGACGGCAGAGGATGAGATGGTTAGATAGCATCACCGATGTAATGAACATGAATTTGAGTAAACTCCGGGAGACAGTGGAGGACAGGAAGGCCTGGTGTGCTATGGTCCATGAGGTCACGAAGAGTCGGACACGACTAAATGACTGAACAACAACAACAACAACAATACTGGATTACTGATACTGTCAGTATTTTGTAAACTTTGAACAGGCTCTTTTTGAGAGACAGGTTAAGAAGAGTCTTAAATTCCTGGAGATATTATAGCTACACCACCTATATTTATCTAATTATCTATATGTGTGCAGGCAAACATACATTTCTCCTTTGTTCCAGTTACTCATCATACGTGGGTTTTATGGTTACTGCTGTGTTAAACTATGTTGTTTCACAGTACTTGATATGCATTGTGATTAATGCTACTCCCTTACACTTAATAAACAAAAAATGTTTATTTTTAATCCCAACAGATGTGAGAAAGGTATTTGTAATGCATATCTCTGTAGGGCTGGGGGTTGGGGGGTCTCTCCAGAGCGCTAGACCTACAGAGATATGCATTACAATTACCTTTCTCACATCTGTTGGATCTGTAGACTGAGGAATTTGGGGAGTGGAGGCAACTTCAGTCACTTCCCTGCTCAACATATGAAAGAGCTGTTCATGAAAACATTCCTTTTTAATATATATATATATATATATATATATATATATATATATATTTAAACAAAACAATATTTATTATTAAAGAAAAATACATTTTTTTAAAAAAATTAAAGTACAAACTAAAAATATGAACTAAAAAGTGTTGGAAGGATTCAAGCACCACCACCCCTCTTTCAAACTGCCATTTTCGAATCGTGTCTCCTCCCGATAGACGCTTCCCACCAAAACCACTTCCCCAAAATCAGGTAAGAAGCTGGAAACCCCAGAGCAAAGGACCAAGACTAAGATTAGAATAAGAAGGGAAACGACACAAATATAAAGGATCATAATAGAATAATAGGATGACCCATAAAACACCTCCCAACAACTTAATCAAATTCCCCCGCAAGCTGATCAGGCCAGGAAGCTGGAAAGACAAAGGGCAGGAAGCCTATACCTTAACACAAGAAAAGGAGAAGGGGCTTCCCCATAGAATAACAATAATCTAAAACCAACAGGCAAAAGCCACAGCCCGGCAGATAGCTTAATTGAACAAAGGGCAAGGAAACCACAGAACAATAGGGGGCACAACCACAAGAATGCCTCTGCTCTTTGATCAATTAGCGCTCTCGTAGAATTCTTAGAAAAACTCTTCCAGGAACCGATTAAGCACGATCCAGCTAAAACTTTGTCTTTTCGCGCTCCTTTTTTCTAACAAAGATCTACGTCTCTATATAAGGGGCTGGTGGGGGAATACATGTGTGGCCACCTCTGACAACACGTTATTCTGTATTTCGTGCTCTCGGATCAATAAAGTAACCACCTCTGTTCAAGCAATTGCCTGCGTTTCTTCATTCCTGGCTCGGAACGGTCCTTTGGTAAGTTTTCCTTCCAACAAAAGGAAAAGAAAAAGAAAAAAGAAAAAATCTATCTTATATTTTATACTTATCAGTAGTCACTGGCTTACTAATGAATTCAGTATTATAATATGAACAATACAAGATATTATTGTAAGATATCACAACTTCTCTGCCATAAGAACACATATTGCAGCATCCTTCGATTAGTAGAAAATACTGCCTTTTCCAAAACAGATAGATCATACATTTCTGACAACCATTCCTTGCCATCTGGAATAATATCACTTGTTCAATTTCTTAAGATAATTCTTTTAGCCACCTCCTCCATGCTCGATACCACATTCCTGTTAGTTCTCCCAAGCCTGAAGAAGCTGTGAGTTTCCAGAAGATGGCAGCAGGACCATAGGCCATCTGTTAGAGGCTCCCTTCCTTAAAGGTGCTCTATTGGGATTTTATGCAGTAAAACACAATTGGAGGAGAAGCTGACATGCTTACGCCCTTTTAGATATTTTGAATGGCAGTGTGCTTTGCTTTGCTGAGTGGGGGCTTCCAAATGGGAGCCTTTAGCCTTGTCTGCTAGCATTGCTTCTCCATAGTTAAGTAGGAATGGAATTAATGTGGAAAATTCCAAGAAAAAAGTAATTACAGCATTGCATCATTCAGCAGTGCTCTTTCCTGTGGCCAAGGCTTTCCTAGTTCACCTGCTTCTTTTCTCCTCTTTTCTCATCAGTAAAGTGGTACTCTTGGGGAGGGGGAAGCAAAATGGGGGAGGGGGAAGCTCTAGGTAATGGTTTTGCTGAGAGCTCACCAGCAGCTCCTAGCTAGTGCCTATTTCTAAAATGGAGCAAAGGCAAAGCGAGAATTGCACTACACATCATTGTTGTTTTCAGATCAACAGTGAACTGAGGGTCTCATTGCAAAAAAGGTGGATGTGTTGGCAAGCAAGAGGGCAGGGTCAATTCCAGCCATTTGTTCTCTGACCAAACTTCCTTCTAACTGCATCACCACGAGAACTTGAGTTGATGACAGAAGGCAACTTAGAGCAGGGGTCCCCAACCTTTTTGGCACCAGGGACCGGTCGTGGAAGACAATTTTTTCACGGACCGGGGGGGCGGGCGGGGTTTGCAGGTGGGAGCCAATCGTGCGCACTGGGGGGGGTGTTTCCAGGTGGGAGCCAATCGCACGCGCTGGTGGGTGGGGTTTGCAGGCGGGAGCCAATAGCACGGACCGGGGGGGTTGTTGGTGGAAGCCAATCACGTGCACCGGGGGGTGGGATTTGCAGGTGGGAGCCAATCACGCACTCTGGGGGGCGGGGTTTGCAGGTGGAAGCCAATCGCACGTACCGGGGGCAGGGTTTGCAGGTGGGAGCCCCGCGGCCCACTTCCTAACACGCCGTGGCCCACAGGTTGGGGACCCCTGACTTACAGGATTCCCACCCTTCAGAAAGTTTAGTAGTTTCAATGGTAGTACTACTGCAAGCTTTCTAGCACTGTCAACTCATAGAGCTGGAAGGACCACTGAGGTCATCAAGTCCAAACAGTAGTTCAAATTCAAGCATCCCAGAAAGAGCAGACCCAATGAAAGGATGCCCACACAACATCTCTGGGTAACTGTTTCGACTCTCCATCTGTACATACTGTTAGGAGGTTTCTCCTAATAGGCTGCCTTCCTGTAGCTTAAATCCATTACTCCAGTTCCTGCACTTTGGAACAAGAGAGAAGACAACTTGATTTTCTCCTATGTGACATCCTTTCAGATATTTGAAATCCTATTATACCTTCCCCCACCAGTACTATTTTTTAAAGCTAAAGACACCCAACTTCTTCAATCTCTGTTAATAGGATTTGCTTTCTAGTTTCTGATCATCCTTGACATCCTCTTCTGAAGTGGTTCCAATGCCAACTAGGACTGGGTGTGCTCAAAAGACTGTCAGTAAGACAGGATTTGTGACACAACAATAAATAACAATTTCCACTTAGTGGAAACAGGATGACAGAACAAATCCATCAATAACGTCTTACAATCAAAGAGGCTACTAAAGACCTGTCTTCATGCCAGGACAGAACTTGAGCCAGGAGACAAAATAACCAGCATATGTTGAAAATATGAGCATTACACTGCATCTTCCTACTTCAGAGCTTTCCAAACGGTGTGTCACGACACAAAAGTGTGTCGCCACACACAGTCTGGTGTGTCGCCACACAGCCCGGAAGCGCTGATCATCCTCAGCGCTTCCGGGTTTTCCTGTGGCGACACACCAGCGGCGGCGCGCAAAAGCCGAAAGCGGCAGCAGCGCTTCCAGGTTTTTGCGCGCTGCCGCAACGGCGGCACTTCTGGGTTTTCCCGCGGTGACACACCAATGGCGGTTGGTGTGTCGCCGCGGGAAAACTTTGGAAAGCCCTGTCCTACTTGATAAAGATGGCAACTTTTAAGGAATAATTCAGATCTTGGAGAAAAATGAAACAATAGAAGATATTATATGCAGTTCAGTGCTGAACTGTGGAGTCCCTGGTGCTCTCTGAACTTGGTTGTTTGCTTGCAGATGTTTCATTACCTGACTAGGTAATATCATCAGTGCCAAAAATGAAACAATCAGTCTTCCTCTGACAGCTGAATCTTCCCAATCTCTACTTTTTTTATTCATGGGTCTGACTAGGAGGGAAATTAAACTCAAGATGGAATAGATCAAGCATATACAAAAGTTTAAACTTTTAGTCATTTAACTTGATACCAAAAATAAACTGAAAGACCAAGGGTAGAAGTTGAACCCACTTCTGTTTCATTATTCACTTCACAGTAAGTCCAATCATATTTAAAGGAGGATGCAGTTCCTATTATTACCCTCAAAGGGAATGGCAGGAGGGAAATGGAAACAACCAGCCAGAATTTGAATATCCAGTGGAAGAAATGGGCTGTCTTGTACTGGATCACAGAGATTCTTCAGCACACACCGAATTCCATGTTCTCACTTGTATTTCTCCATCATCCTTCCTCAAGAATGCTATGTTTTCTTGTTTTCCATGGCACTCTGGGGTGGGTATTAATGATGTTTGGGGCTGTATCTCACTTACTACAAATCCTGTCTGGAAAATTGGACACCTGAGATTTTTTTTAAGGCATGTGTTCTTCCAAAGACACAACATTTTTGCTGTGCAAAACTTATATACTGAGGAGAAACACCTTCAGCTGAGGACATTTCTGTATCACATTCTATTTGCTACCATTTGGTACAGGAATTCTCAGCATTGTTAAGCTGCATGATAAGAAACTTCCATTGGTACAAAATATAGCAGAGAATTCTCGGAGTGACGAAAGGCAGATCATCTTGCCATTTATCTTAACCTTGTGAGAGAATGCTCTGCTCTGTGACATGACGGGCATATGATAACTGTGCAAGAGAGAATACTTTATATAAAAAGCCTCTCCCCTGATTTAATATATCTTGGCAAATATTAGTTTAAAAATCAGAGCTAGCATTAGGCAAATGTCACTTTCAAAGCTGCTATATCTATTATGTCAATATTTCTTTTTCATTGACTGCTTCTGTATTTTGGGCCTTCTTACCTCACCTGGCCCTGCTTTTAAACCCCAAGATTTAAAAACTGTTTTATTTCTACCATCTTTGTCAGTTTGATTTATGCTGATTTTGATCACTTTTTTTAGTCAGGTAAGTTAAATGTTTCTGTGTGTGTATGTGTGTATAGTACTAATTTAATCTTTTCATTCTTCTTCAGTACTTTTAATGGAAAAGTGGGATATACTGTATCTATTTTAAAATTAATGAAATAAATACAGTTGAATGTTTTGGCCTCATGACTCATTGAAATGAAAGAAAGAACTATATGATAATCTCTCATTTGGGTTTTCACAAAGTGGTTTTGAAAGGCCCCATATTTATGGTTGGTTCAAAATGCAGCTGCCAGGCTACCTACAGGAACAGCCCTAACACCAATCCTGTAGGAGCTTCTGCTTTCTATGATAAAGGCAAAGTGCTGGTGTTGACCTACAGTCTCTTAACAGAGTTGGGGTCATGAGACCATCTCTCTGTGTATCAGCTTGCCAATGTTTTTACATCTGAGCAAGAGGTCCAGCTCATTTCCTGTCAACCGGGAAAATGCATCAAACAGTAACATGAAACACAGTATGGTACCCAGAATGTGGGCTGCAGTGTACCTGTGTCAGGGAGATAACTGGTGAAGAAGGAGGGGGCTCCCTCCAGGGGGATAAACACATGCGCAGTACTGAATCGCTTTGCCTTCCTCCCAAGAGGCTAAAGAAGGCCCCGCCCTAGTTTCATGGGCCTTTTCTCTGAGCATCACTAATTCATTTCAGTTTAGCTGGATTCTGTCTAGCAGAGTAGAACAATAAAACACTAGAGCTTTTACACCAAGTCTCAGTGTGTTCCTTCACTCGAAGTCAGGACAACCTGCCTGCAACATTATTGACATTTCAGTTTGGGTCGAGGTTCACCAATTTAATTGGCCATTACTATTGGCTACTATAATAAATGGGATAAATGAGTGCTATTGTTATCCATGTTATCATCCATTTTAACATTGCTGTTAATTGCCATAGGATTTTTTTTAATGAAAGGTGCAATAAAATGGGGGGGGGGACAATAAATGTGTTAAAATAATTTGGAAACAAATTTGACTGCATTTTAAAATAGAGATCAGTGTAAACGAAAATGAAATGAAGTTTGCTTCCATAATCATTTTTTAAGCTCTGTATATGGAATGAAAAATAGTCTTTTTAAATATCCAAATAGTAGTATTTTTATGTCTTTTTTCAAGGCACACATGGAATTCGGTGTTTTTTAGGGTCACAACAAGACAGATGTGTTCCTCGAAGTATTTGTTGAAACCCTCTAAGATTGCTCTGACACTATTTGTCTTTGGTTTAATTCAAATTTATGTCCATTAATTCTTTTGCACAAAGTTTGTCCTGTTTGTCCTATGTAGATTCCTGAGGAGCATTGCCGACAGATGATGGTATGTATCACATTAGGGTTCAACAACACTTCCGGGTTCTGGTCGGAGCACAGCGAAGAACTGGGGCTCCTTAGCCTCAATTCCACGGCTAAGCTGTTTGCAGCGATTTGAGAGAAGAAATCGCTGGGAAAATCACACTCGAAGAGAGTGTGATCGGGAGATTAACCACAAAGGGTCTCTGAAGTAAATGCCCTCCCCCGACTCCTGTAATTTCCACTGCGGGAGGAGGGAGATGGAGCAATGAAAGGAGACTGGGAAGAAAAACGGGGCTCTGCAGCAGCCGTGATTCTAACAGATAAGTAGCTGGCCCGACCAGGCTTTTAGTCACTTTTTTTTACTTTTAAACATTATTATTTTTTTATTAAGTGCTAAGATTTGTATCTGGACTTGATTTATATTTGCTGGTGTTATATTTTTTTCTTGTTAATGGAAGAATAAACGGTGGGAAGAGAAGCTAAGTGGCTTTGCTAGAAGTGAAAGTGACTTTTACTATTATTTCAGTTTGGTTTGAGTTTTTTACTTATGGACAACTATTGGTATTTCTATTTTTGCTCTCTGGAATACAATATTAAAGCTTGGATTTAAATGGAGTGATTAATACTTTATTTTTTAAGATTTTGATGTTGGGATTACTGAACCCTATTAAAAACTCTTTTATATATACAAGTTCCTCTTTTTCTTTTTGAACTTTGAACTCTGTTTGGATTTATTTTTCTGAAAAAGTCAAGTTATTTAACGTTTAATTTGGATTATTGGATTATTATATGGAAAGTAGAGGCTTTTTTACATGTCTCTAGCAACATTTTTTCTTTTTGACTTGTGGTTGGATTGAAGAATTACAAGTGGGAAGGTGAAACCCTGGGAATATTTACTATTCTTATCTTTGATTTTGACTACAGGAGAACAAAAAGTCCTAGGCTTTTATCCTTTGAAACACTGTGGACTTTTATATATAAGGGATTATAAATGACCTAAGAGGAAAAATTTTAAAAGAGCCTAGTTCTCTCTTTCTTTTTCCTTAACCTTTTGGATATTTGTTTTTTCACCTTTTCTTTTTTCTTTTTATTATTTGTAAAAGAATTTTTAATTTTTTTTTTAATTTTTTCCCCTTTTTTAAATAATTTTTGTTATATTGTTATATGGTGCTTTTTCCCCTTTTCTCCCTTTTTTCTTCTTTTTTGCAGGGCTATGGCGTCTTTGGGAACGAGACGGGCGGAGAAGGAGAAGAAGAAGGAGACTGGAGGACCACCTATTGATTCTGCTACACCTGCTACATCTGCCTCAGAAGCTTTATTACCAGAAATGAAAAAGATATTAGAAGCTGTTGCAACACTAAATAAGAAAATGGATGATCAGAATACAGCAATAAATAAGAAAATGGATGATCAGAATACAGCAATAAATAAGAAAATGGATGACCAGAATACAGCAATAAATAAGAAAATGGATGACTCCACGAAGCAGATGGAAGATCAGATTACAGCATTAGACAAAAAAATGGACGATATGAAGAAAGAAATAACCCGAGAGATTAAGCAAGATTTTAAAAAAGAAATTCAAACAGTTAAGGAAGTGGTCAATTCTCTGTCAGGAGAACTTAAAGATACGCAAAGCCAGATGCAAAAATTAGAAGATAAATCAGAATATGCTATTAAAGAGATTGAACATAATCTAGATATCACAGCTTTAGCAGAAATGAGAGAGAAGGAGCACATCTTGAGATTTAGAGCAATTCCAGAACAAGTAGATGAAAATGTGAGAGAAAGGATGACTTTTGAATTAGCTAAATTTTTGGAGACAAGAGAACAAGATTTAGATTTGGAGATAGACAAGATATTCAGAGTAAACTCACGTTATGCTAAGGAAAGAAAAGTCCCTAGAGACATATTGATATATTTTGTAAGAAAAGTGACAAAAGAGCAAATCTTAAGGAAGCATTATAATACTAGATTAAATATAGAAGGGAAGGAAATAATTGTATTAAAAGAAATTCCCTTGAGAATAATTAGGAAAAGAAAAGACTATTCTTTCCTTACAGACAAATTAAGGCAACATAGTATTTCATTCAGATGGGAAAAATTGGAAGGCGTATCGTTTGAGTTTAAAGGACAGAGATTCAAAATAACTTCCATTTTAAAAGCAAAAGCTTTTTTAGAGAAATACAAGAAAGAAATGGGTTTACCAGAAGGAGAATTGACAAAAGGAGGAGAAACATCGAAAGACAAAGAGAAGACTGAAGATCTATCTGAGAAAGGAGCTACAGGTGTGGACTTAACAAAGGGATTTTAAAGAATAAAACACCAATGGAATTTAAATATCTGACATGGAATATTAATGGAGCCAATGCTCCACAAAAAAGAAGAAAGATATTTCATTTTTTGAAAAAACAGAAATTGGACATAAGTTGTTTACAAGAGACTCATATTTGTAAAAAAGATACTAAATATTTGATTCAAAAACAGCTTGGAGAAGAATTTATTTCGGCTGGATATAAAAAAACTAAAGGGGTAGTCTTATATGTACAACCAAAATTAAACCCAAAATTGATATTAGCTGATGAAGAGGGTCGATACATTGTAGTAGAAATTAACATACAAGGAACTAAAACACTGATAGTTGGACTTTATGCACCGAATATGGATAAAGGAGTATTTTATAAAAACCTGATGGATAAACTTTTGGACTTAACTTATGACAATTGGTGTTTCATGGGGGATTGGAATGGGGTAATTTACCCCAGATTGGATAGACAGTCACAAAAAGAAGTGAAGCAAACACAGGGAAAATTGCCACAAACATTTTTCGACTTGAAAGAGATGTTGGATTTACAAGACATTTGGAGATGTATGAATGGGACTTCCAGAGAATTTACATATTATTCAGAGAGATTTAAATCACATTCTAGAATAGATATGATTTTGATATCTAAAAATTTGATGATGGATATTAACAAAGTTGATATATTACCTAAGACTTTATCAGATCATAATCCAGTAATGTTGACTCTTAAAGGGAAACGGAATGTATTTAGATGGAGATTGAATGAGTCACTACTACGGAATAATGATGTAGTCGATGTATGCAAAAAAAAATTAAGAGAATATTTTCAATTTAATTTGAACAAAGGGACTAATATTCAAACTGTATGGGAAGCCAGTAAAGCATATATGAGGGGTTATTTTATTCAATACAATGCTCAAATGAGGAAGAAAAAACAAAAAAGAATTCAATTGATTTTAGACGAAATTAAAAGTAAAGAGTTAGATTTGAGAGATAAACCAATGGATGACACTTTGCTCACTCAAATTAAATTTCTACAAAAGCAAATATCAATGATATTAACTCAAGAGATAGAGACTCAAATGAAATTTACAAAACAAAAATATTTTGAATATGCAAATAAACCAGGTAGATGGCTGGCTTATAAATTGAGGAAACAAAGACAAAAGAATTTGATTACTAATATTCAACATGAAGGAAAAACTCTGGTGAATAATATGGACATTCAAAAAACCTTTCATGACTATTATTCTAAATTATATAAAAAACAAGATGTCAACTTGGATGACATTGAAGAATATTTGAATAAACAAAAACTAACTGTTCTTAATGACCAACAAAGATTGATATTAAATAATGTTATAACAAAAGAAGAATTGATAAAAGCTTTTAAGAAAATTAGTAGTGGAAAAGCTCCTGGACCGGATGGATTGTCAGCAGCCTACTATAAATGTTTTGAAGAGGATTTATGTCTACCTTTGCAGAAGACTATGAATTCTATTTTGGAAACAGGAATTATGCCTGAAACTTGGAAAGAAGCACATATAACATTGATACCCAAAGAACAACAGGATTTAACATTAACTAAAAATTATAGACCAATATCTTTATTGAATAATGACTATAAGATATTTACAACGATATTAGCAGAAAGAATGAAGAATATACTTAAGGATTTTATTCATCAAGACCAAACTGGTTTTCTACCCAAAAGACAAATTCATGACAATGTCCGAAACATAGTAGACGTAATTGAATATTTGGATCAACACTATGATAAACAAGCTGCCTTGATATTTATTGATGCTGAAAAAGCCTTTGACAACTTAAATTGGCCTTTTATGTTCAAAGTTTTGGAAAATATGAATTTTGGAGGAAATTTTATAAAATGGATTAAATCAATATATACTCCACAACTTGCCAAAATAATTGTTAATGGAGAATTTAGTAAGCCATGTGAAATACAAAAAGGTACTAGACAAGGTTGTCCATTATCTCCACTTTTGTTTATATTGGTATTAGAGGTTTTACTTAGAGATATTAGACAAGATGATGGTATCCATGGTATTAAAGTTAAAAAAGAAGTTTATAAACTAAGAGCATTTGCTGACGACCTAGTCATTACTTTGGAGAATCCACTAGAAGGAATTGAAATATTAATACAGAAACTAAAAGACTTTGGGTCGCTAGCAGGGTTCAAAGTGAATTTACAGAAGACAAAAGTTTTGACCAAAAATATGGATTACCACCAACAAGAGAAATTGAAAGAAATAACAGGATATTCAATGGAAGAAAAAGTAAAATATTTGGGAGTATATTTAACAACTAAAAATGTTAAGTTGTTTAAGAATAATTATATTCCACTTTGGATGGATATTAAAAAAGATTTGGAACATTGGGAAAAACTGCAATTATCATTATTAGGTAGAATTTCAGCAATTAAAATGAATGTTTTGCCAAGAATTTTATATCTTTTTCAAACACTACCTATATTGGCATCAGAAGAACCTTTTAAACAATGGCAGCGAGATATTTCTAAGTTTATTTGGCAAGGGAAAAAACCAAGAGTAAAATATAAAGTATTGCAAGACTCTAAAGAAAGAGGAGGACTAGGTCTACCGGATTTGAAATTATATTATGCTGCTTGTTGCTTGGTTTGGATTAAAGAATGGATAGTTTTGAAAAATGAAAAATTATTGAATTTGGAAGGACATGAATTAAGATATGGATGGCATGGATATTTGTGGTACGATAAAGTTAAAGTTAATGTGGACTTTAAAAACCATTATATTAGAAGATCCTTGTTAAGAATCTGGAATAAATATAAATTAATCTTATGTTATAAAAGACCCTTATGGATTTCTACACAAGAAGCATTCTACAGAACAGAAGTAAGAAATAAAGATAAATGGTTAACCTACAAAGACTTTTTAAAGAAAGAACAAGGACAATATATAATTAAATCAATAGAAGAATTGGTATCAGAGGGATACAGTTTTCAATGGCTTTCATATATGCAGCTCGTAGAGAAATTTAAATTAGATAAGAAAGACCTTGAATTTGAACAAACCAAATCGGAATTTGAGATACAACTATGTGAGACAGATGATCATCTAATTGCAAAAATGTATAAATTATTGTTAAAAGGTGAAATGGTAGAGGAACAAGTTAAAGACTGTATGATTAAATGGGCTAAAAATATTGGCCATAATATTCAAATGCAACAATGGGAAGATATGTGGACCAAAGGGTTAAAATTTACTTTGTGTTATAATTTAAAAGAAAACTTTTATAAGATGATGTACAGATGGTATATGACCCCACAAAAACTTTCTAAAATGTATGGAAATGTCTCCAACTTATGTTGGAAATGTAAAAAAAAAGAGGGGTCTTTTTACCATATGTGGTGGACATGTGAGACTGCAAAGAAATTTTGGACTCAAATACATGCATTGATGCAAAATATATTACAAATTCGAGTTCCATTTAAACCGGAATTTTTCTTACTGGGAATAATTGATGGACAACCTGGGAAGCAATTTACAAGGATTATGCAATACATGATTACAGCAGCAAGACTTATTTTTGCACAAAATTGGAAAAACCAGATATCGCCTACAATACAAGATTGGATGTTAAAATTGATGGATATGGCAGAGAATGATAAACTGACATGTTTATTAAAAGAAAATCCAAATAATTATTTCCTTAAAGAGTGGAAACCATTAACTGACTATTTACAAGATGCGGGAGGGGCAAAGCTTATATGGGGATTTGAAGATTAAAATATATATATATTGATGTAATAGACAAGAAATATTCTTTAATATTATATATAGACCTAGCATGTAAGACAAAATTTTTAAAATACCATGACCAGATACAAATCGGAAGTTGACCAAATTCTGTTTCAGCTTTATCTTTTTTTCTTTTTTCCTTTACTACACTTTTTTATCTTTTCTTTTTTCTTGATTTGTATTTCCATTTTCTTTTCTGTTTCAAACTTTTATCTATGTAAAATTAAAATCTAATAAAATTTGTTAAAAAAAAAAAAAAACATTAGGGTTCAACAACAACTACCGCAGCAACAACAACAACAACAGCAACAAAAAAGAACAGGACAATGATGGGAACCTGACTGCAACAAACCCAGATGCCTAATTTGCCCCCCACGTTTATATCAACACAGACAAGATTAGAGGCACCTTCAAATGCTCATCCTCTAATATGACATATGCCATCATCTGCATATATCAGAGCATTTCAACCTCCCTGGATGCTCTGTAACAGACCTCAAACTGTTTTGGAAAAATGGGACTTTAACTCCACCGTTGAGCAGGAGGTTGCTGAACTCACATATACAGTATCAAAAGATTTTAGGCAATCTCAGAACGTCTCTTCAAGCAAAACAGATTTTTAACATATTGTAATTGTTAATTGATAAGGTACTCTGTCTCATATGTAACCTGCATCTGCATAACCTGTTGGAATCATCAGGGGTCAACTCAGCATTGTCTCATAAGCAAAAGGGGGGTATTTTCTAGTAAAACGCATCTCTATTGTGCTTGTGGGATGTCACATGGGTGTAATGACTCCAACTTCAATGCCCCAACAAACACTTCTCAATGGACTTCATTGAAATGCAGAATAAGCTTTATTAAGGATACATGTAAATCGAAGCACTCCCAAGGATCCGAATGCCAGATTCGTGCCAAACAGCCCTAACTTAACTCTCCCCCCTGCACGCCAATTTCGCAGCGCCTATGATGTCAATGTCCATTGCTTTCACTCTCCATTCCCAGGCCTCTCTCCGACTCCTGCAGGTGGCCGACCTTGGCGCCGCATTCCACAGTCTGATGGAAACCACAGCACTGTGCTTGGCACAGCTTGCCCCCTCCTCACATTCCACAAGCTTACACTAACACTACACAATTAATGGCAGGATTCAACTTTGAACCCTGACAATGGGTCACCTGATTTCCACTTCCTTCTTCTTCTTGAGTTTGGGGGATTAACAACCTCCATTAGTTCTTTGGGCACACCTGCAAGCAAATGCAGCTCTCGTCCATTACATCTCGCTTGCATACAGATCTACCATGAATCTACTTGTATGCAAATCTACTGAATAAATGTAAGCTATCTCTATTTTTCTTCATCTAACTAATGTGTGAAGACTGAATTTATTTCTGAACATAATTAAGCTTAAAGTGCAAGTTCCCTGCTGGTTCACGCTTCTACTCTGCAAGATTGTTGTTAGCTGCTTCGAGTTCTTTTATTAACCTTCAAAACTCCATCATAACCAACCTATCTCCCCCTGCTCTCTGGTCTCATCCCAGTTTAAATCCCACATCAGCCTAGCCACTCTATGCCTCCAATGAAGTGGGCTGCAGCTCACAAAAGCTTATGCCTTTTAATAAAATTTGTTAATCAGAAAAGGTGCTATCGGACTCCTGGTTTTTAGCCACCATGGACAAACATGGCTCTCCTCTTCAGTGTCTGGCTGAATGAAAGACTTTGTGTGTAGGAAAGGGACATGCAGAAAAGCTCCTGACCTAATCCAGGTGGCAGGGCCTGCTGTGACAAAGCTACAGCTGCCCGGGTCAATTCTCCCTCTTGTTCAGTGCCACCCAATTGGCTTGATATGCACCTTATTTGCTCATTATGCTAATCAAGTGTTAGGCTGAAGAAAGGATCTGGGTCCTCTCTGCTGCTTTTTCACTCCAGAGAAGCCTACTATAAATCATGGAGCAAGGAATCGGGCTGTTGACAACTTTTGTATTTAACTGAATCCTCAGAGGCCAAATAAAAACTAAGAAGTGTAAGCGCAAGCTCACGGGTATATTTCAAATACTGTAGCAAAACTGGCCGTACATTAAAGCAACAGCACTGGACTTTTTTTCCGGCAATGTCAAGAAAAACACTCCATTATTCTTCAACAGTTGTATCTCTCATAATTTTCTCTATTCATTGCTTCTAATTATGAACTCTCCTGAGAACGGTTGGAAAATATCATCTTCCCTGGAGAATAGTTGGCAATTATCTTCCAATTTCTCTTCCTACAACCAAATATTTCAAGACAGCTGTAACGACCCACTCCTTTGATATCAATTCAGAGACTCTTAGCACAAGCCACGATAGGATATGAAAGAATTCTGTTTATTGATACGTACAAGTAAAGTCCATGCAAAGATCAGACTAACTCAAAAGGCGCCAACATTCCTTTTTACACATCCCAGATCACACACACCTCCTCAACCTCCCTCCTATCTTCCCCCATAACCTTAAACTCTCAGTTCTCTGCAGGCCCCAGATGTATGGCCTTGGAGCGCTTGGAGCCTAGCGCTGTTCCCTCCTTGCCTCAGCACTGCATTCCATTCTTTACCTCTTATCCTACCAATTATCCCACAGTCTGCTAAGCATTCTAATACTACGGGCCTCTCAGCTCACTAGCAACTACAAGTCCCATCTATTCCTAACGGTTCCAATTCCTAATCTACTCTAACCTATTCTAACAGAATAACATGATACCCCCCTTATACTAACCCATCCTACCCTGTTCTGGCTGCACGACAGGATACCATCCTGACAACAGCATTTCCACTCAATTCTACTGTCCTGATCAACAATGCAAGTCCACAGCCGGGTGTAACCCCCTTTTTGGGGAGGAGGGGAATGAGCCCATTTCTTTCTTGATGCTGCTGCTGTTGTTCCTTCTTATCATTTGTTGGCCAGCTTGCCTGCCAGGGAGAAATCTGGCAAGTGGAAAAGAATAGAAGAAGTAGCAGCAGCAGCCTCTCCTCCTCGCCACCCACTCTAGGAAACGGGGAAGAGCCCGTGGAAAGAGCAAGGGGTAGCGGCGAGGAGCAGCAGGAGCCAGCCATTTTGGCAGTGGGTGCGCTGCAACAGGGTGGGCCTCAATAGATGCCAGCCACGCCAGTCTCTGGGATACAAATCTGGAGTTTTAAGACTCCAGAATCTTGAGGGTGAAGTCATTTGATGGCAAACAGAAAATCCTGGCCTCTCACCTCAATGTAACTCTTGTCATTTATGAAGCAGCCTTTAGAACTGGGAATTCTGGAGTTCACATTCTCGCCCAGGCATGATCAGTGATTTTGAGTAATAAAATAACTCTCCGGCCTGGATTCCTGATATAACATAAAAAATGGAAGCCTTCATAATGTTTGTAACTTTTTGTTATGCAGTTGTTGCGAAGATGAAGAAGCTAAATCATATAGGACATTTTGGAAAAAAGTACTGTTCGAGTGAATAGTATTCCTTCAAGTCCCCTATTCGGGGAGATGGGCGGGGATAAATTGAATGAATGAATGAATGAATGAATGAATGAATGAATGAATAAATAAATAAATAAATAAATAAATAAAATTTACTATGACCACTGTTAACGGGATTTAAAACTATCTCAACAGAAGAGAATATATGTAGCTCATGGTTGAACTGTGGAGTCCTTGGTGCTCTCTGACCTTTACACACCATTCAAAAGAGACAACAAAAAAAAGCTAAGAAGGAAACAAAAAGACCAGAACACATCAACTACAGCAGCCAACAGCCAGATAAGCAGGGATTAACACCAGGCAAACAATCTAGCAGAAAAAAAATACCCTAATCAAGGAACTACCAAGGAGAAAACCACACCCCCAACAACACTGGCAAGGCAAGCTACTGTATATAAACAGGGAGCAAACCCCACACTCACTAGCACTGATGACATTACCTAGCCAGGTAATGAAACGTCTGCAAGCAAACAACCAAACTTAGAAAGCACCAAGGACTCCACAGGACTATCTCAGATAAAATTCTAAACCAGTGATCCAGGCACTAGTAAGATCAGAACTGGATTACTAAAGTGCCCTTTGATCAGGATGCCTCTGAGGTGCAGAACAATGCAGCTAGAAGGAGGTAGTCTATCAGCCAGAGATCATGCTTGTTTCAAAGGAGCTGCTCTGACTGCCAATCTTCTACTAAGCCAGTGGGGCCAGTGTTGCCACAGAAAGGTCTACAAATGGTAACTGATGTATTGCCTCCTCCCTTACGTATCAGCCCAGATATTACTTTGCCTTCTTAACAGTGCTGTGTTTGCCAAGAATTTGCTATGTGACAATCCATGAGGGCTCATTCTTGACATATAGGCAGCCAGCTGGGGCAATTTCCTCCCTTTTCAACTTTTGGCAGACTCCCAGGTTTGTAAGTCTTCAGTGCTAGTGGATAATTTACTGATTCACCCGAGCACGTAAGTGCATTGATGCTGTTAGGTCTCTTCTGGTTGTCCCTGTTGCCCTGGTTTGAATATTTTAATAAGCTGTTATAATTGCATTAAATGAGTATGGTTTTAAAATATTACTGTTTTTAATTATATTTTACATCCTTAAAACAGGCTTACAGTTATAATGAAAAGCAGATGATCACTTTCACATAAATAAATATGTTAAATTGCTAGACAATGATTCTGTTTTGTGAGATTGATAATACAATCTAGGGGGAAAGGTTTGACTTTTATTTATTTATTTATTAATCAAACTTATATCACCGCCCATCTCCCTCCACCGGAGGGACTCTGGGCAGTTTACAACAAGATAATAAAACAAAAGACATAAAATATACATACAATATAAAAATACTAGGTTATAAAACAAGATTAAAATCCAAGAATAGTAAAAAGATCTAACTCAATTCAATGTAGGAGAGGGGCTCTCTAAGGTATTAGCCATCCCCAAGAGTGACTATTCCTTCCTTGGCCCCAAGCAAGGCAGCAGAACCAAGTTTTCAGGTTCCTCTGGAAGGTCAGGAGCGAAGGGGCTAATCTCACCTCCGGGGGCAAGTTGTTCCACAGGGCGGGAGCTACTGCAGAGAAGGCACGCCTCCTGGACCCCGCCAGATGGAACTCTCTTGTAGATGGGGTCCACAGCACTTTTCCTCTAAAGCATATTTTTGCTCATGTTGCAAATAGCACAGCTGGGTTAAACTACCCTCTATAGATTTCCCAAAGCTGTTTGAATGATAAGTCTTTTTAGCTAATTGGGAAACAAATAGATTTTCTAGAAAATAATTGTTTAATAAAGTCAATGCAAGTAATTACCCAAGTCTGTGCTTAAAGCAATGGTGACAGCTGAAAGGTACATCTAAGTGGCAAATCAATTGCTAGTACCCAATAGCAAGGTGTCAGCCTCGCAGGGTAAACCAGATAGGAATCACAACCTGATGAGCTAATTCTACTTTATTGTAAAGCTACATTGACAGAATCTATGATGTATGAAAGTACAATTCTCCCCCGTCTCCTTTACAGCCCAAGAACTTAGGGAGGGGTCCCGTCTGAGCCTCTTGCCCCGCCTACTATCCAGTTGCGGGCTATGCTGTCTCTTATCTGACCGTTCCCTTGGCAGCATCTCTTCACCCTGCCTCCCAAGGTCTTTCCCACATACCATTACACAAGGTTATTGTCATGGACCAGGAGGGCTGTTTCCACTACTGTTGTTGACTAACAGTTCTTTCATAATGTAATTACATTCAGGATCATTTCCTTGCAGTCTTGCTTAGCGCAGTGTGCAAGCTCAACATGTTAATACTACATTGATACAGCAACTGGTTGGAACTTAAGAGGCAGTATGTAATTTTTAATTTACCACTGGGAGGGAAAAAATATCACCAGGCTTACTCCTACTGATGTAATGTGTTATACTGTATTTTATCAAATTCCTCCATATAGACCCAAGATACCAACTGATGTATCTTTTGGTTGGAAGGGAGGAGAAGAAGAGGACAACCAGCAGCAAGATGGAGGGACTCAGTTGGAGAGCCTTGCCTCATCCCACTTTCCAATTAGTATTATTTTTAAGTTAGAGAGAATAAATGCAGGAAATTATCTCCAAAGTTAAATTATAAATTTATTAATATTTTTATAAAAAGGCAATTCCATAGTACAGTATCAAAATCCTTGAATGTGTCCAGAATCTTTTTTTAAATGTGGATAGACTTTTGTGTGTTCATCTGTTTTCCAGTGATAGATATAAGCACTCTGTGTTCTGATCCTTCCTATTCTGTTTGGCACAAAGCCCAATTCTGAGAAAATATAATCAGACATGATTGTGTTCAGTCTCCTAATCATAGCAGATTATATTGTTTTGTTGTTTATTCGTTCAGTCGCTTCCGACTCTTCGTGACTTCATGGACCAGCCCACGCCAGAGCTTCCTGTCGGCCGTCACCATCCCCAGATCCCCCACGGTTGAGTCCGTCACCTCCAGAATATCATCCATCCATCTTGCCCTTGGTCGGCCCCTCTTCCTTTTGCCTTCCACTTTCCCCAGCATCAGCTTCTTCTCCAGGGTATCCTGTCTTCTCATTATGTGGCCAAAGTACTTCAGTTCTGCCTTTAATATCATTCCCTCAAGTGAGCAGTCTGGCTTTATTTCCTGGAGTATGGACTGGTTGGATCTTCTTGCAGTCCAAGGCACTCTCAGAATTTTCCTCCAACACCACAGTTCAAAAGCATCTATCTTCCTTCGCTCAGCCTTCCTTATGGTCCAGCTCTCACAGCCATAGGTTACTACAGGGAATACCATTGCTTTAACTATGCGGACCTTTGTTGTCAGTGTGATGTCTCTGCTCTTAACTATTTTATCGAGATTTGCCATTGCTCTCCTCCCAAGAAGTAGACATCTTCTGATTTCCTGGCTGCAGTCAGCATCTGCAGTAATCTTTGCGCCTAGAAATACAAAGTCTGTCACTGCCTCCACTTTTTCTCCCTCTATTTGCCAGTTATCAATCAAGCTGGTTGCCATAATCTTGGGTTTTTTTAGGTTTAACTGCAACCCAGCTTTTGCACTTTCTTCTTTCACCTTCGTCATAAGGCTCCTCAACTCCTCCTCGCTTTCAGCCATCAAAGTGGTATCATCTGCATATCTAAGATTGTTAATGTTTCTTCCAGCGATTTTAACTCCAGCCTTGGATTCCTCAAGCCCAGCACGTCGCATGATGTGTTCTGTGTACAGATTGAATAGGTAGGGTGAGAGTATACAGCCCTGCCGTACTCCTTTCCCAATCTTAAACCAGTCCGTTCCGTGCTCTGTTCTTACCGTTGCTACTTGGTCGTTATACAGATTCCTCAGGAGGCAGACAAGATGACTTGGTATCCCCATACTACCAAGAACTTGCCACAATTTGTTATGATCCACACAGTCAAAGGCTTTAGAATAGTCAATAAAACAGAAATAGATGTTTTTCTGAAACTCCCTGGCTTTCTCCATTATCCAGCGGATATTGGCAATTTGGTCTCTAGTTCCTCTGCCTACCCAGCTTGTACATCTGGCAATTCTCGCTCCATGAATTGCTGGAGTCTACCTTGCAAGATCTTGAGCATTACCTTACTGGCATGTGAAATAAGTGCCACTGTTCGATAGTTTGAACATTCTTTAGTGCTTCCCTTTTTTGGTATGGGGATATAAGTTGATTTTTTCCAATCTGATGGCCATTCTTGTGTTTTCCAAATTTGCTGGCATATGGCATGCATCACCTTGACAGCATCATCTTGCAAGATTTTAAACAGTTCAGCTGGGATACCGTCGTCTCCTGCTGCCTTGTTATTAGCAATGCTTCTTAAGGCCCATTCAACCTCACTCTTCAGGATGTCTGGCTCTAACTCACTGACCACACCGTCAAAGCTATCTCCAATATTATTATCCTTCCTATACAGATCTTCCGTATATTCTTGCCACCTTTTCTTGATCTCTTCTGCTTCTGTTAGGTCCTTACCATCTTTGTTTTTGATCATACCCATTTTTGCCTGGAATTTACCTCCGATGTTTCTAATTTTCTGGAAGAGGTCTCTTGTCCTTCCTATTCTATTGTCTTCTTCCACTTCTGCACATTGCTTGTTTAAAAATAATTCCTTATCTCTTCTGGCTAACCTCTGGAATTTTGCATTTAATTGGGCATATCTCCCCCTATCACTGTTGCCTTTTGCTTTCCTTCTTTCTTGGGCTACTTCCAGTGTCTCAGCAGACAGCCATCTTGCCTTCTTGGTTTTCTTTTTCTTTGGGACATTTTTTGTTGCCGCCTCCTGAACAATGTCGCGAACTTCTGTCCATAGTTCTTCCGGGACCCTATCTACTAAATCTAGTCCCTTAAATCTATTCTTCACCTCCACTGCATATTCCTTAGGAATATTAGTGAGCTCATATCTAACTGATCTGTGGGTCTTCCCTATTCTCTTTAGTCTGATTCTAAATTTTGCAATAAGAAGTTCATGATCTGAACTACAGTCAGCTCCAGGTCTTGTTTTTACCAACTGTATAGATGTCCGCCACCTTTGGCTGCAAAGGATGTAGTCAATCTGATTTCGGTGTCGACCATCTGGTGAAGTCCATGTATAAAGTCGTCTTTTAGGTTGTTGGAAGAGAGTGTTTGTTATGCACAGTGAGTTGTCTTGGCAAAATTCTATCAGCCTATGTCCTGCTTCATTTTGTTCTCCCAGACCATGCTTGCCTGTAATTCCAGGTGTCGTCTGACTACCTTAATTTAGTAGAGGTATCAGACAATATGAAGTCAGAGCTATGGTGTAATTGTTTATGAACAACTATTAAACTAGTTTTGATTGTTTTTATATATTTTATATATCAGGGCTTTCCAAACTTTTCATGTTGGTGACACACCTTTTAGACATGCATAATTTCGTGACACAGTAATGAGGGGTCACGATTGGCTCCTGGCTCCAAACCCTGCCCCCCGGGCCATGCGATTGGCTCCTGGCTCCAAACCTCGCCCCCTGGCCCACGCGATTGGCTCCCAACTCCAAACCCCACCCCACACCCGGTCCGTGGAAAAATTGTCTTTCATGAAGCAGGGCAAGGCAAGGCAAGGCAGGGATGATCTTGCAAGAGCTTCTCCAAGGTGGGGAACAGCAAAAGCAACATTCACATCACACATCATGCATTCAAGGCTGGGGAGGGGAGGCGAAAGTAGGTGGTGCGCGTGGGCGGCGGGGGGGTTGTGTCAACTCCGGTCGAGGTGAGGCTGGGCAGGAGAGGCAGCACGCCACCAACACCCGGGCTGGCAGTGTGCCTGGGGTCATGCTTCAGGGGGAAGCAGTCGGGATCCGCTTTCAGACTGACCCACCACGTGCGCCGCTGATCCCAGGGCAAGTCGCACCCCCCGCCCTGCCCAGGGAGAATTCTCGGATTCGGAACCCGGTGAGGGACCGCAAGTGCTCCGGTCCCCCCCACCGCACGACACCCACATCTTCCCTTGCAAGCGCCAGCTTGAGTCCAGGTCTTTAGCGGCTGGGGACGGGCTGGTAAGACTGGTGTGCAGGCTCCAGCTGATGGCTTCGCAATAAGTGCTCTCACCCGGGAGGGTTGCAAAGCACGCTTGCAGCTTCTTGGCTAGCTTGGGGCTCTTTCGACCCAGGCAGGCGGGGATTGCAAGATTGCACGCCCCGCCATGCTTCTACAAGGCGGAAGGCGCCACGCAAGCCCAGGATTTGGCCTCCGTGATGCAGCGGGGTGGGGGAGCGCCGTCCGTGCGTGGGGCAGCGGCACTTACCGGTGGCACGGCAGGGCAGGGCAAGGCAGGTTCCCCCCCAATCAGCGCTTCCGGGTCGTCTCGCGACACACCATGACATTGCTGGTGACACAGTAGTGTGTTGCGACACACAGTTTGGAAAGCTATGTAATATATTGTAATATAGAGAGCCAGTTTGGTCTAGTGGTTAAGGTGCTGGGGTAGAAACCAGGAGTCTGAGAGTTCTAGTCCTGCCTTGGCATGGAAGCCGGCTGGGTAACCTTGGGCCAGTCACTCTCTCTCTCAGCCCTAGGAAGGAGCCAATAGCAAACCAGGAGTCTGAGAGTTCTAGTCCTGCCTTAGGCTTGAAAGCCGGCTGGATGACCTTGGGCTAGTCACTCTCTCTCTCAGCCCTAGGAAGGAGCCAATAGCAAACCAGGAGTCTGAGAGTTCTAGTCCTGCCTTAGGCATGAAAGCCGGCTGGGTGACCTTGGGCCAGTCACACTCTCTCTCAGCCCTAGGAAGGAGCCAATAGCAAACCAGGAGAGTGAGAGTTCTAGTCCCGCCTTCGGCATGAAAGCCAGCTGGGTGACCTTGGGCCAGTCACACTCTCTCTCTCAGCCCTAGGAAGGAGCCAATAGCAAACCAGGAGAGTGAGAGTTCTAGTCCCGCCTGAGGCATGAAAGCCGGCTGGGTGACCTTGGGCCAGTCACTCTCCCTCAGCCCAACTCACCTCACAGGGTTGCTGTTGTGGGGAAAATAGAAGGTGGAGGGAGTATTTGGTATGTTCGTCGCCTTGAGTTATTTATAAAAATAATAAAGGCGAGATATAAAATAAATAAGATATATATATATATATATATATATATATATATATATATATATATAATCACATTCTAAATTGGGAATTATTGACCAATGAATTAATAATGTAAATCTTCTGTGATAAATGCATTAACTGGTAAATTGAAGGGAATATAGACATCAGAGTTCATTTTAGCATGATGGAATAAAACAGGATGATTGTCAAAAAAAAAAGTATAGCTCAAAATGTAGCTATAACTAGAAGTATGAAATGATAAAGGAAAAGATGGCTTCAGATGATCAAGTCATCTTTAAAGAATGTATTGAAGAATTAATTTATAAGAGATTAGAATATATGAAGTAGGTAATTGAACAAGTATTACAGAATTAGACTAGATAGTTACATACTGTGAATGAGATTAGTTACAATTAAAAGACTGGTAAAAGAAAAAGTAGAAGTGGAATCCAATTTTAAAGGTGCTATTAATGAGCAGAACAATCCTGTCTCTAGACTCAAGTTATTTTTAAATTCAAAAATTATTACTTGTTGCTAATATTTATCACAAGGAAGTCAGACATCAGGTAAAGATCTGCCAAAAGACCATGATTCCCCATCTGCTTCTGTGCTCAGTTCATGCCGAGTATTTCCTATTTTGTTTGCCTTGTTCATTGTTTATGCATTTATTATCCATTCCTGTAGTTTCACATTGCATAAAATAATGGGTAAGAACAGGACGCATGCCTTTAATGGACTCTTTAGTCACAATTTATTTTATTTATTAAAAGCACTATAAACCCACCCATTTGCGCAAAAGTTCTCAAGAAGGTATACAATTTACAAAACAATTAAATCCTCTTGAAAGATCATGTATAAATAAATAAAAGATGGACACAAACAGGGTGAAGAGAAAATCTATGTTAAGTAAATCACAAGCCAGTCTAAACAAATAATTGCGCCAACCATGCTTGGTTTACTGAGATTGCTTATAAGAGCCTTGGACAATGGATTTTATATGCCACATTCAATTAAATTACCATCAGGCTCATACAGCAGGCAGGCCACAGCCCTCCAAATATTTAAAGGTAAAGGTAAAGGTTCCCCCTGCACATTTGTGCAGTCGTCTCTGACTCTAGGGGCCGGTGCTCATCTTCATTTGTTAGCCGAAGAGCCAGCGTTGTCCGAAGACGCTTCCACGGTCATGTGGCTGGCATGACGCGCACGCTGAACGTCCAAATATTTACACTGACATAAATAACAAAAGTACCCGGAAACCACTGAAAGGGCACGGGAGTAGGGTTCTTTGTCCAGCTGGCACCCTGTATGAAAAAGGAGAGGAGACTCCCAGCTAGAAATGTGAAAGAACTGGCTCCTTGATCCATAGGTTTTCTAAAAGGGGTGCGGTAGCTCAGCAGGTTAAACCGCTGATGCTGTAAGACTGCCGATCAGCAGGTCGGCAGTTCGAACCTCCGCGTGGCATGGTGAGCTCTCGTCACTTGCCCCAGCTCCTGTCAACCCAGCAGTTCGAAAGCTAATTGCAAGTAGATAAATGGGTACCACCTTACATGGGAGAATTTGCTGGCGTCCTGTCGGGGGTCGCCTCCGGAGCGAAGAAGACCTCGCGAATGGCGGCGGAGACGGAGAAACAGAGACGACGGATCCCGAACAGCAATATCCAGGACGTCAGCAGCCGACTCTGAAGCAAGGTATTCTGGGACATGTAGTCCAATACTACAAGAGTCGGTTCCCTTACCCCTTCCCTGAGCGCGCGGTAATAAACGTTGTTAATATATATGAATGTATAAATATATGAATTGCAAACGTTGTAAGCTGCCTAGAGTCCTCCGATAGGGAGGGGATAGGCGGGGTATAAATACGAATAATAAATAAATAAATAAATAAATAAATAAATAAATAAATATTTCCAAGACAAGTTGCATTATTAACTTGGTAATGAATCTCCACTTTTCTTTGGCTTGCTGGGCTATGAACATTGTCCTCTCCCTAACACCCAGAGAGCAGACCATGTTCTCCAAACTGAGATACGTTTCTGTTGTTCTAGGACGTGGGGATAACAGGTCTCAACTAGCTCCCTTGGGAACATAATGGTGAGGTGCCATAAGAACATCTGCAATAAATTAGTGTGTAAGATTAATTTTAAAAATATGCAACTGACACACGTACACAAACTGGAAAGCATTTCATTGTTGTGCAGTAAGAGACAATGAGGCTGGTTTTTTTCACCTTACTTGCCTTCAAAATATTCAAGCAAATTCATAAATGATTTTTACAACTCTCCATGTGATTGGGTTCAAGAAGCTTCTCTTAACAAGGAACTCTCCAAAATAATTATTTTCCTATATAGTACAGTGATGGAGGTGGAGAAGAGAGAAGGCAACCCAAGATTTGAATGAAAGCTAGATTCTCTACCTGATCTAAAAGAGTAGGCCAATTTTCAACTATATTCATATGAATGCCCATTGGTTTTTCACCATTAATTAATACATTCAAAAAATATGCTTTGGAAGCCCTTAAAAATTAGTAAAGCTTAGTAATAACTAAGTAGGGAGGTAGAGCCTGATGTTATTTAAAAATAAACCATCCCTAATTCGTCAAATAGCTGTTTTGTTTTGTTTTGTTTTGTTTTGTTTTGTTTTGTTTTGTTTTGTTTTGTTTTGTTTTGTTTTGTTTTGTTTTGTTTTGTTTTGTTTTGTTTTTATGGGACATTTATATAGGCAAACTTACCAAGCTGATTCATAAGAATGTCCTTCTTTAACAAGTACCAGGAGAAATAGGCTTATTGTAGCTTATAATCTTACTTGATTTATACCGTTTTTATGGTTACTGATATTTATGCTTTGCTTAGAGCTTAATCGTGATTTTCAGTCTTTTAAAACATTATAATAGGTTCAGTTATTCAGAATTTACCCATGATGCATTGGAAAATTATAACCTCCATGACATGTGTAACTCCCTTGTTTATTCATTTGTATTTTATTGTTTTATCTCTTTTTCATGATTCTTTGTTTTTCCGTTTATATATCTTCTTTAAAATGTTCAATAAAAAGAGAGGGAGAACTAGTTTTTTAAACTATTCGCTATTTTATTTGTGCTGTATTGGAATGGTTATATCGTTTTAGAATCATTTTAATTGTGCTACATTTAATGCAGGGATAACTTGGCAAATAATGTTCAACTGAAGAAGTTGAATGTAATATTGGGCATGCTATTCAGTGTGGGTGTTTTTAGCTATCTTTCCAAACAAGTATGTGCTGCTGTTTCATTGTTTTCCTTAAGTTTCATAAAAGTGGGAGGGACATTGCTAAACCTGATTGCTTTCCTTTTCCACTTTAATGAGATGCACTTGTTGTTCAGTAACCATAGCATGCATGCATGCATGCATGCATGCATGCATGCATGCATTCATTCATTCATTCATTCATTCATTCATTCATTCATTCATTCAATTTTGAGGCCACTCAACTCCATGAGGACTTTTGGTGGCTTAAGTATAACAAAAATTAAAAGAAAATAAAATATATCAAGAAGGAAAACAAGACAGCAGACCAGAAATCAAAACCTCCAAAAGCCAAGCAACCATTAACCAACCAAAGGGGCTCGACCCCCATCCTAGCCCAGGGAGAACCACCCAGTCTTAAGCAGTTTACGAAAAGCCAGAAGGGTAGGAGCAGTATGAATCTCGGGGGGATATCATTCCACAGGGCACGTGCCGTCCCTGAGGAGGCATGCTTCCTAAGTCCTGTAAGATGATCATTTAAAGCACGGTATGTCTTGCTCTTTACTCTGAACTTAGCTAAGCAGAATTGGACCTGGTTATTTCTTGGATGGGAGACCACAGGAATTTCCATGGCTATAAGCTTGGCTGGGGAGTCAGAAAAAACTCCCAGGAAAAGGCAAGGACAAATCACATTGGTATTGTTATTTCTCCCAGTGATGTCTTTATGCTAACTTAACACACCAGATGTTGCACAGCATGAGGCACGCAGTTACTGCTGTCATCCCCCCCCCCCCATCCCTGAACACAACCTGTTTCTGGCTTTTGGAGAGATGGTGGTTAAGGTGCAGAGGGCAGCAGCACAAAGGTTTCTGGGAAAGTCTCCTCCTTGCTGTGTCTGAGTGGAATCAATGTTGAGAAGGGCAGAGAACCTCTTAGACTTGCCTCCACCTGTCCACATCAATTGCCTTAAGGATTCTGTATGCCCTTGGAAACAGTTTAGGACTTTTATAATCACACACACACACACATAAATTCTTGCAAGCAAATACACCCAGATATATACACATACTGGCCTTTGACAATATTAGTTGTTCAGATTCCAGCTGTTTTCATACTTCTATTCCAAAAGTTAATGATTTATCCGCATAAAAATTCACGTTTTTACGTTTTCATAACACTGTCTCAGGGAAAGCTCTTGGAGACTATGAATAAATAAATTTTCTTACCTTCTATAATTTCCTGAAGCAGTACTACACAGGATCACTAAGACATTTCCTCTCAGCTGTATACATTTTAATTAGCAGTCAATGTTCATCTAGTTATCTTTCTCCGAAATGAATTTATAAAATGGTGAGTCTGACTGCATATTTGCAAAACATCTCATTAATAATGCCTACAGTTCACAACAACATTCTTTTGTTAAGGTGTGGATATAATTTTTGGAGGTGGTTTGCATCTGTGTTGCTTGGAAATAGTTTGGTAGGAATTAAGCAATTACAGACTATGAGTGAAATTTAATTACCACTGTTATCACAAATAATTCTTGATTTTCCATTAAACCAATGGAAGAGTTCAATTTAGTTGTACAGTGCAGTTGGGTCTCTCTGGGTTGTCTCTGTTGCCCTGGTGTGGATCACCCACCTTGCTGCTTCTCAATCATACGTTTTTTCCAGCATCACTTCATTCCATTTTGCAGCTATATGGTGTTTTCCAGTCATTCATTCAAGTTTCATTTCATTTCTAGTTCTCTGTTTCTATTCCCACCTTGCTTTTTGGTCATTTTACCTTATTCTATTGTTAATCACTGTGGTCCAGCTACTTCCGCTTTCTTTTTTCAAACTCCTTCTTTGATTTCTGATTTGGCCTGACCCCATTAGTATTGCTTATCCACTCTCTTGATCTCACCTTTACCAAGATGAGATCTGTCTCCGAACCTTTGCTTCATGTGATCCTCTCCCCATCTTCTTCTCCATACCCCTGTCCCAGAGCACAACAGGTTCTGTCCATCTTAGATGGTACATAAGACACATCAAGATACTTCTTTGATTTTCCTTAAATTGGCTACAAACCAATGGGGACAATTCTTACCAGGCATGAAGCACAAGGGGGAGACACTCTCTCTCTCTCTCTCTCTCTCTCTCTCTCTCTCTCTTTCAAAAAAAAAAAAAGCAGATTGAAACTTGCTTCTCACATGGCTTAGAACAGGGGTGAGGAACTTTTTTTCTGCCAAGGGCCATTTGGATATTTACAACCGGGGAACGGGGTGGGTGGGGGCGGGGTTTCTGGGATTTCCGCGGATCGGGGGTCGGAGTTTGTGGGCGGAAGCCAATCACAAGCACTGGGAGGCGGGGTTTGCGGGCGGGATCCAATTGCGTGGAAGGGGCGGGGTTTGTGGGTGGGAGCCCCGCTGGCTTTAGGCGGGAGCCCCGCGGGCCTTATACGGCCCGCGGGCCTGACGTTGCCCACCCCTAGCTTAGAAGAAAAGAGTTCTCATTAATGCAGCGGGGAGAGACTTTTGTTCTGATCCTGTTTGAGGGAAGATAAGCGTCCCTTTCCTGCAAATGGTAACTAACAAAAGAAAATAGGAAGGTGGCAACTCAGTACACACTCAACATAATGTCCGGCCTGGCCCTTCCCCATGCCCAGAGGGAATGCCACCTTTAGTTCTCTTCTGGATAAAGGCAGGGAAGGGGAAGGCACTTTCAGACTTGCAAGATTTTGTTACTGTAATCCTATAATAAAAGTAGTTTCAGTGTTTATAACTTTGGTTTCCAAGTCGGGTCTACATTGAAGGATTGCCATAAATCTTGCAAGAGGCTTTACCTCTGCCTCCAAACCTTCAGTTTGAAAAACATTTCTGATACAAAATTTAATTCAGCTTGGAAACTACTTATGGATTACAATTCTACATACCAACTTGTATCACACTCAAGGTTTGGGCTTCTCAGAGCCTTAATATATTCTTGTTTGAGTCATTAAATAAGGAGAGAATTCTTTATTCCGACTTATTATTCAGATTATACCGGCTACTGTTTTGAATTATTGAATAGCAACTTGACTTTAATATAATGTTCTGAATTTTTTAATTGATACAAGATACTTCAATATGCAGCACTATTCTAAGTTACTTTATAACATTTTTATTTAATCTTATATTGCTTGTAAATCTCTTTCCTATTCTTTTTGTTTTCCATCTTTCTTTTTTGCTTCTTTTCTTGCTTCTGTTCTTTTAAAATATCTACTACAATAGGTATGTAGAGATAGATAGACAGACAGACAGAAAGATAGATAGATATAAGGTAGTCCTTGCTTAACGACCATTCGTTCAGTGACCGTTCAAAATTACGATGGTGCTGAAAAAATGACTTTTGACCAGTCTTCGAAGTTACAGCCACTGCAGTGCCCCTGCGGTCACGTGATCAAAATTCGGGCACTTGACAACCCACCCACACTTATGACCACAGGGGTGCTTCAACTCCCCCCACCTGCCTATCTCCCCCCCATCTCTGACCCTTTGGCCACTCTGCACCCTGCCTTGTGGGGCGGCAAGCAGCCCCAGAACCACGCGGCTCTGGGGCTGCTTGCCACGCCCCAGGAAGCCGCAGCTGCCCCAGCCCAGTCCCAGCTGCCCTGGCCACCCTACACTCCGAGACCCCTGCCGCCCTGCGCTCCGCCGCCCCAGCTGGCCTTCGCCGTCTTCTTGCTCCAGCTGCTGATGAGGCGTGCCCAGCCTGACCCTTCCCACCAAGAAGCCCCTTGGCACGAAGGCGGCAAAAGCAAGCCTCTTTGCAAGTGGCTTCTCCAGCGACCAATTCCTACACGTGGCCCCCTGAGCCAACCCCCAGCCCTTTCCCACTGGGCAAAACTGCTTCCTGCCTTCCCCAGAGGGCCACTGAGGCTGGGACTGGGCTGAGGCAGCTGGGACTGGGCTGAAACAGAAACTTAACAGCATTGCCTCTCAGCCAAGAGAGCACATGGTCCATTTACATAATAATAGGACATAGCTGCGGCTGAACACAAAAGAAGAGATTTACAATATAAAGCCTTTACCTCTGTACAAGAAAACTTGGCATTACCTGAGTGGTCAAGGTTTAACATGTGACCACCCTGACTCAGTTCACCACTTAACTTATTTGGAAACAGAGCACCAAGAGATACTCTGATTGGTCAGTTCAAGCCAGACCTTTGGCACCAGTAATTAACTTTCCTGAGGAGGGAGTTAAACATGAGCCCTCCTGACTCCAACAGGAAAAAACTTCTCAGCCTGACTTTTTAAAACAGAATATTCCAGATTCTTTCAAAATCATAAAATACATAACAGTGGACTCCGAGGACGCAGTGATCCCGGCGCTGCAGTGGGTGGAGGATTGGTGGGGACAATGCGGCCTTGGCGGCCCTCAGCAGCTTGTGGTGCACGGCCTTCAGTGCGGGGGACCCTTCAGCCCCCGCAACGAACCCCCAGCACAGCTTTGGTGCGGCAACAGCAGCGAGCCTCAGTGCGATGAACCCTTGGCCCTTGGCGCAGCAGCGAGCTTTTGGTGAGCCCTCAGCATAGTGGCGAGCCTTCGGCGTGGCGAGCGGTGGATGGGCCTGGCCCTTGGCAGAGCGGGCTGGTGCAGCAGGCCAGCAGGGCGACGAGCCCCTAATGCGACAGACCAGAGACCTAGCAGTAGACCAGACGGCAAGCCAACATAGTGGACCAGCAGGGTGATGAGCCCCAATGTGGCAGGCCAGCACAGCTCTGACCCCCCCCCCCCACTTTATCACTTTACCAACTGAGCTTGGAAGATTTATTTTTATTTATTTATTTCCAACTTATATCACCGCCCATCTCCCCACACAAGGGGACTCTGGGCGGTTTACAATCAAGTTAGTAATTAAAAACATATAAAATACATTATACAATTTAAATATTAAAAATATAAAATCCAAGAGGCTGTTATATAATGTTTGCGAGCCGAACTCTACGGCGCAAGCCATCCCCAAGAAGAGCTATTACTCTTCCCATCCCAAGCGAGGTGGCAGAGCCAGGTCTTCAATTGCTTTCGGAAGGTCAGGAGTGTGGGGGCTAGCCTCACCTCAAGGGGCAGAATGTTCCAAAGGGCGGGTGCTACTGCAGAGAAGGCACGCCTCCTGGATCCCGCTAGATGAAATTCTTTTGCTGATGGGATCCGTAGCATGCCCTCTCTGCATAACCGGGTGGGGCGGGTCGATACTCTGGGGATGAGGCGGTCCCTAAGGTAACCTGGTCCCATGCCATGTAGGGCTTTAAAGGTAACAACCAACACCTTGAATTGGACCCGGAAGCAAACTGGCAACCAGTGCAGCTCACGTAGCAGAGGTGTCACATGTGCCGATCTTGGGGCACTCATAACTGCGTGCGCAGCTGCATTCTGGACCAGTTGAAGCTTCCGGATACTCTTCAAGGGTAGCCCCATGTAGAGTGCATTGCAATAGTCTATATGGGAGATGACCAGGGCATGAGTGACTGTACGGAGGGCATCTCGGTCCAGGAAAGGGCGTAGCTGGCATACAACTCGAAGTTGCACAAATGCCCTTCTGGCCACGACTGCCACCTGCTCTTCAAGCAGGAGTCGTGAGTCCAGAAGGACCCCCAGGTTCCGCACTGAGTCTGAACGGGGTAGTGCCACCCCATCCAGATCTAAAGATGACAACTCCTTGGATCCCGAGGCGCCATCAATCCACAGCCACTCCGTCTTACCAGGGTTCAGCTGAAGCCTGTTGTTCCCCATCCAGGCCCCAACAGCCTTCAGACACTGAGAAAGGACAGCCACTTAACTCACCCGGGATGGAGATATATAATTGAGTATCATCAGCATATTGATGATACCTCATCCCGTGTTGGCGGATGATCTCACCCAGCGGTTTCATGTAGATATTAAATAGGAGAGGGGAGAGAACTGAACCCTGCAGCACCCCACAAAGTAGAGGCCGAGGGTCGGACCTCTCATCTCCTATTACCACCGATTGGGACCGGTCTCGAAGGAAGGAGGCGAACCAGCGCAAAACTACGCCGCCCACCCCCAACTCTCCGAGCCGCCCCAAAAGGATACCATGGTCGATGGTATTGAAAGCCGCTGAGAGGTCAAGAAGAGCTAGGATGGATGCACTGCCTCCATCCCACTCTCGCCAGAGATCATCTGTAAGTGTGACCAATGCAGTTTCCACCCCATATCCCGGCCTGAATCCTGACTGGAAGGGGTCTAGATAATCCGTATCATCCAGAATCCTCTGGAGCTGTAATGCCACCACTTTCTCAACCACCTTCCCTAAAAAGGGGAGGTGGGAGACGGGACGAAAATTGTCCAACACTGTAGGGTCCAGCGATGGCTTCTTGAGGAGGGGGTGCACCAGCGCTTCCTTGAAAGCAGCCGGAAACACTCCCTCTCCCAAGGATGTAACAACCATCGCATGGACCCAACCACATGTCACTTCCCTGGCTGCTTTCACTAGCCAGGAAGGGCATGGGTCAAGATGACACGTAGTGGCCCTTACAGTCCAGAGGATCGTGTCCACTTCCTTAGGCTCAACAGGATCAAACTGTTCCCAGATAACCGGGCACAGATGTTCCCTTGGCATCTCCCCAGATCATGTACCACGCTTGGAGTCCAGCTTAGAACGAATCCGAGCGATTTTATCCATCAGATGCTTTGAAAATTCCTCCGCATGTCCCTGAAGGTGGGTCACTGGGCCCACCTTACCTAGGAGAGATCGAGTATTCCTAAACAGGGCCGACGGGCGGCATTCTGCAGATGCAATAAGAGTGGCGAAATATTGACGTTTCGCCATTCTTACCACCACGAGGTAGGCCTTAACCGCGGCTCTAGCTAGTGTTCGGTCAGATTCGGTCTTTGTCTTCCTCCAGCGGCGCTCTAGACGTCTCTTAACCCTCTTCAGAACCCTCAATCCCTCTGTGAACCACGGGGAATATCGGGTCGGATGGGGCAAGAGAGGCCGCATAGGCGTGATCCTGTTCAAGGCCCTGGCCGCTTCCTTATTCCAGGCTGCGGCCAGGACCTCCGCTGGACTGTGCAGTAGATCCTCGGGTATAACCCCCAGCTCCCTCTGAAACCCTATCGGGTCCATTAGTCGCCAGGGGCAGACCAATCGAATAGGTCCAGCCTCCCTGCGGAGTGGGGTAGCATATGAGAATCCCAGGGCCACCAGGGCATGATCTGACCATGACAATGGGGAGAGATGTAACTCTCCCCCCAGATCACCTTGCCACTGCTCCGACAAGAACACCAAGTCCGGAGTGAGGCCACTGTCTCGAGTCGGGTCCCGAATAATCTGAACCAGGCCCATGGCTGCCATGGTAGCCATGAACTCCCGAGCTGTCTCCGATGCATGTCCCAGGGACAGCAGATTGAAATCCCCCAGAACCATAAGTCTGGGGAATTCCACCGCCAGCCCCAAGACGGCCTCCAGCAGCTCGGGCAGGGAGGTTGCTACGCAGCAGGGAGGCTGGTACAGCAGCAACACTCCCAACTGCTCTCGGGAAGCCAACTTGAAAAACAGGGTCTCACATCCGGCCACTTGTGGAGCCGCGCCCCTGAAGGCTACCATAGACTGTCTGATTACAACTGCCACCCCTCCTCCCCTACCCCGATGTCTCGGCTGGTGCCATACTTGAAACCCGGCCGGGCACATCTCCGAGAGGGCGACCCCTCCCCCTGTGCCCAGCCAGGTTTCAGTAATACACGCCAGGTCGGCCCCCTCCTCCGCGATCAAATCACATATGAGGGGGCCCTTGTTATTAACCGACCTGGCATTAAGCATCAACAGCCGGAGGTCAGGGCACTCGAGGATCCGCTGACCAGGGCCTCGGTTTGAACCTGGAGGGCCGGAACACACCACCGGTAACAAACACCGGGGGCGTCTTCCCCAACGATGGCCTGCCCTCCGGTTCCTGCCATAACATCCCCGACCCGTCACCACTTCAATAGGACAACCCGCCCCATAGCCCCTAGAGTTTTCAGGCCCAGTTGCCTCCACCACCGGACCTCCAAAACCCCCAGATTGAAACAAGGGTCCCCTCTCCCATGCACACATCCTCCCGTACCCAGTCACTCTCAGGAGGCGATAGGCCCACCAGCGCACCAGCGTTTTGCTCTCGGCGCTGGGAGAACCCAACCACCCCCTAAACACTCACTCCACACTCTCTGTGTCCCCCCTCAACCTCTCTCACAGGTCAGAGGGGGGCCCATCCACTCCTGCCCACCTCCTGTCTCTCACTCCAGGGTGGGCTCTTATATATTATCACTCAATTCTGGTCTCCCCCTGGCTCTCTCACACCCAGGGGAATACCACTCTCACACCAAGGGGACCCCAAATCTCTGCCACCTCTGATGGACAGGGGAAAATGGAAATGATCAATCCTCCCTTCCCAAGCTCTTTCCTCATTATCCTATTAAAGATGTTACCAAATTTAAAGATGTTATAAGTCCACAAGGCTTGTTATAGATGTTATAAAGATGTTATAAGTCCACAAGGCTTGCAAACACAAGGCTTGCAAACACAAGGTTTGCCACAAGGGGTCCACTGGAGCCTGCCAAGATCTAACAAAATCTGCAGCATAGTCAGAAAACGGAGTCCATTGATGTTACTCAGGCCCTCCGTGCTCCACACTCCAGCCTCTGGCACCACGCCGCCCCTCATCCACTCCTCCGGGGAGGCCAGCCGACTCCGAGGCGACAAAAAAAAAACAAACACCGGGGGGCCACCATAAACAGCAGGGGGTCCATCCGGATCTGCAGCCAGGCAAAACGCAATGTGTACCACCGTTCTCCATGCAGAATCCACTGCCGGCACACTCCACCCTGTTGCCAAAGCCTCGGCACCACAACGCCCCGTCGCCACCCAAGCTCTCCACTCCTCCAAAGGGAACAGCTGACTCCAAAATAGTTGGTAATAGAGGTTCACCGGGGAATCACCATAGATTGCGGGAAGTCCACCTGGGTCCACAGAAGAGCATGCCGGACTTAATAGTCACTGCTGCCCTCTGCTGCTCTGTTGTTACTCCGCCATTCCTTCTAGAGGTCCAGCCATCTCCAACTCGGCCACGAGCTTGAAAAATGCCGAGAAACCCAAAAACTCTCTCCCCAACCCCAATCCAATGTAGCAGGGTGGGAAAAGGATGGAAAAAACGGGGTTCCAGGAGACCAGGATGCTCTCGCTCTGGAGCAGCAGTTAGTGACTGCTCCCGGTCGCCATCTTGGATCTATCAAGATCTATCAAGATGTTGGAGATCAGGGTGATTTTAGAGAAGAAACCCGGATACTCGGACTCTGTGCTGGCTTTAATATCTTGTGCCGGAAAGGAGTATCAACACATAGGACTGGTGGTCTTTTTATAACATAGAGGCCTTGGTGGACCATCTATCGCCCATCCAAGCAAGTGGCAGTGGGTTGGGTCCCTTGGTGTGTGGGGTACCCCCCCTGTAGGTGAGAGACATGGGGTGGGGGCCAGGAGTGTTTGATTGGGTGTAAGAGTACCCCCTGAGCAGAAGACAGGGGAGTAGGAATGACTGAGGTGCTCCTCCTCTACCAGTGAGAGAAGTTGAGGGGTGAGCAGAGTAAAAGTGGAAGCACAGTGTGGGTGAGGGGGGTGGTCGGGAACCCAACAGTGCCGAGAGCAGGAGCTGGTACACTGGGGGGCCCACCACTGCCCAGGGTTGAATGCGTTTGAGAGGATGATTGTGCGGTGCAAGGGACCTGTGTCTAAACCCAGGACTTCTAGAGGTTCGGGAGTGGAGGCTACCGACCTAGGAAACTCTGGGGGCTGCAGGGCGGGCCATCCGATCGAAGTGGCAACAGGTCGGGGATGTCATGATGGGAACTGGAGGGCAGGCCATCTTCGGGGAAGACGCCCCTGGTGTTTGGTACCAGTGGCGTGTTCCGGCCCTCCAAGTTCTGGATTGTGAAGGACACCACATGTCATTTAGATCCATGTCCCTCCTGGCTAGTAAAATCAGCCTGGGAGGTGACCTGTGGTTGGGTCCAGGCGATGATTAATACATTGCTTGGGGAGGGGGTGTTCCAGGTGGCTGGTGCACCCCCTCCTCAAGAAATCATCCCTGGACCCTACTATTCTGGAAAACTTTCATCCTGTCTCCCACCTCCCCTTTCTGGGGAAGGTGGTTGAGAAAGTGGTGGCGTTACAACTCCAGAGGATTCTGGAGGAAACGGATTATCTAGACCCCTTTCAGTCAGGTTTCAGGCCGGGATATGGGATGGAGACTGCATTGGTTGCACTTATGGATGCTCTCTGGCGAGGGCGGGATGGAGGGAGTGCATCCATCCTTGCTCTCTTAGATCTCTCAGTGGCTTTCGATACCATCGACCATGGTATCCTTTTGGGATGGCTCAGGGAGTTCAGGGTGGGCAGTGTAGTCTTGCACTGGTTCACCTCCTTCCTCCAGGGCCATTCCCAATCAGTGGTGATAGGAGAGGAGAGATCTGACCCACAACCCTTCTTGTGTGGGGTTCCTCAGGGTTCAGTGCTCTCTCCTTTCCTATTTAACATCTATATGAAGCCACTGGGTGAGATCATCCATCACCACGGGATGAAGTACCATCTATATGCTGATGATACTCAGCTGTATATTTCCATCCCGGGTGAAGTAAGTGATGCGGTCGCCACCCTATCTCAGTGCCTGGGGGCTGTGGGGGCCTGGATGGAGAACAACAGGCTTTGGCTGAAACCTAGTAAGACGAAGTGGCTGTGGATTGATGGCCGCTCGGGATCTAGGAAGTTGTCATCTTTGGTTGGATGGGGTGGCACTGCCCCATTCGGAGCCAGTGTGGAATTTGGGGGTTCTCCTGGACTCACGACTCCTGCTTGAAGAGCAGGTGGCAGTCGTAGCCAGGAGGGCCTTTGCGCAACTTCGGGTTGTGCACCAGTTACACCCATTCCTGGACCGAAATGCCCTCCGAACAGTCACTCACACCCTTGTCATCTCCCATATAGACTATTGTAATGCGCTCTACATGGGGCTACCCTTGAGGAGTATCTGGAAGCTTTAACTGGTCCAGAATGCGGCCGCACGGACAGTTATTGGGGTCAGGAGATCGGCACATGTGACACCTCTGCTGCGCGAGCTGCATTGGGTACCAGTTTGCTTCCGGGTCCAATTGAAGGTGTTGGTCATCACCTTTAAAGCCCTACATGGCATAGGGCCAGGTTACCTGAGGGACTGTCTCATCCCCAGAACATCGACCCATCCCACCCGATCAGTCAGAGAGGGCTTGCTGCGGACCCCATCGTCTAAAGAGTTCCATCTAGCAGGGTCCAGGAGGCAGGCCTTCTCTGCAGTAGCGCCCGCCCTTTGGAACATCTTACCTCCATAGCTGAGGTGGGTTTCCTCGCTCCCGACCTTCCAAAAAGACTTAAAGACCTGGTTCTGCCGGCTTGCCTGGGGGGGAAATGCCAACAGTTCCTCTTGGGGATGGCTGGTCCCATGAAGCCCCCTAGTATTACCATCTTTAACATCTTTTACGCTTGGATTTTATATTATTTATTAATATTGTAAATTTCTACTTATGTTTTTAACTATGTTTTATTGTGAACCGCCCAGGGTCCCCCGACGGGGGAGATGGGCAGTAATACAAATTTAAATAAATAAATAAATAGCCTATTAGTTTCCCCTTGCTTGTAATCTTCAAAAGGTCTTAATGGAAATGTAATGATCCTCATTAGGGAAGAGGTTGGGAACTATGTTTTATTTTTCCCATGCTACACTCTTCCTGCAGCTACTCATTATTGTACAGTATTTGTCATCTTTCAATTGCCCTTGGAGCATTGAGTGAGACAGCCAACGCTTCCCTCAGGAATGACGCTAGAAACATTTTGTTGTCAGATTGACTACCACAGTCCCTTCTTTTCTTTCATGTAGGGACAAATAATTCTGTCAAGAGCAACTGGAACAATACCAGCTTCAACTTGAAAGTTCTATGAAGACATCTGAAGAACCTGGGGGCTTAGGCAATGTTTTCATCAATAAATATTTGTGCACTACAGGACTAAATAAAAGAGTAACTATACATTGTTTTATGAAAATCATGGCTTTCATTGTCTCCATACTAATGTTCAGAATATGGGAAATAAATAAGATGAGCTTGATTTCCTAGTATAGGAAAGGAAATATTACACTGTAGTTGCAACTGAGTTCTGATACGAATATAGTATTTGGAATTCTTGATATTATCGGAAACAGATGCCGAGAATTGCCAAACACCTATCTTGGACCAAAACAGATTTCAATAAACTCAGAGCAATGATGAACAGAATTCCAGAGCAGGAAAAGAGAACACAGGACATTGCCTTCCCTGTTTAACTTTTGTGCATTTCTACCTTAGCTACTTGGTAAGAGGAGGCAGAAAGAAACCTTAGTGTGTGGAGAAAGGAGATTAAGGCTACCATCCATCACAAGGAAATGAAGGACTGGAGAGGTACGTACAGTATGTACATGTAAATATGAATCTGTGTTTTTGCCTGCATACGTGCTTACATGTGTACAGGCATATGCTGCAATCTCACATCAATTGCCCATGATGGAATGAGGTTCTCCAAGGCAAAAAAGGTGCCGGCCACTACATGGTGAGGAAAACACACCGAAGTATGAATTTGGACACAGTCTGAACTTACAGGGCCACTGTGTAGCTTTGGGGGATCTGTAATAGAGTTCGTGGTTGAGCTGCCTGCTGTTCTTCACTATGCTAATTACAAATAAACCATCTAAAGGCATCGTATGTTTCCAGTAGCATTGCCCATGGCAACAGTTTTAACGCTTAGCAGAAAGGGGAGCATTTCACTGTAAAAATGTTTCCCGGGGAAGCTAGTGTGAGAAATGGATCATAGAAATGACCACTCCCGATCTCTCTGAGTCAAAGTATAAAAGCAAAGATTTATTTCGCGTTTGCAAAGGCGGGTGGATCCAATTGCTGCAGGCAAAAAGGACCACATTTCATTACAGATCTCAGCATCTTATATGCCCTAATTTCGCGGCCAAAGGTGACCCTCATCTGTCCCCATTGGCTGAGGTACCAGGATGTTACACTCTTGTTTCCGATTTGCCTATAATTAACACATTTTAGCTGTTGATTACATTAAAACATCCTATGCATTTTTCAATCTATGGGGGGCTTTGCGGAAGCCTTATCAGGTTGTGTGTTAAACAATGGGATTTCCTCATAAGTCATGGTTTGACCTCGCAGTTTGTTCTGACTCTGATACGTGTTTGTGTACACATTTCCTTATTTCCTTGGGATGATAAGACCTATCTCTGTCCCCGTCTCCCCTTGTCTTTTGTGTAATTTATTATCGTAGTCACTGTTATCCTAAAACATTTAATGGATTCTGATCATCTTGCTTGAACTTAAGCTGTCATGTCAGTTTCCAGCCACTCAATCACCAAGAGTTGGTTTAAATGTAATATATATAAAAAATTGCAATGGCCATTACCAGTACAAATTATTTTGTTAAAAATTAACTGATTTGTACATCCCTCACACTAGGAGAATCAATGTACTTGGACTGAAATGCATGAGCTGAGACTGAGTCACTGCATGCTGCTCTTCCACTGTGATGAGCCAGATGACAATCTCTGAATGCACAATTGTAGGCTTTGCTTTGATGAATATGAATCAAGGTCCTTAAAGTGCAGGTGAATATGCCAAGTCACTACTTTATATGTGCATGACTATAACTAATATTCTGCTGGGTGGTTAGTTAAAGAAGCCTTCCTCAACCTGGCTACCTCCAGAAATGCTGAGATTACAGCCCTCAGAATTTCCTGGCAGTGTGAACAACAGAAGTTCTGGGTATTGTAATCTTTCTTACCACATTTGGAGAGCACTCAGTTTTGAATCCATACATGCAGTGTTTTGTTAACCCTGATGTAATAATTTCATTTCCAATAATGGAAAAAAGGTTAGACCTTAAGAGGCACATACTATACCTAAATGCTTATGTACAATGCCAGGGCTAAGTTAGAATCACAAACATGGGAACTAGAGAAGATAAAAGACAGCAACAGAGATAGATAAACACACACACAGCAGATTCAAACATTGCACTAAACCATACTTCATTTCAACAGGATTTATTTGTGTGTGTTGTGTGTGTGTGTGTATGTATACTAGGGCTTTCCAAAGTGGCGCTGCTGGCGACACACCGGCGGCGGTGGCAGTGCGGCGGTGGCGCACGCGCGTGCACGTTGGCGGCGCGGAGGGGGCATGCGGTGGTGTGCGCATGCACGGTGGTGGCGCGGGGGTGTGTGCGGCGGTGTGCGTGTGCATGGTGGCGGCGGCAGCGGCTGCCGCTGCCGCCATGCACGCACGCGCCGCCGCTTCCGGGTGGTGTGGCGACACACCACACTGTGTGTGGCGACACACTTTTGTGTCGCGACACACAGTTTGGAAAGCTCTGGTGTATACACTCTATACAAGTGTTAGCATCATGCTTGTAGGTATCAACATGTTCCCAGACACTATCATGTCCCCCCCAGTGGCCTTGAGGTCCCTCCCCCACTTAAGTGTGTAATATTAAAGTTCTACTGAGAAAACATTTGGCAGGGAAGTAGGAGAAGGACTGTTTTGCCCTCTAGTAAATGTGTGTTGACTAGCCAGACCCCTCAGAGTAACTACATCCACAATACATCCCATGGCAATCTTTTTCTGAGTATGTCTGCCACATGCTCTCAAAATTCAAAATGTGTCTCTGGTCCAAAGAGGTTGCCCACAGTTGTGTATATGAGATAGGCAGCTATACAGATTGATAAATAAATAAATAAATATCTGCTCTTAGTTGTAAACAAATATAGGGCTTGCAAACCACAATATCTGGGTTTATACAACGGGCTAAACCAAAATCAGATGTATGATGTGTGAATCCAGCCTCTGCATTCTGGAGACTAAAATTTAATGAAAAATATAATCCATTATATCAGAGCTTTCCAAACTGTGCGTCGGGACACGTTAGTGTGTCGGCTGCAGTGTCTGGGTGTGTCGCGGCTGCTGCTGCCTCTGAGCCCTGCCATGATTCCGCGCAGGTCCTAGTGCCTGCCTTGTGCCTTGCTGCCTCCAAACCTGCTGTGATTCCGCGCAGGTCCTAGTGCCTGCCTTGTGCCTTGCTGCCTCCAAACCTGCTGTGATTCCGTGCAGGTCCTCGTGCCTGCCTTGTGCCTTGCTGCCTGCAAACCTGCTGTGATTCCGCGCAGGTCCTCGTGCCTGTTGGGTGATGGTGGCTATTGGGGTTCCAGGCGTGAAGTAATCCAAACAACAACGTGTTTTAAGGCTAACAATATATTTATTGATAGCATAAGGCAATAATGGATGTATAGTGCATTATTGCAAAAAGGAAAAACAAAGCATACGCAGAGTTCCATCACTAGAAGTGAGGAAAGAAAAAATCATGGTCTGTGCAAAGACCATGCATAGTTACAGTTCAGATACAAGTACATGTAGAGAGCAGTCTACATAGAGAAAGCATAGGAAAAACATAAGTGAGATGAATACCCATGGTTCATAGCTGAATTATACCCATGGTACACAATTCTGATTGGTTAATATGGGCTAGGCAACGCTTCAGCTTAACATTGTTGTACTTACTATAAACCGCCATGGGATGGCGGTGTTACATATTGGCTTTCCCTCGAGACTCTATTCTCATGGGAACAGGACTGATAACGTTTTTGTTTTGGCTAGGAGAACAGCAACACCTGTTGTTTACGAGCTACTTTGTTTTGGGACAGTGCTTGCAACAGAGGGACTTGGAAATTTCCACTAGTGGCTAGATTCATAGTGAAGAGATACCATTCGCTTGATTCTACATAGAATACCTTTACCAAATACTCTAACAGTGCCTGCCTTGTGCCTTGCTGCCTGCAAACCTGCTGTGTTTCCGCGCAGGTCCTAGTGCCTGCCTTGTGCCCTGCTGTAAGAGTGTGTCGCGAAATGATGCCCTGCTGTAAGAGTGTGTCGCGAAATGATGCATGTCTAAAAAGTGTGTCACCAACATGAAAAGTTTGGAAAGCTCTGCATTATATGTATAAGGCTCCTGAAAAAAGATTGCCTTTATTTATTTATATACCTTCAAGTCAGTTTTTGACTCCTGGTGACTGCCTGGATAAGCCCCTGCAGTTTTCTTGGCAAGGTTTTTTGGAAGTGGTTTGCCATTGCCTCCTTCCTAGGGCTGAGAGAGAGTGACTGGCCCAAGGTCACCCAGCTGGCTTTGTGCCTAAGACCGAACTAGAACTCACGGTGTCCCAGTTTCTAGCCTGATGCCTTAACCACTACACCAAACAGGCTCTCTGCCTTTATTTAGGCTTTATTAACAATTCCTTGGATCTTGTGGGACCTCAGACCTCTTATGAGCTAAGAGTATCCTGTTTTGACTTAATTTTGTTTGACTGAAATGCACTTCTAAAGTATTTTCAACTTATCTAGCTGCATTGTAATGTTCAAGGTGACTATTTCGCAATAACATTTGTCATCAAATGAATAAACGATAATGAGATCATAAATTATTGTCAGATGGCTATAGGGAAGTTTGTATAGTCACAAAACTATAGTCAGAAGACTATAGGGAAGTTACATTGTCACAGAACTATAGGGAAGTATTAAAGAGTTTTCCCTGTATGTTGATCCATGCTATTGGGATCCCTGCCTTTGAGTGAAATCATAGAAAGAGGCCACCGGAGAGTGGTGATGGTACTGCTTTTACAAGATGTACTTCTATCAGCTGAACATAAGGGTTTGCAGCATTAATGAACCAATAGATTTCTGTCCCTAGAGAACCCCACAGCGTCACTGCAATTACAAAGGCGGGTCTCAGTCTGCTTCCTCAGTTCCAGCTTGGACTGACATGAAAGAAATGCCCCATCTTCTGCCTTAGTCCAATAAACATAAATTAGCATTTGTTTTTCTTTGAGCAGCCCTTTTCTGTACTCAAAGGATCACAATGGTACACAGCCAGTGACACAGTGTTATCAGTGTGGAGAGCTCAGGGCTCATTTTTTCCCTCTTCTGGGCTGTGGGTATTCTTTTAAAATAAAATAAGTGTATTAGGCCTTGCAGAGGCTAAACTCACACATTTCTCCCCAGAAGTGCCTGAAGGAGGTAACAAGGTATTATCACAGGTAATCTAGATGTTCAGTGGCTGAGAGATCATTACCAGCTCTTTTTTCCCTGACCAAAAGAATGCTGGACTGATTTCTCAGGATTGTCTATTTTGGTTGCCAAGAAACATAACTCATTGGTCTGACCTACACAATGCTGTATAATGAGGTCGTTGGTTTAAGAAGTGGTAGAATAGATGATATCATTTCAGCCTACAGGAATACAATCATATTTTGAATGTATACCTGTGGAAAAACCAATAGAACGGGGGGGGGGGGGGAACCAAACCAAGGGGAAATTTTGGCCAGTTGGAGAAACCTTGCCACCTTCATGGGTTTCCCACCTCTGAACTAGAGTATGTGTCTGTGTGTCAAAAGATGTTTTGTTAAAAGGTAGGTAGAGTATGTGTTTTGCACTGTGTGCTAAAATCCACAGTACCTTTCCTGTACAGTATGTGAAGGCACAAGACCTGAAACATTTCAGTGGAGATGGCAACTTAAACATCAGGACTATGAGTGAATGGATGAATAGGTTATGTCTATGGACAATATGGACAAAGGGACATGGTGGCTCAGCGGGTAAGGCGCCAGGCTTGTCGATCGGAAGATCGCAAGTTCGGAGGTTCGAATCCCTAGCCCCGCATGACGGAGTGAGCTCCCGCACTCGCCCCAGCTCTTGCCAAACTAGCAATTCGAAAGCATGCAAATGCAAGTAGATAAATAGGTACCACTTCGGTGGGATGGTAACAGCGTTCCGCGCATGTCATGCCAGCCACATGACCACGGAAGTGTCTTTGGACAATGCTGGCTCTTCGGCTAACAAACGGAGATGAGCACCGGCCCCTAGAGTCGGACACGACTGTACAAATGTGCGGGGGGAACCTTTACCTTTACTTTTTATGGGACTGTTCAGGCACTATATATGACACCTGGCAGTTTTGACCTCAGGTGTAGTCTTTTGCACGTATACATTTGTGTATACGTGCCTGTCTATGTTGGAGCAGCAGAATAACCTGCTACTGTATGTCCTTTCCAATAGATCAGATTGTTCTCAAAGAAGATGTGAAAACACTTCAAATCCACATTGTGAAATGGTGAACATAAAACATTTGTGTTGTGTAGATTTCCTCATAAAAATGTATGTATTGTATTACGGTGTGATTGCAAAGGATGGTAAATAGGTAGATATTTCACACTGCTGCCTATTGGGGTGTTTCTGTTTGAAGACTTAGACTTGCAATGCATTGTAAATCACATCATTTCACTCAGCCTCCCTACTGTTAAAATGAATTCAGAATTTAGCTTGAATATAACAATTCCATTTAGACATTGAGAACGCAGACAGAGTTATGTTGGGACTGGGACAAAGGGGGACCATTTGGGGTTCACATTCAACAAATCTCCCGCAAATATATAGGATAGACAGAAAAAACAGTTGTGGCGGCAGAAGAACAATGGAGATTTTCAAGGGTTTTCTTTTCTAGTTTTTATGACTCAGGACAACTACTGGGAATTCTGAACTGCTCTGTAGTTTTTGGGAAGATCAGTAATTGTTTGTATCTTTGATTTATATGGTCCTCTATTCCTGAAGTTTCTGAGTAGCTTACAAATAACAACTTAATGTTTAAAAAATCAGTAACATAAAAAAATAAAGTGCTGATGTATCACCATTTGGGCAGCAGAAGCTTCAGACATACCCAAATGTTTTTCATGGTTCTTTGAAGATATAGTAAGTAGGAATATCTGGGAGTAGGTTATAATTAGGAAAAATATAAATATAACATGTAATGTGAATTAGGAAAAAAATTAACTATTACCAATGAAGATTAACCTTTTGGTTAGTCATTGCAAGGCAACAGTTGCCCTGCATACAGCAACGTGTATAATTTTAAGATGATTATTTATTGTTAAGGTTGTTCGTAGTCTGGGTTGTCACATTTTATTTCATGTTTTAACTGTTTCAATTGTATATTTCGATATTGTAAGCCACCCAGTGTCTATTGGTGGCCATAATAATAATAATAGGTTTTCAGAATCAGGTATAGGGACAATCATGATTGCTAACATTACTATAGAGACAATGAATAGAGCCTCTATTTTTCGATGGAACGAAATAGAGTCTTCACGTGTGATATTTGCTGAAGTTTAGCTGCCAAGACAGGACAAAATCAGGTAAAAGCAAGGGGAGAAACAGACAGACAGACATGAACAACAGGCAAGAAAAAAAGGACAAAGGACTTAATAACAACAATGAATATTATCAACATATGAAAATGTTGCCTCTGGAAATAATGCTATGGGTAATTAATATGGACACTCCCAAAAGAAGTAAAAAGGTAAAGGTTCCCCCCGCACATTTGTGCAGTCGTTGTCCTGACTTCGAGTGAAGGAAAAACATGCTGAGGCTGGGAGTTGAAGCTCTAATGTTTATTGTCCTACTCTCCTTGACAGAATCCAGCTAAACTAACATGAACTGGTAATGCTCAGAGAAAGAGTCCAAGAAATCAGGGCGGGGCCTTCTTTAGCCTCTTGGGAGGAAAGCAAAGTGATACAGTACTACGCATGCATTTCTCCCCCTGGAGGGAGCCCCCTCCTTCTCTGCCAGTTATCTCCCTAACAGTCGTGTCCGACTCTAGGGGCCGGTGCTCATCTCCGTTTGTTAGCCGAAGAGCCAGCATTGTCCAAAGAAACTTCCGTGGTCATGTGGCTGGCATGACGCATGCGGAACGCTGTTACCATCCCACAGAAGTGGTACTTGTTTATCTACTTGCATTTGCATGCTTTCGAATTGCTAGGTTGGCAAGAGCTGGGGCTAGTGCGGGAGCTCACTCCGTCATGTGGGACTAGGGATTCGAACCTCCGAACTTGCGATCTTCCGATCGACAAGCCTGGCGTCTTACCCGCTGAGCCACCATGCCCCTTCCCAAAAGGAGTGGCCTTTGGTTAATCCTTTTATAACAACAGAATAGAAATAACAAATAAGACACCAGGTGACCCTTCCTCTATACTGCACCATAAAAGAAACAATTTGGTGGGCAGGGATAATGTATCCAACACTGTGGAAACTGTGTATATTTCCAGAAGAATGTCCAGACCTACAGAGAGATGAATCTCCAAGACCTATACATATTGTTTGAAGAACTTTCAAAATGACTCAGAAAGATTCCAGTCTCACTGTTATTTTAGTTCGTTGGAGAAGCTGAAAATGGGATGGCTCTGTACAACCAGGGAAAACAAAACTCAGAGGAAGAAGCCCATGTCATGAAGAAATAGACTTCATTGCAGTAGCTTTGACATAAATTGCAGTGCACCTCTAAATGATACAGCAACATCTGTAGCTGCTTGGCCAATTTATCTGCTTCCTCCCACAGGTGTTTTTTTTAAAAACAGTTTTCTCCTCTCATTCTTCAGATATGATCATTAATAACAGTTCTGCTATCAGTGCATTGTTGACAGTTTGCTGTGAAATGTAAGTTAAAGGTTCCCCCCGCACATTTGTGCAGTCGTGTCTGACTCTGGGGGCCGGTGCTCATCTCCGTTTGTTAGCCAAAGAGCCAGCGTTGTCCGAAGACACTTCCGTGGTCATGTGGCTGGCATGACGCGCACGGAACGCTGTTACCATCCCACCGAAGTGGTACCTATTCCTCTACTTGCATTTGCATGCTTTCGAATTGCTAGGTTGGCAAGAGCTGGGGCGAGTGCGGGAGCTCACTCTGCACGCAGGGCTAGGGATTCGAACCTCCGAACTTGCGATCTTCTGATCAACAAGCCTGGAGTCTTACCTGCTGAGCCACCACGCCCCTTATGTAAGTTAAGAAATGTAAGTTAAGAGGAGTATTTTTCAGCTTTATTACAGCTTCATTGGCCTTGGAAATTAGGAATAATAAAAGCCAAACAAACAAAAAATTGCATGCTAACGACAACAGAGACAAGATAGAATTCATAAGAGGGGCTTTTCACAGATGGATGACAGTTGCAAATACATTAAGATTTGGAAGAAGCAGTTTGTTGGCAATGCCGAATGAAAGGATTCCCAGGAGTGTGAGCTTATGCTTGGTGTTTGGGGTCGTGGAGAGTGGGTTATAAGCAACTCTGGATGCTGTTGAATAAGTTACAAGCTCTCTGATTAAAATAGAAAGGATGCAAATAAAACTCCACATTCTGTTGTCAGAATGAAAGCAGGGAAGGCACAGATTGCAGATGCAACCTTAATCTGTAGGCATTGTGTTAGTATTTAAAGGTCCTGATTAATAATAATAACTATATTAAAGCATATTATTTAAATCCTAATGCTATCACCCAAACTTTAACTCCTCCTGAAATCTGCAATAAAGTACAAGCTCATTTGCTAAAATGTCTGACTTGCTTATAGTTGATATTGAGATAAGAAGTGGTACTCCAATACAACATTATCTGACTAATTTCAGCAACTCATATTTGCATTCTTCCCTAACCATTGTCCTCTGGATGAGTTGAACCATTTCACATTGTCCTTCTGGGTAGTTTCCCAGGTAACTGGGCACAGAAGGGAATCTTTGGCTGCATCCAGAAAGACAGTTCTGCTCTTCTTATCTGGCTCAGAATTGATGAAGTAGAAAGCAAAACGTCTATCTCTACACAGAAAACATTAAGCAAATATTTTTTTTTGTAATTTTAAGAAATGTAATGTTATTCCATCGCCATTAAATTGGCTGCCACTTTTGAGGGTGGGAAATATCTGAATGTAAAGACATCACATGTTTTATTTCAGCAGCACTCACTCAGCTGTCATAATGTCTAATTTCATGCTGTGGGTGGATCAATTTAGACTATCTGGTTAGGACTGATGGTCATACAAACAGGAAATCATGACAAGAGAGGCCTTTTATTTTATTGGAATAATACAATTACAAAAAGAAAAAAGAAAAAAGAAAACAAAATGTGAATACAAATAAAATAAAACAAGATATTAAAAACAGTTGTTTTTGGTAGCTTGTATGAAAATGTCTTTCCAGGAGCACATGATAATCTTTTTTGGTATGAGTTCAAACATGGTTAATGCAAAGTTCTTTAAAAATGATCAAATTCCAAAATTTTGGAATGCAATTTAGAAACATTTTAAATCTTAACTTCCTTCCAAGAACCTGGGTCACCATAGTAAGAATATTGAATCAGTAAGAGGCTACTAAGGGGCATGGCCAAACATATGTACTAATGTAACTTCATATTTATTACATCTCCAACATAAGAAGGTCAAGAACCAACCTTTTTCAAACTTCCATTCAAATCCAAAAGATTTGAAAAAGAATTATTTGATGAATTATCCTTATTTTGAGATAATTGTCAATAAAATATTTGTATAACTTCTAAACAAATATTTCTCTAAAACATTCAAAATCATAATGAAAGTGAAATCATGCTTCTGGTCCAGGCAAAGAGAATAACAAATGCTTTAACTGAAATTCAGCTATTTGGGGCAAATACTTTTTGTCATGTATAGTCGAAGGCTTTCACAGCCAGAATCCGATGGTTGTTGTGGGTTTTCCGGGCTGTGTGGCCGTGTTCTGCCAGAAACACAGCCCGGAAAACCCACAACAACCAACTTTTTGTAATCTTTCTAAAGCAAATTATACTTTTAAAATCAATTAACTGGTTAGCTGATTAAGGGTAACCCATCATTTTACAACAAAGATCATTCCAAAGGGTCAATTTCTCATGAGAATAAGAATCAATTTTTAATTTCTTACCCAACATTGTGCCGTTTGGTCTGAACACCTTTAGTACTGAATATTCTACAAGTACATGTAGAGAGCAGTCTACATAGAGAAAGCATAGGAAAAACATAAGTGAGATGAATACCCATGGTTCATAGCTGAATTATACCCATGGTACACAATTCTGATTGGTTAATATGGGCTAGGCAACTCTTCAGCTTATAATATTCTACTCCTACACCAAGAACCAAGCACTTGTCAAGATTTTGGAGGTGACAAGGAATAGCTCTTCAGTCTAGCCCATAATGGTACATAATCAATGTCATGTTCATCTGAGTATTCTACGAGATTAACAGATTTGCCCAATGGCTTTTTGTTTTTGTTTTTGTTTAACTTTTCATTTGAAAGTTGGAACTTTGAAAGAGAGAAATTGGGAGTTTATCTGAACAATTTATATGGCTGCCCATCTCATTCTCATGACCGTGATTGACTATTTGTATTCAAATTTAACCACTAATTTAACTTAACTTAATAAATATCAATCCTTAGGTCATAAGAAGTTGCATTAGAGAATGTAAAATATTCAAATCCACGAAATAATTATCCCAAAATATTTAATAGAATCTGAAAACAAAAGCTATTTTTGCATATTTGCATAGAAATGTTTTTGCTAATTTATTTAGATTGATTCCCATTTATTGTTTATCAAGATTTTTACCATATTGCTAGATAGTAGAGAGCACTGATAATCATTATAAAGGTAAAAATATTATCCTCATGAGAAGACTGTCTGTCACATTATAGAATAGACGACTGATTAGGCATCCTCAGATCAGGAACAGTGTGTTCTAGCATAGCTGTCAAGCAGTTTGCAGAGCTATTTTGAGTTCAGTCCATGGATGTCCATGGATGTACAAGAAACATCCATATTTCAAGAAAAAAGACAGGCAGTGTTTTCAGCTCCTAGATGAACTGTCTGAAAATATTTTTTCAGTGTTAATAGTATCAGCAGTATTACCGAACATACAAAAATTTCTACCTACAGATTCTAAATAATGCATCTTACGTAGTTTGGCTTCAGAAGCAAAAGGTAGGGTATAGTGTTTGTGTCTGCAGGTTAATATTTAAAAATGTGGTTTCTCAAGAATGTTGTTATTGGGAGGAAATAGACTGGTTCCAGGTTGGCAAAGAAGTGAGACAAGGCTGCATACTCTCCCCTTATTTATTCAACTTACATGCAGAATATATATTGAGGGAAGCAGGATTGGAAGAAAACGAATGTGGTTTTAAAATTGGAGGAAGAAACATCAACAACCTGTGCTATACTGATGATACTAATCTAATAACTGAAAATACAAATAATCCACAAGCTCTAATAATGAAAGTCAAGGAGCACAGTGTAAAGGGAGACTAAGATTAAATATAAAGAAGAGTAAAATCATGACAACAGGTACAGTAACCAGCCTTAACATTGACAATTGTTGTTTTGGTTGTTTCACAATCTTACTTTTATTCTGGTAGATGCTCACATTTGTTTGAATTACAAGCCAATGTTTTAGAAACTAAAGACTACACATTTCTATGATGACAACAACAACAACAACCCTGCAAGGCTGGAAGAACACACATTCTCCATCAATTATATAAATTTCTTCATAAGAATATAAATTAACTTTTTCTATATTTGAACAATTTAAAAATTTGGGGCATATATACTAGTTGATTAATTTCCTTTTTTATTATAAATCATCTTAAATGTGATATATTATATAAATAAGGCTTATTTCTGTGGAATCTTTTTCTCCTTTTTTCTTTTTGCAGATAAATATATTAAAATGTATATACTGCTTTCTGAAGACACAAAACATTTCACATAGTACTATAGCTTGTTAAAGGAATAGCAGGGTTAGATTCTTCTAATAAAACAACAAAGTTTTGTGCCACATTCTTATAAAACAAACTTGGATTGGGCTTCCAGGTGGAGAAAATGGCGGACTAACATGTTCCCGAACAGCAGGGATGACACCAAGGCAGAGACCGGTGCCTGGGTGGTGAGCACAGACCAGTGGAGCTTTTCCGGATAAGGAGAAGCTGTGAGATCACCCACTTGTGCTTCAGAAGGCAGCTCCTCACGAGGGAACTGGCAGGAACTGGAGAATCCTGCATGTGACTTGCTAGTAGAGCACTGAGGAGCCATGGAAGAAAAAAACAAGCTCATAGCTTCAAGCAGAGCCTGCTAAAGGACCCTGGGTTTGCCCAAAACTCCACTATCTAGTGCAGTTTTGGAACAGAAAAATTATAAAAGTTATAGAGATCTTCTAAGCAGCAGAGTACCTAAACCACCCGGTGAGTGTTCCTTCATTCCATGAGTGGGATTAAAAGTAAAGAAATAACTTTATGGACTTTAAAAGAATCAATAGCAAATGTCTATGAAGGTTCTCAGTCATCCAGGTGGAATTGTCTGTAGCTTGAATCATGTCAACTGGATTTCTATTTTCTTAATGGAAACGTTTCGCTCCTTATCCAAGGGGCTTCTTCAGTCTGAGCAAAGTTGGTAAGGGTTACCAACCCTTACCAACTTTGCTCAGACTGAAGAAGCCCCTTGGATAAGGAGCGAAACGTTTCCATTAAGAAAATAGAAATCCAGTTGACATGATTCAAGCTACAGACAATCAATAGCAAAAAGCTTGCCAAGAGTTTCAACTACAAAAGTTTAAAATGGATTAAGGGGACAGTTGAATTTGGATTATTGTTTATTTTAAAGTACTTTGAAGTTAATTAAATAAATAATACATGCTTCTGTGTGAAAGAGGATTGTTTAAACTTGCTAAGAAGGGCAATTGGCTGATTTAGTTAAAGAAATAAGGAGACTGGTTGTGAAAGATCATATGACTATAGAACTACAGAGTGCCAAAAGGGACTAAAGCAGAGCTTTCCAAACTGTGTGTCGTGACACAAAAGTGTGTCGCCACACCACCCGGAAGCGGGCTCATCTGACCATCCTTCCCGGAGCTGCTGGGGCCGGATGGAGCGGTGGGGGACTCGGAATCACTCCTTCCAGCGGGCGCTCCAAGCCCAGCTGTTCAGGCATCGATCAAGGATCGACCAGGCCTGGGGACAGGGCTGGCCGAGGGGCTCGGCGGGAAGATGGGTCCCTGTTGCCTGAGACATCCTCACACATCCTCCCCCCCTCCCCCCACAATATGGCAGCAATAACAGGCAGGGCCCGAAAGAGAAGGAAAGCCCAAGAAAGAGCGGGGATCCTGCACTTTCCACTCTCCAGAAGAGCGTTCCGCACTTGGATCCATTTCTGCCAGAGCCTTCGCGGCAGGTGGTGGTCGCTGTGGTTGTTATTGCTGCCATATCGCGGGGGGAGGGGGAGAGGATGTGTGAGGATGTCTCAGGCAACAGGGACCCGTCTTCCCTCTTCCCCCCTGAGCCCCTCGGCCAGCCCTGCCCCCGGGCCTGATCGATCCTTGATCGATGGCCGAACAGCTGGGCTTGGAGCGCCCGCTGGAAGGAGTGACGATGCCGAGTCCCCCACTGCTCCATCCGGCCCCAGCAGCTCCAGGAAGGATGGTCAGATGAGCCCGCTTCAGGCGACCCCCTGCCTGCCCGCCCGCCTGCCTCTCAGCCGCCTGCCCGCCAGCGCAGCATCTTACCTTCTCTGACGAAGTGCGGTGGAAGCCGGGCAGGCACCGGTGAGGCGCTCCTCATGCTGCGCTCCCGCTGGCGGCTCCTCTGCTTCTGCCCCGTCCCCGCCGCCCACGCTGGGTCTCCCCGGAGCACCGGGAGCCCTCTTGTTAGGCCGGAGCCGCCAGCAGGCTCCCTCGGCTCGGCTCTCGCGAGCCGCGCGTCAGACCGCCGCCATCTTCCACTTGTAGGTGATGGGAGGAAGCGGTGGGCCAGGCCACCTGTCCGCTCGCCCAGTCCCGCCTCTGCCTGGCTGGGGCTGCCGCCAACGGAAAGGGGGAGCCAGAGACGCAGACGGCGTGGGGGCCATGAGAGGCGGGCAGCGGAGCCACCTCCCCGTCCCTTTCTCGGCTTTCAGGCCGATGGCACTTCTCGGGAGGGAAAAGCCATGTCTCCGGCCACCGCACTTCGTGGTCCCTGCACCCCCCCCAGTGCGGCAGCCTAGTCGCGTCCCTGCACCCTCCCCCCAGTTGCAGCCCTACCGGGCTGCTAACTTACCTGGCTTCTGCGGCGAGAGCTGAAGAGCTGGGTTCAGAGCAGGGACCTGTCGGCGTGGCAAGGGATGGGCGGGGCTCCACGTGGTGCATGGCCTCCTCTTCCGGGTTCCCCTGCGACACACCTGGGCCCTTGCCGCGACACAGAAATGTGTCGCGACACACAGTTTGGAAAGCTCTGATCTACAATTACATACAATACAATACATACAATACAAGACTGGGGGGCCGGGGGGCGGGATTTGGAGCCGGCAGCCAATCACGTGGGGTGGGGTTTGGACCCGGGAGCCAATCACGTGTGCTGGGGGCAGGGTTTGGAGCCGGGAGCCAATCACATGGGCTGGGGGGTGGGGTTTGGAGCCGGCAGCCAATCACATGGGCCGGGGGTGGGGTTTGGAGCCGGCAGCCAATCACGTGGGCCGGGGGCAGGGTTTTGAGCCGGGAGCCAATCACATGGTCCGGGGGGCGGGGTTTGGAGCCGGCAGCCAATCACATGGGCCGGGGGCGGGGTTTGGAGCCGGCAGCCAATCACGTGGGCCGGGGGCGGGGACTCCTCATTAGTGTGTCACGAAATTATGCATGGCTAAAAGGCGTGTCACCAACATGAAAAGTTTGGAAAGGCCTGGACTAAAGAGTTAAGGATATATATATAGAGAGAGAAAATAAATCCTCTCTCTTATATTTCCCTTTCTGAATTACAATTTTAAAAAGAAAAATGAAAATGGCCACTACCAGAAAAGCAGTGAAAATTACAGAGGGGAGGAGAGGATCATTTACAGAGCAAATAAGGGATTATGCCAGACATTTTACAGAGGATGTAAAAGAACTGGGGAAGAATGTCACAGCATCAGTAACAGCATCAGTGACTGAATCTGAAACTGCATCAATAACTGCATCATTAAAAGAGATCTGGCTACACTTGAAGAGATAATGGAAGAAAGATTTGCAAATACGGAAGAAAAGATGAATAAAATATTTGAAGAATCTCTAATACAGATGAGTGGAGAGGTTAAACAAATTAAAGAGAAAATAGGAATTTTGGAAAATAACACAGAAATAGCCTAACATTGTTCCCCAAATGGCCAGCAAAATGCTACCTTCCCATTTGTGTTCCTCAATAAGTGAGAGAAAAATGTTTCCCTATCTACCATGTATATTCCGTAGAGGGCAGAAAATAAATGAAACGTATATGCCATATACAGCAAGTGGTTGTGATTTCTCAATATCCCATGGTGGGATTAATGATAATAAAGAATTATGATGACTTGGCCAATTCACACAAACAAGTGACAGAAGAGTAACTGCAGACCTACTTTTTCAGATTTTTTTTTTCTGTGAATGATAGTTTCACTATAAGTAAACTAGTAAGCAAAATGTTTCCAGGCAGTGAAATTGCTAAGAAATATGCATGAGCATGTACAATAGCCACTTCATCAACTCACTGGTATGGGCTTGTGAAAGATTTCTTCCACAGAGACAAATAACCACTTCATCTTCAATTAGCTCTCATTTATTATTTAAACAAATTTCTCGGTTGGTGCTTAGAGACAGAACTCGGGTGAGAGTATAGGACATGTGGTACATTGCAAGAAATTCATTCCTGTTTCAGACCCTGACATGTTGGCAGGTATGTGCATTAAGAGGTAAGATATCAGTGGTTCAAATCTGATTTCAACAATAAAACCCATTTACCAGAAGCAAACCAGGAAGGATGGTCCCTGCCACTCCATCTAGTCCACTGGATGCTCCCTTCCAGCCCTGGATTACTACTGTAGTTTTGGGATACAGATGGTTTTTTTTTAATCTCAGGTGAGATTGAGATTGGTCTATTTATTTATTTATTTAATTTTTATCCCGCCTTTATTATTTTTATAAATAACACAAGGCGGCGAACTCCTTCCTCCTCCTCTTTTCCCCACAACAGCAACCCTGTGAGGTGAGTTGGGCTGAGAGAGAGCGACTGGCCCAAGGTCACCCAGCCGGCTTTCCTGCCTGAGGCGGGACTAGAACTCTCAGTCTCCTGGTTTCTAGCCCAGCACCTTAACCACTAGACCAAACTATCTCCCAAAGAGGGGAAGAAGGATTAACACCTTTACAGTAGTCACATACTTCTTACTCTACTTAACCAGAAGCATGTGACTAGGTTACACTACTGAAATTATTTCACTTTTTGCTTTTTTACCTTTCAGTCAGTAGAAAGGCAGCACAGCTTTTGAGACTCCTGCTCTGCCAAGAAAAAAAATCCTAAGATTTCCAAGGTGTATTTGTAGGTGGGACACCCCTCACCCCAATCATCACTGTTTCAGCCAATTTGGGACAACTGGCTTGTAAGCAACACAACACCACTCAGGTGCTTTTTTTTTAATTAGACAAGCAAAACAAGGAAAACTTAAACAGCACAATGATTTATGTATTTGACGCACCATTTGACAGTATTCCATCACTTCAATGCACTGATCAGCAGCAATATGCAAAGCTATTCAGTTGTCATGTTCTTAGGCCAGGCATAAAGCAAGTGCCTCTTTCTGCAAATGCAGGCTGTATCAAAGTACTGTACAGTATAAATATGCACATAAACAATTAAACCTCAGAGAAACAAGTTACAAATTTAAACATGCAAAATCAAGCATTTTTTAAATAGCACTGATTTAAATATTGTATTGTTATTGTTATTGTATTGTTGTGGCACCACCTCTCCAAAAAAATCTGGGTCACAGCTGAACAAAAAGCAGCTGGGTGAGAAAGTAATGTAAAAGAGAGAAATTGCAAACAGGGGATCAGTGTTCGCATTTACTTCACCATTACTTTCCCCTGCACCTCTTCTTGGATCACTCAAAAACTAAAGTTGGCAATTCAAGAGGTATGAAGCGGAGAAGCAGCAAGCAGAGGAAGGATTAAATAACTGTTGTTCGTCCTATTGCTCCCCCCACCCCTAAATCTTTTCAGTTCTTTGTTGGCATCTTACATTCTCACAGGTAAAATGTGTTGTTGCCAAATATCTATTTTAGCTTTAGATTGACTTTACATTGGTTAAGAAGACTCCAAAAGATTGTTTCAACTCTGTAATTCTTGCATGTGAGATTTCTGTGAATAGAGCTAAAGTTCACTCTGAGTAATCTTAAGTTGTTGGTGTTCTCATTTGAAATCTTGCCAAATTTTGGATGAAGACATTGAAATCTTATGAGAACACTACTATAAAGTGTTTCACTCCTAACTTTATGTAGGAGAAAAGTACCATTCATACATATAGTCCTCGACTTACGACCATTTGTTCAGCGACCGTTCAAAGTTATGATGGCACTGAACAAATGATGGTTATGACTGTTCCTTGGAGTTCCAGCTGTCCCAGCACCCCCGCAGTCATGTGATTGCGATCTGGCGCTTGGCAACTGGCTCACACTTACGACCAGTTGCAGCACTCCACGATCATGTGATTGCCATTTGCAACCTTCCCTGCTGGCTTCCCCAGAAAGTCAATGGGGAAGCGGGCAGGGAAGGTCACAAGTCACTGGGGTAAGTCTCTCCCAACTGACTTGGTTGTGGGAAGGTGGCAGGAAGTTGCCTCGCCTAACGACCATGGGATTCGGTTAATGATGGCAACTGGGACTGCAGGGATTGCTGTCGCTAAGTGATGCAGTCACACTTTACAACTGCATTGCTTAGCGATGGAAATTCCAGTACCAATTGCTGTCGTGAATCAAGGACTACCTGTAACTTTATACCATTATTAGGTCTCTCCTTACTCTTCTTTCCTCTAAGCTAAAAAGCACCAAGTGCTGTAATCTTTCCTCATTGGGGACTTGCTTTGTTTTTTTGCCCCCTATAATGTGGCTTATATGGTGGCTGGAACAACACAAAGTATTCCTCCAGGCAATCCCAATTTTCCTTAATTTCTTAAAAGAATGACTGTCCCAACCACAAGAACTGAAACACTGAATCCATGCTTAGTCAGAACATTAAAGATTATTCAATTTATATACAGAATGCAAAGTAACTGCTTGTTAAAGCAAGGAAGTTTTCAGAGTATTTGCCTTTTGCTGTAAAAAAGAGGAAAAAGAAAAGAAGACGACCCAGTCTTCAAGCAGTCTTCAGATTGACCGCTCTTACTTTATTATGATATACAGTAATTGTTTGTGGATGATAATCCAGTTCATCAAAGAGATGGAGTTCAATTCTGAGTAAATGTCTGTATTTCAACTTCTTGACTTTTTGTGTGTGTTGCTGCTTAAAATTGGGGATGGGGGTGGGGGGTGGAAGAGAAGTAGCCATCATCTCTATTCTGCTTAAAGTATTGTGGAGAGGGAACAGCAGCATCGTACTGCTACTCTATTAAAAATAATTCATTTGTCAACTTTTTTTCTAATCCTTACTTTTTTCAGGGATTTTTCCCCTCGAGCGATATGCTGCCATATTTATGTGACAAATGCGGAAGCTGCATCAGAGCCTCATTCAATGTTTTCTCTGGGCATTACAGTTGCCTACATTGCAAACCCATGCATCTGACAGTAAGGTTTTAAAATCAGGAGCGAGATGGCACTCTTCCTGTGCAAACCCATTACGTGGCCCCTTTTATAGTAGAGAAAACAGTGAGCTCACTGAAGCTGTCCTTTTTTATCCCTATAATCTCATCTTCTACTTCTTCATGAATAGGATTTCATCCCTTTTTGTCTCTGTGTCTATTTTTACAGGACTTGATAGCTTAGATACAGTAATTACAACAACTCATCTGGCTTGCTCAAGGTGTTTTGCTTAACAGCTGTTATGGCCTTTTCCTGGAGGTAGATATTGTCATCTACCTTCAAGATCCAGCACGTGTTCCCTTCAGAACCTGCCCAGAAAGTAGGTTCAAGTTGCCAAGACAGCTGGTTCACCTGGCCAACTTCAGAAGTCTGCTATTGATATGATGCCACTTGAAGGAGCATCAGAAAAAAATTCTATCTGCAGCAGAAAAAGCAAGTGGAATAAAGGAGCTTGCTAGACACTAATCTATAAGGGTATTCTAGAGCAATGGGCATCATGCATAACCTTTCCCCTTTTATTACTGCTGCGTTCTTCATACCCACTAATGGTACAGAATCCTACCATACTTCTGAGATTCCAGTACACATTAACATCGGCAGAGTGAGCACCCTCCAGGGCTCTTTAATTAAACAATGCCATCTCATACAGTTAGGACTGGCTTATGTTTTGAAGTGAAAAAAGACTACCATATTAGCCTTCTCCAACTTAGCACCTGAACTAAGACTCCCATCTCTGGTACCTGGCCACATTTCACATTATTTGTAAGATACTTGGTTGGGAAAAGCTCATCTAAAGAGAAAAAAAATCCTAAAACCCTTCATTTCCAAATTTCACATTACCTAGCACACCACTGAAAGGAGCAATGCTACTTAGGGGGAAAAACCATCTGACTCTGCTTTTGCATGGATACCCCTTAAATAGGGCAGTAGCTGCTAAGAAAAAGTTGGGTGGAAAGGGAGACTATGGAAGAAAGTGAATAGCTGTTGTGGAAACCCTTAGAGACAGGCCTATGGAATGGAGATAAAAATGTGATTAAAAGAGATGGGCTGAGAAAGACCACCCAGAAGCTGCAACTGGTCCAGAATTTTCACAAGGTAAAAAGAAAAATAGAATTGCCAGTTCTGGGTGTTTAGGGGTGTTTCCAAGTAAAACTTTTGGCATGCATTTGTCCTGCTCCATCGATAGACTATTATTTATTTATTTATTTCATTTGGCTTATATGGCCGCCCATCTCATACAATGACTCTAAGCGGCTCATAACAATCCATAAAACATAGTTAAAAACATACCCTTCCGCCAGGCGCCAGACCAAACATCCTTATAGCTCAGCCCCCCATCCTAGCCCAATGCTTGGGGGAAGAGCCAGGTCTTCACAGCCCCCCAGAAGGCTAAAAGGGTAGGGTTCCTCTGATCTCCGATGGGACGCTGTTCCAAAGGGCTGGGGTGGCCATCAAGAAGGCACGCCTCCGAGGTCCCATCAGGTGGCAACATTTAAGGGAGGGGACCTGGAGCACACCCACCCTATCGAACCTAGTAGGACAGGCAGATACTCCCAGGGAGAGGCAGTCGTGCAACTAACCTGGCCCTGTGCCATGTAGGATTTAAAGGTGGTAACCAGCACCTTGAATTGCACCCAGAAAGCAACTGGAAGCCAGTGCAGCTCACACAGCAGTGGTGTTACTCGGGTGAGCTGCAGGACACCCAACACTGCACATGCCGCTGCATTCTGGACCAGTTGCAGCTTCCGGATGGTCTTCAAGGGCAGCCCCATGTAGAGTGCACTGCAGTAATCCAAATGGGAGGTGACTAAGGTATGGGTGACTGTGAGCAAGGCCTCCCGGTCCAGGAATGGGCGCAATTGGTGCACAAGACAGATTTGTGCAAAGGCCCCCCTGGCCACAGCTGCCACGTGCTCTTCCAGCAGGAGCCGTGAGTCCAAGAGGACCCCCAAATTGTGCACCAGATCTGTGCGGGAGAGTGTTACCCTGTCCCAGTTTTATGGGGCATATAGATACCAGCACTTCCACTTGTAACTCTCCCCTGTCTTTCTACCTGTCTAAGCGAAGACTGAAGAGCTGCACTGTATTTATTTATTTGGTAGCATTAGACACCATCCGCTTAAGAGCTTCCCAGATCCTAAGGATTTCCAGACTAGAGGTTCCTAGTTATGCTCATTCTTAACCTTTTTACTCCTATTCTTCACATATCATTCCATGAACCATAGATTAAGTTAACTTGTATTTCCTTGAAGATGAAAAATGGCTGAATGTGGAGTTGACACAAATGCATGATGAATATACTTCTATGCTATTCATATTGATCTTGAACTTATGCTACCTTCATTCTATTTTTAAAAATAATTATAGCTGTCACTATTCAAACCACTTCCATATAGCCATGCTTTCTAGCTGCAAGAGATTTTCAGATGCATTCTGGCTCAGTAGTTTATCCTTTTTTTTTTTAAAGGTTCCCCCTGCACATTTGTGCAGTCGTGTCCAACTCTAGGGGGCGGTGCTCATCTCCATTTGTTAGCCAAAGAGCCAGCGTTGTCCAAAGACGCTTCCACGGTCATGTGGCCGGCATGACGCACGCGGAACGCTATTACCTTCCCACCGAAGTGGTACCTATTCCTCTACTTGCATTTGCATGCTTTCAAATTGCTAGGTTGGCAAGAGCTGGAGCTAGTGCGGGAGCTCACTCCGTCACACGGGGCTAGGGATTCGAACCTCTGAACTTGCAACGTTCCGATCGACAAGCCTGGCGTCTTACCCACTGAGCCACCACGCCCCTGTTATCCTCTATATCCCAAGATAATACATATTTCTTATGGAAATATGGTGTTGTTGTTTTTGAAGTTTAGCTTTTGCTTCTTTCATATTTGAGAAAAAAATAAATTTGAAATGTCTGCCTATTTGAAAACTCAAAGGCACTTGTAACTTGAAGTATATTTGGAATTACTTCCTGAAAAAGAAAAGAGCCCTTACAATGCCATCACAGCTTTTAGACAGGTAATTAGATTCAAAGTGAGCTTTGCCCAAAAAAAATATTATTATTTTGCAGAATTCACAGGTTTTATCATTGCTATATTAATTGGGTGTAATTGCAGCTTGGGGTCTATATTCCATTTTGTATTTTCTAGTTGTATTACATTATTTATAAAATTTACCTGGCCACCCAACTCAACTTCGTGATTCTAGGTAGCTCATAACACAAAAACATGAAACACAATGTTTCATTTTTAAAAAAAATACTGCAGTATAACTGAGGCCCATGAAACTGTCATACAGTCAAAACATCATCCACGCCTTCAGTAGAATGCTGGATTGCAAGTAAATAATCCCCCCCTTGGGAGGTGAGGTGATCTTGCTAGGGAATAAACAGACTGTGAAAAGAGAACAGTATAAATCATTTCACATTATATCTCTTGGTGACTAAAAATGTCTATGCTACTGTCTTTGTGGAAAAACACAAGGATACCAGATAGGATTGGGGGGAGGGGGGAGACCTTGCAGTAATGGAGAAAAAATATATATGCATAGTACAATTAAGGAAAATACTGTGTTCAGATATATTTTTAAATCAAAAGGTGAGTAGCTATTATAAATCTGCATATAACATAAACGTGTGTGGATTTGTTAATGCTCATTTTGAGAGGAAAAGACTTCAGGTCAAAATTATATTAAGATTTAGAACTTATTACTGAATATCTCTGATGAATATAAGTTCTCTAGACTTCTGTAAGATTTTTTAAAAATGTCAACTGACTCAAAATAACTTTATCTAAATGTTACCATAATAATTGCCTTTGCTTCTTGCTAACACAGGAGTATCATGCAATGAAAAGTTGTGAAGAAGTCAGAATTCAGATGTGGGAGCCCCACAGTCTTCCCTCAAAATGATTTTGGATACATTGCTGGCTGGGGAAAGCCTCTGGCTACGAAGTCTGTACATGGGTCTGGATTAGGTGAATCCAAATAAACTCATATGAAGTTGAAGATATCATCCCAGGAGGAGGATGGAGAGCTCAGCTGCCTGGGTAAAAGAGGCTCCATCCATTTTTATGTGATGACTATTTTCACGTGTGTAATCCCTCACCGGCATCCCGGTTTTTTAAAGTGATGCCTCTATTTCCATTCGGTTCTCTTCTTCCTCGAGAAAACCTGTGTGATTGTTCTGAAGTCTAAAAGGCTTTTTGAGAGAAATACCATCTAGCCTTTTCTCTTCATTTTCATCAGCCTTTTCCTGAGCCCAGTGGGGCATACAGTCATGTTCAGTGTTGCTCCTAACATACCCAGGCAAATTTATATGAGCATCGTTCTGTCCTGTGGCATTCCTGCATGCTTGGCTGGAAATCAGCCTCATGCGGGAGCTGGCACCCATCTGAGCCTGGCTGCTGGTGCTCGGGGTCAAGTTTGTGAGGACAGAACCATAGTGAGAATTCCCACAAGGGACAGTCCTCTTCCAGTCCATGACGAAGTTCCATTTAGCCCATGTCTTCTTGAGCTCAGCCCGCACCTAGGGGAATAGAAAATGGCCAGATCAAAATGCCAGGAAGAAGCCAATGTTTTGAAAAGCTTATCTCACCTTCACTTGGAATTAAACTTTTCTTTTAATATTATATTTACAGCCAAATATACTGTACTCTACAACAGGAATTTGTAGTTTGCTAGCATAGCACAGTGGTTAGGGTATTGGATTGGGACTAGGGAGATCCAGGTTCATGCTTCCACTCAATAAAAAAATTATCTGGATGACTTCAGACCAGTTACTATCTCTTAGCCAATAATCCCACAGAGTTATTGTTGTGGATAAATTTGAAGAGGGCTATTCCTATATTTACTGACACGTTCTTTAGAGGAAAAATGGGATATAAATGTAATAAATACATTATAAGAAAAACAAGTAATAGGCAGTGAGTAGGGGACTACAACTGAATGGATGTGGAGCAGTAAGGTAAAGGTAAAGGTTCCCCCCGCACAGTTGTGCAGTCGTGTCCGACTCTAGGGGCCGGTGCTCATCTCCGTTTGTTAGCCAAAGAGCCAGCATTGTCTGAAGACGCTTCCACGGTCATGTGGCTGGCATGACGCAAGCAGAACGCTGTTACCTTCCCACCGAAGTGGTACCTATTCATCTACTTGTATTTGCATGCTTTCAAATTGCTAGGTTGGCAAGAGCTGGGACGAGTGCGGGAGTTCACTCCGTCACGCGGGGCTAGGGTCTCGAACCTCCAAACTTGCAATCTTCCGATCGACAAGCCTGGCGCCTTACCCGCTGAGCCACCACACCCCCGTGTGGAGCAGTAGTACAGCATATATAATGGAAGGACAAGGAGCCACTCAGAACACAAGCTTTGCTGACAGAACAGCACATTGTTTTCAGTTCTCTCTCCACTGCTATGAGGATTAGAATTATTTTTAAGCAAAACAGAGATGTCCCAAAATAAAAGTTATATACTGGTCCTAGTTATTGTGAAAAACTACCTGCCTTCAGAAGAATAAATTTTTGCATTCTGTGTAAATACTAAGATTGAAACCTAGTGCATCAGTCAGACCTCTCAACTTCCTCCGTATACCAAAAATAAATCTGAAGAGATAATTAATCAAGTGAACAGGTATACTAAAAGTGAGAGCTGAATCATAAGCGAGATTCTGATGCATACTTTTGCATCCCACTCATCCTTACACTTGGCCACTCAGTTAAGATGGACACCATTGATCTTTTATTACTTAAATTGGTTGGGGTTTTTTCTTTTTTCTTTTTGTAAGACAGGATCCAATAGTGTCTTAATTACAAAACATGCTACTGCCTTCCATGGCAACATTTCATAGGTATATTTCATATTTTATATCTTAGAGTTTTATGTATATTTATATTTTTATAATGAATCTGTTTTAATGATATTTTAACTTTTTATTGTCTTAATTCACTTGTAAACTGCCCAGAGTCGTTTGTCGAGATGGGCGGTGAAGAAATGTGAGAAATAAATAAATAAATAAATGCTATGAATCAGGGCAACCCTTATAATCTTCCTCTCATGCAGGGAAAGTTCCAGTTGACATTAATCAAATATAATTTGCACTATGAAACTTTGTAACTAACCAATCCCATTGGTTTAAATAAATCTACTCTAAGCATGATGGGGCGTGGTGTCTCAGCGGGTAAGATGCCAGGCTTGTTGATCGGAAGATTGCAAGTTCGGAGGTTCGAATCCCTAGCCCCGCGTGACGGAGTGAGCTCCCGCACTCGCCCCAGCTCTTGCCAACCTAGCAATTCGTAAGCATGCAAATGCAAGTAGATGAATAGGTACCACTTCGGCGGGAAGGTAACAGCGTTCCGTGCGCGTCATGCCAGCCACATGACCGTGGAAGCGTCTTCGGACAACGCGGGCTTTTCGGCTAACAAATGGAGATGAGCACTGGCCCCTAGAGTTGGACACGACTACACAAATGTGCGGGGGGAACCTTTACCTTTTACTAACTGAGAAACACTGCCTTCAGGTGATGTTAGCTGCACAAGATACACCAGACCAAGAAATAAACTCTATGGAAGACTAAAGCAACTTTTATTAAGACGAACTATAGTAACAGAATCTTGCAAGTCTGATTATGCTTTACCGCCTCCCCCTCTTATAATCCTGCGGATTAGGGGGGTGTCTCCCTGAGATGATTTAACATGCCTTCTTCATAATTTGGGCTTAAGCTGTTTGTTTGCTTAATGTTTTCCTTCTCATTGCTTTGCTAATGGATCTCTCCTCTCTCAGTCAAGGTCATCCTCTTCACTCTCTACAGGTGCCCACTGATTTCACCTCTCTCATGTTGAGGATAGATAATAAATGTGCGGGGGCAACCTTTACCTTTAACCTTTTTTACTCTAAGCATGAGTAAATTTGGATTTAACACAGTTCCTGTAACCTGTACTGAACCTGTAGTTATTTGCTTCTTCAGACACATGCATGTGTATATACAAACTGCACCGCAGAAGAGAAATGACACGGTTGTTTCTGCTTACTGTTTTACAATTTATCTCAGGTAAATTAATATTTTCTGTAGTGAAGGGGAGGAAACATCCCTAGAGGTTCTGAAGTGAACGTTCAAATCTAAACCTGCCGTTCCAGATACTAGGCAGAGACTAGCAAACCCTGGGAAGCTCCAATGCTGAGCAACCAGTTGAGAGCAGAAAGGTTCTCTTCTCCTCCAGGTGAGCTTTCAAAAAAGGAGGGGACCAGATTCATTTTGCCTTTGCTCTTTTGTTGCCCTCCCAGGAGACTGTATTGGTTCCCCATCTGCCTTCAGCCAGATAAGAAATCCACCCCAATTTGGATAAGAGGTGGAGAATCAGAAAGAAATAGTCATCCATGGAAATGTGGAGATAGATGTGAACCTGGACTTTTTCCAGATTCATTTTGTGGATTGATCCAAGTTGTTTCCTTACTCCTGTTGTGTTCTACCTCTCTGTGTGTGTTTTTTTCTTTGTGAAAGTTAAAGCCTACAGGATCCTTGATATTTTCCTTTTCCCTTTCTTCCAATCAATTCGCTCCTTCATCTTAATCTACTGTACATAAATAAACGATGTGGATCTTTTGGGCTCAGCACTCTCATTTTGACAGTAAGTTTAGCCTACTGTACACCCCAGCCACTCTGCTAGCTACAGAAAGGATAGCCAGCTGAGAGCTGAGGTAGTTTTCCATGCACCTCTCCTTAAATAAAGGCACCCAGAGGAATTTTCTCTATAAAGAGAAAAGATTGGTGGGATGGTGCAACAGTAGGGGGTGTGGGGAAAGGATACAAACCCCACTTGAGAGAGCCAGAAGGGCAACCCACTGCATCCCCATGCATGAGTATGCAAATACCCCCCCCCCCATTGCACCCATTATTACTAGAAACTTACCTCTCCATTACAGTAGCAATAGATGATGGAAACAAAAAATCCCTGCAGGAGAAATTTAAAAAGGAATGTTATTATCATTACCTTGAACCATAAACTAAATGAATATATTTTTCTACAAATCTATACTTAAGAGTGGGTCAGATTTAGGGTTACAGTTAGGAATAGGGTTAGAGTTATGGTTAGCATTGTTATAAGGGCTAAATAAGGTTTAAAGAATTTAGATTATGAGCAGCATTAGGCATTATGGTTATTGTAGAAGTTATAGGTAAGTTATGGTTAAGGTCAGTGTTAAGGTTTATAGTTAGTATTAACATTAGGGTTAAGTTAAGTTACAGTTAGGCTTTAGTGGTAGTGTTAGGTTTGTGTAAGGTTTAAGGTTTGTTTAGTATTAGTTTTTATGGTTAATGTTAGCATTAGGGTTGAGTTAGGGTTAGGTTTGGCTCAGGTTAGAGTTAAGATTAGGTTGATAGGGTTAAGTAGATGTTTTGGTTAGGTTTAGGTTTAGAGCTAGAAGTATTGTGTATAGTTAGAGTAGTGTTGGGATTAGGGTTAGCCAAACTGTAATACTAACTAAACCTAGTGTTATAGGGTTAAGTTAGTATTACAGTTTGGCTAGGTTTAAAATAGTGTTAAGATAAGGTCTGGGTTAGGATAAAAATTAGTATTAGGGTTCATGTTTACTATTAGCAGTAGGGTTAGTATAAGTTAAGGTTAGTATCAGGTTTATGGTTAATTCTGCTGTTAGTGTTAAAAATAGTTTTAAGATTGATTTGGGAATCATGGCTTCATAATGTAAATTTAACATTTTCAATCTGTGGGTAACTGACTCCCATCACCCTGTCCACAGGGCTGGGTTTTGTTTTATTTTGGAATGTATCATGATCAAATATTAATACAAGAGCTTGCGAGAGATCTAAGATTGGTTTTGGCCTCACATGTGCCCTGAGGAAACCTGACTCAAAAAATTCTCTAGTATAATGGAAGCACATAGCCTCCCTCTTCTAGGAAAGAATGTGGATTTGCAGTGTGTTACGATGAGTCCTTAGATTTGCTTAAAGCCATAGCAAGGATAGAGCTTTATCTGTAAGGGGTGTTTTCTTAAGGATATCATTCCACTCTGTCATTCTAGAAATAAGTTTACAGTAATCTTTCAAGGACAGTACTGATTATTGGGTGAGGCAAGGGAAAATGTATGGAGGAAATGGAAGAAGAGATTCTGAAATGTAATGAAATAGGTGAACTTAATTAGCAGATTTTGATGGAGCATAGTATTTGCTCCAGGATTTGCTCCCCCCCCTCCCCCGTTCATGCAACAGAGATTGAAAGGCATTAAATGTTATGACATGGTCATGGTGTTGAAGCTGCATTTCATCTGCTCTGCTCCAAGGACTAAATTGTTTCATAAAGTAAGCTCAGTGCTTACCTCACACCTTTAATGCAAAAGCTCTTAAGTGCAAATACTGCTAAAGAATCTCGGACTGTCACACACATACAAAAGGGTTATACAAAAGCAAAATCCACGAATAAATGTTTTTTTAGGGCTTTCTTGTGCCAATCCCTTGAGAAAACCACAGAAGGATATTGTGGAGCTTTAGAAGCTAACAGATTTCTTATGGCATAAGATTTGAGAACTGCAGTCCATTTTGCTACAAATATATACCCACTCCTGTGGTCAAACATGGAAGATCAAAAGCTAGCTACATCTGGAGAATTATGGGAAACCTAGGGCTTACAATGGCTTCTCTCATGCAGCATCTTCAGCAGAAAAGAGGAATAAGAAACACTTGGAATCATCTCTGTACCTAATCTTATCCAGAGGATTTGGGGTTGCTTTTTAGAGTTGAAGAAATGTGTGCAGACTAAATTGCATGCTTACAATATAGATCTATTTTGCTTTTTAATCATTTCCTTGCACACGGCAGAATTTTGGAACACGCTATTCCTTTTCATTGTCAGCTATCTACTAGGTATCTCTTATTCTGCAGCAGGCCATATGGCAAAGGGCTACCCCCCGGGTTTCATAACTGAACATCAGAGTTGTTCTTAAATGATAAGGTAGTACCATGCCACCAGACCTGGAACGAGTTGAAGAAGAGTTCACAGTGCATCCGGATCTCCCAGCCTAATCCAGTGAATGTGTGAGGCAGGCACACAAAGACAATGTAATGCACACCAAAGACAAGGATCAGAATTAAAGTGGATTTTGCTAGTTTTCTGGAAGAGAATTAAGAGAAGTTATAATTATGAGACTGTCCCATGCAGTATAAGATGAGCATGACATAAATTGCAATATTACCACACTCAGACCCTTTAAAGCTTATGGTTGTTGTGGGTTTTCCGGGCTGTGTGGCCGTGTTCTGGCAGATTTGGTTCCTAACGTTTCGCCAGTCGCTGTGGCTGGCATCTTCAGAGGACAGGAGCACAGCTAGAAGATCCTCTCTGTGCACTCTGTGACTTGGGCACAGAGAGAATCTTCTAGCTGTGCTCCTGTCCTCTGAAGATGCCAGCCACAGCTACTGGCGAAACGTTAGGAACCAAATCTGCCAGAACATGGCCACACAGCCCGGAAAACCCACAACAACCATCAGATTCCGGCCATGAAAGCCTTCGACTATACCTTTAAAGCTTCTTAGCTATAAAGGATATTTGCCAAAGGGGAATAGTTTGGCCAAAGCAGAGTCACTTGTGCGGAAGCTCTACCTGGAGCACCCGCTGATGACACAAAGGGCATGGGATCTCACTCGAGGCCCTGAAGTCTGTATTAGACTGCAGGCCAAAGGTTTCCTATTCCTCATTTTGATGCTGTACAGAATATTTCTGGAGTGGATTGTTACGATGATTGTCATTCCTCCTGTTGCTACAATCTCATGACTATCCCTCTCTGTACAGTATATATGCTCTTTATTGCAGAATTGAAATTAGACTAGCAGTTCACCATTCAAAATGTTGCTGCTTATTTTGCTTTATCTCTGATTTTAATTATCAGATAAACATGGTTAAACATGGCTTACATCATTGCCTCATTTTCTCCCTAAGGGTAATTGGTTTACAGTATGGAACTTGGTAAGGCATATTTATCCATCCATCCCTGCAAAGTCTAGCTTTAATTAACTGGAGAGCAAGAATCAAAAAAATTATAACAACACACCCAAAGGCTTCTAGTTTTAATTGGGAGCTCCAGTTTAGAAAGACTGGTGAACTATGAAAACACATTGTGTAAAAAGCACAGGACAAGCAGCTTGTCCTGGGTGAATTTTAATTTGACTTTTCTGTTTCTGCTTGTGTGCAGGGAGGGGGGGATGTTTAATCAGTGTGACAACCTGGGATATTTTTGTAAGGGTTAGTTTTAGTGTACTGTTTTCAACATGACTGTTTATTGTGATTTGACATACAGATCTTAATAGTTACATGAGAGGACTTCAAATATTTGGAAACCCTATTATGTATGTGTGTATGTGTGCATGTGTATTTCCCCAGAACTCCTAGGGTTCAAAGGAACGCAGCTTGAAAAACTGTGATGTAGATTATCTAGTTCAGCCTTCTATAGGATGTCGGAAATGCAGGCAAGAGTTTTTTGTCTGGCTTCTGCCTGAGAACATCCATGACAAAAGCTGCTATATTATCTTAAACAACAAGTTTTTCTTAATGTTGAATTGAAATTGATCCTCCCATAACTCAAGCTCATTCTATATAGTCCAGCCATCTGAGAAAGCAGAGAACCTGTCTTTGCCTTTTTGTACACAACCAGTCCTTCAGGTATCTAACCTGACTTTTCTCCAGGCAAAACATAACCAGGGTATTTCCAAATGGAAGACTTCTTCACTACAAATCAAAAGACCTTGTATCTGACAAACTCAGTCCTAGTAGTGACTGCTTCTGGAAGTACAACATACCTATATTGTTTTCTGACATCGTAGCCAACAGCATTAGTCTCCCAGATTTTCGTTGCCAGCACCCGCACAGTATTCAGGAAGAGAACAAAGTTTAGCTGTAAAACAGAGTTGCATTATTCCATCATCTCTTAAAGTTATGTCTTCTAATCAAAAGGCAGCTGCTGCATTTCTTTATGCCTGGAATGTTTTGAGGACATCTTTCAACACTTTCTTATATCTGGAACATAGTACTCTCTGTCAAGATGACTAGGCAGCAAAGCTGAACTAGTATAAAAGTCCAGAATCTGTATCTGGCCACTTCCAATGTTACTACACTCGTTTAATTTATCCCACCTACCTAGGAAGCCCTCCAATTTTTATCTAGGTTGTCGGACAGCTTCTGAATCAGACCATACTGAGAAGCTAGTTGAAAAGTACATGGAATCAAACTAGCCAAGACAGTGACAGCCACATTTATTTAGCTGCTTCCTAGACTAATTCCTTTATTAGGTCTCTGATCTATATTAAATTTCCTCATAGTTAGTTGCCAAAATGCCTCTTTTCTGAACTTCACACTGATAACTGGAAGTGAGCAAAGCTGGAACAGTCTTTTCCATTACGTAAAGACAAATGATGCATCATTGTATTGGAGCTGAGGATAAAACCCAGTATTACTTACACTTCCATTTGCAACTACTTGCAAGAAAGCAATGCCAGCAGTATTGAGTTACCCTGCTGTCTGAGCCAAACCAGGAGCTCACAAACAGGGGCGATGGAGACACGCAATTCATCCTAGGAGATGCTCCAGCTCTGTGCAATGTGCATACCTGTGAGGTGCCCCTCATGCAAGCCGCACACGTTTCTACCAAGAATGACTTCAGCTCAAGGATTGGTAAGTAAACGGTTTATTGCTAGACATGGGTAAGCATGTAAAGGCACGGATGGATCTCGGGCTCTCGGCTTGGCTTTTTAAACCCTCCCGCCAGAGTACCCGCCCCCTCCCAGCTGAAGGCTTCCCTCTGGTCCGCTTCTGGTCAGTGCCCTGGAGTATCCTTCAGCTGGGCAGCATGGGTGATGGTTATCTTCCGGACGCGCCTTGGGTTTATTGTTCTTGTTCCGGCGCTGACGGTCGCTTAATTGTTCGCTTTGTTTTCCTCTTTGGTTATGTCAATGCTTTCTTAACGGCAGGGCTCTGAGTGCCTGTCAGAGTCCTGACAATACCCCACAAAGCAATGCACTTTGCACCTTAAACTACAGAATAAGACTTTAAGAAATGCAATATATTTTAACTGCATCTTTTTTTTAAAGGGGAAATGTAATTTTATCTTTCAACAGGCAATTTAAAGTGGCAGCTTTGAAAGGATGTTCATATCAGTGTTGAAATAATTTGAACACTCAAAAGAAGAAAAGGTGGCGCAATAACTTGGCATTTATGGTAGAGAAGGAATGTTTTGTTCTCACATATAAAAAGCAGTCACAGCATCTCACTCCTTATTGTGACACAAAATGTAATCTCCTGTTCTATAAAGTACAACAAAAAGAAAAGCACTAATAAGGGTGATTGCTCAGCTCTTTGTCAGCCAGAATGCTTTCTTGTGCAGGGACAAAACTGCATGGGTACAGAAGAGGAATTATCAAATGAGAGCAAGCTCCTGGCTTAAAAAAGAGAAGAAAACAGCAATACTGTAGCCGTTGAGCACATCTGATTGCCACAGAGCTAGTTTCAAGCCAGTCTCCTGCTCCTTTCCCTTGAAAGACCGGAAGAAGAAAAAGGGCTTCAACTCTCAGACATTCTTTGAAGATAAGAACATAGAAATCTACCTTTAAGAGAAGTCAGATCATTTCACTCAGAATTATTGCCTGCTTGCTGATGGACACTTTTTTCCAAGCCTATCTGGAACTGAACCTAAGACTTGCAGGAGAAGCATCTACTCTTAACACTGAACTACAGGTCTCCTCTCTAAAGGTCATAATTACGGGACTCAACAAACTTGAATGAATAGCGTAGGGACACTCTGTGATGACCCTGATTTCAATGCCCCAATAATTGCTTCTCCACGCAGTTCTTTTGAATTGCAGAATAAGCTTTATTAAGGATAAATGTAAATCAGAGCATTCTCAAAGACCCTAATGACGGTTCCCCCCAAAGGATTGGATTTTGTCTTTCCCTCCCTGTGCCAGCTCCCTGCACCCAATGATGTCAATGTCCAGCAATTTCCCACTCCGTTCGAACCCCCTCCACACTCGTGCAGGTGGGTGACCTTGAAGATCTGCAAAACAGGCTCCAACTGTCTGGTGCGGCCCTTGGAATGCGCTCCCCCCTCCCTTCCTGAGTCTTTCACAGGCTGACACATATCTTCAAAAGTCCAAAAGTTAATGGCAGGATTCGAACTGCAATCCTGACACACACAAACTGTGAAATGTGGGTTGATAAGGTGTGCTAGGTGACGCAGTGATGGGGAAATGGTTGGTCTCGACCTTCTATGTCACAATCTGAGTGGTTAAAAAGCAACATCCACATGAGGAAATAGCAAATAAGGATGGTCAGGTGTCACACGGCTTACTTATGAGATGATGTGGGATAGTGGAATGTCAAAACCCTGTTGGTCTCCCATAGTCATTAAGACTTAGGAAGAGATTAGAGGTGCTATTCTCATTTTGTTCATAACATCCTTTTGCAGTCAGTTATGGATAAATACCAGGGTTATCATATCTGGTCTGCAAAAATATGGATGATCACTAGATGGCAAGAAAGAGTCATCATTTTCTATATCTCTTTGCTACTATCCAGCATTTTGCAGCCCCTAATATATACAAAGACAGTGTTCAGTGTTTACTAAAAATATGTATATGAGTAATCCTACCCCAATAGCCACTAAAATTGGAGCTTGGTATATCCATTTTATGTTTCCAGCACTAAGCTCCCAGCATCTGTGAAATCAAGAATATATTTTTAATAAACAGAGTAAGAATAAACAGTCTCACTGTATATTAATTTTCTGTTAGATTAGATTCATTCTGGAGAGTGTGCTGAATAAATGTTTCAGGCTTTTAAAAAGGCTTTCAAGTTCTTTCATCATTAACAAACCAATGCACGTTTTTGGAAGAAGAAGAAGAAGAAGAAATAAATATGATATCAACTCCCATCCTCACTGTAATTCCAGGCTAATCATTCAAGAGCCCGCAAAATTAAGAAAACTAAGGCCCAATTTTCAAAACAGTAAAATAATAAAGAAACTCTTTTTCTTAGTTGCACTACTTCTGGGATGGAGGGCTCAAATATTGGAATGTCCAGCTAAAGTCTGAAAAAATGTGTGTGGAGGTGTGTGCGTGGTGGTGGTGGGGGGTTTAAGTCTGAGGTTAAGCACAGTTTCATATTGAGCCCATTCACCTTACATGATTTTTGAGGGCTAGTTGCTCATTTTATTTATTTTAATTATTTCTAGTAAAATAAAAAGCGAAGCGGCATTCAGTGGCCAATCTGTATTCTAAGTGAGGTTTACAACAGAATTAAAAATTCAATATTATCAACCAAAAATAGAGTACACTTGCTTGAAAGATAAAGAATGGGAAAAGCCCAGGGGGAAAAATATAATTTAAAAAACCCCTCCTGTTGCTGCTACATTAACCAAGTGAGCTTTTCTGATTAAAAGGTAAAGGTTCCCCCCGCACATTTGTGCAGTCGTGTCTGACTCTAGGGGCCGGTGCTCATCTCCGTTTTCATCTCCGTTTGTTAGCCGAAGAGTCAGCGTTGTCTGAAGACGCTTCTGCGGTCATGTGGCCGGCATGACGCACATAGAATGCTGTTACCTACCCACCGAAGTGGTACCTATTCATCTACTTGCATTTGTAGGCTCCAAGGAAGAAAACCAAGGTGTAAAATGAATACACTGGCCCTTCAAGATTCTACTAAACGAGCTTGCTTTCAATCAACTCTCAAGGAACATCTGCCTATGGAACTCCCTGAAAATGTTGAGGAACACTGGATTAAATTGAAGACTTCTATTATTTCAGCCTGTGAACAAACTATCGGATACCAAACTAAGAGACATCAGGACTGGTTTGATGAGAACGATAGTGAGATTGAACATATTATTGACAAGAAAAGGAAAGCCTTCCGGATATGGCAAAAAGATATTAACTGTGCCGTTAAGAAAAAAATCTATGCCAGTGCAAAGGCAGAAGTCCAAAGAAGAACTAGAGAACTTAAGAACATATGGTGGATAAAAAAAGCCCAAGAAACCCAACATTTTGCAGATGCTCATGATGCACGGGGCTTTTTTAATGCCATAAAGGCCATCTATGGACCAACAAACTATGGTACAAATCCCTTACGCTCAATAGATGGTGCTAAACTTCTAAAGGCCAAAGAGTCTATTGCACTGTGCTGGAAAGAGCATTACTACAATCTCCTTAATCGTCACTCTACTGTGGCTGATGAAGTCTTCTTGCAAATCCCGCAAAAACAAGTAAGAGATGAGCTTGCAGTACCCCCTAGTTTGGAGGAAGTCAGTAAAGCCACTAAACAAATGAAAAATAACAAAGCTAGTGGACCTGATGGGATTCCTGCTGAAGTCTTTAAAGAAGGCGGGCCTGAACAACAGCTTCATAAGCTCATCGAAAAAATCTGGATGAGGGAGGAGATTCCAGCAGACTTTAGGGATGCCATAATTATCACTCTCTTTAAAAAGGGTGATAGAACAGACTGTGGAAACTATCGAGGCATCTCCCTTCTAGCTACAGCAGGCAAAATCCTGGCAAAGATCATCGCAAACCGTCTCCTATCTATATCAGAAGACATCCTCCCTGAAACGCAAAATGGCTTCCACCCTTCCAGGGGAACAGTGGATATGATCTTCACTGCACGACAGCTTCAAGAAAAATGCAAGGAGCAAAACCGCCCTCTGTACATGGCGTTTATTGATCTGACTAAAGCTTTTGATACTGTAAATCGTACTGCTCTCTGGACCATCCTTCTGAAAATCGGATGCCCTGATAAATTTGTGAACATCTTGCGGCTACTCCATGACGACATGATGGCAACAATCCTGGATAACAATGGCTCTCAAAGCGATCCATTTAAAGTGGAATCCGGCGTTAAACAGGGATGTGTTATTGCTCCAACCTTATTCGCTATCTTCATCGCTATGATTATACACCTTGTTGAAGAGAAACTTCCTACTGGTGTAGAAATTATATATCGAACAGATGGAAAGCTTTTTAATCTTAGTAGGCTGAAAGCAAAAAATAAGGTAATTACAACTTTTGTTATAGAACTTCAATATGCTGATGATAACGTAGTCTGTGCACACTCCGAGGAAGATCTTCAAACTATCCTAAACATCTTTGCAGAAGCATATGAAAAGCTCGGCCTCTCGATTAACATTAAAAAAACCAAAGTGCTTTACCAGCAAGTTCGAACCAATCCCTCCGCAGCGCCATCAATCCAGCTTAAAGGTGTGTCACTAGAAAATGTTGACCACTTTTCTTATCTCGGCAGCCATCTATCTACAAAAGCTGACATCGACGCTGAAATTCAGCATCGCCTGAGCTCTGCGAGTGTAGCTTTCTCCCGAATGAAGCGTAGAGTGTTTCAGGATCGGGACATTCGCAGGGAGACCAAAATGCTTGTTTACAAAGCCATTGTACTACCAACCCTTCTGTACGCCTGTGAAACATGGACCCTCTACAAACGCCACCACCAACTTCTTGAAAGATTCCATCAACGCTGCCTCCGAAAAATTCTGCAAATTACTTGGGAAGATAGGCGGACTAATGTTAGCGTATTAGAAGAAGCGAAAACCACCAGCATTGAAACAATGATCATCCAACATCAACTTCGCTGGACCGGCCATGTTGTTTGAATGCCTGACCATCATTTTCCAAAGCAGCTACTTTACTCCCAACTTAAGAATGGAAAACGGAATATTGGTGGACAGCAAAAGAGATTCAAAGACACTCTCAAAGCTAATTTTAAAAAATGTAATATCAGCATTGAGGACTGGGAAGCCCTAACTCATGAGCATTTCAATTGGAGGTCAGCCTTTATTAAAGGCGCTATGGACTTTGAAGAAGCATGAGTACAGGGCGAAAGGGAGAAAAGAGCTAAAAGGAAGGCACGTCAAGCAAACCCTCATCATGACCGTCTCCCACCCGGAAACCTATGCCCTCATTGTGGGAGGTTGTGCGGATCCAGAATTGGCCTTTACAGCCACTTACGGATCCACTGTTAAAGTTTTACACTTGGAAGACAAACTTACTCAGCTACGAGTGATCGCCAATGAATGAATGAATGCATGCTTTCAAATTGCTAGGTTGGCAAGAGCTGGGGCAAGTGCGGGAGCTCACTCCGTCATGCGAGACTAGGGATTCGAACCTCCGAACTTGCAATCTTCTGATTGACAAGCCTGGTGTCTTACCCGCTGAGCCAACATGCCCCTTGTTTTCTGTGTAGGGCATCCAACAAAACAGAATATCGCAACCAATAAGCCACTCTCCCTCTTTGCCCTCTGCCTCACTTCTGTTGTTGGGATTTTCCGGTGGTGACACTCCAGCACTTGCCTAGCCTGATATGGGAGAAGACAACCAAAGAAATCTGGGTCCTGAACACTCCAAGGGATTCAAAGAGGATCATCAGCCTTGACTCAGAAGTGAACCGGGTAAAAAGGCACAAATGATTTAAATGAAATTTGCTTCTTTATATAGATCCCCGTGGGGCATATCGCATCTTCAGAGGACTTGTTGCAATGGAGAAATACACCACTTCCATTTATGAATCCAGAAAGTAGATAAGTGATGCAGTGGCTACCCTTTCTCAGTGCCTGGAGGCTGTGGGGGTCTGGATGGGGAACAACAGGCTTCGACTGAACCCTGGTAAGACGGAGTGGCTGTGGATTGATGGCTCCCGTGGATCCAGGAAGTTGTCATCTCTAGTTCTGGATGGGGTTGCACTACCCCATTCAGCCCAAGTGCGTAATTTGGGGGTACTTCTGGACTCACGGCTCCTGCTCGAAGAGCAGGTGGTAGCCGTGGCCAGGAGGGCTTTTGCACAACTTTGTGTTGTGCGTCAGTTACGCCCTTTCCTGGATCGGGAAGCCCTCCGTACAGTCACTCATGCCCTGGTCATCTCCCATATAGACTATTGCAACGCGCTCTACATGGGGCTACCCTTGAGGAGTATCCGGAAGCTTCAATTGGTCCAGAATGCGGCTGCTCGCGCAGTTATTGGTGCGCCTAGATCAGCGCATGTGACACCTCTGCTGCGACAGCTGCACTGGGTGCCTGTGTGCTTCCGGGTCCAATTCAAGGTGTTGGTTATCACCTTTAAAGCCCTACATGGCATGGGGCCAGGTTACCTGAGGGACGGTCTCATCCCCATAACGTTGAACCGTCCCACTCGGTCATTCAGAGAGGGCATGCTGCAGATCCCGTCCGTAAAGGAATGTCACCTGACGGGGTCTAGGAGGCGTGCCTTCTCGGTAACAGCGCCCACCCTTTGGAATATGCTACCCCCGGAGGTGAGGCAGGCCTCATCGCTCCCGGCCTTCAGAAAGAACTTAAAGACCTGGTTCTGCCGCCTTGCGTGGGGGGAGGGGGGAACAGTTCCTCTTGGGGATGGCTGGTGCCATAGGGCCCTTTTAAACATCTAAACATCAAACCATCGCATCTTGGATTTTTATACTTAATTTTATTATATTAGAGTATTTTATTAGGTTGTTTTAATTGTCGGATTTTAATTCTTGTGTTTTGTAAACCGCCCAGAGTTCCCTTGTGGGGAGATGGAGCGGTATATAAATTGAAACATAAATAAATAAATAAATAAATTTCTGCCTGGCTAAAGATGCAATTATTATTTTTTTGCATTTTTTTGCAAAATTTTTGCAAGGGGCGTGGTGGCTCAGTAGGTAAGATGCCAGGCTTGTCGATCGGAAGATTGCAAGTTCGGAGGTTCGAATCCCTAGCCCTGCATGTGGAGTGAGCTCCCGCACTAGCTCCAGCTCTTGCCAACCTAGCAATTCGAAAGCATGCAAATGCAAGTAGATTAATAGGTACCACTTCGGTGGGTAGGTAACAGCGTTCTGCGCACGTCATGCGGCCACATGACCGTGGAAGCGTCTTCGGACAACGCTGGCTCTTTGGCTAACAAATGGAGATGAGCACCGGCCCCTACATTCGGACATGACTGCACAAATGTGCGGGGGGTAACTTTACCTTTAAAGATGCAATTTACATAAATGTTTTCTACAGAGATATTGAACTAATTTGAGGAATTAAACCAAACAAACCAGGAAATACCCTTTCATCCAAAAAGTGACACCAATCTAAAATTAGTATGTGCTACTTCAGCATAGTAAACAATAAACATGTTAGATACTGTAGTATCGGGTAACAGAGCTTAAATGGCTGCTCCCTGATGAAAAGTATCTATTGGATGGAAGAATTAGTGCCCTTCCCAGTTGTTTTTCATCTGAAACTTTCCCCTCTAAGCTGCTTTACATCTATCTTGAAAATATGGACTGGCACATTTGGAAGGCAAGTGCAGCAGCAGAAGGCAACTGGAAAGAAAGGGTTAAACATAGGGTACAGATGGCTCAGGAACAGAAAATCAGGACATCTTTGTGAAATCTCTCAAGGAGTGTTCAGCTCACCTATTTTATTTCAAGTATGAAAAGTTGTAGCTGAAACTAGAATCACCCACTGGAGTGCATAATCTCCTCCCCTATTCCCATGCCCCCCCCCCATTTTTAACCTCTGGAGCAGAGCTTTCCAAACTGTGTGTCGCGACACAAAAGTGTGTCGCCACACACCGTGGTGTGTCGCCACACCACCTGGAAGCGGCGGTGCGCGCGTGCACGGCAGCAGCAGCAGCGGTGGGGGATCAGTGCTTCCGCGTTCCGCCCTTTGAAAAATATTGCCTTAATATTCTAGGAATGGTGGCTGAAACAGTTCTCCCTCTCTTCTCAAGACCATTTCCAGTAGTCACATAGAGGCTATTGACATTCCTTTCCACAGAACTGCCAGAGTGAAATTTCTCTGCTGAGTTTTGATGGATTCCTTCTGTGCCAGAGCATGTGTGCATGTGCATGGTGTGTCGCCAGCGGCGGCACTTTGGAAAGCCCTGCTCTGGAGGCTGCGGATTCAATTCAGGGGCTATTTAAGCACATCCTCTTCAGATACTTTGGTTCTTAAAACCTGATCTGCAAATTACTTTTCCACGCATAAGAAAAATGTATCTGAGAAGACAGCTGGGGATTCTAGATCTTTAGGAAAAGACGGTGAGACTAGAATAGACACCGTGAATAAGTCAGTGTCCTTTAGAAGTCGGGTGACTATTTGAAATTGGGTGGTAAAACGGTGAGCATCCCTGTTTCATTCATAAAGCAGCCCCATTTGGATATGGGCATCCTTGTTGAGGTCGCCCCTATTCAAGTTGTTGCTTACACTGACCTGCACTACTTGGACCTAGAGATCATGAGATATTCAATTGCCTATAACCTCAGGCAACAAAAGACAGCCACCCATGCATAGTCTAGAAGGCCCTGTCAAAAGCTGCCAGGGTTGTTCAAGGAGGGAAAATATGGATTCTGAGGACAGATCTATTAATGCCCCTGAGTCTGGACTGCAAAGAGCCATCAGCTCTGCACAGATCAGGACATTCCAAGAGGGGGCTCTCCCATCTCAAATATTTTCCATAAGATCATTGTGACAAATTCTTGATACCTGGCAAAGAATTTCAGCTGTTTATACTCATTTGTAAAGTGTCTGATTTGCTTTACCAGCAAATCAGTGTTCAGAGCAATATATCAGAATCCAAAATCATTACCAAGAAAACTGAATAAAGAAAACTAAAACAAGCCTCTAAATTCAAGCACAGCAGCATAAAGAGAAACTAGCAATCTCGAGGAGTTCTGGCAGGCACCTGGGCAAATAAAAACCTTTACTGGTTAAATTATACAAGGATTGGAAGGAGCCAATCCAATCTTTTGAAGGAGGGTGTTCCAAAGATAGGTGTTATGATAGGATAGGCCCTGACTTGCATTGTCAAAGAATTAAGCTTTGGGAAAAGGGGCTCTCTGAAGTATGCAACATGCAAACTGCCTTGTATTTCAAAGGAAAGAGGCAGGACCCTAAATTGAAACTGGAAATGCATGGATGCTCAGTATAGCCACACACAATAAAATTGAAAGGATATGAGGGTTTTTTTAGGTACACCAGATATCTCCTAGATCAGAGCTTTCCAAACTGTGTGTCCGGACACGTTAGTGTGTCGGCTGCAGTGTCTGGGTGTGTCGTGGATGCTGCTGCCTCCGAGCCCTGCCAGGATTCCACACAGGTCCTAGTGCCTGCCTTGTGCCTTGCTGCCTCCAAACCTGCTGTGATTCTGCGCAGGTCCTAGTGCCTGCCTTGTGCCCTGCTGAAAGAGTGTGTCGCGAAATGATGCATGTCTAAAAAGTGTGTCACCAACATGAAAAGTTTGGAAAGCTCTGTCCTAGATGATCATCCTCTATTTACTAAGATGAGAATGTTGGTTCTTGGTTTTTTCTTTCAGAAAATGTTGCCCAAGATCCTTTACAACCCACGCTTGACTGTGAGTTCTGTGACAGGTGATTTGCACTGACTGAAAGTGCAAGCAGAACCAGAGACCCTGAAATGAGTAGCATTTAGTTTAAACCTCAGCAATTAACACACCAATGAAGAAGAACCTCAGCAAGAAAATGTCCCTTTTCCTTCATATCAAGTAGAGAGAGGGTGTATCTACCAGTTACAAACTATGTGGTGTTATGTTAGGGCTAAAACAGACAAAGCATTGTTAGTTGTTATTTAAGGTTTTTTTCATCACATTAATTGTGAGAACTATTATTTCCAGAAGAGGAAATAATTCATAATTTTTCAGGTCCACTCTCTGTTGATACCACAGCACCATTGCCATGATCCCAAAATGATCTGAAATCATATTTTAAAAGCGTGGTTCCCAGCAGAAAAGAAGGTTAATTGTTCCTGTTAAACACCTCTGCATACAGAAGCCTTTTATTTTTGTCTGTTTGGAGAACTCTCAACTTCAGGAAAGGAATTTGGGGGCTCAAAGAAGACCTACTATCTACTAATGTCCTGGGCAAAGTTGAGAAAATGATATCTGCTTCAGTTACTTAGAATTCCCAATGTTCAACAATATAGGAACGATCACATTTTTCTTTATTTATGTGCTCTCATTTTACAATGCCACTTACATGTTCCACTTCATCCTTGAAGCTGCTGTCTGTGAAGAGCTCTTTCAGTGTGAAAGCAATGTGAGCTCTTTTTGTATAGGTAGCTCATTAAATCTTCGCAGCATTTCCTCCATCTCGTCTCTCCCTCTCAACAAGCTACTGGAAGTGAGAGGGAGAATTTAACATCTGTTCGAAAAAAGAATTCTGGTGATCCTGGAAGTTTGCTTGTTACTTTGTGCTGTTTCATTTTGTCCTGATTAAAGCATTCAGTTCCTATTTGGATTTTACAACCTGTTCTGCTACAATGTAATGAAAGGGAGCAGCTGTAGCAAACAGCTGTTGGCATTTCAGAACTCCGAGGAGCATTACTTTTCTACAGCAACATTAAAACTAACGTAAGAAGAGAGAACAACATTAATGTGCAGCAAGGTTTAAAGCTGGCTTCCTTCTAGTTCTCTGAATTTATGATGAGTCTCAGTGTACCTCCTCCTAAGTTCAAGTCCAAGTTATCTTGAAATCAGAGTTTATCGATCTAGTTTTAGGGGGTGGGTACACTGAGCCTCTGAGAGTTTCTACCTGACAAAGATTGGGCAGGTGATCTTTGGGGTAGCAGGAAGATGTCATAAGGGAAATTTTCAACTATGACATGTCTATCTATTGTGCAACTACTAAACCCACTGAGGAAAATGGCTGGCCATCCAACAGCAATAAATGTACACAAGCTCTTACTGAGAAGCTGAGATGCTTGCCCAAAGCTACAGTACTTTAGTCTAGAGAGAAAAGGCTGAGGCTTGGCTCCAGTCCTCACCATACTATAAGCTGGATCTGTTTGTGCAGGTAATTCTTTGGGCTAAACCTGAGACACAATGAATGCAGCCGAGTTGACTTACTCATGACCCTAACCCTTATTAACATTAATACCAATGTTAATATTCATTACTGGAATAGGTGGGAGAAGGATATCTTTTACCTCACACATACTAGAGAGAACAGAACCCGCCTTCTTCCTGCATCTCTGTTCTTCGCTGCTTCAAGCATCTTTCCCTCCAATGTAGCTCTTTCCTACAGTCAGAAATGGGCTGGAATTAAAAAGGCTGAAGCCACAGAGCCTGAGAAGGTAAGATGGAGAAGAGGCTTTGTTCCCTTCTTCAATATACTCTGTTGGAGTAAAACTTAGGTGTTAGATATAAACCTGGCAGAGGCATGAAGATGGCTGCTTTCCTGCTGTGAGGGACCTGGCAAGGAAGAACACACAGAGCCTGGAAAGGGCGGGAATTGGAAGGGCTATATTGTAAACAAAGGCCGAGTGCAACCATCAACCAGTCAATGTGAGAGAGGGTTGCTACAAGTTGCTTATATCTACAGTCTTATCTACTGAAGTCTAGTCCTTGAATTCATCAAGTTCCAGAGAGAGGGATATAGCTGGAGCCTGGGGGCAATCTCTTGATGCCTTCTTGGCATTAACTTTGCACAGAACCCTTGGACAGAGGCTCAGAGCAGCCATTTTCTTCCTCATGCCTCCAACTGGAAAAAATTGTTTTGATGTTTAGGGTGTATGAGATTTTTAAAGGATGAAATGGGCACCTCAAGCCAGTGCAAGGCTTACACCACCCATTTTGTCCTTTAATCCGCTCAGCATAAAAGCATGTGCCTCCTCCAGGGTGCTCTGGGGTACAGAGGGGATAACAAGAAAACTGTGTCTGTAGGCTGCTCACAGTTTAAACCATGCCACCACCGCCTCAAATTTATAATACCTCTATATGAGATATAATACTCCTAAGACAGAAGATGGACCTACATGAAAAACTGCATTCATTATAATCTTCCCACACAGCCTTTTCCTCTTTTCTTCCATCTGTCTGGCATAACTTCTGTAATGAAAACTGCACTTCTCTACATTGGCATCATTTTTAAAAGAAATGAACTTTTAGCAAGCTGAATTCTTTGAAAATCAGATTGTCTTTAGAATTAAGATGAGATAGATGGGTGTCTAGAAACCAATTGAGTTCTCTTCTGCTTTTTGCTCAACATTGCTACGTAGCATAAAAGAACAAAACTCCTTTCCGTATACAGGTAATTGGGTTATAGGAAAAGAGAGATTGTCCCCAGCATCCACAAATAGCATGAAGCTAATAATTGTCCATAGTAAGATCAAAAACACAACTTTGATTCTTCTAGCATTTCAGAAGTTTACTCCGCTCACCCTCCCCAAGTTATACATCATTAGGACAAGGCCTGGATGTAATGATTTAAAAATCCATTTAATCATGAAGGGGCAGATAAATATTGTTTGTTGTATCTCTCTTTTTAAAAAAAGGTAAAGGTTCCCCTCGCACATTTGTGCAGTCGTGCCCGACTCTAGGGGCCGGTGCTCATCTCCGTTTGTTAGCCAAAGAGCCAGCATTGTCCAAAGACACTTCCGTGGTCACGTGGCCGGCATGACACGAACGGAACACTGTTACCTACCCACCGAAGTGGTACCTATTCATCTACTTGCATTTGCATGCTTTCAAATTGCTAGGTTGGCAAGAGCTGAGGCGAGTGCGGGCGCTCACTCCGTCACGCAGGGCTAGGGATTCGAACCCCCGAACTTGCGATCTTCTGATCGACAAGCCTGGCGTCTTAACCGCTGAGCCACCACGCCCCTATCTCTCTTTTTAGCTGGGCACAATTGTGTCACTATCAGAGCTTTAGCAGTGGTGCTTTCCTTGCCTCACAAATGTTTAAAAAGAAAAGTTTATTCTACAAAATCTTGGCGTTGTCCCAGCCGGAAAAGTCCTCTCCCTACAACAGTGCCAGATAGGAGACAGAAAAACATAGACAGCTGGTGGTGGCACTTTACTAGGAGTTTCCTCCTCTTTAGGGTGAGGGGAGATGGGTGGTGGTGGTGGTGATGTACAAAGAGGTGCTAAGCTCCAGTCCTGGTGGCAACCTGGCAGTAGGAGGCCTTTTTTCTCAAGGAGACAAAAGGCAGTGAGAATATCTAAGCTGCTCATTTCAGATTTGTTTCTGAAACTTTTACAGCTGATACATAAGAAAATAATATTGTGGAAAATATTGTGGCTCTTTGCAAAGAATATGCAAGCATAGCCTGATATATGACAAAGAATGGATTATCTTTCCACACATTTTTTTAGGAGCAATAAATTAGTATTTAAATTGCATTTTCCTTCCTGAAAGAAATCTAGCATAACAAGAGTCCATCCATTTTAATATCTAAAGAATTTTTAGAAAACTGCATATTCCTAACTTTTTCTCCTGATAACTTTTTTGGTAATTCTGCTAATAAGCCAAATCCTTAAAGATGTAAAGTGAGAACTGAGAAATATGAAACATCTCTAAAGTACTATTCCACTGGAAGAAGTATAACGACGCTTATTTGCTTATCTTGAAAGCAGTGGTGTTAGAACAGTCTAAGGGCAGAGAATGCAGTCACTTGTCTGACACTAAGCAATCATCAGGGCCTTAGATGGTGAGGCTACCTAGAAATGGACAATGCACTTGCCTTCAACTACATAATTTATGTGCAATAAATGAATAGATTTGGTTTCCATAGTGCTTAATTCTGTCTTGTTTGCACCTTTTGTAGCCAGTCTTTAAAATTGTTTTGATGCTATTCTTGGTACTGTTTTTGTAGAAGGATCTTAAGAACATGATCTAGTCAGATTAGTTTCAGTTGATGAGGCCTGGGGATATGGACAAGATGTTTGGAGGGGGTCATTAAATTGCCAGTATTTTGTATCCATGCCCATTCCAGTAACTTTCACTAAGCCAGATAGGACTGACTGGATGGACCTGGTAAATGCTGTTTTGTAATGTGGAATGGTCCAGCTGCTTTGAAACTGGTAATGTGTTACCACACCTTAAGAAATTCTAGACTATAACAACGATTATCCAATCTCAAGTTTCTCCTTCCAGGTACTTTTTACGGAAGCAAATTATATGGAAGGCTTGGTGCCAAAATAGCCTGGATTTCTCTGATAGAAGATCTCTATTGAGAAGTAGGTAAGGGCATTGCAGTCTTGAAGATTCTCCCTGATCTATCACCAGCTTTGATGACTCTGTCCATAGTGTCTTGGTAGCATGGTTAGTGAGCTGTGTGTGAAGGCAGGACACAATTATTCCACTTTGATCTTTAAGAGATAGTTTAAATAAATGAGTGTTTTAAACAGATTCAACAGAACTTGTGTTTGTGGGTTCCTGTGACATTCCAACCTATGACCCACATTCTTAAAAATCTATATGAAGCTGTTGGATGAGGCCAACCAAAGGTTTTAGACTGGGGTGAAGTGTCACCAGTCTGCTGTATCATTCAACTATATACCTCTCAGACATATGAGTCAGGTGTAGATGCTGAACTAGTGTAAAGACTCTGTAATAGGATCGATGAGATCAATAAACTGAAACTGAAGCCTGATAAGACTGCGCTGGCCTGAGTAGGTGTTTTCTTTCAGAAACTGTTTTGGATGGACAGGTTGCATCTCCCCTGAAAGAGCAGGTTTGCAGCTGGGGTTGTTTCAACAGAGTTTGTAGGGACCATCGAGGGCACTGAATCCAACCCTCAGTGCAGAAGTCCAGTTAGAGTATCCCTAAACTGCATGACTGCCTAGCCTCTGCTTGAACAGTTCCACTGAAGGGGAATCCTTTATTCCTCTGGATAATTGGTTGAAGTCCCCTTACTATTAGGAATTCTCTTCTACATTCAGTTAGAGCATTCAAAGGAATCTGTTTCTTAACTTAAATCTTTTATTGGCTTCGGAGCCATCTAGAGTCACAGGAATGTAATATAATATAAGTGAAAGTGAAAGGTCCTATGTGCAAGCATCGAGTCATTACTGACCCTTTGGAGGGACGCCGCTTTCGCTTACGTTTTCTAGGCAGACTTATAGCGGGGTGGTTTGCCATTCCCTTCCCCAGTCGTGATTACCTTTCCCCCAGCTTAGCTGGGTGCTCATTTTACCGACCTTGGAAGGATGGAAGGCTGAGTCGACCCGAGCTGGCTACCTGAGAAACCAACTTCCGCTGGGATCGAACTCGGGTCGAGGGGAGAGTTTCGGTTGCAGTACTGCCGCCTACCGCTCTGCACCACACGAGGCTCATATATAATATAAAGTTACATATAAATAAACAAACACGTTCCATATTCCATACCCCAGAAAACATCTATGTAACATCTCTTCAGGTACCTGAAGACAGCTATCATATACCTTTCAGACTTATCTTTCCAAGACTAAGCATTCCTCATTCTTTCAATCTCTCTTCATGACTTATTCTCTAGTCCTCAGATCATCCTCATTGTCCTCCTCAAAACCTTTTCCAGTTTGACTGAATCTTTCTTCAAGTGCAATGCCCAGAACAGGACACAGTACTTGAAGTGGGGTATGACCAGTGCAGAGTGAACTAGAATTATTATTTGCCATAATTTAGAAATGTTACTTCTGTGGATGCAGCCTAAATTGTTCGTCTTTTCTGCAGTTACATCACATTGCTGAGTCACATTGTTTCCCAATCAAGCAGAATTCCAAGAACTTTTTCACAAGTACTGTTTCCGTGCCAATTATCCCTCATCTTGCAAGTATGCATTTGCTTTCTGTTTCTGTTTCTGTTTCCTAAATGAATATTTTCCTTGCTCCAGTGTTGACACTTCAAGTTCAGATAGCTTTGGAGGCTCAAAGTATTGTGTATCAGCTATGGGTGATTCATCAGCCACTGCCAATACTGGATAGGAATAACTTAGACATGGTGACTTGTGCTGTAGTCACTTCCAGGTTGAATCATGTAAGGCATGATTTTCGTGATGTGCAAAAAGGTGATCTATAAGCTTCAGTAGGGCAGCACTTACAGTAGCTGCTAGGATCCTGACTAGTTCAGCTAGAGTTGTTAACAGTACATTTCTTTCTTGAACAATTGCATCAGCTACCTGCTTACTTCCAAGGGACCCAAATATTTGATGGAGCATTTTTTCCTCTCCCTGCTAGTCCATGTCTGAAGATAGAAACTCTCCCTGGGTATCCTTTTTAACAGTGATATACTACAAAGGAGAAATAAAGGTGGGGTTTTTTGTAGTGGCACCCAACTTTGAAATCTTTCAATCTTCTATCCAAGGCTGAACTCCACATCTAGAGACTTGCAGTCAGGTGGTAGGAAGGGCATATAGTATCCAGTTAATTGTTCTTGCCCCCCCCAAAAAAAAACCCCTAAGAAATCACATGGATGGAATAAAGAAGAAAATAGGAGCCAGAACCTATTGGTGAACCTCGATCCCAAGATCTAGATTGAGATTATAAACTTCAGCAGACCAATATTTCAAGAGCCAAGCATCAAACTGTCAAGAAAAACTATTTATGACAGCTGAATCCCAGCATGCCATCAAGTCTTTGAATTGCATTATAACATTCACTTCTCTTGGCCGACATTGTGAAAGATGAAATAGATGATAGCTAGACAGATAGACAGGCCTTAATATTTTATTGTGGCCATGTACAAGAGAGAAACTGACTGTTGTTACAGAAAACAGCTAAACTAAAGCCATAATGAATTTTGAGTGCCCAAAGGAAGACAAACACAGCTTGATAACAGCCACAAAGAGCTGGTCATCTCTAAGATGACCAAACAGGAAGTGGCATAGGACAGCAAGTGTCTGGAAAGACATAGCAGCAGATTCTGACAGTAGTTTAACATGAGACTTCAATGAAAAGAGGAAGTATGTATCCAGAGGCAAAGCTCTTGAACAGTGCCATGCCCCTGGATACATAACAATAACATGAATGTTATAAAAGGAGGATGGAATCAAGAAGCCCTCTGGAAGTCTTCTGACATGGGTCATCCATCTGCTCCACAGCATCTTCCCCAAGATCCCAGAGCAGAGCCTGGTTAGCCTCGTCGTGTAAATGGTATGCAAGATTGCATGCATGAGGGAATGAGTGTAAACTGATAACGGAAATTGCTTAAATAAGCCATATATTTCTGCTGTTCGATTTTGTATTTAAGGTTTCATATCTACTGCTGGACAAGAGCCCAAACCTCTCAGAATTCCACCCTGAATGCAGCCATACCTTCATCTTGTAAAAAGCAAGGATGCTCAGGTTAGAATGCCCTTAAATTTTTATAACACTGTTATCTATAATTTACCACAAAAATATAACTAAACATACTATATGCAGAAGACATTAATATCTGACAATAGTGCAACTATAGTTTACTCAGCCACAAGTTAGCACCTAACCTTATAGGCAGGATTTAACAATTGGATTGTGATATTTGGATTTTGGCAGTCCAGAAAATTGCATTTGTCAGGGTATCCAGGAATATTCTATCTGAGGAAATGTTACGGTATTATGTTTATCCTTATAAAAGGCACAATAAAGCAGTATGTCCATCTGTATTTCAATAGTACCTGAGATACAAAGACAGGTTCTATAACTGTGGGGATGTTTCTGAATCTGCCTTCCAGTACTCTGGATACTCTTATAGGTAGTTGAAATGGAGTCTGGTTTGGCAGCATTAAAAAATGAGCCAGGGGTTTAGCCACAAGAAGCTGAATTAGAGCTGGGATGTACAAGAAATGACATGATAGCTACCATGTTCCTCTGGGCGGTCTGTGTAACATAAGCGGTATGTGCTTTACACCTGCCAGCTGAGTGAAAAATCACCCCAAGATATTTAAAATCTGCTGCTGTCAGAACCCTCCACAGTAATAGCAATTGGGGCTTAAACAAGCAAGGAACAAGCCACTGCGCTCTAATTAGTAAGATTTAATAAGAAAAAGGTTAAAGGGATGGCCCAAGAACACAAATTAGTATTTTTGCTTTCAAATACAGGATGCTCTATATATAGGCAAATCAAAGCATGTTTTTGTAGAAGGGAGGAAGCCTGTCTCTCCTGAGAAGGCGGCCAGCCTATACCTGGACACTGCTTACACAACGGCTTCTTGCCTCTTTATTAGTGTAAGAAGAATCCAGTTTCACTGCAGCTTTGTCTCTGTGCTGTTCACTAATTATCCAGGCAGCCTTTTTAGAGAAAAATGTAATCTTTGATTTATCAAAATTATTATGTATCCATTACATGCTGTAGACAACCCTGCACTGCTTGTCGAAGCTGGCCAGCCTGCGAGACCTGGCTGCTGGGTGGCCTCAAATGAGTGCCGTGTGATTGCACACAGTGTCTGTGCACATTGAAGCCAGCCGCCCTTGGAGCCCCACCCCACACACTGAAGACCTTCCAGACTAAGCAACCAACGCCTGTTGCAAGCAATTCTGAAGCTCTCCTTCACATGATGACCTGTTTCCATGAACACAGCTGAAACCAAGCGTCCTCTGAAAATATGTAAGCTTAAAGATCTGTCCAGAGCTTTGAAAAGCAGTGTGTAAGAATAATTTTTAAAAACCTACATATCTCTAAATTAAATTCTGTAAGCATACATTCATAGTAATTACTGCTGTTACATTTGCCCACCAGGGTCAGTGACAGACCTCAAATAAACTGTGCAGCTGCGTGGAAAATAGCTCAACAAAGCGGCCGAAGAAGGGTACGTCTAATGATAATGGATGCTCACCTTTGACTAAATAAATACCAGCTGCCCACTATCCACCACAGAACACAGTATCTTCCAGAAAGGTCTCCACTATGACATAGAGGACGCCAAACAATTATAATCTTTTGCAGCCTTGGAAGCAGCATTAAAAATTACGGGATTTACCATGGAGACCCAAGAAAACATAAGGCAGACAATTATACCACAGCGCAGAAGAATACAGAAACAGAACCACTTCAAAGCAGAAGACAGTGCAGCCCTCAAAACTCTAAAGAAGGACCAAACCATCACTATCCTCCCAGCAGACAAAGGCTAAACCACTGTTATCACAGACAGAACACAATGCATACAGAAAGCCAAAGAACTACTGAGGAACAAAGAAACCTACATCCCAGTAAATACCAACCCAATATAGAAACTGGGTAACCAAATCAAGAAAACTCTCAACGACCTCACCAAGAAAGGTAAAAAAACCGCCCAGAGTCTACTGCTGTAGAGATGGGTGGTAATAAATTTGAATAATACACACACACACACACACACAAACAGTGGTGGATGAAAAGCAATAGACCTGTCCTTCCATGCTTCTATGGATGCCCAAAAATAAAGAAGCCCAACTTACCACTTTGTCCAATTGTATCATTATCAGGGACTCCAACTTATAACATAACCAAAGAACTCACAAAAAAGCTTGGACATCTCATAGAGGGGAAGAAAGAATCCATTGCAGCAGCACTATACAACACACCCAACCTAACCAAATACATTGATAGAAATACCCAAACTCATGAAACTCATCAACTTTTGCTTCACTGCCTACTTTCAGTTTGATGGACAAATATACCAACACATCAGAGGAACACCCATGGGATCACCACTCTCAGGATTCATAGCAGAGACTGTGATGCAGCATCTAGAAGCTAGAAAGGCAGGAAATTATGCTACCACTGTCTTTCCCGAATAGGGAGATGCCCCTCCTCATATGAAATCTGAAATCTGCCTTTCCTAGGAACATGCTTTTAAAGAAATGATTCCAGATTTTTCTTTTAGCCAGGGCTACCCAGCACAAGCTGTTTTGGAATGTGTGGTGCTGGAATAAGAAAAAATAAAGGATTTTAATAAGGTGACAAAGGAAGTCAGCTGCAAGTCTGAAGGCCCCTAGATCCACTATAAGGGGGCATAGAGGTTTTGGACTCTGTGGATCCTGTCCTTTCCCCTACTCTTGGGAAACCAATAATTGAGGTTATTGTTCTTCGAATGAGTCAGCCTTCAAGAGGGAGGTGGCTTTTCTGCTCATGAGCCTGATGCTCCCACTCTGGCCACAGAAAGGAAGTCTGCATCCTAACAGTGTGGTCTAGCTCTGTATCTTCCCAGCGAGCACAGTTTTTTGTCCTCATCAATCCCTATTAGTAAATAAGTATATCAGGATAAAAGGTTTCAGCCCAATTTTTGGGAAATGTTAACTTTCCATGAAAAATCTCTGATATGAAAAAAACATTAAAAATGAGAGGTTCCATCTGCAATATGAAGCACTACAGGTTAGACACTACTGTCCGCCAGAAATCATAGGATGAAGGAAAATGAAACATTGGCAGTGAAGGGCTTTTTTATTGTGGATGGAAAGTTTCACTGAGTTTGCTTCTCCCATTTGCTCTAGTAGACTGGGATACAACTTCTTACATATAACTGTGGGAGGACAGACCTGCCTCCAGTTAGAAATTAACTGGTTAATGTTAAAGCAGAAAACCTGAATGTAAAAAACCTAGACAAGAATAAAATTCATTCTAGAGCCTCCCCCAACTCAGGGATCAAGCTCATTCATGGGAGCACCAGGTATCTTCCATTATCTGTAGAAAAAGAGTTCAGTGATATGTACCTTTGTTCCATTTTCCTACAGTAGTAGAGAGTATCTTTCACTGAAACACACTCCAGAGTGTTTTGGCCAAGAAAGTAGAAAAAGCTGATGAAGTTACAGCGGTCTTAGAAGAATGAGTGGTGACTCCCTCCAGAACAGCAACCAGCTGAGACCCATAAACAAAAGAAATGCAAGCCCTTCTATACCTGGAGATCATTGCTGTGGAGAACTTTCAACCAAACATGGACTTCAAGAAAGAAAGGAAGAGATTGCCTGAATTATGAAACTCATCTGCCCAAGACAAAGAAACCTTCCTAGCCAGTCCAATTATCTCATTTGCACCATTCCTTCTCCAACCTGGATTTAGGGTTAGGGCAAAACAAGGGGAAAACTTCTTTACTTCAGTGAAAACAGGATGTTAATCTTGAAAATAAAATCAGAATTAGGATGAAAGATACACAACTCTTTCCTTGGAGAAAGAGTCCCAAGTCCCAACATTCTTCTGGCTGTGAAGACTGTATAAGCAAAGCAACCTTGCATGAAAGCAGCTTTAGTGTACATCCCAAGGAGGAAACTTGTGAATGAATACACATTTTATATATGAGGCTCCTGACTTGAAAGATTTTGTTGCTATAGCCAATATCTTAATAAAAGTAGTTTGAGCCTTCATGTGGAGTTGATTTCCTGGTCTGGTCTACCTAGTGGGGCAGACATCAATCTTGCATGTCTGTTGTGCTGAACCTCCTCCTTCTTATACTAATTGAATTAGGGAGGTGTCTCCATGAGCTGCTTCCAAATGTTATCCCATTGTTTCAGCCCCTTTTGCCTAGGTAACAGTTCCTGTGTATTTCCATCAAGGTCATCTTCCTTACTCCCTACACTCAATAGCTAGGGCATTTAAGTGCTCTGCCCCATCTGCTGAATTATTGATCTTGCAATTGATTGGGAAAGCCAAGAGATCTACCACTGGGGTTTCAAATTGCCTCATTATAAATTAAACATCTTGGTGTGTTTAATTCCTCTGGATCCAGATCCACCTGACTGAATCAAACTGATGTCATATTGTGGAGGGTTTGGAATGTGTTCTGCAGAGAGAAAAAGATGAATCCCGACTCCTACTTGTAGTCTGGTAGCATCTATCATGACTGTGTGTAGTTTCATGCCTCCCCAACATACTCATCTGTGTACAGTCTCACTGTCCATAAGAACCAAAACATGTTGATCTAGGTGGAAGAACTAGAAATCAGCCAATGATTTCCCAATGACCGCCCAGAGTTCCCTTGCGGGGAGATGGAGCGGTATATAAATTGAAACATAAATAAATAAAATAAATAAATAACTGAATGCTTGGAGTTCTAGAAAATGTATACTGCTTCCATGGCATGCCAGACCCCTTGAACCATCTTGTCCATTTGGTGAGTCTCCCAGCTTCAGAGGTTAATAGCCATGGTGACTAACTCATGGAGTTGGCTCCATATAGACTGTTCCTTGGGGATGACTTGAGATAGAAAGATCACTGCACTACAGTAAAAAAATGGGGATTGTCATGTGAATCCCCTGAGCAATGTCTGCCTGAAAATATAGCAGAATCAATTGTAAAGGATGAGGGAGCCCATCCCTGTCGTATAATGTCTGCAGACTGCCCAGTTTCATAAGAGTATTTGTTTGGCACCCAATATTGACCTGACAAGCTCTGTAAGATTGGTCTCCTGTTGTATTGCTTCTCTTCAAATTCACTAGAAAGCCAAATGAATCCAGAGGTTTTGATCCTGGTGAAGAGAGATGAGATGATGATCTAGATAAGGATAAATGTGAACCTACTCCTTCCTTAGGCAGGCCACCAGTACTATATTGATCTTTTTGAATACTCACAGTGATTAGGATATGCCAAAATGATCAACCTAGATAGATAGATATATCATTGACCAATAAAATACATAAAACAAAGAGTTATCCCCTAGTATCAGTAACTGTTAACCATTTGTAGGTGAAGTTTACAAAAAGCGTAGCAGAATTTTGCTACTTTCAGAGAGATACATTTACCTTCATTGTTTAACAGAAAACATAAGTAAAACTTGTCAGAATGCCACGGGAATGTAAACAAAAGGGGGGTAATCAGCTGGTGGCGAATGTCCCTATAAAACTGACAATACAAGAGAACATGGGCTGTGGTCTCTACAGCACCCGTGTGACAGGGCCAGAGACGGGTTTCATATGGGGTTTTCTTATATTTCTCCTCCAAAACAGCTGTAGGGAGGGCATTCAATGGGGCTAGTGTTAGGGCTCTCCTAAATTTGGGAACTGTGATATAATATAAATATGGAGCTGGTTTGGACAGTAAGATTTGATTGTTGACAAATATATTACGAGTAAAAGCAGCAATTTCTGTTTGGCCTTCTATATCTAAGATCCTTTGCCTTAGAAGTGATCTGGCTTAGTCTGACTCTAAGATGGCATCACTGGAGAAACCATAGAGGCTCAGCCTCTTTTGGATAGCTGTTTCCCAGGAAGATTTAAAATTATCTACCAGTATTAGATGGGTCAGTCCACTGGGGTTGTGATGTAATTTTAACCAGTAGGTAAAGTTATTTATCCAGAGGTTAGATTCAAGTTTAATAACTCCTGCTTCCCGTCAAAGTACAGCATTTGGAACACAGCAGGTAACCTGGAAGATATTTCTTAGAAATTTTGTTTGGATTCTTTCTAAGGCAGTCATGTTGTTATATGGTCCCAATTGACCCCCGTATAGCAGTTGTGCTCTGGCTTTAGCTGCAAACAACTTAATTGCAGCAGGGATAAACTGTGCTCCTCTGGTAAAGTAATATGTTTGGATAGCTGATGCAGATCTCTGTGAATTGCTAGTTACATAGTCCAGGTGGGCATTTCTGCTTCCTGTAGCTTGAAAAACTATCCCGAGATAACTAAATATATTAACCTGCTCAATGGGCCGCACGCCTAAGTTCGTGTTTCTCTGCTTTGGATGTTTGGAGAAAGTAAGTATTTTAGTTTTGGTGTAATTTATTATTAATTCCTCACTACAGTAATGCATAAGTGATCTCAAGGGTCTTTTGAGGCCAATAGAAGTTAATGACAGAATTACTGCATCATCGGTATAGAGTAATAAATTGACATGTCTTTGGGCTAATTTAGGGGGATGAAAAGTGGAGTTATTAAATGAGGGACCAATGAGTTTATGTATAATAGTTGAATAAAACTGGAGCCAATACACATCCCTGTCTGACTCCCCTCCTTACAGGTATTTCCTTTGTGACATGTCCATGGTTACTGTACCTGACTTTCAATCTTGTATTCTTGTGTATTTTAATGAGCAGCAAGAGTAGACGTTTGTTAATTGTGGGATTTTTCAGTTTATACCACAGTTTGGATCTAGATGCTGTGTCAAAAGCTGACCTAAAGTCAATAAATGCTGCATAAAGGGATTGTCCTGATTTATGGGTATACTTTTCTACCAAATGTTGCAGCACCAAAGCATGGTCTAACGTTGATCGTCCTACTCTAAATCCAGCCTGTTCATCCATCAGACTGTCTTCAGATTCAAGCCAATCATTTAGTTTCTCCTGGAGATGTTTAGCATACATTTTGCTGATCTGACTTAACAAACTCATTGGGCGGTAGTTAGCTGGATCGTCTCTCCTGCCCTTCTTATATATTGGTATTATGATAGCCAAGCCCCAGTCCTTTGGTATCATGGCTGAACGGTCTATCGCAGTGAAAAGTGAGGCTAGCACTGGGGTCCACCATTCCAAATTATTTTTTATTACTTCATACGTAATAAAGTCTGAACCAGGGGCTTTCCCTGGTTTGAACAGTTTTTATATTTCTGATCTCTGAGCACAAGACTGGGGGACAATGGGGAAGGGAGGTTGCATCCAACTCCAACTCTGCCAGGGAATTCTCTGCTTGACCATATAGGGTAGCAAAATGGTGTTCCCATACACTGGCTGGTATATATGGCAAAGAGCTATAAATATTGTTAAAGAAAGAAGGGGCTACCAGCCTCCAAAAGATAGCAGGGATTTTTGCACTGGCAGCCGCTATCAAGCGTTGCCAGGATACCCTCATAACATTCTGGTTTTTTTTTTACAGATTAACTGTTTATACTGTTTTTTCAACGTCATTAACTCAGAAATTGTACAACAGCCAGGATTCTCTTTATATAATTTAAAATGGCAGTTTATTTTTTTTAATAATTTTTATTTTTAAAATACAATAACAAAACACACAATCAATAACAACAACAAAGATCAATCAAACAACCAAAACATAACACATATAATTTTATAAACTTAACCTCTACGTGCACCCATCACCCATGGGACTTGTAACTCTCCTTATCTCTTTACTTTTTATTATCATACATTTTTAATTCTTAATAAGCCCTCTTCTCCAAAAAGATAATATATATTTATCTGGTTTTACTCCTTTCCCTTTAATAAAGACATATTCCAGAAATTCACCCCATATAACTTTAAAATCGTTCCTTTTCACCACAAGTTTAAAGGGGTTTAAAGAGGTATGGAATATTGCTATTGTTAAGATTTGGGAATTAAATCTAGAACTTACAGATAGAACAGAATGAAAATGTATCAAATGTATCTAGGTGAAAGGGTATAGAAACTATGTCATTCTATCAGCAAGAAAGATGATGACACAAGGATGTAATAGGACTGATGCAACCTACTGGCAAGAGTATGCAAATGTGTCATGTGGCTGATGCAATGCTACTGTGAGTCCTGATTAGACAGATATATGTATAAAGGTACTGTGTAAGGTGCTATATTTTCTCTCTATTTGATGTGCCTCTGGACAACGTATCTGTATTTCTTGGACTGCTGTGTATGAAGACTGTGTATGTATAATTGTAAATAGACTTTTTACCTAAACCTCTTTCGTGCGAGTCTGTTTACTCCTATCAGGACTGGAAGAACGTACTGCTCTATGGCTTCTTGGATATTGGGCTGCCCCAGAACCGCTGACTCTGACAGCTATTAATGACAAATTGACTTGTGAACTAAAATATAGAAAGGGTTTGGTAAAATGGCAGTTGAGAGAATTCCAAGCTTCACAACATTCATGGTCGAACTAGGCATGATGTATTCTTGGATCATGCCTAATTGTAACAGACTGGGGGGCTGTTAACAATGATTGAAATAATTTGGTCAGGTTATTAAAATTAGTCACTATGGTGTCATCTGACTTACCCTCCACTACTGTTGAATAAAGAGACTTGGCTGGTTCCCTACTAACGGAGTTAGTAACTATTGTTGCTTGCTGAGGTGTCCATTTAGCACGAATGGGACAAAGGTCATCAGCCACTGATGCAACATGGCAAGAAGGTAGAAACAATCTATCAGAATTTTTCAGGTACAGAGTAATGGGGAAATGGTCACTTTCAGGTTGACTGACAGTTACAAACTTACATAGATAGGGGATTAAACTCAGAGATCCCAGCATAGTCTAACAGGGAAGGCTTGGTGCCAGCCCAGTGGGTATACTCTGCTGGGTAATCATCACTAGTAGACCCATTTAAAATTACCAAATTCAGCTTTGTGAAATTTCGAACAAGGCAGAGCCCTCTATAGTCACTGTATATGTCATTAGATTGGCGGCACAGAATAGGGGGTGTTATTATAGAGGGTAAAGGTTGGTGATGAAATTTGGCAAAAAGCAATTTGTCATTTGCTCCAATTCTTGCATTAAAATCGCCAGCCAATATTAAATATGCTGCAGGGAATGCCACCATTAGATCTTCCACATAGGTATCTATTTTATTCCATACATGCCTTATCTGTGAACGTATATGCAGGGGTGGGATATACACATTAATCAAAAGAAGTTGACTCCTATTGAATTGAAGCAGAACTGCCAATGCATACTGGTCTAGTGGTTGTAAACTAGTTATCTGAGCCTGCAGTGAGGTAGATGTTAAGATACCTAAACCCCCGCAAAGCCTCCCATGACCTGCACCAGGCACAGCTTCCAGTGTGGTTGTCTTAAACCCCTCAGCTAACAATTCACCTGCATGCCACGTTTCCTGGAAAAAAACTGTCATAGATCAACCTATATATAGAAAAGGATTCAGAATAAAGTTCATGTGCTGCGTGAATCAGTACGTCTATATATAGAAAGCATGTATTTTTTCTGAAGGCATTCCAGAGTGCCAGACCTGAGCACCTCTCTATTCAGAACCTGTAGTATCTCATATATTTATCTACCTTTTTTTATTCATGATCGTGCTTAGCATCCCCATGCCGGATGTTATCCAGAGACAGTAGGTACAAAATGTTGCAATCTCTTCCTACAGTACTGGTATGACTGTGCAGTCACTGCTGCTCCAATTTACTCTCTAGCTTCCCTGGAGTCATTCATCTTGGATGATTAAAAAGGAAGCACTTTCCCCCACTGATTGTTTAACTAGCACCTCCTCTAATGGGTCACCAAACAGTTTTCCCCCCTTGAGAAGTCCTGTAGCAGGAACCATCTTGGACTCAGAGTCCACACTCTTATTCTTGTCCTGACAGGGGCGTGTCTATCCATCCACAGCTTATGCTTATTGGTTTGTTTATGGTTTCCTGACAACTATTACCCTCACTGAGACCATCATCTAGTTCTGAAATGTTCACATATTCTAATGTGATGATTTTGAGTATCAGAGGGGATGCAAAATGTCTGACCCATAGAGCACAGGGATTGGAAGAGTCTTTAGCAAAATCAATTGCAGTTTGCAACAGGGAAGTTGCAAATATATTAATTGGTTGCTGTGAAAATCTGCTTGTGTGTTCATGCATGCATAGCAGGGATCACATTCCCTTAGGCTGGCGTAGCATTTAATGTGTAACATCCAGTAAAAGGCGTCTCTGGATGAAGACTTGTGCTGAAAAGAAGAAAGGCTAGAAAAGCACCTTTCTTGGCTTGTAACACATCAATACTCTCCAGAAATATGCATTGCAATTTTTCTCCCAACGGCCTTTTATTTTCTGTGCACATTCACCCTCACAACAATTGTCTCTCTCCCCTCCTCCCCACTCAATGTCCTGGAATGGAACAGTAACATAGCTATTGCTCTTCCATTAAAAAAAAAGATTCAGGAAATCTCTGCTTGATGTCCACTTACCTTGCATTTGCCACTGCTGCTCTGACTGCTGCCCAGGCCACTACAAAGACAGCAGGGAAACCTACAAATATGAAAAATGTGTTGCCAGCTGTTAGAAGAGATTTGAAATAAAAATGGAAAATCCCTTCTTCTCAGGTAAAGGAAAGGAATAGAAGTATTTGGATAGAGCAGGAACCATGGGGAACAAAGTGCCTTCTCCTCAATGGACTAGAACTTCTAAGAGGTCACCATTCAAAGCAATTGCATAGCTGTGGGTGCTTCTAACCTTCATCATTTGCGAGAGGTTGGCATTCTGAATACAGACATTTATTATCCACAAAGTACAGAGGAGATGGAGAAGAGAAGGAGGGTGATCTGTTGAAAAGTTAGTCAGTCCTAGGGTTCCAAAGACATCTGCACAGGAAGAAAGACTGATTGTTGCTCTGTGTAGACAGCAACTGCAGCGCACCCTTTTGTAAGAAGTAGCACCTCCAACAATGGCCTTTCTGTGATAATTTCTTCTCTGCGAAGGCCAGTGGCCTTAAAATAATAATTGAACTTCAGATCAACTCCTCCCTTCAGAGGAAAGAGCTCTAGGTCAGATGTTTACAATTTTTTTGGGCTGGGGGTTCCATCTGACTTTCAGGGTGTGCTGCAAAAAGTAGCTGGTGGGACCAGGATAAAACCAAATTTGATTTCATTTCATTTAAATTGAATTAAAATGAAACTGAATTAAAACGAAACAGATTTCATACCATTACATTCCAGTCTGAATTTAATAATGTTTCTTGTCACATTAAAAATTACAGTTTAATAACAATTTTTGGATGTCTCTGGGAGCCATACGCCAAACCACACTTTGTTAGGAGAAATGCCTATTCTTTGCAATATTGATTTGGGTCTGATTTAGTGAGCAATAATTATTTGGATTACAGCACAATAATTTATACTATCCAAATTAAACTGAATAAAATCCATCTTCCAATTATCCAGATTTACTTTGTATTCCCAGAAATTTATCAGCCCCCCAGATCAGGATTCAGCAGTGAAGTATAGGTCTCCCAACACTTCATAGCTTCTTGATGGCAGAAAACGCACAGACTCCTGCTTTCTCACAGCTCACTGGCCCCATTAATTCTCCTTGTTGGCTTTTCATCAAAGTGAAAAGGAAAAAATCTCAACTGACTGTGTTACTGTGGTCTTTCTACTACGCTCAGCTGCTCCTAGATTTAGAGAGAACTAAAGTTGAAATCCATCAAAGGGTCTGACATCACATGGCAAATGGAGGTATAACATTATGAAGTTTCTTTTATCATTGTATTTCTATTTTATTCTATTTTTGTTGGGGTTTGAATAAATACCCAGAATTTACAGATAGATTAATTAGACAGGAGAGGTAAATAGGTGAGAGGTAATACTTCCTGCAAGTCATTCAATTAGCAGCCATTGTTGAAGTAAGTGGTGACACATACTGCAGCTGATATAGTTTAAGCTGGGTGTGGCAGATAATTTGTTTGACCTATAACAAGGGTCGGAAATGGCGGCTCGCGAGCCAGATGCGGCTCTTTGGCCCCTTGAGTGTGGCTCTTCCGCAGCTGAACTCACCCCCGCCCCTTCCACGTGATTGACCCCCGCCCGCAAACCCCGCCCCCTGGCTCTCGCACTGAGCGAGGCCCGGCGCGGCAGGGAGGCGCTGCTGGCCCGGGACGCGGCGCTGTCGGAGGCGGCGCAGGAGCGGCTGCAGGGGCTGCCGCGGCTGGAGATGGCGCTGCTCCGCGGCATCCAGGTGCTGGGCGAGGGCGTGGGCCCGGGACGCGAGCGGCAGGGTGGCGCAGGGCGAAGAGCAGCCTGCTCTCCCCTTGGCCGCCTCCGGTCCGAGCCTGGCTCAGTTCCCCCGGCCGCTGCAGGGTTCGGGTTAGCGGGGGGGGGGAGAGGACGCCGAACGGCGGGGTGGGGGGATTGATGGGGCAGGAGGGTGTACCCGCTGGCTGGCTGGCTTTCTTCCACCGCCCGCTCTGCACGGGAGCGGAGCGCACTGCCAAATCACATCCGCGCCCACCCCTGCCCTTTTCCGAATACCCCCCTCCAATCCTTGGAAGGCGAGGCCCTGGTGGTGTGGGGGGGGGGCGAGGAGGATTCTCAGTCGGGAGGGGGAAATCCCCGGGTCTGCGGAGGTCTTTCCGCGCCGCCTTGAGGCGCGCGTGGGCGCCCAGGGCAGGGGAGGAACGGGGAGCGCCAGGGGACTCACCCACTGCTGCTCAGCTGCCACCTTCCTCCTCCGCTTCAGCCGCCCGCCCGCCGAGTCCCGGCCCTTCAGCCCCCGCTGGGGGGAGGGGGGCAGGGACTCAGCGCCCGCACGCCCGGAGCCCAGCAGAGCTGCATCTCGCCCCGCCCCGCCCTCCCAGAGTGGCCAGCGGAGCGCCACCGGCGCCCACCTGCTCGGGCAGGTACCAGCCTCTCTGCACGCTCCTTCCGCTGCTGCTGCTGCAGGGAGACGGCGTCCACCCGGCCCAGCTGCCCGGGGTCCAGGGAGATCAGCTCCGGCGGGATCTTTGGCGAAGAGCGGCCGTGGGGGGGGGGGGAACGAGGCAGGCAGCGACAAGCGGCGCGAGGCGGGAGGCAAGCGGGTGGGGCGGAGGACGCGTTTCTCTTCCTTCCCCCTCTTTAAAGCGGCTCGCCTGGGCTTTGGGTTCCCACACCCAGCTCCCACAAACCCGCCACCGCAGCAGCGCAAACCCACTCCTTCCAAGGAAAGGTGTGAATTGTATCTTGCCCTGCGCTGTTTGATCTTCTATGAAGTGGCAGAAAAACATCAGGAATAAAACCATGCCCGGAAAGATTCTCTGATTTAACATCCTTAAGTTATTTCCCTCCAGCGAAAGAGACGAGCGCAACCCGAGTGGCAGGAACCAGACCAGGGGAAGAAAGGGCGAGCACGCCCGTCGCACAGCCTGCTTATGATCGCTCTATCTATTGAATGAATGTCAGCCTCTGAATGCAGTCTCTCTTTAAATCGAATGGGGTCTTAGTTGTGCGGTGGGCGGTCTCCTAACGTGTGTGTGTGTGTGTGTATGGGGGGTTGGTTATGAGAGAAAGGGAGGGAGGGAGAGGGGGAGGAGGGTGTGTGTATGCGCGCGCGTGTGTTTGGGTGGTGGGGGGAGATTTAAAAAACTTCGGCGTGAATCCCTTGCCGATTATTTTTCTCCAAAGGTGTGCGCGCACGCGCGCGGGTCTACCCAGTGCTTCTACTCACCAACCCCTACCCCCCCCCGCCCCACTTTGATCAAATCGGCAGGAGAATCGCCCGGGCTTGGCACCCAGTGGAGCAGGAAGGAAGAAGTGGGTTTGCGCTGCTGCGGTGGCGGGTTTGTGGGAGCTGGGTGTGGGAACCCAAAGCCCAGGTGAGCCGCTTTAAAGAGGGGGAAGGAAGAGAAACGCATCCTCCGCCCCACCCGCTTGCCTCCCGCCTCGCGCCGCTTGTCGCCGCCTGCCTCGTTCCCCCCCCCACGGCCGCTCTTCGCCAAAGATCCCGCCGGAGCTGATCTCCCTGGACCCCGGGCAGCTGGGCCGGGTGGACGCCGTCTCCCTGCAGCAGCAGCAGCGGAAGGAGTGTGCAGAGAGGCTGGTACCTGCCCGAGCAGGTGGGCACCGGTGGCGCTCCGCTGGCCACTCTGGGAGGGCGGGGCGGGGCGAGACGCAGCTCTGCTGGGCTCCGGGCGTGCGGGCGCTGAGTCCCTGCCCCCCTCCCCCCAGCGGGGGCTGAAGGGCCGGGACTCGGCGGGCGGGCGGCTGAAGCGGAGGAGGAAGGTGGCAGCCGAGCAGCAGCGGGTGAGTCCCCTGGCGCTCCCCGTTCCTCCCCTGCCCCGGCTCCGCCCTGGCTCCTTGGTTCGGAACAGCTTGGCTGCCGAGGCAGAGGCGCAGCTGGCGCCCTCCGAAGCTGGAGCCCCCGCAGCCCGCAGATCGGCGCTGGATCACTTCCGGAAATAGCGGGGGGAAAGGCCGGCCGCCTTCTGCAGGCAAGGAGGGAGGGGCGGGAAGCCGGTGGGGGGGGAAACTGCTACATGGGCCCTCCCACGCGCCCCAATAAGCCACGTGATTGGCCCCCGCCCGCAAACCCCGCCCCCTTCCACGTGATTGGCCCCCGCCCGCAAACCCCGCCCCCTTCCACGCGATTGGCCCCCGCCCGCAAACCCCGCCCCCTGGCTCTCGAGCACTTCAAAATGTGCACGAGCATATCAAAATGGCTCCCGGCAAAAAAAGTTTGCCGACCCCTGACCTATAACATGATTGGTTGATATTTGTATAAAAGTAGAGAAGTTCTGGTGTTCATTCTTCTCATTACTATCTTCTCATCTGTATCTGTGTTGGACGTTACTGGACTGTATTGTACTACGTACAGTATGTATATAGAGTAAATAGATTATTTTATCTAATCTCTTGTGAGTGTCTGCTTACTCAATAGAACGTATTGCTCTGAGGTCTAGAAGTAACATTGGCAGCCCCAGCGCTGTGTACTCTATCAATTTTATTTTATCTCATGTTTTATATTTTATTATATTCCATTTTTCTCTTACTCTGGTTTTTAGCCTAAATCTTTCAGGTTTTATATGATTACACTGTTTTAGCTATATTCAGTCCTTTTTTATGTTTTGCTTTTTTGCCTTGCTGGTCATTGACTATAGTTAAATAAATGTGATTTGATTTTGAATCACATAAACAGCTGCACTAGTATCTTTTCTGTAGGCAAGAAAAAAGCCATACACAACAGTCAATTGCCCATTGCCAGTGAGAAGATATACCTTACTTTTGTAACCTTTGGATTTAAATTCCCATCTTCCCAAATTAACAGATATTTAGCAAGGCACTTGGTGGCCTTGAAAACAAGCAGTTGTATGTTTACAGCTATCTCTGACTTGGGAACCTTTAGTTCCTGTCTCAACCCTCAAAATCCCTATGACACGAGTGATCTGATCCAAGGAGTCTGGAGTTTGATGTAAAATTTTAAATATTCTGCTTCTGCTGGAAATAAGAATTCATGTACTGTGACAAATTGATTTATATAGAGATCTTTCTTTAAGTAATTAAAAGTGTATATTTTATTTACAGAATAGAAAATGTCTAATAATTCAATAATAATCCATAGAAAGTGCTAATGTCAAGCTATACCAGAAAAAACATAAGCACATCAAAGAAATATGGCATGTAAAACACAAAAGGAAAACCAAAAGAAAATAATGACATACAAATACAGGACTGTATCCAATTAGCGGAATGGGGCTTTTACTGAATCAAAGAGCCTTCTATTCATAGAGGAACACCAAGCAGCACTATGTTATATAAACATTTAAAGTGGTGTAACACTTAAGAGGTCTTTGAGGAGAATGATTTAGCACTATCAAATCCAAACGATTGTTCATAATTATTATTTAAAGCCTGAAGTGCATTCTTTTCAGATTGAATTAAAACCATCCACCTTCTTTTAAATAGAAATAATTTGAAATAAAATAATAACATTTATTTTCTCCCCTTTTCAATTTTTTTAAAAAAAATATTCTTATTGCTTCAGGATACAAAAAAGGAATACAGATAAAACAATAACAAACAGGAAAATCAAAACAAAAAGTTATAAAAGATAAGAAAGAGAGCTCAGTTTTTAAACACAGCATTACACTTTGACCATGTGAAATAATATTGATTAGTATTTCCATTACATCCACAAATAGCCAGTTCATAAGCAAACAACAAATATTTCATCAATTTAAGACACTAAATCTGTGATGGCACTATCTTTCCAATATTATCCATCAATAAACTTTCTATCAATAATCTTTGACTCAATATGATAAAACTGAGTGTGTGTCTATGTGTTTATATTTAAACTATTGATTTATTAGATCAGAGTTATTATATATTTTATTTTATTGTTTTACCTGCACCATTATTGATACAGAAATTACTTTGTTGTTGTTTCAACTAAGAAGCCAATAATTTACCATTTCCCCCCACTCCCAACAGCTTTATATCATTCAATGAATATTTTGTAAAGGAAATTAAGTTCCAGCTTAAAGTTCTTTAACTTAATTTTCACACAGCTCCTCTTGTGGGAGGTTGAGTTATTGCTTAGGTAGTGGAGCACTTGGTTAGTGTGGGTAGATTTAGATGTATACAGGTAGATTTAGATGTATACAGCTGTTTTCCACCAAGGCAGCTTTTCTTCATCTACCTCAGCAAAGGGTCTGTGGTTTTAACAAGAGCCTCAGAGGATGACAGCCAACCTTGTTTGAGCTTGGAAGCTAAACAGGATTGTGCCTGGCTAATTCTTGGTTGGTTGTCCACCAGGTAATTCTAGGGTTTTCCAGAAGAAAGCAATGGCATATAACTTTTGTACTGTTGCCAAGAAAACTGCATGGAGGTGTCCATGAAGTGACCAGAATTTGAGCTCAACTTAAAGGCATCTTTGTCTTTTCCAAAATCTGCTCTCTTTTCTTATTTTAATTAGCTGCACCATGGATTGCTCTTCACTTAATTTGTCACCAGCTAAGGCTTTGATATAATTGATAGTTGTTTCATGTAGATAAATTACTTTTAAGGGAATTACTAGTATAATATTAAACACTGTACATCAGCACTTACAGTGTATACAATATTTTGTTTGTCACATTCCTTGGATCTACCAGGTAGAAGTAAATTAACTGATTTTAATTTCAATTAATTCCAGAATAAGATATCCATAATCAGGTCCCAGCTGGGTTTGTTTTAAATAGAGGTTCACACAATCACATTCCACCCCCACAAAGTTTTGGATATGGCTTCCAGAGACTTTCCAAACATTGCAGCCAAACTGTAATATTTAATGTGGTGGAAGGAGAGAATATTTAAAGATATGGTGAGTAATCATAATAATTGTATTCATCAGTTCATTTTATTTTAATTTAATTAAGAAATAAATTTTAATTTGTACTTTCTTCTCCATAACGCATTCCAAGGTTTACAAGAGGGAACAGTTTTCCACAAGCATCCAAATCCAGTCCTCAAATCCTATATTAAAAATGAAGGGGGGAGTAGAACTAAGCCAGCTGTAGGATGGGTGGGAAGACTGGCTATATTATTTCTCTTTGTGTTAGAAAAAACACAAGAGGATAACAAAATCTTGATTAGCAAGCCTGATTGATAAGACATTACTCTGTTAATAGTTGCAATGATTTTTGTATTAGCTTCCCAAATACGAGCAAAAACAAAACAGCTTAGCTTCCCACAGTTAAATTGAGCTCTCATTACTTGGGACAGGGCCATAATGGCAAAAATAATATGATTATAAAAACTTGAGATACGAGTCATTGCTCATTTTGATTCATCATTTCCTTTAATAAAAATATTAGATACATTGTACACGTGATGGTGATGGTCTTTTGTGAAATGGTTATGACAAAAGAATATCCAGTAGAAGACAATATATGCAGCTCAGGGTTGAACTGTTAGGTTCTTGGTGGTCTCTGAGCTTGGTTGTTTGCTTGCAGACATTTCGTTTTCCGGCTAGGTAGCATCATCAGGGCACACTGAAGATGTTACCTAGCTGGGTAATGTAACATCTGCAAGAAAACAACCAAGCTCAGAGACCACCAAAACCCAATATAAAAGCATATTTTCAAAATTAGATGAAAGCAAATGTAAGGTCCAAGATGCAATCCTATATGCTCTTACATCGGAGTATATCACATTTAATGCAACGGACTTCTGAGCTCCACTTCAATCACATTGAAATCAATGGGGTATTTACTGGGAGTTTAATTTTAATTTCAATGGAACCTACGTATAATTAATTTAGGCTTCTTATTTAGGAAGCAGTCACCGTGAATGCCTTTGAGTAAATGTACAAAGGTTAAATTACCATAGTAGATATGACACATTGATCTAGAATACATAAATGGTTGATTCCAACCTTTGTTTGCAGAAACAATAATATAATTAAGGGCCAATGAAATGACATACCTTTCCAATTAATTAACTTTAAAGTCGATATAGTACTGTTTTAATTTTAAAGAAAAAAACATCATTGAATGAAAAAACTATGTATCTTACCCCAGCCTATTAAGATAAAACCCCATAGGTGCTTGTTATCCGAAAAGAAAGCCACAAATATTAAGCTGTGTAGATAGAGGCCTTCAACCAAGATCCAATAGTAGTTTGTTGCCAAGAAGTAAATAAACATCAGCACAGTAATCTTGCACCACACCTATTAGTCAAAAAGAAAGCAAACATATGTTTTGGGGAAAATGATCCAATCCAATAGTATACTAATTTTTCATTGTCAAAAAACTTGTTAAATAGACATAATGAGGCATTAAAGCTAAGAGTAGAGATGCTTCATGTTCTTCAAAAAAAATTTTGTTTTCTGAGACACATTTAATATTTGTGAGAATAACAGTAGTCAGAATTTAATAGGAAAAAAGTCTCCACACAGTTACTGTGAAGTATTTAAATGCTGCCTGTCTTAGTCCAACATTTCTTTTTGTACCAATGTTGTTTGTCTGAGGTAAGTCATTGGGGTATATCCCAACGCAGCAATAATGAGCAACTGAGTTGTGTTGGACCAAGTTCCATTAGCCCCAGATGGCAAAAAAATGTGAGAAATACAGTCTAAAACATTTGGAAGGCAAATGTTGCCTATATCTGTGATTCAGAGACTTGCTTCCTTAAAAACCAAACATCCGTTAAGAAGTTGAAGTTCACAAATGCACACATAAGCAGACAAAGCTCCTTCACCAGTGACGATCTGGGAAGAAAGTTTGGCCAAGGTGAATGTTGGAGTGGCTTTCTATACAGCCCAACGCAAGCACTGCACTCCTTGATGTTTTATAGCATCATAGCCCAATCAAGCAAAGCAGACCCCATAATCTGGCTTCTGAACTGTGTGAATTCAGATGACCACCCTGTATCAGATACACTCATTTCAAGACCTGGGAACTGGGTATTCTTCTACTCAGTTGCCAAAAGGGGTTGCCAACAAAAATATTGGTACCAATCGAAGAGAGTATTTGTAGCTCAGGGTTGAACTGTGGAGTCATTGGTGCTCTCTGAGCCTTGTTGTTTTCTTGCAGACGTTTCATTGCCAGGCTAGGCAACATCTTCAGTGCAAAACGTCTGCAAGAAAACAAGGCTCAGAGAGCACCAAGGACTCCACAACTATTGGTATAGGATTTTGAACATGGTGGACAGACCTTGCCTACAAGCAACAGAAAGGGCTTCTGCTACTGTTCCAGTCAAAGGTGGGGCCAAGACTCTTACCATTCCCTCAGATGCCCCAGCATGTAAGCCAGAGTAAAAAAAATTCAACAGCAGTCCAGGCCACATGGCACTTCTAATTTATGTAATATATAATCAAGAAAAAGTTATCCTCTACTTTCACCCAATCCTGGTTCTGTATAGCTGGTCGGGGTTCCCAAAAGGTGCTCAAGGTGCCAACGGAATCATCCTCCCATCCCTATATTTTCAACTGGGAAGCAATCTGAAAATAATATAATTAATCTCAGATTTTTTCATTAAATTTTACTGTTGCTAAATTGATTTAAACAAGGGCACATGACCGCGGAAGCGTCTTCGGACAGCACTGGCTCTTTGGCTAACAAATGGAGATGAGCACTGGCCCCTAGAGTCGGACACGACTGCACAAATGTGCGGGGGGAACCTTTACCTTTTTAACATGGCAGTTGAGGTTTGTCATGCATTTACCATAGACCCATTTCAGCAGATACATGGAAATGAATGGCTACTGATTTGGGGTCTGCTGAAATGCATCACTTAGAGGACCAGCACTGAGTTTTGGGCCTGAAATGTCCATGGATCAGGCGTTGACTCTGAAATAAATAGCTTCCGAGGCTGGGGGTGTTCTGGGGTGAGGAACGTGAAAAACAGGAGGGGAGCAGTACTTACATACTGAGATCTGTCCATGACTGGAGTCTGTACAATACTTTGTAGGTCACTTGTGAGTAGTGAGTCAAACTCTTTGTTTCCAAAATGAGGATGAACAACTTTATCTTTAATAAAAATGCTGGTAGCTCTGAGCATGAAAGAGACAAACAAATGCAGATGTATACAATTCCGGGTGCAGTGGAGCCTCCTAGTTGGGGAAAAACACTATTTAAGGGAACGAAGAAGGACCATATTGTCTAGTGTCTATTTCCAATGAGGCAATGAAGCTAGAACTCTCCCTTATTTTTGGTCCCTGGCATCTACTGCTTAAAGGTACACTGCTTCTGAACATGGTAGTTCCACTTTGATATCTTAGTAAATAGCTAAGAGACACTACCTAGCCTTCCTCTTGAATTTGTAGTTTTTTTTAAAAAAAAGAACCAGATCAATAGGCATCACAAAATCTTGTGGTTATAAAAGGGCTGTATTGATCTTAACAAAAAGAGAAAATGACAAGTTTGAACAAGGGACAACTATTAAGGATATGTGCATAATATAGCTCAATGAACCTGCTTTTAAAAACAAACTATCTTCATCCAAGATCATTTGGGTCAAATAACCGTTTCTACATTCCAATTAAAAATACCTGTTACCACAAAAACATTTTTCTCCACAAATTATTCCATGGATTATGTCTTTCACATCACTTCCAAAAATGACTGCTGTAAACTGATGTGCTTTGACATGTAAATTTAAGGGGCAAGGGTTGAGATTGGATTCTGTCATTATGCCTTTTCAGAGAGCATAGCATCTCAAAAGACAGTTTGCTGAATAAGCCATAATGCTCCAGTTTCTTCCTATTTTGTTTTGGCTCAGCTCAGTCTGTGGCTTGAATCATGTCAACTGGATTTCTATTTTCTTAGTGGAAACGTTTCACTCCTTATCCAAGGAGCTTCTTCAGTCTGAGTAAAGTTAGTAAGGGAATCCTTAAATATGTTTCTAGGCTGGCTGTGTGACCTTGCACCTGGGGCTAGGTCATGGTTATTTTTGAGATGTTTGTTTCTAAGTCCCTTTATCATCTAAAGGAGGATCGTTAAGATTACCCTGCTGCTGTTGAGCTTGTGAAATGGTCTTAATCTTCCTAGGCACAGAAGACAAAGCAGGAAGGAAGATAGGGGAAAGGTTATGCCTGAGGCCCCCACCTCTATTCAAGGAAGGATTTTCCAAGTTGGCATGAATGGATTCCTTGACCCCTCTCTCAAACCACCTATCTTCTCTGTCTAAAATGTGAACATTAATGTCCTCAAATGAGTGTCCTTTTTCCTTTAGATGAAGATAAACTGCTGACTCTGGTCCTGTGGTGTTACTTCTCCTGTGTTGGGCCATCCTCCTGTACAAAGGTTGTTTGGTTTCTCCAATGTAGAGTTCAGAGCACTCCTCACTGCACTGGATTGCATACACTACATTGCTTTCCTTGTGTTTTGGAGTTTGATCTTTGGGGTGTACAAGCCTCTGTCTCAGTGTGTTGGTGGGTTTGAAATATACAGGTATGTGGTGTTTGCCAAATATCCGTTTGATCAGCTCAGTGTTTGTGGTTTGTATAAATCATAACATACAGTTTAGAATTATACGTGATCTCATCTACCGTGGTTTATTCAACAACCTATCATTAAGACAAATCAAGGTTTAGTGTATTAGGTAAATCCAGATTGTTTGTAACTGCAGAGGTTTGGTGCTAATTGGCATTTGAGACACTGAGATTTCAGGCACCGAAAAAGCTGAGAACAGGGTTAATCCTTTTCAGACTTTTTTTGCTCAAAATCCTAGGATTTCATCCTCATAAATATAGATGTGCCCATTTCTTCCTTCTGATTTTTTACTGTTCAAAATTGTAACTTACCAAAGCTATTTGTGTGGGTGTCTTTGTGTGTCTGTGTATAAAATGAGTTTTCATCAAAGATACTTTATTGGATACAGGTTTTAATTCCAGGCCACAAAGCCCAATTTTATTATCCCGTGTCATTTATCAATGTCAGCAGAAGTCTATGAATTGCAGGTGAATGGGAGGGATGACTTAGGGCCCATTGAAAGCAGTGGCTATTGATCGGTGGCCTGCAAGCCAAAATCAGCTCATAAAGCCTCCTATGCATCCCACTGGGGTCACCTCATCTCCACCCTCTTCATGGTCCTCCTTATCCATCTCCCCTTTGGGCTCTTGACCATTATAAGTTTGAGATGATGCCCACCTCACCGTTTCTCCTTTTCATTAAGAGATCGTATTTCTTCCTGCTCTACTAGATTGTAGAGCTGGCTTCTCTTAGTGCTCTGGGCTAGATAAAACACTACAGGCAATTCTCACTTTAAGGACCACAATTGAGACCGGAAAATGTTTTGGCTCGGTGTGATGGGTAAACCCAGCCAGGCAGTGGTTGAGGATTTGGATGAGATGTGTGTCTATGTGTTTGTGTGTGTGTGTGTGTGTGTGTGTGTGTGTGTGTGTGTGGTGTGTGTGTGTGTGAATGCAGTATCTACATAGCTTTTGGTCTAGCTCCACTTGGTGCTGTCATGCAATCTCTCAGTAAATCACTCACCTGAAGTAGCCAATGATGAAAATAGCCATGGCCAGAGAGGAGAAGGAAATGGAGTATCCCACTGTGTACATGATAGAGAGACGTTCAAAGAATTCCCTCTGAAGAAACGACAGTAGAAGAACTTCTAAGTACCAGTTTTACCTGGGTACACAATTGTTAGCTGTGACATCCTCTTTAATTTATTTCATCTTAAAAACCACTAATTTCTAAACTGTGCTTATTAGAGAACTGAGCCTGGAGTGCAATGCTACAGGCTATAGTTATGATGTTCAGAGCTAGTCTACCAATTTCTTGTATGGGGAGGGAGCATTGAACCAGCAGTGTAAAAGGAATTTCCTTGATCGACCCTTGGAGAGAGCACACAATTTCTATGCATGGATTCTCATCATTCTTTAATATTGCCAAGTGATCAGAAGCTAATTCCAATACTCATTTTTGAGATGCCACGTCCTGGAGAACTGCATAAAGCAAAGTTTCTCAGGAAATAGTATGTTAGACAACTAATATCTATTTTGTTTTTCCCAGCGTGTGCAAGATCTCTTCTGCAGCAAGACCAAGGGATGTGGGGAAGAGGATATAACCAGTTGAGCTTTTTGTCCTGTATTTATGGGGTGCATCATGTGTCATAGAGATATTTAGATGCTCAATATTTCTGCCACACAGCTCATTTTACTTCTCTCCTCCTTGTCTGGAGTAAGAGCCCATACCTTTCCTGGGCTGATTTCTGTTTGTAGGAAACGGAGGCACTCAGAATAATTAGACCATGTCCGGTTTAAACTCTGCACATAAACCCATGTTCCATTTGGATTACAGTGTCGGAAGGCCATACCTATAAGAAAGAAATAACATTTCCATTAGTTTGATGACCTTCCTCTCTCCCGGATATCATGTAAGGTCAATGATCCAATAGGAACAGAAGTATACCTTGGTGATTAAAATCATAGATATAAGGAGGGCAGGGCACCGCTAAGGTTTTTCCTGCTGACCCCCTGGGCCAGCAGATTAGACCATCCCATTCTGGAAAGCACTCATCTCCTGCTGAAAAATGAAAGAAAGTAGCTGTGAAGAGAAGCTACAGAACAGCCTGAAGAATTGCATTTTGAAAACATGTGAAAAATAATTAGCCAGAGAATGTACTGATGAATGAGAGAGAATACTTTCCACTTCAGAAACTGAAGCTATGAACAAAGGGGAACAAAAATACAGACACTTTAGCTCATTTTGGTAAATAATTGTGATACTTCACTGTATATACATTGATCACAGAATAGCCATATTACTGTTATAATAGCAAGCTATTACATCTGAACATTACAAGGAAAGTAACATGCCAACTTGCTTACTTCTCACATTTATTTATTTCTTATTTCTACACTTTGCCAATAAACTTTTCATCAGTGCAACCGTCCGGTGAAATAGGATGGCTAAATGTTGCCCTTTCCCTAAACCCAGCTCTATTGTTTATGAATGAGCTGGTTTTTGAGGTCCTAGAGCCACAATCCTGTACTACCTTACCTAGGAGTAATTGCACTGAACTCAATGCAAAGACAGCCAAGTAAATATCCCTGCTTGAACCCTGTGCAATACCAGATCCTCTGCTCCATGGAGACATTCAGTTAAGATCAGATTTAGAGCGGGGGGGGGGAAACCACGTCTTATATGGTTGTTGTGGGTTTTCCGGGCTACGTGGCCATGTTCTGGCAGATTTGGTTCCTAACGTTTTGCCAGTCGCTGTGGCTGGCATCTTCAGAGGACAGGAGCACAGCTAGAAGATTCTCTCTGTGCCCAAGTGGAGGGTGTGTGTTCCTGCTGGTGTTTATAGCTGCTGATAGGTCATTTGCAAGAGAAACCCTCCCCCAATCTCTTGCAAATGACCTCTCAGCAGCTATAAACACCAGCAGGAACACACACCCTCCACTTGGGCACAGAGAGAATCTTCTAGCTGTGCTCCTGTCCTCTGAAGATGCCAGCCACAGCGACTGGCAAAACGTTAGGAACCAAATCTGCCAGAACACGGCCACACAGCCCGGAAAACCCACAACAACCATCGGATTCCAGTCGTGAAAGCCTTCGACTATACACGTCTTATATCTTTGGACATGTAAATTTGGTGCCAGAGCAAAGAGCTGCTCAGGGAGGACCATCTCTGAGAACAGACTGGAATGCCTGCAGGTTGTTCAGACTGAAGTCCCAAAACTGGGACCCTTTCTTTGGAAGGAAATAAATGAACATACATTTTCAGGGAAATTCCAACTTCCTTGTAGTTTCCACTCATTTTCAACAAATCAGAGAGTTGTAAAAAAAGGGAATTCAGCAAGCAAGGGCTTGGATCCTTAGAAGACATGCCTTTGTTTTTTAAGAGGCAACTACTTGTTCTTCCACCACTCGTGCACCTGCAAAAATGCAGCTTTCCTGCAAACACAGCTTGTGGTATTAACCAAAGGAAGGAAAAGCTCTTCGTGTGAAACGTGAGCAGTTGTTGTTCTTTAGCATGCTTCCCACTTAGTTGCAGGGCCCATGCACTGTAGAAGACAAGGGGAAGGGCGGGGGGAATTCAGCCGGCTTGCCGAAATTGCTGATTTGGGCGGAGAGCGAGTGACTGGACCAAGGTCACCTAGCTGCCTTTGGTGCCTCAGAGGTGACTAGAACCCGGGTCTCCCAGCACCTTGACCACTAGGCCACACTGGCTCTCCATATGGATCTTGAGCAGGGCGGAGGGGAACCTGCCCGCAGAGTATCACATGCAGTGGACAGTTAACTTGGAATTCAACGGTCTCAGAAAAAACTGTGCGCCCTGTATTCTGCCCTCAGTAACAAAGAAATCACCAGCTTCCACATTACATTGTTTTCAGTGGCAAGTACAAAGGAAGCAGAATGACTGAGGAAAAACACAGATACTTGGCACTTGAAATCTTCTTAAAATTAGCTAAAATATTAGATGACACACCAAGATTCCTGGGTGCTTGTCACCATTCCATGATCTTCTGCACATTTCTAGTTCCAGGCATGCCACCCGAGTGCCTTACAACAGGGAGGATCTGACCCATCCAGTGCCATCCTATTCAATGTAATTTACTTAGTGCAGCCAACACACCAGCTGCATCCAGATCTCCCAGACAATGTCTGAAGGGGAGGAGGGAGCCTCAACATGACTGATACACATAGCTGAAGATAAAACACAGCCGGGAGAATCATCCACAAAACGTATTTTGTCTCCCCAGTTTCATCACTTCAGGGAAGAAAAGGGGGGAGAGGGGAACTCTGTCTGGAAATTAAATGTGTGAGAGGAAAAATACACTGATTGAGAAGCTCTTCTACTAAATGAAATATTGGCTTTCTCGTGTTTCTAAATTGCATTATTTATTGCTATTACAGTGATTTCTTTTTTAATTCATGACGAGAACTTTCACCACCTGGCATCTACATAAATTAATTTCTCTTCCTTGTTTATCTTTCCTTGTGCTTTATTAAATCGCCAGTTATAGAGAATATGGCTTCTTCCATTTCTTTTTTTCATTGTGTTTCCACTGAGACTTTGGTTCTCCTACCCCAGTAGCTCTGGTGGAAGTGGGAGGTAACCATTTTGCGCGCACTCTCTCTCCCTCTCATTTTGGTCATGCTTTTTTGCTTCTAAGTAGCATGCCATTCAATTCCTTCTAACTCGCAATGTTCTCTTTGCAGTTATCATCGTGCTCTGGCCCGTTCTCTGACTTTTCTCAGATTCACTTACGATCAGGTTTTCTGATTTTCAATTGACTCCTTAAAGCAGCTTTATTTATTTTTTCCCAGTCTTGTATAGAATAGCCTGAAAAATTCATGAATACTGTAGCGGAGAGCTGTTGTGTTTCCACTAGGCCCAAGTCACTTCTGAATCATTTTTGAACTGTGCAGGGTCCAATGGTTCATCCCTGGTTAAAGCCTAACAGCAATGCTGCAGGCAGGCCAGGGAGAATATGATGGCTGGGACAGAGAGATTTGCTGCTACCAGCAGGCTTTAAACAATCCTTGCACTTGAATTTTAGACAAGAGGGTAATGAAAACCTCCAGGTTCTCAACAAGAGGCCTATACACATCAAACAAGAAGGGTACGTTTCATTGCATTCTATCCATTTCTACATTTTAAAATAATTTTTTTTACATTGAAATCATTTTTAAAATCCTAGAAAGAATAAGAAGAAAATTAGATTACTAAGATACCCTCACCTCTTTCTTCTTGTATCTGAGATGTGATGTTTTGTTCACACTGAACTTTGGCCTCCAGAAGAAGATAAATCTGGTCCTCCATTGTAATGGTGTAATCTAATTCCTCCTAATAAAGAAAAGCCACATGGAAATCAAGCGAGCGATGAATACATTTCTTTGTGTAGAGAATAAGAAAAAAAAGCTTTTAACGGTTGTACGCCCATTCTGAAAATTCACCTTAAGTATTTATTTACAGCATTTAGAAGAATTGGGTGACAAGGGTGAGCCTCTAACCTTGCATGCCACAAGGTAGGAGCCTCCCTGGCCTTCACTACATTTAGACCACTGCTCTAGATCTGCATGAAGTCTGCTGGCCTGGTGATTTACCTTTAGACATCAGAATAAAGCAGTCTCTTTGGACGCAACCATTCTCTATCGGTTGCTGTGAGGTTAAAATGCATTTTTCAGACGCATAATGGAATTTGTTGCATGTATTCATAGCTTTAATCTCTACTTGAACTCGGCTCAGCTCTCACATCAATTTTAAAGTTGAAAAAAGAAATCGTCCCACGCTTCTACGGACGCCCCAAAATACACAAGCCCGACATACCACTCCGTCCAATTGTATCATTACCAGGGAAACCCACATACAACATAGCTAAAGAACTTACAAGAAAACTTGGGCATCTCACAGAGGAGAGTGAATACTCTATCAACTCCCCACTACAGTGCCTAGATGAAGATGAAATTGTGGTGTCATTTGATGTCACTGCACTCTTTACATCCATAGACCAAGCACTAGCGATTGAATCCATGGCAGCAGTTCTACGTAACTCACCTGACCTAACTAGATACACCAAGATCAAAATACCCAGAATCATGGACCTCATCAACCTCTGCCTCACCACCTACTTTCAGTTTGATGGACAAATATACCAACAAATCAAAGGAACACCTATGGGATCATCACTCTCAGGACTCATAGCAGAGATTGTAATGCAATGTCTAGAAAGGTTAGCACTCCCACGCTTCAAACCCGAAGTATGGATCCGGTATGTAGATGACACCTTTGTCATAATAAAAAAGGAACAATTGGAGGAAACACATGAAACCATCAACGTCATCTTCAAAGGAATAAAGTTCACAAGGGAAGAAGAAAACAATACACGACCCTTTTTGGACATCCTCATCAGTAGAGGAAATGATGGCATTCTAGAAGCACAAGTCTACCGGAATTCTACCCACACCAACAAAGTGCTCCACTACCTAAGCAATAACCCAACCTCCCACAAGAGGAGCTGTGTAAGAATACTATTCAGACGAGCACAAACGCACTGCAGCAACCCAGAACACCAGAAAAAGGAAACAGACCACTTATATAGCATCTTCCAGCAAAATGGATACCCACACAACTTTATCAAAAAGTGCCTGACCACTCAACCCACCACAGCAAAACCAACAGAAGCTATGAAAAGGATTACACTGCCATACATCAGAAACATCTCAGAAACTACTAATAGACTGTCTGTAGCTTGAATCATGTCAACTGGATTTCTATTTTCTTAGTAGAAACGTTTCGCTCCTTATCCAAGGAGCTTCTTCAGTCTGAGCAAAGTTGGTAAGGGAATCCTAAATATGTTCCTAGGTAGCTGTGTGACCTTACACCTGGGGCTAGGTCATGGTTATATTGAGATGTAATTTTTAAGTCCTTTTATCATCTAAAGGAGGGTCGTTAAAATCACCATGCTGCTGTTGAGCTTCTGAAATGGTCTTAATCTTCCTAGGCACAGAAGACAAAACGGGGAGGAAGATGGGGGAGAGTTTGTGCCTGAGGCCCCCACCTCTATTCAAGGAAGGATTTTCCAAGTTGGCATAAATGGATTCCTTGACCCCTCTCTCAAACCACCTATCTTCTCTGTCTAAAATGTGAACATTAATGTCCTCAAATGAGTGTCCTTTTTCTTTTAGATGAAGATAAACTGCTGACTCTGGTCCTGTGGTGTTATTTCTCCTGTGTTGGGCCATCCTCCTGTACATAGGTTGTTTGGTTTCTCCAATGTAGAGTTCAGAGCACTCCTCACTGCACTGGATTGCATAAACTACATTGCTTTTCTTGTGTTTTGGAGTTTGATCTTTGGGGTGTACAAGCCTCTGTCTCAGTGTGTTGGTGGGTTTGAAATATACAGGTATGTGGTGTTTGCCAAATATCCGTTTTATCTTTTCAGACACGCCAGCCATGTAGGGAATGACCAGGTTCTTTCGTTTACTCTGAGTCTCAGCCCTATCTGTCACTGTTTTAGGTCTGGTAGATTTAGATTTGGTGAAGGCCCAATTTGGATATCCACAGGCCTTCAGGGCTGTTCTCAGGTGCTGATTTTCATTCTTTTTGGAATCCATGGAGGTGGGGATGGTTTCTGCTCTGTGTGACGAAAGAACCTGGTCATTCCCTACATGGCTGGCGTGTCTGAAAAGATAAAACGGATATTTGGCAAACACCACATACCTGTATATTTCAAACCCACCAACACACTGAGACAGAGGCTTGTACACCCCAAAGATCAAACTCCAAAACACAAGAAAAGCAATGTAGTTTATGCAATCCAGTGCAGTGAGGAGTGCTCTGAACTCTACATTGGAGAAACCAAACAACCTATGTACAGGAGGATGGCCCAACACAGGAGAAATAACACCACAGGACCAGAGTCAGCAGTTTATCTTCATCTAAAAGAAAAAGGACACTCATTTGAGGACATTAATGTTCACATTTTAGACAGAGAAGATAGGTGGTTTGAGAGAGGGGTCAAGGAATCCATTTATGCCAACTTGGAAAATCCTTCCTTGAATAGAGGTGGGGGCCTCAGGCACAAACTCTCCCCCATCTTCCTCCCCGTTTTGTCTTCTGTGCCTAGGAAGATTAAGACCATTTCAGAAGCTCAACAGCAGCATGGTGATTTTAACGACCCTCCTTTAGATGATAAAAGGACTTAAAAATTACATCTCAATATAACCATGACCTAGCCCCAGGTGTAAGGTCACACAGCTACCTAGGAACATATTTAGGATTCCCTTACCAACTTTGCTCAGACTGAAGAAGCTCCTTGGATAAGGAGCGAAACGTTTCTACTAAGAAAATAGAAATCCAGTTGACATGATTCAAGCTACAGACAATTCCACCTGGATGACTGAGAACCTTCATAGACATACTAATAGACTGCTACAACCACATGGCATCACCGTAGCACATAAACCAACCAAAACCCTTCAGAACATCTGAAGTAACCCAAAAGACCCAGTAGCCCAAGAAGAAAAAACAGGAGTTATCTACAACATACAGTGTAAGAACTCTAACAGCCACTATGTAGGACAGACCGGCAGGAGACTAGCAGAACGCATCCACGAACACCAACTAGCAGTCAGAAGACACGATGAAAACTCCTTAATCTCACAACACATGGACAGACTCAACCATACTTTCAACTGGGAAACTGTGAGCATCTTAAACCAAGCCAAATCCAAAAACGCTAGAGAATTCCTGGAAATTTGGCACTTGGATTAGCACCAGAGGAAGAATCAAACAGCACAATATACCCTAATCAAGGAACTATTAACTCAGTCAATCAACCAAGCAGCAAACAACAGCCCAATCAAGGAACTCCTAAGGAGAGAACAACACCTCCACCAACACAAGCAGGACAAGCCATGGTACATAAACAGAGAGCAAATCCCACTCCCTTTTCACACTGAAGATGTTGCCTAGTCTGGCAATGAAACGTCTGCAAGAAAACAAGGCTCAGAGAGCACCAAGGACTCCACAGTTCAACCCTGAGCTACAAATATTCTCTTCGATTGAAAAAATAAAAAATAAATTGTAAAGTCATACATGCAGTGACTTATCTTGGAATGTAATGATTTAATTATTTGACTGTTATGCTCAGTGTGCATCTCTCCAGGTGACTTCCTCTCTGTTTTTTGTGCACACTACTCTTTAATAGTCTTGCATTTATGCAGAATTATCAAGGGTGAGTTCATATGAGTCCACAACAGCTTCATACATTTAAATCAAGCAGCAGAAATAAAAACTCACCTGTGTGTCACTTCTCTTGTTTTAAATAACCCAACTGAGCCATTATTCTGTGCTGGGGCCTCAGTGCAAGCTGTGTTATTACAATACTAATCCAAGAAAAAGATTGAATGGAACCAGATTTCCTGCAGCAATGTTTAGCAGTGAGACCTCCTCCAAATGTCCTATCTGGCCTGCCATTTACCCATCTCTAAGTCCTTGTTGAAAAGTTCAATTAACACTGCAAATCTCCCCAAGCCAAGAAAACTCCCTCTGGCCTTATGCTGGCAAAATCAAGTGGCAATGAAAACTGCCACTACTTACCTTCGATATCTGCAGTTTTCAAGGGGAATGATCCAGCATCCTACAGTTTTAGCCCCTGTGTTTAGTACCTACATTCAGCTCAGCTTTTTCGTTGTATATACAGAGTAAAACCACTGCAAGAGAGGGGTATCTGCTAATCAAACACCAGGACCATTTCACAATAGGTAGAAGTTTGAATGTAGCAGGCACATCATCTGAGGCCAATGGATTACTCGAGGATTACTCAAGAAATTTCCAAGGCAGTAGTAGCTTCTCTATTACCAAAGGGGGGATTAGCAACCTTTCTCATTCCCCGTGCATATAGGAGGCTCCCTGCTCAAGCCCCTCCTTAGCTCTCCCATACCACTAAGGAATTTACTTCTTGTTTGCCTTGCTGGCACAGGTATCTCTTTCACCATCAACTTTTGCCTGGTTGGCCCTGTGCACACAGGAAGCGGTTAGCACTAGCAGCTCCGTCTGGGGAATCCCAAATTTCTGTTCCATGGTGCTGGGCTGCCCTGGATTTCTTATCATGTGCTCCCAAAATTGGGGGGAGCCAAACTGGAGCATACTGCCCCACCTGCTCATTAATTGTTTGGCAGCTGTAGGTGGTAGAAAAATGTGCAAACTTTAGCAAAGAAAGGAAGATCCTGTAGGAATTCTGGGATGGTAGTACCAGAACTCCACGCAGTTTCTTACTAGTATGTAGCAGAGTAGAAGTGTTCCCATAAACTTGCACAAGGCTTAATCAGTTCAAAACAAAATAAACACACTTCACACATTAATGTAAAGTTACATAAAAAAAGAGTTTACAATTTTATTGTAACTCACAGTTCCTTAGTAGAAATGGTCCGTGCATGCGAGCAATTGGTTCTGACGTGACCCACATGCTTCTAATGTGGCCCACCTGGATGGAAGTATGAGAAGCATGTGGCAGCAGCCATAGCTGCCATCCTCCTTGGTAGGAGATTCAAACAGAAAGAAAGAAAGAGAAGGGAACAGGAAACCAGGATTCAGCCCCTCCCACACAAAGCAAGTAATATTAGGTTACAGCAGAGGCTGCCTCCTCCTTCAAGCTTGTGTGAGACCTGCTTGGTTGAAACCCGATCTCTAACAGATCCAACAGGAAAAAAAACTCTGGGAAAGAAAGTGTCTTGTTTTTCACTGGCCAAACAAACCTGGCAAGGGATTCCAAAGAATTTCTATTTTCCTATCTCAGGGGCACACTGGAAGTCTTTGGCCTCATCCGCCAGCTAGATGGTTTTCCTTCTTGTTACCCATGTTTCATCTTTCCCTCTCCTCCTCTTCCTCAACACCTTCTCGCTAATTGACAGCTAAGGGTGTACACCGTTTGAAAATGATTTGAGATCTTGTGCAAGCACAGCACTTCCGTACTATTCAGGAAAACTATTCAACCATCATCACAAAAATGCATTCCATAACAGTGGAAGTTTTGCTAACACTGTTAACATTGTTTACCAATGTTGTATTTTTTGGTATTGCTTTTCATATTGCCAAAAGTGTAGCTACAATGTGTTCAATTCTTGTTTAGGTTTTTTTTTTAGTTAAAGACTTAAGCATTTTTACAAATCAGGCTGTTGCAAATAAAGCCATTTAATTTATATCTTCATAACAGCCTCATGAGATCAGTCAGCCTGAGCGAATAAAAAGGTTATCTCACAAAGGTGTATAACTCCAGTGCAGAGCTTTCCAAACTTTTCATGTTGGTGACACACTTTTTAGACATGCATCATTTTGCGACACACTCTTACAGCAGGGCATCATTTCATGACACACTCTTACAGCAGGGCACAAGGCAAGCACTAGGACCTGCGCAGAATCACAGCAGGTTTGGAGGTAGCAACAGCCGCGACACACCCAGAGACTGCAGCCGACACACTAACGTGTCCCGACACATAGTTTGGAAAGCTCTGCTCCAGCGCAATGTATGTGAGGTTTTACAGTAATTTTGCTTTTCATTCAATCTTTTCCAACACGTCTTTCTAAAGCTTGTCTCAACATGAGCAGGTTATGTTACCACTCATGCTGCTGTATCATCCCCCAGTACTTCAGACAAGCCTGTAATATTTCACAGAGAAACCTTGTCTCATGCTAAAATCAGGCGCCCGATTTCAGATCCTCCCCCTGGCCTTGGCTATTCCATACGCGCTGCCTCTTCTGCGGTTGCTTGCACCCCCTTACTGCACCCCTCTCTGGCAATGCTTGCTCTATCTACTGTGACCTGCCCCATGAGGCACCAGAGGCCACAGCCTGAAACGGCACATGGTCATAATGAAATGCAACCTGTGACACAGAAGAGAATCTGCCATTCCAGCCCCAAAGAAGCAACGCTACTCTTCGGCTGGAATGAAACAGCTTTGGCTGTGGGGAAGGGGCACTGACAGAAGCAATCTGCAGCACAATATCCAGTGGAAATGGGGTAAGCCACCATACAGGAATAGGAAGGAACTGAAGCTCGAAAGAGCACAGTTCAGCCATTCTTGGACTTGAAAGAAAGAAAATTATAGGGAATCGATCTTAAACTTGCAGAATTCATGTAGCATTCGCTAACAGCATTGATTTTGCCTGACACGGATTCAAATTGTTCTTTACAAGGAGAGAAGCACAGGCACTTAACAGTGGTGACGGCCTCCTAGCTATGAAGGCATGAAGGTTTCAAATAATGCCCAAAGTTCAATAAAACAATAAACTGGACCACGGGCATTAAACGCTCAGCCTTAATTGTCTCAAGACTGATCTGCTGTGAAACTGACACTGGATATACCTGTTCACTTGCTGTTTTTCCATTCCTTTGGGAGATACATTACCCGGAGAAATGATTATGGAAAAAGTTTGGAAATGTTTTTTTTTTCTTTCTCTCTGGGTGCGTGGGGGGGAATGGCCAGGAACGGTCTCTTTTCAAAGGAAGGACTACCGCAGTCGCTTCAACGGCTCGCCCTTGAACCGGACGCCACCAACCGGGACGTCCTGAGTTTCGCTCCGCGCCCCGTTCCCCGAGCCGGGTTACCGGCAGACTCCCGCGACTCATCCCCAGGCGGGGGCTTGAGAGAAGGGCCTCCTCCCGCTCCCGAGCAGCGCTCCCGCTCAATCCCCCTACACACCCTCATCGGCGAGGCTGAGGGACTCGCGGCGCGCCCGGGGCTTCCTTACCTCTGCCATGGCCAGGAAGCAGCCGCCCACCGCGAGGAACGCCAGGACGGCGGGCATTCTCGGGCCGTTGCGGGTCTCTGCGCTGAGGAAAGTTGAAAAGCTCGGCTCCGAGGGAAAGGAGCAAAATAGCAAGGAGGAAATCCAGCGGCGAGGAGGAAGCGGGGCCGGGCGGCGGAGCAACGTCGCCCTGTTGCTGCCCCTGCGGCCGGAGGCGTCCAAAATCTGGCCGTCGATCTGGGCTGAGCCGCACCAGCCGCGGCGAACTTCCCGGGCACCGGCGCAACCCAAGGGAGGCGAGAAGCGACGCGCGCCCAGAGAGCCGCGGACCGACCCGTCTTTCTCCCTTCCCAGCAGATGCGCATGGAGGAAGGCGGCTGCTTAGCGGCTCCTGCCTAGCCTTCGGGGATGGCCAGCCAAGCCGGGACTCTTCCGCGTCCGCGTGGGACGCCCTCGGGACTCAGGGCAGCGGCGATCCTTCCCCTGATCTGGGAACGGAATTCCCACCCAGCCCCCCGAGCCTTTCGGGCCAAGGAGGAAGGCGGGTGCAGGGAGGTTCCTTTGCCGGCCTGTTTCGGCTCTGGGAAGGAGCCGTGGGCGTGAGAGGGGAGAATGCGGGGCAGAGGGAGTCTGGGAGAACAGCTAGTTCATTCCCACCGCCCGCCTAGCGCAAATCTCCCTTTCCCATCCTGCAGCAGGAATGGTGTAAAAATGCAAATACATAACGAGACCGGACAGAAAGGACCTGCAGAGCCACACACAGCATTACAAAAAAATTAAAGAAGCGTGGTAAACGGGGAGGAGATTGCAGAGCAGCTGAATGATTCATTTGCAGTGCTCGTCGTCGCAGTGAGCGGAATAGACGGTCCTGCCGAATCTGACTTTTCCAGCAAAGGAGGCTGAACCAGGGAGGCCAATGGTAGCAAAAGAGCCCGCTTTGGGCCACAGGAGCCAGCGAAAAATAGATCCCTTTCTAGGACTGGATGATTTGTGCCCCTAGCCTAGCCTGCGAATCCTTAAAAAAGAAACTTTGGTGGCAGAATTGGGATTGGACCCACAACCTACAAAGAGGAGGAAAATATGAAGCAATGGAGGTGCTGCTGGAGGGGTTGGCATCTAGTCCTACAGCCTGTGTTTCCTGGAAAACTAATTGTTCAAAACTGCCTTAAGCCATAATCAGGATCACAACTAAAGTGACCATATTTCCAGGTTTGGATGATGCAGGAACCCAAACCATTAACTATAGGTATGTTATTTAAGCAGCAGTTCTAGGTCTGTTGCTTTCTTTGACTCCACACAAAGACATTTGCAAAGAAGAAACACAAAGAAGCTGACAAAAAAACCAGCAGCTATGCTGCAGCAGCCTTCCCACTAATTTCCCAGAATCCCTGGGCAACAACTGGGAATTCTGGGAGCTGTAGACAATGTGCATGCTTCTGAAAGCATGAGAGCCATGTCAAGTCTGGTGACAAAAAACCAGGAGTCTGGTAGCACCTTTTCCAACTAACAAGTTTTATTAAAAGGCATAAGTTTTCATGAACTGCAGCTCACTTCATCAGATGCAAACTCCTGGTTTTATGCCTCGGAAGGGTGATCTGCTTATATGACACATGAGATGCTCCAATAGAAGGAAGGCAACTGCAACAGTGCCCCAGTTCCCAATTTTTTTTGTGGGCAACAGAAAGGGAGTTGGTAAGCTCCTTAGAATTGTAAAAGAGCCAACAAAGCACTCCATTTCAAGTCTGACCCACCCGTTCTGTCCTATTCTTTTCTAAAATTCATGCAAAAGTATCTGTAGCTTGAATCATGTCAACTGGATTTCTATTTTCTCAGTGGAAACGTTTCGCTCCTTATCCAAGGAGCTTCTTCAGTCTGAGCAAAGTTGGTAAGGGAATCCTAAATATGTTTCTAGGTAGCTGTGTGACCTTACACCTGGGGGCATGGTTATATTGAGATGTTATTTTAAGTCCTTTTATTATCTAAAGGAGGATCGTTAAGGAGGATAATAAAAGGATAATAATAGATAATAAAAGGACTTAAAAATAACATCTCAATATAACCATGCCCCAGGCGTAAGGTCACACAGCTACCTAGAAACATATTTAGGATTCCCTTACCAACTTTGCTCAGACTGAAGAAGCTCCTTGGATAAGGAGCGAAACGTTTCCACTGAGAAAATAGAAATCCAGTTGACATGATTCAAGCTACAGACAATTCCACCTGGATGACTGAGAACCTTCATAGACATATGCAAAAGTATCGTTTAACCAAAGTTTTAATACCTATTTCCAAACATGTATTATACATTTGAGTTGAGAACTGTGTTAAAATATTTGGAAATGATGAAGCGAGTTATGTTTTCACCCTTGCATAGCAACACACAGCAGTCAAATTCATGTAATATCTCTAGCAATAACTTTAGTACATCATCGACTCAAGTCAATCTTCTCATGCCATAATGCCAACAATAGTGTTTTGAGGCAGGGATGAAATAAACCAGGTGGGCACAACAGATAATATTTCAATTACTTTATTGTTACTCTCTCTATACATAATTTTGTAAATGGAGAAAATGTAATTAAATAGTTTTAACGTATCAGAATCATAAAAAATACACCTCAACTAAGGAAAAATAGAAATATACACATTATATACATTAAATAAATTATTTGAACATGTTTTATGGCTAACGTGATAATTTTTAACATTTTGATTCAATTGTTTTTCCCCATTATAACACAGGTAATTTTTCGGAGTGTATTACATTAATGAACAATGCCCACTGTTTAGGTTGCTGCAATATGGACTGCCGGTTAAGTTGCATGATATGGACATAACCCCTTCTTCCCAACCCCAACAGAACAGTTAATGAAGTGTGTCTTTCCCACAATTGTAGACTTAATTATATAGAGAGACACAACAAATCCACATACACATCAAAATTAAAAGGAACACATTGAAGTGAGCAGAACTTGAATCCTGTTCAAAATATTTGCTTCTAGAATACTGTGTTAACACCCCATTTCAATTTATAGAGGTCACAAACTAAATAACCTATCAAGATTTGGAGGCTTACCATACATATTTCTGATATAAACAGTCTGTTGAATGGCATTTACCAACTTTTTTCAAAACGTAAGGAAGTCGATATTAACAGAATTTGAAATGTTAAGGACAATCTTCCAACAGTAATCCATTTAGAAAAGAAAATCTCTGCTATGCTTTCTAGCTGTGGTGCTCCTGAACATTTTTCCATGATGCAGAACTCCAATCACCATTAATTCTTGTTGGAAGGTACATCAGCTGGGTGTACTGTGTAACAGGTCAAATGTGTGTCCATGCGTGCGTGCGTGCGTGCGTGCGTGCAGGAAAAAAATGCTGCTGTCAATAGTCTGGCTTCAACTGTGGCCAAAGAAGATACATTTGAATTGGAACATGACATTTTCAGTTGCTAGTTATGTATTAACACACATATTCACTACTCACAACCTGCATACACATATTTTGCCCTTTGGATAATTAGCAAAAGAAGTGGCCCTTGGAAAGCCACTTCATGCTGTATTTTGTTCCTTAAACTCAGGCAAGGCATCTGTTCCAAATTACTTTAAGCCAGCTAAATACTAATACTGCTGTTTAAGTAATGAATAATTAAGGAATGTGCTTTTCCATGGAGATCAAAGCTAATGGCTTTTAGCCAATAGATAAAAATAAGTAAAAGGAATATAAAGAGAATAAAAACTTGGTTATAAACATTAATTTATTCAAACAGATTATCTGGTTTCATATAAAAATCCTTACTGCTTCTGACATAAACTTAAATGATAAGACTGGTCAAAAGCAGAGTTAAGATTTGAACTTCCCCATGAAAAATCCAACCTACCACCCAGTCCACACATGTATTATCAAGTCTAAGCCAGTGTTCAATGACTTCCTGGAATGCTCTCCACTTTCCCTAGGCCATGAAAAATTGTGTAGGTTGAAGGCTCCTGGCTGCACACACAAGGGTGATCAAAAGGGAAAACTTAACTCAGGCAAACTACTTGGGCTCAAACCCAGATTGTAGACAATCAGTAAGGCTACAAATGTTAGTCTTGTCTGCTTAATGCCATATTTTTTTTAATGTAGTAAACATTTCGTATTTACAAAAAATACTTAAAAAGGGGCTTACTCTCAGTTTGTAAAAGTACCCGAATCTTCACCCATGAGGCCTAATTTGCCACCCACCCCGTATACACACACACATCCTCCTCCTCATTCTTTTCTTGTTCAGAGCACCTACCACAACGGCAAGTGTTTCACGGTGCCAAAGGAACTACTGTTTAAGCAGCCTAATTTATTAACCCAACCTAAATATGTGCAGCATAGCAACACCCATACTACATTCCTCAAATGGTGCTGAAATGAAAAGAAACTAGGATAATGTAGCTATTCGTTACTGAATTAAAACAAAATCTGATCAAAAGCATCCCAATATTTTAGTGTGACAGGAAAGGGGGGAATGGAATAGAGCTAAAGGCATATTTTAAGGTAATATTTTGGAGGCCCTTTGACACTCAACCATGGAGGTTCCACTTGAGAAAATTCACCTTTGGGGTACAACCTGAACTTTTCTGAAGTTTGGTTGAATTCAGAAAGAGAAGTAGCCCTTCAGTAAAATATCAGACCACACAGAAACTGTGTAACATTAAAACAGGGCTTCAAATGATCATCTGGGACGTATGAAATGATTAAAATAGTCAAAATACTGCTCAATGGAAAGTTGCACAATAAATCCAGTGCATAACAAATCACACCATACACAATAATGCTTACAAAATCAACTCTTACCACAGCAGCAGCACTATTAACAGACTGACTTGGTTCCTCATGATTAAAGACAGCAGTATCAGAACTGCAATTGCTGGGCTAGCTGAACTGGGGCCAGCATGCCCCCCATTATTAAGACCATTGTTTCAGCTGTTGGCAAGAGCCCCTGGCTTTTCTGTGCAAGGCATAATTGCAACAAATTTCAGTGCATCAATACGATGTAGAGTAATTTCTGGCAGACACTTGTCTACTTAAGTCCTCGTGAAAGTACCATTCTGATTCAGAAAACTCTGAATGTTACTCTGCAGCTTCTTCTACTGCAGTTCTGACTTCTCAAGGGCAAATTCATGTGGCAGAAAAACCCAGCTGTGAACGCTGTGACAGAAGATCCTTCAGTTGCTGTTGAAGAGAGTGAGTTGAGGATGGCAATGTAGAAAGACAGCACTCTGTTATATTCTTTTTGAATCAGAAGAAATAATTCCATCGCATCACTTTATCTTAGCAATTCAGGCCCAGGCCTGTCCAGTGATCCGGTACCATCAAAAAGTACTTATCCATTGCTTCACAAAATCTGGTACGGTACAATTCTGGTGATACCACAGTTGGCATTTTACCTAATAATGCATTGCAAATGAAGAAGAAAGATGTCTTAGACGTTAAACTGAGCCAATAGGAACATATTAATGGCCAAAGTTATATTTTATTATTACACCAATAGGTTCATATTCTGAATATCATTAAATCCACAAAGGCAGAATCAAAGTATTGTCGAAGGCTTTAATGGCTGGAGTTCGATGTCTGTTGTGGGTCTTCCGGGCTGTGTGGCCGTGTTCTGGAAGTTGCTGGCGAAACGTTAGGAACCACAACTTCCAGAACACGGCCACACAGCCCGGAAGACCCACAACAGCCGCAGAATCAAAGCTTTATTAAATTATTCTTTCCAATGTGTACATTGGAACACTATATTGGGTATTAGGACAGATTCTGTGATAAAGAACCAAACACTGAAACTCAGCTGAAATCTTTGGTTACAGGTGTTTAAACTATAAAAGTTATAATCAATGCTTCTTCATAAACCATTATCTTGAAACATTACATTTAATACCTACTTAGACCTTAATGCCACAACAAAATAAGGTAGATATTTCAAAATCTCAGTAGCTTGACACTGCAAAGCATTAGATTCAAAAGATGCTTGAAAATGTTGTAATAAGAAATATTTTAAAAACATTATCTAGCATTTGGCAACTGGCACTGGAGGAGGAAAATGCAATCAACATTGATTGGAAAAACTTTTTAGACTTACCTTGTCCTCCTAAGATCCCTGTTGACTTCACCACCATTTCAAGTTTTTTATCCCAGGTAAATGTGCGAATATAATCTGAAATAAAAAGGTAAGTAGCACAAGTTAGCTATATGAAGATAAGTTAATGCTTCATCTGTGCACAAATGAAAACAGTTCATTTCCACACATCGGTAAAATGCAGTATCTTTATTTCCTTTCCTAGGCTGAGGCATCATGAGAATGCAACCGAATTCTAGTAGTTTGCCAAAATGCCTTAAAAATTTTTTTTTTTAATCCGTTCAATTGTGTCCGATTCTCGGAGACTGCCTGGACAAGTCCTTGCAGTTTTATTGGCAAATTTTTCAGAAGTGGTTTGCCATTGCCTTCTTCCTAGGGCTGAGAGAAAGTGACCGGCCCAAGGTCACCCAGCTAATTTTGTGCCTAAGGTGGGACTAGAACTTATGCTCTCCTGGTTTCTAGCCTGGTGCCTTAACCACTACACCAAACTGGCTCTCTTTTAAAATACAAATGATACTTAAACTATAAACTTTATAAAGCAAACAATTCATTACAGTGTCTGCAATTACAGTAACCTAAAATCAAGTGATACTCAGAGAAGTTGCCTTCAGTGTGTGTTCTTCTGACCTTCATTAAAATAACGCATGTTTTACCATGAGCAACAAATGTGAAGCCAACTCTCAAAGACTAAGATTTCCATTTTACAACACAGCCACCACATGGAGACTATTCCACAGGGTTATGTATATATTGAGAATTCAGATATTTAATGCCTGCCTTCTTTTTGAGAATGGGCTCTACAGAATTTGATATACAAGACCATGACATATTACTTTATTTATGCTTACTTGAAAGAATAAAGTAAAGCTTGATATTAGCTTCTGAATTAAAGGTACCCAGAATTTGAATGGTTTAATAAATTTTAACTGAAGAAATACATGTTTTGAGTTAAATGAAACAAGTATTATCAAGTATATGAAATTTATATAGACAAGCCAGATCTTTTAAAAAACTATTGGGTACATTGCTGGATTCTAACTATTGGATTAGAATATTGTCAACACTGGCTTACAATATAACACCTAGGGAATCGTTTCCCTCTCCATCACTTTCCCTGCAACTCTTTTTGATGCTAAAGAGGTAGTCAAGTTATAGGCCAAGAGTGATCTAAGCAAAACATCAGGCAATCCAGATAATCCGCTTTATGTAAATCAACTGTCTGAGGACAACCACACCTTGGTAATTTGCAGTCAAAGGTAACGTACCAATAATTCCAACGACAAGTTCATTAGTGGTATCATCTCTGCCCACTAGAAGAGAATAATCAATGATGAGATGGCTGGAGAGGAAATAAGAATCACTATGGATGGAAGCCTTCAACACAGCCTTGGAGTGAGAACGGATATACAAGGGATTATCACGCACCAACTTCAACAAGTTTTCATCCAGCAGAACCACATCACAACTTTCTTTTCCTGTGTCTGTTTTCACATTTCTATTTCGCAGAGAACCTTTCAGGTCGAAGACCTAATAGCAAAAGGAAACAATACACTAAATTAATGAAGCATTTTTTCAGAATTGTAATTCAAGAGGAAGAGCTAATTTGTTTCATTAAAAAATCTGTAATATCTGTATTACAGAGTCTGTAACTTATAAGCTCGGCACGTTTTTAAAAAGCATAATGTAATAACAGTATATGTTATTCATTCATGCCAGATTTAATATTGTAGTAATTGCTAAACTAATTTAGCAGTTTCTAGTTTAATTCTCTAAACTAGAAACCCACATGGCTACCTCTTTGATACCACCAATGAGCAACATCCTTTATTTAGAACATGGCTCATTTAAATCTCTGTTAGGCTATCAATGCATCTGAATGGGCTGTGTCTACGTATTTCCACTGATAAAATGATCAAACTGTTTCTTGGTGAAAATTAGGTCCCTGGCACATATTTCCCCCACAGGGATGGGGAGACTGGAAAGTTTGGGGTTCTGGAATGCCCTGGAGGAGTTTCCAATAGGTAGGGCAGCTGAGTCCACTTTCAGTGTGGAAAAGTGCTACCTGGGACTTCCGGTGGGGACATGGCGGACTGAGCAGCTGTGCCTGCGGGCGGAACTGACAATGCAGCAAATTTTTTCGGGCTCAGGCAGGTTTTCCTGAAGCCCAGGAGTGTTCTCTGGATAAAGGAAAACACCAGGAATCACCCCATCTGCCCTCCGGATGGCTGCTTGCAGCCAGAAGATTGCAAACAGCTTTTCGCGTTTGACTGGTAAGAGCTAGCTGGGAGGCTGGGACGTCACCATTTTCCAAGCCGCCCTGTAGCCTTAAAGGGACACTAAGACTGGCCACCCCATTTCTAAATCACCAAATTTATATATTTTTTTTAAGTATGCTTTTTTTAAGAGAGGCTTTCTACAGCAAGGAGAAGTGGGCTCTCTTGGTGCTCATCGTTATTTTGGGATTACTTTTTTTAAAAAAATCCCTTCCAAATATAAAGGAGGATTGAGAGTAAATAATTGTCTTCCTGTTATTATTTTTGTATTAAATTTGAAGATATTAGCATTTTCCTACACGTTGAATCGGCTGATTTAAACCTTCAGCTTTCTGTTTCTACTTTCCCTTGGAAACTGTAGGTTTATCTAACGTTCACTTTGTGTAAACATACTTCACAACTTTTTCATATCTTCGACTTTTGCTGGTTAAGCTCCTACGGGGTGCCATAATCTACTGCGTGAGACATGGAGGATTTTAAACAGATGTTTTCTGACTTCCATCAAGATTTTAAACAGATCTTTTCTGACTCCTACTAAGTTTTTAGACAAGACATTCAGGACATTGTGGAAAATATGAGTTTTAAAATGTGTCATCTGGTTGGGGATGTAGTGGATGAAACTGAGGAATTCAACAGTGATAGAAATGTTTCTTCTAAGAATGAGATTGGGATTTCTGTTGAGATGCTGGATGAAGATTGGATAGTGGAGTTGGAGAAATTCAATGGAGAGAGGGATCTGCAAGCAATAAGTAAAATTGACTTTTTGGTGAAATGTTATGAAAAAGAAGGGGTTATGTATACATTATGTATGGGAGGCTTTCTGAAGAGAAGTTGGAATTTTTGAGGGGGGCAGTTGGGCTGTTTGATTTTTTCAAGAGAAAAGCTCTGTGCACATTGTGGGGATATGTAAATGCTTTGGTTTATTTTGGTTTATTTTGAAGTGGGATAAGGGTTTAAGAATGTTTATCTGGATCGCTTTTAGGGTTTGACTGATGTTATTTGTTTTTAAGGATATGGATTAAGATTATTAGGGTATAAAAATGTTTATTTGGATGGTTTTAAGAATTTGATTTAAGGTCATTGTTTCGAATTGCTTTTCTTTTTTGGGTTTATTAAGATTAAGATTATTAAAACTGTTGTATTATTTAGTATAATAGCAGACAATTTATGTGCTTTTTAGTTTGACTTTTATTATAGTAGATAGAAATGTATAGAATAGTAGTAGGAAGGGAATAATTAAATAAGTGTTATTTGGGGGGGAAAGTTGTTTAGGAGGTTTACGAGATTTTTTAAATTTATTTTAATATAAGGGGAGGGAGTAACTGTACTTAGTGATTTTTATAATGTGCTAAAGGGGAATGATTTATAGAAACAATGTGATTTTGGTTTAATGTAAGAAATTATTATGGAAAATTTCTGTATATCCTTGCTGTTAAAAGTCAGAAGTCACATCTTTCTGTAATGTTGAAAAAAAAATTCTTTTGTGTTTTCACGCCTTTTTAGTTTTTCTTCTTTTTGTAGTTTTTTCGTAGCTTTTATCTTTCTCCTTAAACTTAATAAAATTCATAATAAAAGAAAAATGCTGCCTGAACCCATAATCCTGCTTGCTCTTTGGCAATGAGTGCAGCAAAGAGGGCTTATTTTGCTGCTTCCAATGCATCCCCAAGGAGTGATTGAACAGAACTGTTCTAAATAACCCTGGGACCAGTATCATTTACTCCAGTAAATTTTGTTTTCCAATCCAGCTCTGCTAGGGTAGCTTTGCAGAGCATTTTAAGGATAAAACTGCTATTGTTACATGTCTATGAAGGTTCTCAGTCATCCAGGTGGAATTGTCTGTAGCTTGAATCATGTCAACTGGATTTCTATTTTCTCAGTGGAAACGTTTCGCTCCTTATCCAAGGAGCTTCTTCAGTCTGAGCAAAGTTAGTAAGGGAATCCTAAATATGTTTCTAGGTAGCTGTGTGACCTTACACCTGGGGCTAGGTCATGGTTATATTGAGATGTTATTTTAAGTCCTTTAGATGATAAAAGGACTTAAAATAACATCTCAATATAACCATGGCCTAGCCCCAGGTGTAAGGTCACACAGCTACCTAGAAACATATTTAGGATTCCCTTACTAACTTTGCTCAGACTGAAGAATCTCCTTGGATAAGGAGCGAAACGTTTCCACTGAGAAAATAGAAATCCAGTTGACATGATTCAAGCTACAGATGCTATTGTTACAGGTGGGAACCAAGTGTCCAATGCCTTGACTGGTCAAGTTCTGTAAGATCAGTTCTATTTTTTTTTCAGCCTAAAGGTGTGGACAAAATGCTTGCACCGATTCATTCTATCACCTTTTCCTTCATCCAGGGACTTGTGCACACATCATTACATGAGGGGATGGTGGCTGCGGCCTTTACAGGGGCAACTGAATGGACCTTCCTGAAAAGAAAAGAACCCTCTCTGGTCCCAAACGATTATAATCCTTTCCCAGTTTATAGAGCAGCAATAAACTGACTATATGCTCACTTTGGGAATACTGATTTTTCAGATCCATTCTACCCTGAATTCCAGCCTGGTTACAGGACAGAATTGACTTTGGTCACTCTGACCTTCACTGGGAGAGTGGGGCAGAGAATGTAACACTGCAATTCTGGCCACTTCTCTCAGCAGCTACCACTTCTCATGGTATTCTTGCAGAACACCCCACGATTTAGGGCCTTTTGCTCAGTACTTCCATTCCTATCTATGATACAGGTTCCAGCGAACGACACTGGCAATCTTGCTATGGGGAATCTCAAAGTATCATCCTCTCTCCAGTGCTGTTTGGGGTCTATATTAAGCCACTGGATGTGGTTATTAAAGGATTTGGAGGATATGCTAACAATAGGCAGGGCTATTTCTCTGAATGAGGTGAGGCCATGCATAACCCAACCTGTCCTTGACTGCAATAGTGGACTGGATGAGTGTGAATAAACTGAAACTAAAACTTGACAAAATGGAAGCACTGAGGGCAAGTTAGGGGTACTCCCGGATCCCTCACTGTCATTAGAGGAGCAGATGACCTCCATATCTAAGAGTGCTGACTATCAGCTTAGAATGGTACCCCAGCTCTGCCCATTCCTGGTCAGGGAAAGTTGGGTCACAATGATTCATGCACTGATAACCTCCAGAATGGATTACCGTAATGTGTTCTATGTGAGGTTGCCCTTGGGATTGGTTCAAAAACTAGTGCAAAATGTATTTGTAAACCACTTCAGGATTCTGTGCAAGAAGCAGCAGATAAATAACTAAATACCCTTAATACAATGCATTGGGGTAGGGCATGCCAGAACCTCCCACCAAAGCAATTAAATTGGAACAGAACTCTTTGGTGGAGATCCATTACAGAGCAAAACATTGCAGGCAATTCCTCAATATTTTCAAGAATAGCAAGCTGCTATTAAAAGCCTTATTAAATCTTCCAGTGGGAAGAGACACAGCAACCCAGGAGAAAGACACACTTCCCATTTCTGTAACAGAACACTTATTCACCTGAGCCATCTTTCTGCCGTAGAAGAGGTTTTCCATGACTAGCAGATCAAGTTTCTTTTCTGTGTTGTTCTGAGAGTTTTTATAGCCTATTCGATAAACCCCAAGAATCTTGGCCAAAGCTGTTGGTTTCTGAAATAAAGAGTTAATTATTCATCAGTTGCTCAAGGTTCTACTCTCCAATGCAAATGTTTACCTAGATGTAGTAAGACAGAATACAGAGACAAGTAAAAACAAAATATAAACAACTACAGAAAGTCCTCACTGCTAGGTTGTCTAAACCAGTGTTTCTCAACCTTGGCAACTTTCAGATGGGTGGACTTCAACTCCCAGAATTCCCCAGCCAGCCGGGAATTCTGGGAGTTGAAGTCCACCCATCTGAAAGTTGCCAAGGTTGAGAAACACTGGTCTAAACAATGTCCTCCATCAAAAGGCACCCTCAGTTGATATGACTCAAAGGTAAGTCAGTAAATAAGTAAATAGGTATGTATGTATATTTCTGTCCTTCTATACTTCTGTTTAATCCTGATGCTTCTCTCTTGGTTTTAAAGGCAAGGGATAAAATATTCCACAAATCGTACCTTTTGTTGAACTGCATTAGTAATGTATGTGAAGTAATGTGGGGCAAAGTCGAGAAAGGACTGGACTTCCAGGCGAGGCATTTGTTTCAAGATGAATCGGTCATCTAAAGAAGAAAGTATGTTAATCTACTGCATGAAGACATAACGATGCAATTCTTTCAAACGTCATCAGTTAAAACTGTATCACAGGATTTCACTGATCTAAGTTTCATCCCTAGCTACTGAGAGGTCATCACAGAGTTGTGTACATGCAATAAAAAGGAAGAGCCCACGCTTATGAGGTATTGAGCAGCTGGCTACCTTCAGTCACATAAAAAGCAGCTCCTGACTTCCCTCCTCTTGCCTGCCAAGGCAGGGAGTGAGAGAGAGAACGGATAAAATCTTCTTCACTACTTCCAAGAATCACTTCACGCATTTTATGGAACTCTCCTGCATAGTAAATCCGGCAGTAAAACTTGGCATTAGCATCAGAGAATTCTGCAAAAACACACAGAATAAAATAATGAATAAAACAATATTTTATTTTTTAATGAATTAAATAAAGGAAGTTCCACTTTCTAGATGAGGTGCTCACACATATTTTCCTAACTCAGACTGGAGGACCATCTATGTTCTTCATCAGAACTTTTTGATTTTAACTGTGCAACAGTGATCTGCAGTATGTGAGTATGTATATAAGTATGTAGACAGACAGAGAGAGAGAGAGAGAGAAAAACACACACACACACAGCTACTTCTCTCCTTTTTTAATCATCAAACTTCAAACTCCAGGCAACTTAAATACATACCCAAAATCCCCCATCCAGGCAGTGAACAAACTCACCTAAGTTCAGCAAAGTTGCTTTCTCATATGACACAGGGAAAAGAGATACTGGCATTGGAAGGTTTACCATTTTTTAAAGATTATCCAAGAGTTATTCGAAGAGTTTGGTGGTACTGGAATCTACAGTGCCTTGTAAAAGCAGTTTTGAAAACCAGCTGTGGGCAAGCCAGATCAAGCTAAATAGAAATACCACTTTAGGTACTAAAACAGGCCACATATCCCTACAGCCCAAAGGAAATACAAAGCCAGTGAATAGTTAGGGGAAAAATTAAACCATTCAATATACTGGGATGTGTGCATAAAGCATTATTAAGGAATGGAAGAATGTACAGTATATAAGACGGATCTAGTGAACTACCTTTAGTTCTTCCAAAAATGTGTTAGCACAATGATCAAAGATGAGAAAAATTCAGGCTTCTCTCAGTGGGAACCTCTGCTTTTATACCCTGGAGTTACTACTAAGAATCAGAACACTGCAACTAAAACTACAAAGTATCATCCACAAAGTTATTTATTTTAGCTAGCAGCACTATATGGCAATAAGGCCTGAATTTTAATAGAGGAAGAAACAAGACTGCAAAATGTAAAAAACAAAGGCACTTTAGGAAGTTTCCTTACACTGTCTCAGACCACTGGTCCATGTACCTGGTAACCTCTACAACTGATTAGGTATGGCCCTCCAGGGTTTCAGAAGAAAAATTTTCCAGGAGACTATGGGAATTGGGACTTTCTCCAAGTAAAAGATGTGTTTCATGAAAGAACAGTGATTTCTGTATTCATGTAGCAACAGCATTTGAAGTGTGTTATCCAAATTATCTTAATAGCACATACAATCAAGAGAAGAGAATATATGTAGCTCAGGGTTGAACTGTGGAGTCCTTGCTACTCTCTGAGCTTGGTTGTTTGCTTGCAGATATTTCATTACCCGACTAGGTAACATCATCAGTGCTAGTGGGTGTGGGGTTTGCTCCCTGTTTTTATACCGCAGCTTGCCCTGCCAGTGTTGGTGGGGGTGTAGTTTTCTCCTTGGTAGTTCCCTGATTAGGATATTGTTTTCTGCTTGATTGTTTGCCTGGTGTTAATTCCTGCTTATCTGAGTGTTGGCTGCTGGAGAGGATGTGTTCTAGTCCATCAAACTGAAAGTAGGCAGTGAGGCAGAGGTTGATGAGGTCCATGATTCTAGGTATTTCAATCTGGTCTTGTTTCCTTCTTAACTTCTTGTCTCTTTTGAATGGTGTGTAAATGATGGCTGGTTTATTTGAATGCCAAGCTTCCAGGAATTCTCTAACATTTTTGGATTTAGCTTTGTCTAGGATGCTCACAGTTTCCCAGTTGAAACTATGGTTGAGTCTGTCCATGTATTGTGAGATTAAGACGTTTTCATCGTGTCATCTGACTGCTAGTTGGTGCTCATGGATGCGCTGTGCTAGTCTTCTGCCTGTCTTTCCTACATAGTGGCTGTTATAGTTCTTACACTGTATGTTGTAGATGACTCCTGTTTTTTCTTCTTGGGCTACTGCGTCTTTTGGTTTACTTAAGATGTTTTGGAGGGCTTTAGTTGGTTTGTGTGCTACAGTGATGCCGTGTGGTTGTAATAGTCTGTTGGTTGTTTCTGAGATGTTTTTGATGTATGGTAATGTTATCCTTTTCATAGCTTGTGTTGGTTGTGCTGTAGTGGGTTGAGTGGTCAGGCACTTTTTGATAAAGTTGTGTGGGTATCCATTTTGTTGGAAGATATAGGCGGTCTGTTTCCTTTTTCTGGTGTTCTGGGTTGCTGCAGTGCGGTTGTGCTCATCTGAATAATGTTCTTACACAGCACCTCTTTTTTTTAATAATAAATTTATTAGAGACTACAATTAGAAAAAGTAAAAACTAATAAACTACAAAAACTGTAAGAATAAAAAGAAAAAATAGAAAGTGTGGAAAAGAAAAAAAGAAAAAAGAAAGTATATAAAGAAGTAACTTCCCTCTTCATCACAACAAGTATAAACAATTTTAGTAATTTACCACCATCTCTTAAAATACAACAAAGGGTCTCTTCTTCCCATATCTCATCTCCTAACTATAAACAAAATCCAAAAACTTCATCATTCCATTCCTTATCAGCAAAAGTCCATTAAGGGTTACCAGAGAGAACTACATATCTATTTTAACCTTGATCAAATAACTAACTAAATAACTCTATATTCCTTCCCTGTACTTTTAACAATCTTGTTTTTAATCCCTTCAAATAATGTTCCAAAATAGATCTCTTTTGTACATCCAATAAAAAAAAAGGTTATCCAAATCACTCTTCTGGTTTGATATTTGTATGCCCCCTTTAAGTATTAAGACATCAACCGGTTTAGTTTGTATGTGCGATATATCATCTTTTTCCATATTATTCTTGTAGCTTGTTATATTTAAATTCACATTCAAATCAATTTCAGTCTTATCCAGTATAGCTTGTTCCTCTTCTGTGACATCATTAACACTCCATCTATCTATGGTGTCAGACATTCTTAAAATTAATTTCTGAGTCCATTGTTTAAAAATATCCTTCAGAACATCCACTGTTAAAGTATTTTTCTCCATTCTTTGTTAACAAGTTGATTTTAAGTATTCTTTTTTAATTGTAATCTTTAGTTTCTTCTAGTTCCCTCTAGTGTCCAACCTTCAAAGTCCCATCCTATCATATTGCTCTTTTTTCCAAAAAACCCAATCAATGACAGTTTCCCACAGGAAGGATTTTTATAATTAATTTCAAATATTTTATTCCAAATCTATCTGGACCCTTAGTACATTTTTAACTTTCCAAAATCAACACTCTAAACACCCTTTTGCTGTTTATTCCAAAAAATAATATTTTTCTGAGTCCTTAAAGTTGTGTTTAAAACTTCTTTCGCTAAGGAGAAGGAAACTAAGAAACTAACTAAGGACGCGGTGGCTCAGCAGGTTAAACCGCTGAAGCTCTAGGGCTGCCGGTCGGAAGGTCGGCAGTTCGAATCCCCGCGCAACAAGGTGAGCTCTCGTTGCTAGTCCCAGCTCCTGTCGACCCAAACAGTTTGAAAGCTTGCGAGTAGATAAATTGGGTACCACCTTAAGTGGGAAAATATGCTGGCATCCTGTCGGGGGTCGGTATCCACCAGACGGAAGATCTCTTCGAATGGCGGCGGTTACGACAGATCCCAGAAGCAACAACATCTACAGGACGTCAGCAGCCGGCTCTGACGCAAGGCACCCTGGTACTTGTAGTCCAGAAGCCAGGAAGAGTCGGTTCCCTTACCCCCTCCCCTTGCGCGCGGATTAGAAAAAACATTGTATAACTGAAATGTATAAACGATGTATGTAAGCCGCCCAGAGTCCTCCGCTAGGGAGGAAATGGGTGGGGTATAAATACAAGTATAAATAAAATAAATAAATAAATAAACTCACCCAGTGAATGCAATGAAAACTTGCCATTCCAAAGGTTCTTAATATTTCAAAAGCAGTAAAGAGTAACTCCAAAGATGATTAGGAAATGGGGCTCGGTTGAGCTTTTTGCCCAAAAGACTGCATTACAACTGTGAGCTTAGATGGAATCCCTCGACTCCAAGCTGCTGGAATCATAAACTGACTGCAAAAACCTTGGTGCGCGTGGGCAATCTCACAATCTCTTTTTTCTCTGGAGAGATTTCACCAGCTAGGATCCTGCATCTGGCTGCCACTCTACTCTGCAAATGCCATTCTGCTTCATCAAGGATGTCTAGCTCACCATGACCTCATTGGAAGTCTGGCCTTACACAGCATTGGGAGGTTGGGTTGTTACTTTGGTAATGGAGCACTTGGTTAGTGTGGGTTGTTTTTCGACAGACTTGAGTTTCTAATTGGCTGTCATTTCCTCTGCTGATGAGGATATCCAGGAAGGGTAGTGAGTTATTGTTTTCTTTTTCCCTTGTGAATTTTATTCCTTTGAAGATGCTGTTGATTGTTTCTTTTCTAGTTGTCCTCTGGCTATGTTTTTTGTAAGTTCTTTGGCTACGAACTTACAAAAAAGCTTGGACATCTGATAGAGGGGAGCGAATATTCTATCAACTCCCAACTACAGTGCCTCCAGAAAACCAAAGACCTAAAAATAGAAGATGTTCTCCAAATAGCGCATGCCATTCTCCAAATTGTGTGCAGCCTTCTCGCGAAGTTCCAGAAGGTCTCAGAAAACTTCTGGAGCATCGTGATATGATATGCCTTCAAATACTACTAGAGTTTTTATGATAAAGGAACATCTTGTTAATATACTAGTACCTACAGACCTACAGGGGCGTGGTGGCTCAGCGGGTAAGATGCCAGGCTTGTCGATCGGAAGGTCGCAAGTTCGGAGGTTCAAATCCCTAGCCTTGCGTGCGGAGTGAGCTCCCGCACTAGCTCCAGCTCTTGCCAACCTAGCAATTCGAAAGCATGCAAATGCAAGTAGATGAATAGGTACCACTTCGGTGGGTAGGTAACAGCATTCCATGCGAGTCATGCGGCCACATGACCGTGGAAGCGTCTTCGGACAACGCTGGCTCTTCGGCTAACAAACGGAGATGAGCACTGGCCCCTAGAGTCGGACATGACTGCACAAATGTGCGGGGGGAACCTTTACCTTTTTTTACCTACAGACCACTGTTCAAATTGCCTAATGTAGTATGTTATATACATTTTAAATCCCCCACAGGCTAGGTTTCATGGGAATGGAGAGAGTTTTATCAGAAAAGCAGGATCTGAATAATGGAATACTGTATCTATTCAATAGCAAAGCCTGAGCAAAGTTAGTTAATGAAACACTTCAGCATTCTGACTCCTTGTGGCAGTAAGAATAAACAGCAGTGACATAATGAACCAAAGACATCTTACAGAAAAATGGCACAAGAAAAGTGCAGAGTTCCCCGTTGAGGGAGATGGGCGGTCATATAAATTAAATAAATAAATAAAATATATGCTCCATCTCAATTTCAAGTATCTGCAGAATTCACCTCCATTTAGCATGATCAAGATCAGTGTGAACCTATAATTACTGTATAATTTACAAGGAACTTTGTAGTAGTGTTTTGCTTTCTACTTACGAAGTTCAACGTGTGGATTTCCAAGCTGCTTCTTTTGTGCATCACTTCCATCTATTTCATCTGAAAAAAAAAGAACAAGAAAAGTAGACTAAAGATGCAATCTTTTAGGGCCGTTTTTCTTAACCTGATGCCTTGACTTGGTTTGTAATTCTGAAAGTTGAAGTCTAACACATCTAAAAGGCAGCAATTTGGGGAAAGATGCTTTAAATTCTCAGAAAAATGATCCCAGGTCTCCTTGCTGCTGAACAGAGTAGAACTTGATATATTCCAACAAATTGTGAACACCCATGGGATCACCACTTTCAGGACTCATAGCAGAGACTGTAATGCAGCGTCTAGAAATGATAGCACTCCCACGTATACAACCCAAAGTATGGATTTTGTATGTAGATGACACCTTCATCATAATAAAAAAGGAACAACTGAAGGAAACACATGAAACCATCAACAACATCTTCAATGGAATAAAATTCACAAGGGAAGAAGAAAACAACAATACACTACCCTTCTTGGACATCTTCATCAGTAGAGGAAATGATGGCATTCTAGAAATACAAGTCTACTGGAAATCTACCCACACTAACCAAGTGCTCCATTACCAAAGCAACAACCCAACCTCCCACAAGAGAAGCTGTGTAAGAACATTATTCAGAGGAGCACTAACACACTGCAGCAACCCAGAACACCAGAAAAAGGAAACAGATCATCTACACAGCATCTTCCAGCAAAATGGATACCCACTCAACTTTATCAAGAAGTGCCTGACCACTCAACCCACTACAACACAACCAACAAAAGCTATGAAAATAATAACATTGCCATACATCAGAAACATCTCAGAAACTACCAATAGACTGTTACCATGGCATCACCATAGCACATAAACCAACCAAAACCCTTCAGAACATCTGAAGTAACCCAAAAGACCCAGTATCCCAAGAAGAAAAAACAAGTTATCTGCAACATACAGTGTAAGGACTGTAGCAACCACTATGTAGGACAGATGGGCAGAAGACTAGCAGAGTGTATCCACAAACACCAACCAGCAGTCAGAAGACATGATGAAAACTCCTTAATCTCACAACACATGGACAGACTCAACCATACTTTCAACTGGGAAACTGTGAGCATCTTAAACCAAGCCAAATCCAAAAATGCTAGACAATTCCTGGAAGCTTGGCACTCAGACAAAGCAGCCATCAACAGACACACAGAGGTAAACAGCATTTACATACCATTCATAAGAGACAATAGAAAAGCCAAAAGACCAGAACACCTCCTTGCCAGCAATTATCATCTAGATACGCAAAGATTAACACCAGGATTAGCACCAGAGGAACAATCAAACAGCACAATATACCCTAATCAAGGAACTATTAACTCAGTCAATCAACCAAGCAGCAAACAACAGCCCAATCAAGGAACTCCTAAGGGGAGAACAACACCTCCACCAACACAAGCAGGACAAGCCATGGAATATAAACAGAGAGCAAGTCCCACTCCCTTTTTGCACTGAAGATGTTGCCTAGCCTGGCAATGAAACGTCTGCAAGAAAACAACAACGCTCAGAGAGCACCAAGGACTCCACAATTGTGAACTATTTTTGAAGTATTACATTCTTCGGGCATTGCTAGGTTAGCCAATGTTAAAAACATGAAGCAAACTGGATCACTGCTACAACTTGCCGTTCATAAATTCCTATCTTCCCCCAATCCCAAAACACCAATGCCACCAATCACAGATACATATAGTCCATTTATTAAACACAGTAATCCAGAGCTCCAGCAAATTACAATCAATTTAGCAGGCCTTCTGCTATTAAATGAAATTACATGAAGAGAAAATACTAGAATCTAAAGTTATTCTTGTTTCATGGGAATTAATGTGCCCAACTTTTCAACTCCACCATTTTTTGTTTTGTCTTGAAAAAGATTTGACGTCATGAATTCAGCACATTGTCATATCAAACAGAAGTCAAGAAATTACTTGTACAGAAACTGTCAGCTCTAAGTTCAGCATTCTGGAAACTTATGCTTTATTTAAAGCCACATTTGAAATATTTACTTATATGTCCAGCAAAAGCTTTTGCTTCTGGGTGTCAATGTGCTGTGGTCATGTGTATCCCAACCATGTATTCTTCCCCCCGCCATTAAGTTTTCCTGCTATTAATATCATTTTTCAGAAGATGAAAACTTGTGCGCATCTCGTCAACCAGGAAGAATACTGGGTGGGGAAAAGAGAAGCAAGAATTAAGCTGAGAAATGTTGTACCTTGGTTTTCTGCTCCTTGGTTCTCTGCCCCTTCTTTTCCTGTCTGCCCAACTTGGTAGTAGGCACTGTCAGCTCCACGCAAGGTCTCCTTTTTCTGAGAAGACAGATCTGGGCTTTTCCCTCCTGTGCCCTGGAAGAAGGACAGAACTCTGTATGGCTTCTTTGCTGAAGAAACAAAAACAAAAAAGATTGGGGGAGCTCATTAATCATTTCCTCTGTCATCAAGCCAAGTGATTCCAGCCTAATAACCAACTGCTCCAGGTCATTTCATAGCAGCTTGGAGAAATTCTATGTAAGAGTTAGGCAAGAACACTATTTTTTAAAAGGGATCTTAGGGATAAAATTTTACCAACCACCAGTGACAAACACACCACATATTATCTCAGGTTAATAAAACAACATATAAGTTATGATTTAATCACAAAATATCTAATTATCCTGGTTATCCATCTTATTTGAATCAAGACACCATTGTTCTGCTAAGTTAGGACCCTGGCTTGTTCCTGATTCAATGTAGACTAAATGATCAGTTATGGCTCAAATGCATTACATTCAAGAATGTTACAAAATGAAAAGCAAAAAGGTAGCACACATAGTTTTGTTTATACTTTGACCCATGAAGCTGCAATAGGGCTGCATGGATCATTAACACCAAAGTATCACTGAGCAGGTAGATCCTGCCCTGGAACTGGACCCCTTGAACTGCAGATAGAACTTACATAATTGATTTGCTACTCTAAATCAAGAAATACCCTTCATTTGGGGGGGGGGTGTCTCCCTAACGTAGCCTTCCCCCAGATAGGCAGAAATATGAAAAGCAAGTCCTATAAAGGAAAGAAGAACGAACTGACTCTGATTTTGCTTGGAGAAATGGCAACCAAGGAGTGACAGGATACCACCCTTTGAATACTTGAAGGCAATCGCTTAGAACAGAGCTTTCCAAACTGTGTGTCGCGACACAAAAGTGTGTCGCCACACACAGTCTGGTGTGTTGCCACACAACCCGGAAGTGCTGATCATCATCAGCGCTTCCAGGTTTTCCCGCGGCGACACACCAACTGCAGTGCGCAAAACCCAAAAGCAGCAGCAGCGCTTCCGGGTTTTTGCGCGCTGCCGCACTTCCGGGTTTTCCCGTGGCGACACACCAATGCCGGTTGGTGTGTCGCTGCGGGAAAAACTTTGGAAAGCCCTGGCTTAGAAGAAGTACAACATTGGATTAAAGGGCTTCATACATTGCAGAAATTTATTGACAGTAAGAGCAGTTTGACAACAGAACCATTTATGTGGAGGGGTGGTGCAGGGCAGGACTTCAAGCAGAGACTGGACAGCCATCTTTTTGAGTTGGTATATTGCTGTTCCTTACTAGGATCTAATTGACGTACAGGATTCCAACTAACCCTATGAGATACCACTTAAAAGATGGAAATTCTTTCTACGCATAATTCTCTGACACACATAGGTGGGAAGTTACAGGAAGACAGATTCCACATGAACATTAGGAAAACTTCCTAACAGGAAAAGCAGTTTGACAAATGGAACCAATTATTGAGAATGATGGTAGGTTCCCTTGACTGGATGGGTTCAAGGGGAAGATAGGATAGGGGAGGATCTGTTGGGGATCCTTTAATTTTGATTCCTGCACTGAGCCGGGGAGAACAGTTTTTCTAAGAATGCATTAAAATAGCATTCTTATTATTAATAATAAGATATTATTACTAGCATATCTTTAAAAGCAAAAGTGAATTAATTATAGCAGGTGGCAACACCTGGCCAACCTTGACTGATCTAAAAAACAAAACAAAACTAAGCATTAATACTTAGATTGAAGATCACCAGACAACCAAGGGCTGTAGATTAGACTGGGAAGTTGGAAAGGTAAATCTGGTAAATCTGAGCAACAATATACTGAGGTTTTCAGGATCTGATTTTTCTTACTTAAACAAGCTGTTGTCACGTCCTGCAGTAACACAGATAAAAGAATATGAACACCCACAAACTCTTAAATTTCTTACGCTGTTCAGCTTCAGTTGTTTGGCTTGCCTGCCCCACATTCGTTTCAGGTAGTCGGACTGGACTGTTGGTCTTCACTCTGCTCTCAGCCAGACTGGAAATCAAACATAGTTTTTTGGCTACTACATTTTTAAAATCTACCTGATGCAAATGTGATTGCACCAAACATATCAGCCTAAATTTTGCAGCAGTATCACCCTCCATAGATATGGGTCTTATTTAATTTAGTGAACATAAAAACAACTCTGCTGGATTAGAATATGGTTCTGTCAAAGCTAGCATACTTTTTCCAACATAGGTAAAGGTTCCCCCCGCACATTTGTGCACTCGTGTCCGACTCTAGGGGCCAGTGCTCATCTCCGTTTCTTAGCCGAAGAGCCAGCGTTGTCCGAAGACGCTTCCACGGTCATGTGGCTGCATGACGCGCGCGGACCACTGTTACCTACCCACCGAAGTGGTACCTATTCATCTACTTGCATTTGCATGCTTTCGAATTGCTAGGTTGGAAAGAGCTGGAGCTAGTGCGGGAGCTCACTCCGTCACGCGGGGCTAGGAATTCAAACCTCCAAACATGTGATCTTACGATCGACAAGCCTGGCGTCTTACCCGCTGAGCCACCACGCCCCTCTTCCAACATATCCCTTCCTAAAACCCACAAAAGGAAGAAATTTGCTCCCAGGGAGGTTGTCTTCAGGAATATGTTGAATACTATCAGAATGGTGCTTCTGAAACTCAGGTTTCATTCTGTTAATAAATAGCTGTTGACAAATCTATAGACAGGCTTCCGGGATTTGATATCAAGCTTCATACAACAAATTTACTGGAAAGTCCCAGAGGCTAAAGCTATACTGAACATATAAACAGAATACTGGATTTTGCAAATAGCACAATTTTATATAATACGGTATCAACAGAAAATGTTAACAAGAACCTAGACTAGCCTTTTTTTCAACCTAGTGCCTTTTCCAGATTTGCCTGGGATTCAGCTCCCAGAATTTCCAGCCACTACAGTCAAAGGATGGCTGGATGTTCTGGAATTTAGCGTGCCCTTTGATATCCCTAAAAGTGCTCTTCTCAGTCCAAGTACTTCAGGCATGTCATTCATTGCCAAAAGAGACTGAATGGATGCCAGGGTTCCAGTTTGAATCCTGCCATGTACTTTTGCAGGTACGTGATATAGGTAGAACACACGGCTGATGGCCGTAAAGCAGCAACCCAAAAGGGATGCTGCTGGCAATTATCAGGGCTGAATTGTTCTTATGAGCCCTAATGGAATGCACAACTGGGAGAGAGAGATGAGATTGTCACCTGTTTGACTGAAGTCCTTCTTCAACACTGCTCTTCAAAGACAATTTGGATAATTCGTCCAAGGCATTTTTGTATTCCTTGCAACTGAAAATAAACAAACAGAGGTTTCATTCAAATGGCTCGATTCCATAGTTCAAAGTATGAGTAGGCACCATGCAAACAGATAGTTAAAGTGTTATTGGGAAGATCAACTTGTTTCTTGGTTGTACTACTTTAGACTCCTTCAAGTGGCAATTCTCATATGGGATACTCCTGCATCTGAAAACACTCAGAGGGCACTTTGACACAGCCATGTTTTTGCAATGCAAACACTCAAGCATGTATTTCTGCTTACCTGTGAGTGTCCTCCCTGCCCTGGGCAGGCTGGAGGAGGAGGACAGAAAGGGCAGCAAGCTGGTCCAATGGGGGGAGGGGGTAAAAATGGGTACTCCAGCAAATGCACTGCCTTCCCAATGACTGCAGAGCTGTGGTGGCAAAGCCACCTCTCTGATCATCCCCAAAGATCTGGCACCTTGTCTTCAGAAGAACATGGCAGAATCCAAGGTGCTTTGGCAAAGCAAGAGTTCCAGGCAGTGGAAAACTGCCTCCCTCACAGCTCCAGAGAAAGTACTCACTTTGCAAAGTCCTTAGGAAGTGCACTGCATTGTGGGTATACTAGAATGTAACATCAGTCCAAGACCAGTGCAGCCCTTATGTGCAGAAGAGACCAAAATGATACTACTTTTTCCCCTGCTTATTTTCATGTAGATAGAGATAACTTGCAGAATGGAGGTGGAGTGGTATGAAGAAACATTTATTCACATAACCCCTGGCTGAAATAGGTGGTGATCAGCTTTAGGGAAAGAAATAAAAAGCACAAAATAAACCAGAAATGGCTTACGCAAAGAAATCTTTAGATAATACATGATCAAATGTGACGATGTATTTTAGAGTTCAAATGCACTTATTTCTAAATGAACATCTGAAGCCCAAATTAAGTATATGTTTTAAATAATACAGACACACAAGACCTTACTGTGGAGAAATAGTTGCCATATTTCTCCTAGTATAATAATTAAGAGAGGCTTAACAAAAAGCCAAGCCAGCTCAAGGCACAGAGTTTCTTAAGAGAGTTGCCATAATAAATTCTCCATTTTCCAATTAAGAGCCCTTTAACAGATAACGCTTCATTTAAGGAAAGGGCACAGTCAGGTAATATTAATCTGGCAGGTATACTATGTAGTAATTTTTGGTTCTAAGAAAGCTAGTAGGGCTCATGTTATACAGCACTGAAATATAACAACAAATAGATCCAAGATGCAGCTGATCCTATTTCCAGGCTATGCAGGGTTTTTATTTATTTCATTTATACCCTATCCTTCATACAAACTATCTCAAAGTCAGATACAAATGGAAAGAAATGTTCAGTTGCAACATAGAGTATTTGTATGCAAATACAAGGAGGGGTGGCTGTTGTCATCCGGGAGTCTCTAGAGGCCTTCAGGGGCGCGGCTCCACAAGTTGCTGGTTGTGAGACCCTGTTCTTCAAGTTGGGTTCCCGAGAACAGTTAGGAGTGTTGCTATTGTACCAGCCTCCCTGCTGCGTAGCAACCTCCCTGCCTGAGCTGCTAGAGGCCGTCTCAGGGTTGGCGGTAGAGTTCCCCAGGCTTATGGTTCTGGGGGACTTCAACTTGCCTTCCCTGGGGCGGTCCTTGGAGGCGGCTCGAGAGTTCATGGCTACCACGGCAGCCATGGGCCTGTTCCAGATTATTCGGGACCCAACTCGAGACAGTGGTCTCACCCCGGACTTGGTTTTCTTGTCTGAGCAGTGGCAATGTGATCTGAGGGGAGAGTTGCATCTATCCCCGTTGTCATGGTCAGATCACGCCCTGGTGACCTTGGGATTCTCTTATGCCACCCCCCTCCGCAGGGAGGCTGGACCTATTCAATTGGTCCGCCCCCGGCGACTGATGGACCCTGAAGGGTTTCAGAGGGAGCTGGGGGTTATACCCGAGGATCTGCTGCACGGTCCAGCGGAGGCACTGGTCACTACCTGGAATAGGGAGGTGACTGGTGCCTTGGACAGGATTGCGCCTATGCGACCTCTCTCGGCCCATCAGACCCAACACTCCCCATGGTTCACAGAGGAGTTGAGGGTTTTGAAGAGGATTAAGAGACGTCTAGAGCGCCGCTGGAAGAAGACAAATACCGAACCCGACCGAACACAAGCTAGAGCTGATGTTAAGGCCTACCTTGTGGCAGTAAGAGTGGCGAAACATCAATATTTCTCCACTCTTATTGCGTCCGCAGAATGCCGCCCAACGGCCCTGTTTAAGATCACTCGGTCCCTTTTGGGCAAGATGGGTCTTGAGACCCACCTTCAGGGCCGTGCAGAGGAATTTGCTACGCATCTGCAGGACAAAATCGCTCAGATCCGTTCCAAGTTGGACTCCAGACATGAGACAGAGTCTGGCGAGATACCGGGGGAGCGTATTTGCCCAGTTATCTGGGAACGGTTTGATCCTGTTGGACCTGAGGAAGTGGACAGGATCCTTCGAGCAGCAAACGCCACCACTTGTCATCTAGATCCATGCCCCTCCTGGCTGGTGAAAGCAGCTAGGGGGGTGACATGTGGTTGGGTCCAGGAGATGGTCAATGCATCCTTGAAAGAGGGGGTGTTTCCAACTGCCTTTAAGGAGGCATTGGTGCACCCCCTCCTCAAGAAACCATCGCTGGACCCCTATGGTACCAGACAACTTTCGCCCAGTCTCCCACCTTCCCTTTATGGGGAAAGGATACCATGGTCGATGGTATCGAAAGCCGCTGAGAGGTCAAGAAGAGCTAGGATGGATGCACTGCCTCCATCCCGCTCCCGCCAGAGATCATCCATAAGTGCGACCAATGCTGTTTCTGTCCCATGTCCAGGCCTGAAACCTGACTGAAAGGGGTCTAGATAATCCGTTTCATCCAGAATCCTCTGGAGCTGCAGCGCCACCACTTTGTGGGCAGGGAGGTCCCTGGAACTCTTTTAGTGCTAGTTTGGTATAGGAATTTTGATGTGTATATTTCTAGTTCCAGTACAAACTGGGGAAAGTCTACCTGTTCAGCCATTATCTTTCCCTCCCTCCCTCCCTTACTGTTTAAATGAAACAATTAAAACCCAAAGGTACAACCATTTTTAAAGTTATATAAAAGGCTTGGCAGAACAGACAATGCTTCACTTCTTCCCTAATGGTGATAAAAATAGCATCTAAGCATAACTCCCAATTCTACATGCAGAAGCTGACAGTCATACACACAACCAGAAAAGAAAATGGAAACAAAATATAAGGAAGACAAAATAATGACAATGATATGTACAGTGATCAGCCTCAGAACAGAGAAAAAATCATACCCCAAAAGCAAACTTACTAAAGTTTACATGAAGCACATTATTAAGGACAGCTCTAAGAAAAATAATTAAGAATGTATGAAAGTGCTCAGTCTTGATTAAATGTCAAAGGAAAGAGCTCCATGAACTTCAGTGGTCAAGTTGCCCTCCTCCCCAGTCAAATGTGCTTCGGTAGAATCTAGATGGGTGCTCTTGGTAAAGCTTTAAAAGGAGGTAGGACAGGGTAGAAGCAGCAGCCAACTAAACTAGGATGAATCAAAGTGATTTAGCATTGTGCTTTAAAGACTCAAAAGCAAGCAGAGCATTTATTTTCCTCCAAGTGAAAGAAGAAGAAGAAGAAGAAGAAGAAGAAAAAAAACTATCAGCAGTCTTCCAGCCGAGTATCGGGCTTCTACTCCCATAATCCCCCATAAGAGACCACTGGGCTGGAAAAGACTTCTGGACACCAACAGCAAACCAGCGTACCTGAGAGCAAAGGCGATGATGGAGCTTGGCTCCTTCTCACAGACAGCAATAGGAACCCGTTCGTGCTCATACATTAAGTAATGCTTGTCAGGCTCACTACATTAAGGACACAAAAATTACAACATGCTTTAGCATTTGTTTATAACAAGCAGGTCTGCATCATGGATTTCTCAGATGAAAGAAAAATGAATTTAAGATAATTCCCCCATAAAAAAGAAAAATTAAACAGAAAAGGCTCATTGGTCTCTTTCACCATATTCTCAGAAAATCTAAAATAAACTGTCCCATTTTAAAAGTAAATTATTGGGGGAGGAGGGAAAATCTAGAGTTCCTTCCAGGTAAATACAGCAATAAAGCAAACTGGGTAGAGTAAGACATGTAGTAAGTTTTATTTTAGCTATGTGGCTAGTTAAAATATCTGGATAAGGATAACATTGTTGTTCTCTCTTTTACTTCCCAATGCTAATATTTCACTGAAACCACAAATTCCAAGTTAGCATACTAATCCCAAGAAGGAAATCACAAAAAATATGCAAGCAGTACAGCCATTTAGCAAATCCCCAGCACTTCTTCTTAAACTAATATTAAGGTCCCTGTGGGGCTAATAGATTATTAGTGGAAGACAAAGGTTAAAGCTGCCTCATTCCACATTAACTATTACTCCACAGAAATATCATATTGCACCCTATACAATCCAATGTATTAAATATTACTGCCTTTTCACCTGACAATAGGCATTGCAGCCATGGAGCACAAAACACACACAAAAAAAACCCATTGTACAGAAGTTATTTTCCTTCCAAGCTGGATTTTACTTACAAGGGGGATGGAATCGGATTGTAGCTGTTTCCAGGTAACAGATTTGCTAGAATAGCCTTCATGGTGGATTTTTCTTTCACCTGACTGTCCAGAGAGCCCAGCAAATGCCCATCAAACACATCTGGAATAAAAAAGGAAGATACAACTTTTAATATGCTAGAGCTCCCAGATTTCTTTAAAAGGTTCACTCTTGGGATGCTACAGAGATAATTTGTTCTCTCAAATTGAATACTTCAGTAATTTTGAAACTATACCCCTGCTTCTGGAAAATGGTCAACAAGGCTGCTATGAACTTTATCAATCTAGAATCCAATAATAATAGGCTGACCATACGTCCCGTTTTGAACAGGACAGTCCTGTTATTTTAACATTTTTCAACTGTCCCGTCATTCTGGGCAAAATCTCTATTTTGTCCCGTTTTCAAAGTTAGGAGTGTGTGTGTGTGCGCCTGCCTGCGCGCGTGCTCACGCACGTTAGGGTCCCATTTTCGTCTCATGGAAATATGGTCAGCCTAAATAATAATAAAACGTGAATGTTAAACTCTGAAATAAAAGGTTCATTGATCACACCCTTTATAGTTCTGAGAAAAGCAAGGCCAGACTTATAGAACATGATCATTGCAAAAGACCAGTCTCTAAAATCCATCTCTTTCTATATTCTGAACCCTCCAAATGTTTACAAATTCTACGATGGGTAACACAACTTGAAGATACCAGTTGAGGAATTCTGCTTCATATGGTCTAACCAGCAATTTCTAGTCCCAAGTGAAAAGGTAACGAAAGCTAGTCTGGAGTAGTGGTGAAGGTGCTGGACTAGAACCCAGGAGGCCGCGAGTTCTAGTCCTCCTTTAGGCCCAAAAGCTGGATGGGTGAATTTGGACCAGTTATTCTCTCTCAGCCCAACCCACATCACAGGGTGGTGGTGGTGGTTGTTATAGGGAAAATAGGAGACAGGATCATTATGTATACTGCATTGAGGGGTATAAAATAAAGATGGGATAGGGGGAGATGGGTGGTGATAAATTTGAATAATAAATAAATAAATAATAACATCAAGCTTTTATTTATCAAAATCACAGTGGCTAAGTTCTGAGGGGCTCTAGATTTCTTCATGTTCGTCTCGTTTTAATTATAAATTCAATACTGATAGATAATTCAAAAGAAACCTTTTGATGTAGTGCTACATGATCTTCACTGTATCATCATTATCATTATAGTGTTCAGGTCTCATGCATCAACTCTGATTCTTAAAACAACCCTGTCAGTTGAGTCTGCATTTCTATGCCCTTGTAATGCAGATGAAGGGAGTGAGACAAGGGAAGAGAGACTTTCCCAAAGTTACCTAGTAAGAAAACATTAATAAGTGCTTGATTTTTGTTTTGGAGCCAAGCCACCCTATATGTATTTTGGGCAATATGTACACATGGGATTTCTTAAAATGTCATTCTAACCAAACATTTTTGAAGGTAGCAAATATAAACAGAACCAGACATCCAAGGCAGCCTACAGCTGCACAGAAGCAGGATCGAAGAGAGAAAGACCCCACTGATACCTTCTGAGCCGCTAGCTGTGTCTGGCTCAGAGAGAACATTGGCAAATGAGGACCCTCCTGTCAACTGGTCTGACACAACCTCTGGTGGAGTAGGAAGCTGGAGTAGAGAAGAGCTGGTGGAACTCTGGCTGGACAGAGTGGTCAGGAAACGGTCCTCTGTGGAAATACATATACACAGGAGCATTCTTAGAATGACTTCCAAAGAAGGAACATGTGGTTTAAGGGACCACTAAGAAGGATTTAGCACAGCTTGAAAAAGATACATGGACACCAGGACAAGCAATCTTCAGCACTGATACTGTCATTCACCTACTGTATATGTAGAACCAGATCAGTTTTTTCTTTTCCAACTTTTTCAAATATTTCAACATACATATTCATGTAACAGTGTTCCGTGCGCGTCATGCCGGCCACATGACCACGGAAGCGTCTTCGGACAACGCTGGCTCTTCGGCTAACAAACGGAGATGAGCACCGGCCCCTAGAGTCAGACACGACTGCGCAATTGTGCAGGGGGAACCTTTACCTTACGATTCATGTTAGGTTTTCTTAAACTTACAAGAAATTTATATGAAAATGTTATAAGAAAAGGGTGAGAAAGCAGAGAGTAACAAATATATTCCATAGTTTAAGAGAACAAAGATACTGAGACTAAAAGTGTATCAGCCAAGATCAAGATTCAGGCATCCATAAAAAGTCTCTTGATGCAAGCCTTTATGGTTGACTGTGCAAAGACAACCAGCCAGTTGCAGTTTCTTTTTAGTGGAATATCTTAGCAATCTAAGCATGTACACTTAATTCTTCTGTATGCAACAACCTCCCCAGCCAAATCTGCTGAGGGACATTGCCGTGAATGCAAAGTGGATGTTTCAACAGCTTAGATCAGGCCTGCAGAACTTGCCATCAAGGTGACTACATGAATGGCAGCCTCCCAGGTGCCTGGCAGCCCGAATTTGTTCTGAAGTCCCAGGTGGGTAGGAAAAGGAAAAGCTCTTGAAGCTCACAGAGGGGCACCATATATAGTAGGTAGCATGCAGCAGCCTTACAACCATGCAAGTACAAAGACAATGAATTCATTAAAGCTGTTTTTATCCTATTGTTTAACTGAACATACTTCCAGATGAATGCAGGAACTAAGAGACATGAGTCATAAGGAAGTGAGGATGGTAAGGGGAAAGAAAAAAAGCACCAGGTTTTCAAGTAGAAATGCAATAGACGTGCGTATCACAACCGGCTGTTGTGACAGAATAACCTTGCTTCTCTTTTTTCCCTTTGCTCTGCAGCCGGTACAAATGCCTTCCAGCTAAGACATGGCATTTTCACTGAAGGCATCTTCTTTCCCTCCTTTTACCCACTGACAGATAAAATACAACTACTGTATTTCAGAATGAGATGCTACAAGCATCGATACAGAAAATGGCAAAGCTGCAGACATGCAAAGATACAAGCTGAACATACAGTGCTAAGACTTCTTAAATACATAGCATACCTTTCTCGCCATTCTGAAGGGCTGGAGAAACATTGCGAGGAGACGCATCCATTGAACTGATCTGTAGAACAAAGAGTTACCTCCTTCATACTGAGAATTTTTCTTCCAAATCATTACCATTTTACCAAAAAATGAATCACTCCTTCTTAATGCATACAAGCACACACAAAACCTAATCTCCTCAAAACTCTTCTTCTTGGTGTTTCTCCGGAACAACTGAAGCAGCTCTCATTTTAAGAAATACAATTGGATATTCCTGCCATCCATCTCCATTCAATGAAGAAGTGCTACACAGTTTCAGGGGGGAAAAAACAGTGATGCTTTTAGAACTAGTCCTCTAGTACTGTGACCTACAATGAGATCTATGCTTCATCTAAGTGCTGTTAATAGATATTCTGCTTAAACCAACAATATACAGTGTACTGTGTCATACCTTTACTGTACACATTGAGCCAATATTCACTACTTTTGTTAGAAAAAGTATGTGGAGCTTTAAATTAAACAATTGATGGCACTTCCTTTAAGCAGCAGTGACTTCAACCAAACATTTCCTGCACGTCAATATTTTGGCCCATTCTTTTTTACAGAACTGCTTCAATTCAATTGTATTTTTGAATTATTATGCATACCTTTGCTTCAGGTCATGCTGCAATATTTCAGTTGGGCTAGGAACAGGGCTCTTGATTCTAGTATTTCAAAAGACAAACTTCCTTTTGCTTCAACCATTCTATTGTAGATATAGTTGAGGCTAGCATAGTTATCACTCTGCATGATACACGTCTGTTTAAGCATCAGCTTAGGGACAGATGCTCTGACATTCTCCTGTAAAATTTCCTGGTAGAATCTGGAATCCATTGTTCTCTCAATGAGCCAAGCTTTCTGGGTGCCGAGGCTGCAAAGCAATCCCAAACCAAGAAATGCCACTTCCATGCTTGACAGTTTGGATTTGTCGGAATGCAGCATTTCACTTTTTCCAAATAACATTTCTGCCAAAAACATTCCATTTTCATCTCATCTATCCACAGAACACTGTTCCACTATAACATTTCCGCCAAAAAAATTCCATTTTCATCTCATCTATCCACAGAACACTGTTCCAATAGTCTGCTTGATCATCAATGTTTTCTTTACGGTAGACTGATATCAGACAATGGCCTATAAATCTTTTACCATTATCCTAGATACTTTGCAATCAGGTATTGAATGCCTTACCCTTGTGATGAATGACTGTTCTTGGGGAAAGAATCAATGGTGTTTCATTTTTTTCCATTTATAACTATCTGCCTGATTGTGGACTGATGGAGGTCAAAGACTTTGGCAATGGTTTTGTAGTCATTTTCAGACTCATATGTCTGCAAAAATCTCTTTTCATCAGGACATAATTCATTTCAACAAATCTATGTCATAAAGAGCAAACTCTATTATGGAAACCATCATACTTTTTTTAATAGGGAAAGCCCCCTTAAACTCACACACTGCTTACAATATTTTACTTAATTTATTGTCTTAATTACCCTAGGTTTCCACATTTTTTTTTCTAATAAACTCGAGTTTTGGCTCAGTGTGTTCAGTAAAGACATGAACACTTCACTGAGTGTTTTAACAACAATTTCTATTAATAGGACTTAGATGAAGCTCTGATCACACTATAGATCACAGTACTGTAGGATTACAAATAGTTCTAAAGGATTCACAAACTTTTTCTCACCCCTGTAGCTCTCTGGAGTAGAAACCCAAATTCACACAACCACCAAGTACTCTCCACTGCAATTTGGGAATTTGCAGGAAGCATTGTAGGTGTTCCAAAAATTCCTCTCTTGCACATAGAGGAATTCAACAGAACTTAACCTTAGTCTAGATTCACTATGCCAATTTGTAACAAAACAAACAGTGGAAGTATATTGCTTTCTGAACTAGCAATACAGGGATGCTGTTTCAGGCACTACAAGAATGTATGCAAATGCCAATATTTAAGTGAATGGTATTTTATTTGCAAAGAGAAGTCAGGCCTTTTTACTGTTTACTTCTACTTACAGCTGCAATTTTAAATACATAATCACAATTATCAAAACCCATTACCTTGTTTTCTTCGCCTTGCCTCAGTCTCCCAGGACTAGGTGGCACCGAGGGGCGTTTCCTCCCTTTCTCTTGTTGGAAGAGATCTTGCAGCCTACAACAGACTTCACATTACTGTTCTGATACATCTCATGCCACAAAAATCGTATCAGCAAGGAACCAAATAGCCTTTTTTCCCTCAGGTGTATAAACCATTTGGAGAACAACCTATGAAGCCAAACAGGCCTCTTTTATCTGGAGTTCATTCAGTCATATTTATTAGGCCGTTAATTGAGAACCTCTTGCCAACATAGCAATTCGAAAGCATGCAAATGCAAGTAGATGAATAGGTACCACTTCGGTGGGTACGTAACAGCGTTCCGCGTGCGTCATGCCGGCCACATGACTGCGGAAGCGTCTTCGGACAACGCCGGCTCTTCGGCTAACAAACGGAGATGAGCACCGGCCCCTAGAGTCGGACACGACTGTGCAGGGGAAAACCTTTACCTTTACCTTTAATTGAGAACCACACTGAACTGACAATATAGTCTTATGCTCTGTAGTCAATGCATCCGATTCAGAATGTGCCAGACTTCTGATAAATGCACACTTTATTACACTTATCAGTTTTTAATAAAGAAATCCAATTACTACTCATAACTGACCATTAGAGGAAGAGTAATTGGTAGAAAAAACAATCCTTAATTTTCCAACTGAGGGAGTGCTGTAAATTGCACCTTTTCTTACCTGTTATTCCATGCTTGCAACATCTCACAGAGACTTTGCTTTTTGGCTATTAAAGATTCAGAGATTGAATGCAGCTGCTGAGGAGTGTCAAGTGAAGAAGAAAGCATCCTTGCTTGGATTTTCTCTATCCAGTTTCTAAATTCCACTTCCTCCATCTATCAAAGAAAAGGAAAAAAAACACAAGCTTGCACTGACTTTTCTCAGATGGAGGCTGACTCCTGTCCTGCATTCTCCTAGAGCAGTGTTTCTCAACCTTGGCAACTTTAAGATGGGTGGACTTCAACTCCCAGAATTCTGGGACTTGAAGTCACCCATCTTAAAGTTGCCAAGTTTGAGAAACACTGCTCTAGAACCATGTCTTCCAGGTGGCTGCCAAACATCAATCAAATATTCATAGCCTATTGCTTTAAAGGATATTTGTATTTCTGCAGAATCCTTAATAGGAATGAAAGTCACATTTTCAGCAGCATGGTAACAGTTGATGACATCTAACTAAATACTTCAGTTTTAACTCAGCTCTGTCCACACTACTCTACTGAAAATTGGCCTGGTGTTTGGATCAAAATAATTGTCACCTTAGTGGCACAGCTGCTTTCTTTAGCTTCATGTATGCTACATCTTTTTTCAATATCTTGTAGAATGAACAACCATTTCAATTTCTGTAAACATGTCATGCATCATACCTCCTTTTGGGCAAAGAGATCTTCCATCTTCTCCTCCCTTGTCTTGCTAAACGTGTCTGTTTTCAAAGAAGTGAGGCGCTCATCAACAGCAATATATACCTGAGATATCCTGCAACAACAATGGTCAAACTCTGAACCCAAACTAGATCCTATTCAGAGGCTGCACTCTTGCAAGCTCCTCTTAAGAATTCAATCCAATATACTGCAGGTTGCAGTGTTTCAAAGAAACTAACCTAATGGTCTATATTAGGCTGAGAAACACCGAACAAGTAGGTTTTCATATTTATTATGTATTTATTCAATTTATCTTTCACTTTTCTGTTCAGAGTGCACACAGCGGCTTAAATCATAAAATAAACAAGAGTGCAAAAGATAAAAACGATTAATAAAATGATTAATATTTAAAGGCTTGAGAAAGACATGACAGATTACATGAAAGGAAACCTATGGATTTCTTTCTTTTTTTTTAGAAAACTATATTAAAACATTTTCAAAATATACATAACTAAAAAGATTGAAACAAAGAAGCCTACAAAGAAAAAGAAACAGAACTAAAAAGGTGTGAAAAAACCCAAAACTACTACAAAGTGACTTCCGACTTTCTATAACGAAGATATACATAAATCAGTATCAGTCTCTTACTCCAATTCATATTATAGTAAACATTATTTCTATAAAGCATTTAAATTCTCATTTTTACATTCTTTTCTAAAACAAAATTACCCTCCCAATTAAAGAAAAACATATAAAACCCTTCAAACATAATCTGGAACCTAATATAGTAAGAAACACTACCATTCTTCATTATAATTTGCTCCTATCTGCCAACTAAACTAGCATTAACCAAAAATATAAGAATTATTCAAACAGCATAAACATTTATCTAAACCCTTAAAAAACCATCCTGATAACCACATTTAAACAATAACCTAGGCATTTACCAAAAATGTAGGAATTTTCAAAACAGCATAACCATTTATCCAAACCTTTAAGAAACCATCCTGATAAACACATTTAGACAATTATCCCACTTCAAAGTAAACCAAGGCATTTACATGTCTCAGTATTATGTACAGAGCTTTCTTTTTGTCAATTTCAAATTCTACAACATGCTTTAAAAAGCCCAAATATTTGTCCAAAATCTTCCAGCCTCTAGAGTTTAATTCTCTTTCTTGATCATGGTGTGGCGGCAACACAGTCTTCTTATCTTCAACTTTCAACAACTCAATTTTCCTTTTACTATTTAAATGTAAGTCACCAATTCTCATCTTTTTTGGAGAAACCACTTTACTCTTAAGGTAGTTTTCAGCCTTATCAATTTCTCCCAATTCTTGTGACAATTTGGACTGCACAAATTCTGAGAAATGCTCCAAGACTTGAATAACAGCATTGTAGAGATCTTTAAATATCAAATTAATTTCCTCTATATTTCTTAACAGTAAAATAGATTATGGCGCCCTCTAGTGCCTCAGGAAGGTAAAGTCATTAACGCTGTAACTGAACACTCTCTCCAGCCATTTTATCTCCAGTGTGGCCAATCAGGAAAATAAAAAGTGGTATCAAACAGCATTCCCATGGGAAAGTGAAAGCAAATAGATCGGAAATCCAATCCACAGATTCAACGAAGAGAAAGCTTTATATTCCTCAAAAATCACTTTAATAAAAAAGCAATAAAAAAACAAAATTCTTTAAATCTCAATTTAACAAATTATATACAAAAAGCCAAATTACCAAGTTAATAACTTTCAAAAATAATGAGAGTCACCAAGAGATTCCGCATTTCTTTGTTGTAGAAAGCCTCTCTTTGGTAAAATTCAAACAAAACAAACTTAGTGCTCTAGAAATGGGGTGGGCAGCTTTAAGGTCCGTCTTGGCTTCAGAGCAGCTTGGGAAGAAGATGACGGCTCCACCTCCCAGCTGATCGCTTCCCAGTCGATCGGGAAATGCTGTTTTGCGGTCTTCTGGCTGTGACCAGCCATCCAGAGAGCACATGGGGTGATTCCTGGGGTTCTCCTTAATCGGGAGAACGCTTCTGGGCTCCAAGGAAGCCTGCCTGAGCCCAAGGAAAAAGCCACTCTGACAGGTCAGTCCGCAGACAGTGGAAAAAACCAGCTCAAGCTGCCATTGTCCCCACCAGAAGTCTGCTGAAACCTATGGATTTCTTATGTTTATACCCCAGAGAAAATAATCAACCACTGATTCTTGCTGTTATGTAATACGGTGCAAATGTTATACAGTATTGGGCACTTCACATTAAGTATTCCATGGATCCACATTATTTGAAAAAGTGGTTGTGTCCATTGCAACAAATATCTAAAAGTAACACATGACTCTTTTCATTCTTAAAGAATTCAAATATTCTGTACAAACTAAGCTGAACAATTTAACTAGAAAGCAGGAAAAAGATTGCAAATAAAAAAGTCAGTCTTCTAGATTATTTTGCCACTAGAATATGTAAGAGAGCTTCTATAAATGAGGAGCTGTGAGTTCTCTTGATTGCTTTGTTCCCTAAGCATGAACCAGTAATCAAGTGGAATTTAGTTTCAACCTTTAGAACAAGCATTTACTTCTTTCAGCAGAGCATATCTTAATATCCTGGAGGGAAAAGACTCAAAACTATATGCTATATTTCACAGAAAATTGACAGGAATAATTCAAATGGGAACAAGAAAATGGTTTTCAGAAAATTTGCTCTCATTTTGCTCTTTTCTGCTTGCAGTTACTTACTTTTGTGGCTGTTCCACAGCCAGGGTCTGGGAACTCAAGGGCTTTGTCAAAATTAAGGGGAAATGCAATAAAAGAAAAACAAAAAAACTCTAAAGAAACAACCCACCTAGAGACTTAATAGCAGGTCCAAAATTTATCAATCTTGTTGAAAGAAGAAAAGGTAGAGAATCAAAAATAGAGGAGAAAAAAGCAAATTCTTATTGATCTGGTTGCAAATATGATACATAAAAACATGCAAGAAATAACTAGTGATGGCTGTTGTGGGTCTTCCGGGCTGCGTGGCCGTGTTCTGGAAGTTGTGGTTCCTAACGTTTCACCAGCATCTGTTTTGCCAACACAGCCCGGAAGACCCACAACAGCCATCGAACTCCGACCGTGAAAGCCTTCGACAATACAATAACTAGTGAATTTAAGGAACCCCCAAAATTCCAGTAGTCAGGAGTGGGTAGTGATGCTCTCCATAAATTTTAGTCATAATCTCTGCTGCTGTTTTCTAAACCTGTTCCAATTTCTCTAAATGCTTTTTAATGATGGGACCCAGAAGAGGGCACAATACTTGAGATAGGGTCTGACCAATGTAAAATAGAGTGGATGGATAACTTCCCGTGATTTGGAAATTACACATCTATTGATGCAACGTAAAATTGCAATTGCCTTTTTTTCAGTCATATCACACTATTGCCTCCTATTTAACTTGCAATCAACTACTATTTGAATATCTTTTTTCTCATCTACCATTTGGCCCTATTATGTCACTTTATCTCAATGTTGCTTTGCCAAAGAGAAGCAATGACTGGAATTTCAAGACAGGAGATGAAGGCTTTGCCCTTCAGAAGAAATCAGCAAACCACGTTGTTAGAGCGGGGGGGGGAGGAAACCCCACCAAACCCAAGCTAACACTGTAGCCATCAGATGCTCCTGAGAAGTTCACAGATACAGCATGAAGGTTAAAACATTCCTGTTAGTTACTAGTACCTAGGAATCAGAGGTTGTCCTTGTTTAGTCACCACAATTGGGACTGGCAACTCAGTCGTTAAGCGAAGCGGTTGCTAAGTGAAACCGCAACTGTGCTTATATCTTACTTCAGCTTTCCTTTGCTTTACAGACCTGTGAAGGTCATGACTGTGAGGATTGGTTGCAATGTTACTTTTTCATCACTGTCCTAATTGCAAATGGTCAGTAAACAAGGCGGTCGCTAAAAAGGACTACCTGTATGTAACCTCTGAACATAGTATTTTACTAGATTTTTACTTATCTGTTTTTACTAGATCACAGACATTTTCCAAGGTAGCTCAAGTAGTGTCCAAAAGATGATTATGGTTATCATAATTTGTTAACTTCCTGCATATCCCTTTCAACTGACCTGAATGTATATGTTAATCAGTATCACTGGAAAATTCCAAATTGTAACTTGTTCAGGCAAATGGGAGTTCTTCAATTCCCATCCAGAAGTACAACTAGCAAAGCATTAGAAGAACTCTACAGAAAATGCAATGAGTTTCAGGAAAAAAATATATAATGGTATATTTCAACTTTGAGGCCATGAGGCGATCATCATACTACTTCCATAGTCTGCTGCACACAGCATGAAGTGCACAATACAGTTACTTGCTATCTTTCAACATCAGGGCAATGAAGAAATCATAACACAATCTTCAGATGGGACACAGTGGGCTGGGGTGGGGATGGAGGAATATAAACCTACTTTTGAGAAAAGTCTTTCAGATCTTGAAGCATGGTAACCTTCAGTGGTACTTGACGTTTGATATAGATCTTGGGATGAGGGACACACACCTCCAGTAACCGTATAGCAGAATAGCTAGGAAGAGAACAAAACACAGCTTTGAGGTGTAAGGCCTACAAGCATCATGCCATGTGAACACCAAATAGATTTTAACATTAGGAGAGAACTGACCACACATTGGCTTAATTCAAGGAAACTAGACCAAGGTATACCATCTGGTGTTTTAAATTATTTATTTATTTATTTATTTATTTATTTATTTATTTATTTACTGTGGTATTTATACCCCGCCTATCCCCTCCCTAATGGAGGACTCTAGGCGGCTTACAAGCATATATATACATTTAATTATACAATTCACAAATCACCATTTCCACCGCGCGTGAGGGGAGGGGGTAAGGGAACCGACTCTTCCAGGCTCTGGACTACAATTCCCAGGATGCCTTGAGCCGGCTGCTGACGTCCTGTAGTTGTTGCATCCGGGTCCGTCGTCACCGCCTGCCATTCGATCTTCCTCCGATCTTTTTCTCCGGTGGTGGTGACTTCCCGACAGGACGCCAGCAAATTAGCCCACTTAAGGTGGTACCCATTTATCTACTTGCAAAGCTTTCAAACTGTTGGGTTGACAGGAGCTGGGAGTAACAACGAGAGCTCACCTCGTTGCACGGGGTTCGAACTGCAGACCTTCTGATCTGCAGCCTACAGCTCAGCAGTTTAACCTGCTGAGCTACTGTGTCCCATTGCACTGATAACATTAGTTATATTGTTGTTTCATATGGTATACAAGTGTTGTGGTTGTAAAAGGTAATTAAAGTTGTAAGTGCACTTAAGAGAATATACCTTGTAATTTATGTTCGTTTACAATTCTGTTTGATAAAGGAACTATCGAAAACACGGATGAGAATAAATACAATCCCCTCCCCCCAGGTACAATAGTTGTTTTTGAGTTTTTTCTTATAATATCACAGCCCAGGTTAGATGCCATGCTAAAGGACACGTAACTATGGTTTAGTCACAATTCCCAAGTTGTCAAACAGAGGCCTGCAACCCCACCAGTGGAACAGAATCAGAAATAACGACTTCAGGGATGTCGGCAAGCAACTCTTTCTACTGCTGTGATGATGGTGGAGCGGGCAATGAAGTCATCCTTTTAGAAGAAAGAATAATTCCACCATTCAGCCAAGTTCTCACTGAAGCCTCACCCTGCTGCATCCACACAGAATGAACCCAATCCAAAAGCTATTGAAATGAACAAAGCCAGAGAGCGCGCTTGTCATTCTCCTTATTCAGTAAGAGTGATTGCTCCATTCCGCCCTCTACATTTCTGCGAAACTCCTAAATAACGAACCGTACCTAAGAAACCTGGGAAAGAAAAAGTGACGCCGGCAAGAAGCCCAAAGGGCAGAGGTGACCTGGACCACGAGAGGTAACTTCCTTGCTAGTCTACACTTCCAAGGAGAACGTGTGCAGGGCAGAGGTGGGCGTGTTTGGCAAGGCAGAGGAGGTATGGCTTTCTGCGAGTGTTTGGCACAGAATCCGGTTTGCAAGCCAGGTTCCTAATCCCCGTTTAGCACCAGGACTGTACCAAAAGGCTGCCAGAAACAAACCATAATTGGGTGGTTTGCTGCTGCTGGGGAAGAGGAACCACAACACTCATTTGTGGCTAAATCACAGTTGACAGCAGCAGTGTTGTGCAAAAATACCATTACAAGTACATTCTCTTCAATGACTTTTTTGGAAAAGGACAGCGCTTTTCTATTAAACATTCGATACATGACCATACAGTTTCTGATGCAGTTGTTCTAGTCCAAATAAGAAAGATAATGGTCTAATCCATAATATCCATAATGGACTAATTCTGATATTAGGTATGTCATACAAGTACTGTTTAAAGGAAATACTAGACAGAAGCACAAGAATGGAAGAAGGAAGTTGTTTTCCAAAACAAGGAAAATCTGGAACCTTTCAAATCACGTAAGGGTATGCCTTTCAATAAAATTTGTTTGTCAGAGAAGGTGCTACCAGACTCCTTTTAATTTTCATTTTTTTCAGGCTACTTTCAGCATGCTTTCAAGATGCTAGAAAGTTCTTTTTTTTTTTTTATCCGCTCAATCGTGTCCAATTCGTAAAATTATTTGAAAGCCTGTAGAGGCTTTCATTATTTGAAGAGCCTATAAAATATATGCTGAAATGATATTGGACAGAAGGTATCTAAAAGGGTGTATTTTTAAAAAAAATATAATTGAGAGTTTTTACCTGAAAGATGCCACCATCTGATTGTAGGAGAAATACTGGTGGTAGTCATGGTGTATGGAGTGGCCACATGGTTCAGCATTGGCCCTTCGGGTGTATTGGTACCCATAAAAGCGGAGTTCAAGGTATTTGGCAAAGGACATAGACCACGAATCATTGGAAAGTGGAACCACAGGTGTTACCTGGAAAAGTCACAGTGATTTTATGCCCAGGAAACCCTCGACTTGCCCCCAAATCCACTCAAACCAACTTGATCTTGCATTTCAGTAATTCATGAATGTGACAAGGACAAACAAGCATACACCTGATCTTAAATTTATGCTGACAGCTGTCAAGAAAACACCGGGAGTATCCTACATTCAGTCACTTACATAGAGGTAAGAAATGAAACTATTGACTTAATCTGCCATATACAGGTAGTCCTCGCTTAACAACCACAATTGAGTTGCTAAAGTAGTCATTAAGCGAATCTGACCTGATTTTATGACCTTTTTTGCAGCGGTCATTAAGCAAATTACCAGTCGTTAAGCAAACCACATGGCCCTTAAGTGAATCACATGGTTCCCCACTGATTTTGCTTGCCAGAAGCTGTCCAGAAGGTCAAAAATGGCAATCACGTGACCACGGGATGCTGCAACAGTCATAAATGCAAACAGGTTGCCAAGTGCCCAAATTGTGATCATGTGACCACGGGAATGCTGCGATGGTTGTAAGTGTGAGCACCGGTTGTAAGTCAGTTTTTTCAGCACCACTGTAAGTCTGAAGAGTCAGTAAACTAATGGTCATTAAGTGAGGACTACCTGTAGAGCCTTTTTAAAAAGGCAAATAGCTTAAGCCATGACAAGCTCTCTCACCCACCTGGTAGCACAACTGCCTCTTGTTCACCCACAATTTTTTAACTGCAATTGTTACTCCCCAGAGAGCTCCATGGCATAATGCTTAAGAGCAGCTTTTTCCAAATTGATGCCTTCCAGGTAGGTTGGACTTTAAATGAGAGTTGGAGCCCAAGCACGTCTGGAGAAGACCATAAAGAGGATGCTGTTCTAGAGCATAAGCTCTGAGCTGGGAAGTCCCTAGATCAAATCTCTCCATAATTCACTGCTTACTCCTAGATAGGCCATTCTCCCTCCATCTCAGTCATCCCCTGCCTGTAATCTAGAAATAACAACAACATCATCATCATCCCAGCTCCTTGGGAAGGAGTGAATAGGTGGACAAAAATGCCAAATCCAGCCTAAACATCTGGCTGACTGTGCGATCAACCATAATAATGTCTGTTTTAAGAACTGATATGACATTATGTTTGTTTGCATTCAATGAGATTACTGTAGGAAAACAAAGCACTGTTGTTATTATACTCAGATCTTCTACTTTCATTTTATTTTCAGATGGGATTTTTTTACATGGATTTTATGACACTGAACACCCTTCAACGTTGCTCATAAAATGCTACAAAACAGGAGGGTTGTGTTTTTGTTTGTTTTCAAAAGAGCACATTCTATATATTATGAATAAACCCAGGGGCTATCATAATTATTTGTCTTCTGCAAATCTGGAAATACGTTTTAGAGCAGAATGCCCTAATAGTGACATTGTTGTGCATTCAAAATGGACATTTCCTCCTTCCACAATCCTTTATTTTATGCCTCTTCTCGTAAATTTGCCAGGATATGAGCTCCAACATGAACCACCTGGCCCTACAAAAAGACAACCAGGATCTCCTCCTTGCTGTTTATTCGTTCAGTCGCTTCCAACTCTTCGTGACTTCATGGACCAGCCCACGCCAGAGCTTCCTGTCGGCCGTCGCCACCCCCAGCTCCCCCAAGGTCGAGTCCGTCACCTCCAGAATATCATCCATCCATCTTGCCCTTGGTCGGCCCCTCTTCCTTTTGCCTTCCACTTTCCCTAGCATCAGCTTCTTCTCCAGGGTATCCTCCTTACCTGCTTGCATATTCTACACCAGGAGTAAGTGAGAATTGTATGCTGATAACCAGGCACCGGAGAGTCCAATTCCTTCAATATGATCTGTACACAGCCTTGACCATGGACAAAACGACGGATGTGGTGCACCATTGGAGTTTCACAGAACATATTTGGGCACTGGTAGGAGGGCCTTCAAGCAATAAAAAATAATTTTGAGAAACTTAGTTCTTTCGGTCTGATGCTCTACAGCAGTGATTCTTAAACTGTAGCCCATCACATCCTTCCCTCATTCAACAGTCAGAGCCTGCTCACCATCTCCACACCCATGTCCCCTTGTTCACTGCCCGTCAGCTGGACAGGGAAGAGCCCACTCAAATGGTAAATGAGTACTTAATTTTGCATTACAATTCTTGATATAAAATTTAATGTTAAAGGGCCTTTTGAAATGGAGGGGATGGGAAGGCATACCAAGATACAACTTCTTCGCTGAAACATAAGAACTCCCATGCTTTTAAAGATGAAAAGGGAGGGAATATTTGTTTAATTCCGGGGGGTGGTGGAGTTCCTGCATTTTCCCAATGTTTATTTAGTGGTCCACGATTGCAGAAGGTTTGAGAAACCCTGCTCTGTTCTATTTTACTCCATCTAAGGAAATGCATGGTTAGCTTGCTATTACAATGGCATGGAACATCCACTTCTTACGTTATTTCCTCATTTTCATTCTACATCTCTACAATCTCCTCCTTACTGTTACTATTTCTTTCTAAGCTCACCTCTGATAAACCGGTATTTTACACTATCCTGCTACAGTTATAATTTATTTCCATGCCACTGAATGGTACCTGAAATAGTTCAAGTTCTACAATTTGCAGTACAACAATAGTAATTTTTAAAAATCTATAAGGAGGAGTAAAAACAGCCAACCAACCATTCTATATTTAAATCAGAACATAAGCATTATTTTTTAAAACTTAAGGTATGTTCATTTTGGGCTTCACTTTATATCGGTGTAAGGGCCCATATTTCCCAATAACACTTATTCAAACAGTAAGAATGCCTAAACTTTACCAAATTTTCTATTTTCTTTTTGTTTTAACTGGAGATGTCAGAAATTGATCCACAAGTCTTTGATATACGTATAAAGCATGGACGTTACTACTGAGCTATGGATCTTCCTAGGGAACATGGGCCTGGAGGATGATGATAAACTCAATTATATATCTCCATCCCGGGTGAGGTAAGTGATGCGGTGGCTGCCCTTTCTCAGTGCCTGGGGGCTGTGGGGGTCTGGATGGGGAACAACAGGCTTCAGCTGAACCCTGGCAAGACGGAGTGGCTGTGGATTGATGGCGCCTCTGGATCTAGGGAGTTGTCCTCTTTAGATCTGGATGGGGTGGCACTACCCCATTCAGACTCAGTGAGGAACCTGGGGGTCCTTTTGGACTCACGACTCCTGCTCGAAGAGCAGGTGGCAGTCGTGGCCAGAAGGGCTTTTGCGCAACTTCGTGTTGTATGCCAGCTACGCCCTTTCCTGGACCGGGATGCCCTCCGTACAGTCACTCATGCCCTTGTCATCTCCCATATAGACTACTGCAATGCACTCTACATAGGGCTACCCTTGAAGAGTATCCGGAAGCTTCAGCTGGTCCAAAATGCGGCTGCGCGTGCAGTTATGGGTGCTCCAAGATCGGCACATGTGACACCTCTGCTGCGCGAGCTGCATTGGTTACCAGTTTGCTTCCGGGTCCAATTCAAGGTGTTGGTTGTCACCTTTAAAGCCCTACATTGCATGGGACCAGGTTACCTGAGGGACCATCTCATCCCCAGAACATAGACCCACCCCACCCGGTCATGCAGAGAGGGCTTGGTACGGTCCCTGTCTGTAAGAGAGTTCCATCTGACGAGGTCCAGGAGGCGGGCCTTCTCTGCAGTGGCGCCCGCCCTTTGGAACATTCTGCCCCTGGAGGTGAGGCAAGCCCCCACACTCCTGACCTTCCAAAAACAACTGAAGACCTGGCTCTGCTACCTCGCTTGGGATGGGAAGGGTAATAGCACCTCTTGGGGTTGGCTTGCGCCGTAGAGTTCTTTTAAATATATCCTCATAGCCTCTTGGATTTTATATATTTATATCTAATTTATTTTTAGAGTTGTTATATTGTATTTTATATGTTTTTAATTACTAACTTTGTTGTAAACCGCCCAGAGTCCCGTTTGTGGGGGGAGATGGGCGGTGATAGAAGTTGGACAAATAAATAAATAAAATTAAAAAATAAATAAACTACTGGCTGAAAATCCAACTCTTTCCAACTAGACTCCTCTAGTTTTAATAGACAATTCTCCTTTTCCCTGGAAACAGGCCGTAGAGCAGAAGTTGGCATTATATGAGTTTTCTGTACCATTCCTAATTTCTTCAGGGTATGACCAAGCCAAACAACTGCTCACCCAAAGAATAAGGCACAGCTTTCCAAACTGTGTGTCGGGACACACTAGTGTGTCACCTGGAGTGTTTAGGTGTGTCGCACGGGAGACAGTTTGGGCGTGAAAATCGAAGAAGGGGCCAGCGCCAGAGAAAGAAGGGCGGAAAAGCGCCCAGCAGAAGGCAGCCCAATTGGAGCCTGCCCGAAAACGGGAAACGGGAAGAAAAAAGGATAAAGACAGCCGGCAGAGGAACGGGTTGTCCTGCGCCTTCTCTGCTGACCACCACCTCTGAGACCGCCTTGCTGCCCCAGCTCACCGCTGAATCCTGCCTCCCTCCGTCTTCTCCATGCAGGTCCTAGTGCCTGCCTTGTGCCCTGCTGTAAGAGTGTGTCGCGAAATGATGCCCTGCTGTAAGAGTGTGTCGCGAAATGATGCCCTGCTGTAAGAGTGTGTCACCAACGTGAAAAGTTTGGAAAGGTCTGGAATAAGGGATATGGAGTTTGAGGACAAAGTTAATAGGCTGCTGGCCAACATGGCAGAAATTGGATAAATAAGGGCACTTGAGAACCAGCAAGATACCGACAAAATCTAACTTTCCCCAAGTTGAGGATAACATTTTTCAAAGCCAGGTATAACATCTTACCATCTGCATTATTGTAAGGCAGATACTCCAAAATCCCATTAACTGAGCATATCTGCCCATGTGGTGACAAGGAGTTCAAAACCATTTCACATGTATTATTACATTGTAAATTCTACAGGGATATCAGGTCTCATACTTTGCCCCTATACTTTGCCAGACAATTTTTATGTGAACCATCTTCTAGAAGATTCGAAACTCTATCACTTGTGCGGTAGCCAAATTCTTTGTTGCTGTGATGAAATTAAGGCATAACTGGTCACAGAAATAACCATTTCTGGTTTATTCATCACTTCAGGTTTAATATGTGTTAGCTATCTTGTTTTAGGTGATATGTATTTTTACTTCATTGACTGTAATATTGTAGATTTACACTTGCACAGGTAATTAACACACCATTATAGTAGTGTGTGTTACATTTTTATTATAGAGACTCTTTTATTTATTTTTATTTTATCTCATCCATTTGATTTTACTTTCGTGCTATATATCTTCAAATTTTGCTGGTCACTGACTGAATAAACAGTCTTTGTTTTCCTAGGGAACATGGTAATATAGCCATATATATCTTCCTAATAAAAATCCAGACTGATGTAACAAATTAAATAAAAATACTTCCAGTAGAAATCACAACTGGATCAAAATGAACTGCAGTACTGCATCAGAAACATACCATGGCTGGAACCTCATAAAATTATGTTACGAAATTATAATCTCATAAATATACCTAGCCTATTTTCAAGATAGTTTAAAAATCAAACATTCTTACCTGAAACAATATCTTTCTAGAAACACACCTAAAGTGAGGTCATTCTTCCCATAAAACTCCATTACTACCATCCTAAAAAAAATTGAAACCAAGAGAGTTACCTTTAAAATAGTTGGAGGTTATTAGACATTTCCTGCATGCAAGAGGCCCTTACTGTTTTTCCAAATGTCAAAGAAAAAAAGTGTGGCTCCACAGAATTTAACTGATTTCCAATTCATTATAAACATTACACGCTTAGACAATTACTGCTGCTCCCTTGCTTCTCTAAAATGTAAACCCGACAAAATGAACAAAACAAAACACTAAGAGTTATGAGATTGCAGCAGGAAATAAATTCAATCAGTCAATCGGTATGCTGGGGGAAAATGCGGCTATTGCATATTTTATGATACGGAAGACAGAAGCAGCACGCTGCATCACTATAACTATATCAAATGTTATACTGATCTGCCATTTGTTCAGAGCAAACTGCCTAGAGTCCATGAGGATTCAGGTGGGTATATAAATTGCATAAGTAAATAAAATAAATAGATAAAAGAATGCCAGATACTGCAAGGTATTAGCTCAATAAAATGCTAGTGCATATTTAACTTAAATAACACAAAAGTATGTCTATATCTTAGAAATTATTTAACTTTTTTGAGTCTGTTCCCAATTTTTAAAATGCCATTCCAGGTTTGATTTGTAATGAGTTGCACAGAATTTGCAGCACCAACTTCAGTGTTATACAATCCTTTGGAGAAGATTAAGTGCTTTACCAGACTTTGGGGAGGAGAGGAGCAAAGCGTTGCTGATCTGATTTATTGCTATGTTGGTTGGAAAGTATACTTGAGCTCATCCACACAGCAATGGCAATGTGTCTATGAAGGTTCTCACTCATCCAGGTGGAATTGTCTGTAGCTTGAATCATGTCAACTGGATTTCTATTTTCTCAGTGGAAACGTTTCGCTCCTTATCCAAGGAGCTTCTTCAGTCTGAGCAAAGTTGGTAAGGCTTACCAACTTTGCTCAGACTGAAGAAGCTCCTTGGATAAGGAGCGAAACGTTTCCACTGAGAAAATAGAAATCCAGTTGACATGATTCAAGCTACAAGCAATGGCAATGTGCTTTCCTCCTGTCCTTGAGATGGGAGGAAAACATGTCAACAGAAAAACCACTGCCCACTTGTTACTGCTGTAAGTGTGGTACCCTCACAGAGAATAACATGGATAACTGGCCAACCCTGGTCAGGGATCTTTTGCTGGCACAGCTGCATTTGGAGTGTAGCCAGTGATTAGGAACTCTTGAAAAGTGTGCTCTCTTATGCATCTTGACTGAACTCTGCCCAGGGTTTTGGGTTCCCCCTGAAGTCCCATTCTCTGGGCCACTGATGGACCATTCAATGGAGAAAAAACTATGGAGGGAAAAAGGTACACGGCTATACGATGAGAAAAAAGAAGATGGGGTCTCAAAGGGACCTCTCCCCAAGGCTTACAAAAACCCTGTGTTGTTTACTAGTAGTGGTAGTAGTAGCTACACGCTTACAAAGCCAGTGAGAGGCAAGCCTCCAAGGAATATTCTTTGTGGAGGCAGAAGTCCACAGGTCCTGCGGAGGTCATTTTCTGCAATATTCCCATAACCAAGCCACACCAAAAGAAGAAACAGCCAACACCAGTGAGTGTCCAACAACTCTGGTAGCCACAGCATGGAGGCCAGAACCCAAACTCTCTCTGTGTGTGTATGTGTGCACGCGCAGCTGATGTGGGTTTTCTTTTTTCTCGTTGCTCTGAGCAACCATACTGTAAGTAGGTGATTTCTTTTTTAAAAAATAATTTTATTAAAAATTATAATTGCAATAGTAAAAACTAATACAAACTAAAAGGAAGTAGAAAGAAAGAGTAAAAAGTGCAAAGAAAAAGAAAAAGAAAAAGAAAAAAACACGAAAGGAAGGGAGGAAGAGAGGGAGGAAGGGAGGGAGGGAGGGACTTCCAACATTCATCACAAATATAAACAACTTTGGTAACTTTTCTCCTCTTAATTTATAACCAATGATCTCTTCATCCCATGTCCCATCTCTTATCTATAAACAAATCCATAAAGTCCTCACTCCTGGACTTCCGAAAAAGACTCAAAACCTGGTTTTGTCAATATGCTTGGGGTCAGAAGGAGATTGGAGATACCTGGAGATGGCTAGCACCTTAGATTAGCTCTGAGGTGCCCTTTTTTACAAACTTAAGAATATTCTGCCATTGGATCTCATTTTATTCATTATTATGTATTCTATTTTATTTATAAATGTATATTAATGATTTTAATTCTGTTGTAAACCACCCAGAGTCCCCCTTGGGGGAGTTGGGCGGTGATAAAAATCAAATAAATAAATAAACAAACAAACAAACAAACAAACAAACAAAGCATCGTCACTTCAGTCCTGGTGTCAGCAAAAGTCCATTAAGGGTTACCGGAAATAACAACATATCTATTTTAACCTTGACCAAATAAACTAACTTTATATTCCTTCCTTTTACTTCTAACAATCTTAATCTTTAGTCTATTCAAGTAATGTCATAGAACTTGATTTCTTTTCATTTCTTTTTTGTCCCTTCTCACAAGGTTCATCCAAGCTTTAACAAACCTCTTTTGTAAATCCAATATAAAAGAATTATACAGGTTATTATCTTTAGTTCATTATTTGTAATTCCCTTTTGATTTTTAAAGCATCAACCAATTTTTTTTGTATATCCAATGAGATATCTTTTTCCATGTCATTCGTGTAGCCTGCCATTTGTAGATCCACTTTCAGTGTCAACTCTGTCTCTGTCTCATCAGATAAAACTTGTTCCTCTTCTGCCACTTCTTCCATAATATCTTTTGGATGCAGTCAATCCACAGAAGCAATAGTTGCTATTGACATTGTTGATATTAACTTGATTCCATTTTTCAAAAGTGTCCTTCACTATTTCCAATGTTATAATATTTTGCGTCATTCTGTAGCTGTTAATCAGCTTTATGTATTCTTCTCCTTTAATTAAAATCTTTAATTCCCTCTAGTGTCCAATTTTAAAATTGCTTATCTTTATTATATCTTAGAAAAAATTCAAAACAAGTCCACTTTCCCACAGGAAGAATTCTTTATAATTAATTCCAAAATCTTACTTCAAATTTATCTGGGCCCTTAATCCATTTATAACTTTCTAAAATCAAAGTCTTAATTAGCTTTTTGCTGTTTATTTCAATTTTTTAAAGTTCTTAAGCTTGTAGTTAAAATTTTCTTTCATTAAGGATTAAGGGAAGACTCACCCGATATTTTCAGACTTGTCAATCCAAATGTCTAATAGCTGAAAAGTAGTTAACGAGCAATTTCTGAATGTGATTAGAAAAGGAAGTATGTGAACTTAATGTCCTTTTAAAGGTGCCGTCCGCGGTTTGAGCAAGATGGCTATTCCCTCATCTCCCAGTGCTCAAAACCCGCCGGAGACCAGTGTCTTGTGGTCTACTCATGAGGAGCAACTGTCTGCAGCACTTGTGGGCGATCTCCTGTCCTCTCTTTGTCCGGAAAGGTTTGAAGAGCCGGTCTACCTTACCGGCTCTTCATTCTTCGCCGTGGTCATCAGCTCCACTCTTCAGTCTGCCATTTCTTCCTCCGGAAGCCAGCTGATGCGAGTTTTCTTCAAAGCTATCTCTGTACACCTTTATACTGAGTGGGGAAAGCTCTACCAATTAGAAATTAAATATTTTCCTTTGTCAGAGCTGTAAAAATAAGCCTTTTCAGTTCTGAGCTTGTGAGAGGATAGAGAAACTAGAAGCCCAAGTGAAGAATGTTAGTACTGCTGCTTGCCCTTCTGAAAATATTAAATCTCTTTGATCCAAGTGGGGGGAAGAGGCATCTGTACAATTCTCACTTTTAGTGCCCAATCATGTGCCAAGACAAACAAATAAAAACAGCAGCACCAACTTACCTCAAAATAGAAGGGAAGTATTTAGGGCATGCATTTAAGTAGTTAAAGTATATAAAATCAGTATCATACCATGGGCTAACACAGGCACTTGGAGCGTTGCCAGATTGGGCTGAACAACTACTGAACAAAACACAGAGTCTCTGATGGTTTGCAGGGCTAAGACAATCCACCTGGGAAGACACATAAATGTAAAACAGTTGTGACGTTATTTTCAGAAGAGGAACTTAAATATGTTTTTCTGTCCAGGTATATTGACATATTCTCTTGAGAAGGCTATAATGCTGGGAAAAGTGGAAGGAAAGAGAAGAGGATGACCAGCAACAAGTGACTTCAGTACAATGTTGATGGGTACACTGTTGGAAAACCCGAAGGGCCAGATTGGGAACAGATAGATCATCCTGGAGAAGATTTTGTCAGATTTCTCATGGGAAATGGCAACTCGCTTTCTGTACAAAACAAAGCTTTCTCATAGTGATAATGAAGCCAGGTGGCCAGTGATGTCATGTGCTTATTATTATTATGTCTAGCCCCTGACATTTCTCATGGGAAGAAGTGCCCTGTGAAAGTTGGGAGCGGGGAGACACATGCTTGCTTAGATGCAACACTGCCACCCTTTCGCAGGTTCTGCTATGTGCAATGTTCTATGCTTTGTGCTTGGTGTTTTTCACACCTAAGTTTCAGCCAATCAGAAAAGTGGTAAGTGTATATCTTAGCTGTGAACAATGGTTCCTTTGCTTCTTGACATCTGCTCGTCTAGTAGCCATCTTCATGTGTTCTGCTCCTGAGGACTGAGAAGTGTGTAGCTATACCTGGCTATGAGAGTGTTGCCAAGGTTTGTGCTCCTTAAATGTCTATCAGTGGAAGCAACACGGAAGATTGTGTATCTGCTTGTAAGCTGTTTTTACTTTTGCAACGCTGTAACATGTATATACTCTGCTTTTATCTATAGTAAAGATCTATAGCTTTTACAAGCTGCACTCTGTGTCTGTTTACTCTTCTCTAGCTTCCTCCCTAGTAGCCAGCATTTATCCAACAGATTTATCTATGTGGTTGCTAAGAGTCAACACCAACCTGATGGCACATAAATCAGCAATCAATATTTACCTATATGCATACCCATCATGCCATTTCAAGGTAAGCAATATTATGCCGAGCATAGTAAAAAAAAAATTAAAAGTGAAAGAAATGAAAGGTGCAAGACAAGAAAAAAAAATGAAACATAGCTACACCAACACCGTTCATTATACCTACAGTATATCTATAATGTAAAAAATATTTTAATTTGACTTTTATGCACTTGTGCAAATCAAACTAAATATTTACAGGTCATAGAAATGCAGGGGTAGATTTTAGGATAATGTTATGTCAAACTGGGTAAACTTTTAAGATATCTGAACTACACAATTCCTTTCTCACCTACCTGTGAATTCTTTACCTCATGTCTCTCTCCTCTATAAAGGTTATTTCTATGATAGTCACCCCCTTGTCATATACATTACACCTCTTGCTTTAATTTCAACATGTCAACTGTTCCTTTGTCTAATATGAGGAACACAGAGACCCATCATTCAAGATTTTTAGGAGCTTTAAAGGGATCAAGTCAAAATGTCAAAAATGATGTCAAAAGCCCCTGCCCGTAGCACCAACCCACCCGCACACCCCACCACACTCCTTGCCTGGGACTCCTGCCTCTTCCTGCTTAATGACCCGCACAGTCCTGGAGTTACAACGGCAACCGGGACTGCCGTCACTAAGCGATGCAGTCACATGATGTGCTTTACAACCGCATCGCTTAGTGATGGAAATTCCGTTCCCAATTGTCGTCGTAATCCAAAGACTACCTGTACTGCCTCTCATAGCTTTTGCTAAGATTCACTCTAACCCTAACTCTTACCAAAGCAGGATTAGAATGTTATGCAGGCGGTAGGGGGCAAGCATAGTGTTTGATTTCAAATATTCCTGAAAATAATAATTTGTTGGAAGACATTTAGGACTGTTTATTTCTTTAAGATTCCAGAATCCACCAAACTATTTTAAATACTCACTCACTTTTTGAGACCATAGAGATTCACTCTGAATGAACATTCTTTCATCATCCTCACTCCTGACTCCAAATTTCACAGCAGATGCTTCTTTAGATTGAACAAATGGGTCTGAATCTTTCTGCACAATCCTTCCTCCTCTGGCTCGAAAGTCCGCTACCATTCTGGCCAAGTTTGGGCTACTGTTCAGATGCTCAGCAATCCTGGTGCTAACAAGTTCATGGGAAGGTAAGATCTGGATAGGTCTGGCTTGGATGCTTCCATTCATTCCTTGTAGTCCAGAGAGGTCCCTTAACAATTGTTTCTTCCTTCTGCTATCCAGTTCTTTGTACTCCTTGTTGAGTTGAGGAGAAAAATAAACTTGCTCTAGGAAATACTCCCTAGTGGGACATCGCATACCTCTCTCTGTTAACAGAAATGGCTTGCGGAATGAGATTACCGGGGAAATACAGAGAATAACGTCCTTCAGCTCTTGCTTAAATGCTAAAGAAAAGGTTTTGAGGCGATCTTCAGAGGAAGTCACTTCCTCTGTGATATACAACCCAGTGTCATCTTGCAGAGGGTCTCTAAACTCCCTGGCCTGACTTTTAGGCTCCTGGTAGTCATCCATGACCCCTAGAGCTTCCAGTTGTTCACTATCTAAAATTCCTAGCTGTTGTTCAGTCAGCTTAAGAGGTAGAAGTGCTTCAGTAATGATCTTTGCTCTGCATAAAGAATCCACAAGGGAATACCCTTGTTGCTTCTGGGGAGCAGCTTCTTGTAAGTCACCATTAATCTGGTCATCCTCTTCTGTCAAAGTCCTTTGTTCAAGGGAGCTTATCTCATCTGGAGACATTGATTCGGATACAACAGGCAGCTTGTCAGAGACTAGATCGGCCTCTTTCCCGGGTGTGTCCCATTCTCTGTTCAGCAGATCTTGCTGCCCATCTTCTTCCCTCTGTTCTTCCATCAGGCTCTGAAAGGAACCGTTTTTAGTCAACAGCGGGGGCATGGCAAACTCGTCCATAAGGAAGGAGATCTCCAACTGGGAATGATAGGCCACACAGATCATAAAAATAAGGATCTCCTTCACTCGAGCCAGTTCATACTCTCCGGCCCCACGCAGCTTGACAGTGCACCCCAGGTGCTGGGGGCATCCTTCAAAAAACATCAGAGTTTTGGTTTGCTCTGAAAGAGAAGAGAACGATGCTTACTACAGTACTCGCTCTACACGGGGTGGTTTGGCCAATTTGTATACGTTAATCAAAGTTATTAATGGTTCAAAATGTATTCAAATCAGAAATCCGATTAATTTCCATTCTACCTTTCAATCCACTAAGTTCCACAGTGTTGCTTACATAGATTGATAATACAATTAAACTTTTAAACTGTGAAAATAACATGAAACATAAATACACACACACAAGTACAAACCAAGAAAAAGAGAATAGAAATCTAGATGTAGTGTCACTTGTTCTGCCATGAATGTTTTGCAAAATAATGTTTGGTTAACTTCCCACAATACTACAGAGGATAACCCAACAGACGCTCTTAAGGAAGGATTTCCAGAGAAGGTACAACTACTGAAAAGGGCCTCCTGATTTTTTTGCACTTTCTGCTTTGTTTGCGTATTTCATATATTTATTTTTTTACTTCCACGAACTGGTACCTTTGATGGAATGAGATTTTGGTCCATGAAATCTTTTGCCATATTATATATTAGTCTTTAACTTTGGCGTGTCGCCGCGGGAAAACCCGGAAGTGCCGCCGTTGTGGCAGCGTGCAAAAACCCAGAAGTGCTGCTGCCGTTTTGGGGACGCCCAAGGAGACTCCTTTCATGTCCCTGTGATTTTTCCCACCGAGGTGGTACCTATTTATCTACTTGCACTTGCATGCTTTCGAACTGCTAGGTTGGCAAAAACTGGGACAAATTGCCGGGAGCTCACTCGGGCACGCGGCTCACGCTCTTGGGATTCGAACTGCCGAGCTTTCAGCCTTAATAGCCTCTGACTCAGCGTCTTAACCACTGAGCCACCGTGGTCCCCATTTCTTATTTATAATAGTCTATGCTCTGAATATGTACTAAACAGGCTTTACACTGTGCACGTGTGTTTGTATGTACAGGTAGTCCTCGCTTAACAACCATTCGTTTAGTGATGGTTCGGACTTAGGATGGTACTGAAAAAAACAGCTTACGACTGGTCCTCACACTTATGAGCGTCACAGCGTCCCCACGGTCACGTGATCATGATTTGGGCGCTTGGCAACTGGTTAGCATTTATGACCATCACAGTGTCCCAAGGTCACATGATCGCCATTTTCAACCTTCCTGGCCGGCTTCTGGCAAGCAAAATCAATGGGGAACTGCATGATTTGCTTAACAACAACATGGCTCGCTTAACGCCCACTGTGATTCGCTTAATGGCTTCTCTTAGCAACTGAAATGCCAGTCCCAATTGTGGTCATTAGTTGAGGTAGTCCCCAACTTACGACCATTCATTCAGCGACTGTTCGAAGTTACAACAGAGCTGAATGAAGGGACTTATGACTGGTCCCCGAAGTTACAGCCATTGCAGTGCCCCCACAGTCACATGAGCACAATCTGGGTGCTTGGTAACCAGTTTGCGCTTACAATGGGTTTCCAAGCACCCTGCGATCACATGATCGCCATCGACAACCTTCCCTGCTGGTTTCAGGGGTCAGGGCATCAATGGGGAAGCTGGCAGGGAAGGTCGCAAGTCACTGGGGTTAGTCTCCCCCACCCATGCACCCTCCCCAGCCCCTCTGTGCTCGTGCCTGCCACTCGCACACCCCCGCGCATCCTTCCCGACCTGCAGGGAGCCTCTCATGCACCCCCGAGCATCCTTCCCGACCTGCACAGCACTCCCGTGCACCCTCCCCAACCGACGCGGCACCCCTCATGCACCCCTGCGCACCCTTCCCAACCTGCATGGCACCTCTCACATGCTGTCGCACCCTCCCCGAACCTCCCCCACACCCCTCCCCCACCCAGCAGCAGCCACTTACCTGCCTGCCAGCCTGGGACTTGCAACTTCCTGCTGGCTTCCCCACTGACCTTGGTTGTGGGAAGCCGGCAGGACGTTGCAAGGTGGTCCTCGCCTAACGACCACTACGATTCAGTTAACAGCAACTGGGACTGCAGGGATTGCTGCTGCTAAGCAATGCAGTCATGCTTTATGACCGCATTGCTTAGTGATGGGAATTCCAGTCCCAATTGTCATTGTAACTCGAGGACTACTGATAGATAGACAGATGAGGATAACAGGGCTTCTTGGCTTCACTTACCATTAGGCAACTGGAACACCTGAATATAAAATTTATGGCAGGTCCCAAGGTGCGGTTTGGTCAGCAGCTGATCCATTGACATCAATACGTCTCCCTGGGTCATCCGACTTACTCGATCCAAAACATGCTGCAAAACATTGATAAGATAGACTGCTTTTGGCTTCCCATCTCTTTCCTTCTTCGTCAGATTTATATCCCACATTTCCTCCAAGAGTTAAAGTGGCTTACATGGGGATTTCCTTTCATTTTATCCCAACAACAGCTCAATGAGTTTCTATGGCTAAAGGTGAACTTGAACATGGGTCTCCCCGTCTCCCCAGCCCTAGTCCAACATCATAATTGCTACACCATATGGGCACTTATCCTTTTACATATATCTATATCTATATCAAGAGAGAGAGAGGGATTAAGAATTTTAATTATAATAGTAAAATCTAATACAAACTAAACTTAAAGAAAAGAAAATAGAGAGAAGGAATAAAAAGGGCAAGGAAAAAGAAAGAAAGAGAAAAAGAGAAGAGAAAAGAATATAATAAAGATAAAAGAAATATATAAAGAAGTGACTTCCAAACTTCATCACAACAAGTATAAACAAATTTAGTAACTCTTGACCCTCTCTAAAGTTACAAAAATTTATCTCTTCATCCTATATCCCATCTCTTATCTATAAACAAATCCATAAAACATAATCTTTTCAGTCCTGGTGTCAGGAGAAACTCCAAAAAGGGTAGCCAGAAGTAACAACATCTCTTATTTTAACCTTGATCAAATAAAACAACTTTATATTCCTCCTTTTACAGGTAGTCCTTGACTTACGACGACAATTGGGATCACAATTTCCATCACTAAGCAATGCGGTCATAAAGCACAACTGCATCGCTTAGCAACAGCAATACTTATTATCCCAGTTGCTATCATTAACTGAATCCCAGAGTCGTTAGGCAAGGCAACTTCCTGCCGGCTTCCCACAACCAAAGTCAGTGGGGAAGCCAGCAGGAAGTTGCAAGTCCCAGGCTGGCAGGCAAGTAAGTGGCTGCTGCTGGATGGAGGAAGGTGCGCGAGGATGCGAGGGGCTGCATGAGAGGTGCTGCACAGGTGAGGGGGTACACAAGAGGTACCATATGAGTTGGGAAGGGTGCGAGGTGTGCAAGAGGCACCACACGAGTCGGGGAGGGTCCGCAAGGGGTGCTGCATGGGTCAGAGAGGTTGTGTGGGGTTGCACAGGAGGCGCAGTGAGGGTCGGGGAGGGTGCACGGGGGTGCAAAAGTGGCCAGCGTGGTGCAAGCACAGAGGGGCTGGGGAGGGTGCATGGGTGGGAGAGATTTACCCCAGCGACTTGTGACCTTTCCTGCCAGCTTCCTCACTGACTTTCTGGGGAAGCCAGCATGGAAGTTTGCAAATGGCGATTGTGTGATTGCGGGGCGCTTGGCAACCGGTCATAAGTGCGAACGGGTTGCCAAGCATCCAGATCATGATCACATGACCGCAGGGGTGCTGGGACTGCCAGAACTCCGAGGACTGTCGTAACCACCATTCATTCAGTGCCACTGTAACTTCGAATGGTTGTTGAACGAATAGTCATAAGTCGAGGACTACCTGTATGCTGAATTGCAAAATACTGCTAGGCCCTGACTGTGGATCAGACCATCAGCTACTAATCACAGAAATATATATATCAGATTGAAAAAGGCTAGAAAAGATCCAATCCAAATGAGATATAACCAAGAACCCATTCCAGAATAATATAAGATTGAGCTTAGAAAGAGATTCAAACACCTAGTGGACAGAGAGCATGAAGAATTATTGTAAAAGAGGAAGCTGGAAAGTACGTAACAAAAGCTAGAAGGAAATGAAGAACACATTAGTTATCAAACAAGGTCACATAAATAGCTAAAGAAAACAAGACAATGCAAACTTCCAACTAAAGGTGAAAAGAGGTAAAGAGGTATATCTGAATTCAGAGTGTAGACAAACAGAAGAAAACAACAAAATGGGAAAAACAAAGGATCTATTTAAGAAACTGAGGGAAATCACAGGAACATGATTTCTGTGAGATGGGCAGCTATGTGGAAGCACTTCAAAGTATGGAATCACTCATAATATAAGTTAGAATGTTAGTACTTACAGGCTTAACATTAATGACCAAAGTAATGCCGTGTTCCAGAAGCATGTCCTGAGCAATACGGGACACTGTTTTTTCAACCAAGACTAAAGTAGGCCTGACATCCACTATCCGCTGAACATAGTTTTTCAAAAACTCCCTTTCCTAAAATGATAAAAAAGGCATTGCAGTCATACACTGAACATTATACAATTAAGAAGGGTTACTAGAATATTTCTGGAGTACAAACCTCAAGACTTTAACCTGAAAATGAGGTGTTTTTTAAAAAAAGCAATGGGATATTCCCAAGGAATAGGAGGGATGAGGAAAGTAAATACCATCGTAATTTAGATACCATCTAATTTGTGCATACAACTGAGAGTACATAACTGGATCACAAACTGAAAAAAATCAGAGATACATTTCTGAAATTTCAGCTCACTCATTAAAAACATTTTTATATCCAAAATGCTTTTAAGACTTAAAAGAAATGCTTCAAAAATTGTTTCATTCTTGGTTCACCAATTAAATTATCTAAAATATATTTACAGCTCCTCACACATATAATGTTCCAAGGTCAAAAATATGAGAAATATTTTTCACTTCACTTTCCCATCCTTTTTGGAACTGACCAAATAGCATAATATATCTGCCCCTATATAAACGGGTTTACCTAGACTAGCTTTACCTAGACTTCAGAATCAAACGGGGGTGGGGGGAGGTGGGGGGGCAGTTGGTATGTTAAGGCTGTTGTCCCATTCAAACTTAATAAACAGCAAACCCCGTAACAGATTCCTGAGTTAACATGTATAAAATTGTTCTGGGCATACTTCATAGAGCTCTTGAATACTGGAAGAGTTAAAATCAATCTCATTTGCTAAACAATTTTCCACAGTACCTATGAGACTGATGAAGCGTACAGCACTGGGCTTTTCATAACAAATCTGCTATGAAGAAAGACAGTGGCAGACCCTTTATTTCCTGTAAATATTCTGAAATTCCCAACTGTAAATTTGCTATAAAAATATTACTGTATAATCTATACAGCCAAAAAGACTCTAAAAGAGAAAGCTTTAGCAACCAGACTGAGAATACCTAGTCAAGCACTGAGAAAATGTTACTAAAACCAACCTCAAGAATCTGTAAACAATGCAGGATAAACCAATTGATTAAACTTCGATCTGATGTTACAGAATAAATAGAACAAAGAAAATAAAACTATTTTCACCTGTAGGACAATGGGATCTATGCATGTAAATTTTGTTTCTTCTCGGTAGAGGTATTCGATGGAACACTTCAGCAGAAGAATTTTTGGGTTTTTAATACAGGAATTCATCTGGAATGAGATAAAGATTATGAAATGCATTCCTTTGCAAGCTTGTATTAAAGTGTAGATAAAAACAAGTCTGTAGCTCAGTGTCACACAGGCAGGGTTTGAAAAGACATGTTTGTAGTTCTGGAGAGCTAATGCCAGTTGACGTAATGCAGCCGAGCTTCTGATGTTCCATTTGTAACAGTACCAGCTCTTTTTACCTCTCCTCCTCCCCATCTCCTGTACCACATTCAAGAGCAAATACATACGTGAGCCCAAGGCTCTTTGTATTTGTAGCATTAAGTATCAGGTTTTTTTTGTGTGTGTCAGAAGCACCAAAGTGCTTTTGTAGTGAAAGGATTTGCTGGTGACATCACCGTTGCCTGGGGGACGCCCCAGGTGGCTCCTTTCATGTCCCTGTGATTTTTCCCACCGAAGAATATGGTACCTATTTATCTACTTGCATTGCAGTATCAGTTTTAATAAACATCTAATGAACATAATAATCTATGGTCAATTTCTTCTGACTGGGAGATGCACACTCCTGTTACAGGAGAAGGGCAATAAAAAAAGTGTCAGGGTTCGATGGTTGTTGTGGGTTTTCCGGGCTGTGTGGCCACGTTCTGGCAGTTTTTGTTTCTAATGTTTCGCCAGTAGCTGTGGCTGGCATCTTCAGAGGACAGGAGCACAGCTAGAAGATTCTCTCTGTGCCCAAGTGGAGGGTGTGTGTTCCTGCTGGTGTTTATAGCTGCTGAGAGGTCATTTACAAGAGACTGGGAAAGGGTTTTTAGTGGTGATTAGGGGGTGTGGTGCTGTCGTGTGTGGGATTAGCACATCTATTGTGTGAGTCGTTTGTATATTTCTGTGGTTGAGTAGAGTTCGTTGACCTTTTGCAAGCTGTGTTTTTCAGGACTGGCAGCCAGGTTTTGCTGATCTTTAGGCGTTCTTCTTTTTTATTGAAACTGTGTTGGTGTTTATGTATTTCAGTGGCTTCTCTGTATAGTCTAACATAGTGGCTGTTGGTGTTGTCCAGTATTTCTATGTTTTCATATAAGATTTGGTGACCAGTTTGTTTGAGAGCATGTTCAGCTATTGCAGATTTTTCAGGTTGCTGTAGTCTGCAGTGTCTTTCATGTTCTTTTATCCTGGTGTGGATGCTGCGTTTTGTGGTCCCAATGTATACTTCTCCACAGCTGCAGGGTATGCGGTAAACTCCTGCAGCAGTGATGGGGTCCCTTTTGTCTTTTGCTGATTTTAACATTTGTTGTATTTTTCTGGTGGGTTTGAAGACTGTTTGGAGGTTATGCTTTTCCATTAGTTTTTCCATGTGGTCCGTGACTCCTTTAACGTAGGGCAGAAATATTTTGCTTGGGGGGGGGGCTGTTTTTCTTCAGTTGAGTGCTGTTTTTTTGGTTTGATAGCTCTCCTGATTTCATTCTTGGAGTAGCCATTCGCCTGTAGGGACCAATCCAAATGGTTGAGTTCAGAATTGAGAAATTGAGCTTCACAGTTCTGATTTGCGCGATCCACTAGTGTTTTAATGATGCCTCTTTTTTGTTGTGGGTGGTGATTGGAATTTTTGTGCAGATACCAGTCTGTGTGGGTGGGTTTTCTGTAGATTTTGTGTCCTAATTGCAGGTCCGGTTTGCGTATGACCATGACATCTAAAAATGGTAGTTTGCCTTCCATTTCTTTTTCCATGGTGAATTGTATATTTGGGTGGATGCTGTTGAGGTGGTTCAGGAATTTCTCTAATTCTTCTTCCCCATGACTCCAAATAGTGAAGGTGTCGTCCACGAACCGGTACCAGACTGTTGGTGTGAGGGGTGCTGATTCTAAAGCCTGTTTTTCGAAATGTTCCATGTAGAAGTTCACTATAACCGGGCTGAGGGGGCTTCGCATGGCTACTCCATCTGTTTATTCGTAGAAACCCTTGTCCCATTGAAAGTAGCTGGTCGTCAGGCAATGTTGGAATAGCACCGTGATGTCTTTTGGGAAGATCTGTTCGATGAGTGCCATGGTGTCAGGGTTCATTCACACATTGACAACTGGCCAGCCAGAAATTAGGTAATGACTCCAAACCTAATATTGTTTTGCTCATTTGGAACACATCTACTAAGTGCTCATCTTGAAATCCATTTGCAGTCTATACGTATAACTTCTAGTGTCAATTGGTCCACACAGGAAAACACTTTTTTTTCCAATTGTGTGCCTTACATAAATTCTCCTAAGTTTGTGTTCATTCATAAGATGTGTGTTAGGAAAGGAATATACAAGTCTGTGAAAAATATTCACCCCTTTTCCGATCTTCTGAGTTTTTGTATATGTTTGGTACTGAATGTTATCTGAACTTCATGCTGGTCTTACTGATATTTAAAGGCAATCTGACTGATGTGCTGGTATGAACAAATTACACACACACAATTCCATCAATTCAATTAAAGGGATAACTAAGTGTCTAATTAATTAATAATTAATAACTAAGTGAGTACCTAATTAAACTATCAGAGCTGATTTGGACCTGCCCTATATACATCTTACAAATGTTGGCTCTCCTCACCACAGGAAAGTTCTCACCACACAGATTCTGGAGGCACACCATGACCCGCTGAAACTAAATTTCTGAGGACCTCCACAAAAAAAGTCATTGATGCCCATCAGTCTAGAACAGTTTACACCACCTTAATTCCAGAGCTCCACCAATCCACAAAGTCAGAGTTTCTGGGGCAATATTGAATCTTCCCAAGAGGGGCCCATCCTGTCAAAATCACTCAGAGGGCAGCATAAAATCATCCAGGTAATCACAAAGAAGCCCAGAACAAAATCCAGAGATCGGCAGGGATCTGTCGTACTGTGATTATAATTAGAGTTCATGACTCCACCAACAGGAAAGCACAGGGTAAACATGACTCATTAAAAAGAAAACTGATGCTTGTCTCGAAGTTATCAAAAAGCATCTGTGTGATTCTCCAGGCTCACGGAGAAATGTTCTATAGAAAAAATGGGTGTCATTATATATGACAGAAATCAAATGCTGCGTTCCATCATACCAACTACCAAGCATGGGGATGGTAGTGTCATAGTTTAGGGATGCCTGTGCTGCTTCAGGATCTAGATGACATGCCATCATATCCAAAAATTCAGGGGAAAAAGGGGGACAAATTCTTTTGGTGGAGTGTGGTAACATCAACACAAAACATGCTGTGTAATTAAGAATTGCATAGAACATTAGTAATTTCACTGTTCTATTATTTTTTTCCCAACCTTATTATATAAGAATGGTTCCACCATACCTTTTTATGTGCTATGTTCTTGGTGCATACAAAGCCATTCACCACTACTGAGTCAAATTTTTTTCCACCTGGAATCTGCAAAATTATCATAAAACACTATATATTAATATCTGCATTTTCTATTGTCCAACTTACATCAGGAAACAAAGGAATTATTTTCTTCTGTGCCATATAGCAAGATGCTAAAAGAGACTATCGCATCTATAATTTCAGAGTTCATATGAATAGTCAAGTCCTGGATGAAAATTTTACGTACTCATAAATTCATATCGTTAAGAGGCATTCCAGGCATACAATTTATCAAGCAAAAAGATATGCAGATAGTGTTCATTAAATTTACACAACCCAAATTATTTCCCTTGGGAAAATACTGCATTCTCTGGGATATGTTTTCCTAATACTTAAAAATACAATATATTGCTGAATAAGAATGCATTTCAATTACCTCAAGACAAAATACTTCCCTGCTGTTATCAAAAGATACAAAAATGCACATGCAGCCATAACACAGAGACACATACCAACATTTTTCTTATATTCTTATTACTGCTATTTAAAATAGTTTTAATTAAAATATAATGTATATATTTTTAAAGATGTGCTTTAAAAGTATTAACAATGGGTTATGTTACAATTAGGGAATGATTCAGACCCAGGCAGGCAAGGCAGATGTACAGTATGTATAAAAACCTAGTTACATCCAGATGGTGCCATTCATATACAGTATGTACTTGGATCTATTAAAAAGTGAATGTGCTCTTACACATATCATGACTACATAAACAAGTACTTCTTGTTAAATAATCCCTATAAAAGTACTTACCCATGAATTTGAACTACACACCATTTGTATACTTTAATATTAACCTCATCCCTTTTTTGTAATTAAGCTTTATTAGTAAAAATCTATAAATCTTACTTAGGGATCTGGCTTCGAAGGGAAGTGACACATACAACTCAAGGCCATGGCTAAGAATACTAAGAAAAAGCTACATTCAAAAATGATGGCGCATTAGTGGAGCATCTTCCACTGACGCCCACCAAGCCTAGCCCTACTATCCACACTGGCTGGTGGAGATGGGAACTCTGGGAGGCAGTTTTCTAAGCAAAGGAGCAGCAGCCAACACAGTTATGTGGACAGCTGGGAGAAGAGAGGAAGAACACGTTCTTTTACAATAATGTGAAATATACAAAATGGCACATTAAAAATTATGTCAGATTAAAATTTAGGTTTAAGCTAGGATGATTGTGACCCACTTCTCAAACTCAATTCACCAGCCAGCCAGCTGCTTTACCTTGTCCTGTTTTACAGGACTAGACAGAGAGTTGAAAACAGAAAGGTAACCAAATCCCTGGTAGATGGACAGTGGTTGGATTAATGTGTCACAAATAGGGCAGTGCCAGTCATATTAAGACAGGGCACCTTTTCAAAGTAGGTCCCCATGAGTTAAGCTTTAAAGGTTGCTTCTTTTCTCCTTCCTCAGTTCTATACAGACAGACACACAGACACACACACACTTTTTTGATATGGACGAACTGGCGGATGTCCATGTCATCATCTCTGTTCTTGACGTCAGGTCGAACGGTCTGAACCACCTGGCAGACCACTGGCACAATTATATCTCGCCAGGAGAGGGACAATGATTCGCTGTACAGCAGCTGTTGAAGCAGAGCCATCATGTGGTTGTGATTAGCAGAGCTGCAGAGAAACAGGATAAAGGTTCAAGAGAGAGGAGAGCTACAGTCATAATATTCTAGTCCTGCCTCAGGCATGAAAGCCGGCTGGGTGACCTTGGGCCAATCATTCTCTCTCAAGCCTAGGAAGGAGCCAATGGCAAACCAGGAGTCTGAGAGTTCTAGTCACGCCTTCGGCATGAAAGCCAGCTGGTTGACCTTGGGCCAGTCACTCTCTCTCAGCCCTAGGAAGGAGCCAATAGCAAACCAGGAGTCTGTGGGTTCTAGTCCCGCCTTAAGCATGAAAGCTGGCTGGGTGACCTTGGGCCAGTCACTCTCTCTCAGCCCAACTCACCTCACAGGGTGGTTGTTGTGAGGAAAATAGGAGGAGGAAGGAGTATTTGGTATGTTCGCCGCCTTGAGTTATTTATAAAAATAATAAAGGCGGGATAAAAATTAAATTTTATTAAATTTATTAAACCGCCCAGAGTCTACTGCTGTAGAGATGGGCGGTGATAAATTTGAATAATAAATAAAATAAATAAAAAAATAAAAAATATGTACTGGGGGCAGATCCTTTGCAAATATATGTACTTTTTGTCCAGTGGTGAACTTCAGGTGTCAAATGGTTACAGTGAATCCCTGAGTTGTGAGACAAATGATTCCCTAGCAAAGGAGGACTAAGTCTTTGTAATTAAGCTTTATCCGTAATAATCTCTAAAACTTACTGTCATTTGTCTTAGAAAGGAAGTGACATCTACAACAGGCATTTGGTACAAGTCTTTGTTTGCTGATAGAAACTAAAATTCTCAAATGAGAATTCTCAAGTTTGCAAAAACCTTGGACAGAAGAAAGTTTTTACAAGTATGTGGCTTCAGTTCAAATACTTCCAAATGTGAAAACAGAAGTGCTCAAGAGTTTGTGTACACTATGTGATATAGCCATTTATCTGAAAAACCTCTTTCTCTTTCTGGGCTAAGAGTAAAATAGGTTTTAAAAAAAGAACCGTAAGTTTTTGGTGAGAGATTTAGGGATGTAACAAAGAGGTTTATCCCAACAGGCCTCTTTCAGCAGAAAAAACAGTGATAAACACAAGCTCCCTGCCTTGCACTATGTCAAAGTCCAGGTAATATGTTTAGTGCTATCTTCTTGGAGGACCATGAGTTGCGGTCAGGGGAGAAAATCAGGCCAAGCCAATACATTTACTTGTTCTTAGCAAAACCATCCATTTCATTATTTACTACTTTTCTCTTCCTGCAAGATCTTAATGAGAAACCATTCTTAGTCTGACATAGAAAAGTTTCTCTGAACTTGTTTTTCAAATATACCAATATGAAGCAAAATTTAAGAAATATATTTAATATTAAACCTTCTTCAACCCTTATACACTACAGAAATTAAGGACACATTTCCCGTTTTCTACTTCTTGCACAAGATATCATAAACGTGTGCAAATTGGTGCCACAAGGGGGCCGCAGTCACCATGCTCAAAGTCAAAATATTATCTAGGTTTCACTCTTGACTCAACTTACAGCAATCTCTCCATGGCTTGTTTTTCCCCATTCTCCTCCCTCAGCAGATCCAGACTGCTGTGATGCCAGCCCAAGGGTGTGAAAAACAGCTCTTTGGATTTTTCTTCAACCCTCCGGTTAAATAGTGACTCTAAAAAACAAAAAAGATGGGGATGGAATTGCATATTTACAATATTAATTCATGCATTGAATACTGATTGCCAGTTCATCTTGTGCAGTTTTGCACAGATCTACATCCTGCAGCCAAAGCTGAAGAAAGTTGTAAGGGAGTATTACTGGAAAGATTGCTGTATTCTGAAATCAGACAATTGGTCTATCAAGTGCAGAATGGTGTACAGCAGGGGTGAGAAATCTTTTGGTAGCCACAGGCATTGCTGTTCAAGGCAAAATAGAGGGGGCTATGTCACATATTTATTTATTTTTATTTATTTATTTTTCAAACTTATTCCCCGCCCATCTCCCATGCAAGGGACTCTGGGCGGGTTACAATAAATAAAAAATTTAAAAACTATACAAAATATCTAAAAACACAAGCATAACATAATAAAATAAAATATGTTTATAAAATAAAATAACATATGTTGGTGGAGCCATGGTATTTCATTGTATTTCATTTCATTTCATCTTTCATTTCATTTCTGTATCGGGAGCTTGAATTTGGGGGTCTACACCAGATGAACTAACGATCAGTATGTGGCTAGATCCATGTTCTCCGCAGTACGAGTGCTTCACTCCATATCTAGAGGCCAAGTAGCATAGCCATCCTTTGCAAGATGAGCAAGAAGCTGCCTCGGCAGGCAAGACTAAAGAAGATTAAGCATATAAGACTATATGTTTAGTTAGATACAGGGCAAGACAGCACTGAATATATCGCTTCCCGCGATGGAACTCTAAAAACACACATATGTCTAGCAAATAGAAAAGAACAGGGTATTCCCTATTCTTCAACTGATTATCCAGAAATGCACACTAGAAGCTCTAACAGATGGTTTACAATACTGATTTCCAAATCCAGTTCAATTTTGAATGGAACTAATATGGGGGGGGGGGGGGGAGACTTTATTTAAAATCTAAGTTATCGTTCCCAAAACTGGAGTGCTATTGGAAGGTGCTTCAGTTCCATTCAAACCTACATCCAATTTCAATAAATAATTAGAAGTTATTGAGATAGACATAAGTTATCTTCAAGACCTATGAAATAAAGGGCTAAGATATACTTACTAGTGAATCAGCACCAAAGAGCCTTAAAATAATAGGTATAATTTTTATGATCTTAAGATGAGGATAATTAAACAAAAGCTGTTTTCCATTGCTATTTGATTCCTCAGAGAATGTTCAAAAACTGCTGATTACCAATTCCACTATGTTGGGAGGGTAACAGTGGTCAAAGAAACACAGTTGTTTAAATATCTATCAGAATGGTATGTACAGTCCACCTTCTCTTAAAACTCTCAGGGCAGAGAGATACAAATATTACATTACGTCATGCCCCTGGGTATGGGGTTTTCCATGACTTCCACCTCCCCCTTGGAGGGCAGGGGGGAAATTTCTCTACTTTTACAGTATATATCCTATGTGGTGTTTTCAGTTAACACTGACCACCAGGAGGCACTGTATCAGTTTCGTCCTAGTGGGACCCATCAGACATAGATAGCCACATATAAAGGTAGATCGTATATACAGGTAGTCCTCACTTAATTACTGTCCTGTTTAGCAACCATTCAAAATTCAGTCATGGTACTGAAAAAGTAACCTTACGACTGTTCCTCACACTTACGACCACTGCAGTGCCTCCAAGGTCACGTGATCGAGATTCAAGTGTTGCAGCATCCTGCAATCACATGATCACCATTTGTGTGCTTCACAGCCAGCTTCTGACAAGCAGAGTCAATGCAGAAGCTGGCAGCAGAGTTGCAAGTTGCGGTCACATGTTTCGCTTAACGACCTTTGGTGATTCGCTTAATGACCATTGTGGAAGTGAGGCCGTAAGTCCATCGCAGTCACATGTCTTGCTTAATGACTGTGTTGCTTAGTGATGGAGTTGCCGATCCCAATTGTGGTCGTTAAGCAAAGACTACCTGTACTGTAGCATTCTGATATATTCTATATATCCCTTCCTACAACCACTGAGCACCAGGACCTACTTCATTCATTGGCGATCACTCATAGCCGAGTAAGATTGTCTTCCAAAGGTAAAATTTTAACGGTGGATCCGTAAGTGGCTATAAAGGCCAATTCTGGATCCGCACAACCTCCCACAATGAGGGCATAGGTTTCCGGTCATGATGAGGGTTTGCCTGACGTGCCTTCCTTTTAGCTCTTTTCTCCTTTTCGCCCTGTACTCGTGCTTCTTCAAAGTCCATAGCGCCATTAATAAAGGATGTCCTCCAATTGAAACGCTCATGGGTTAGGGCTTCCCAGTTCTCAATGCTGATATTACATTTTTTTAAATTAGCTTTGAGAGTATCTTTGAATCTCTTTTGCTGTCCACCAATATTCCGTTTTCCATTCTTACGTTGGGAGTAAAGTAGCTGCTTTGGAAGACGATGGTCAGGCATTCGAACAACATGACCGGTCCAGCGAAGTTGATGTTGGATGATCATTGTTTCAATGCTGGTGGTTTTAGCTTCTTCTAATACGCTAACATTAGTCCGCCTATCTTCCCAAGTAATTTGCAGAATTTTTCGGAGGCAGCGTTGATGGAATCTTTCAAGAAGTTGGAGGTGGCGTTTGTAGAGGGTCCATGTTTCACAGGCGTACAGAAGGGTTGGTAGTACAATGGCTTTGTAAACAAGCTTTTTGGTCTCCCTGCGAATGTCCCGATCCTCAAACACTCTACGCTTCATTCGGGAGAAAGCTACACTCGCAGAGCTCAGGAGATGCTGAATTTCAGCGTCGATGTCGGCTTTTGTAGATAGATGGCTGCCGAGATAAGAAAAGTGGTCAACATTTTCTAGTGACACACCTTTAAGCTGGATTGATGGTGCTGCAGAGGGATTGGTTCGAACTTGCTGGTAAAGCACTTTGGTTTTTTTAATGTTAATCGAGAGGCCGAGCTTTTCATATGCTTCTGCAAAGATGTTTAGGATAGTTTGAAGATCTTCCTCGGAGTGTGCACAGACTACGTTATCATCAGCATATTGAAGTTCTATAACAGAAGTTGCAATTACCTTATTTTTTGCTTTCAGCCTACTAAGATTAAAAAGCTTTCCATCTGTTCGATATATAATTTCTACACCAGTAGGAAGTTTCTCTTCAACAAGGTGCATAATCATAGCGATGAAGATAGCGAATAAGGTTGGAGCAATAACACATCCCTGTTTAACGCCGGATTCCACTTTAAATGGATCGCTTTGAGAGCCATTGTTATTCAGGATTGTTGCCATCATGTCGTCATGGAGTAACCGCAAGATGTTCCCAAATTTATCAGGGCATCCGATTTTCAGAAGGATGGTCCAGACAGCAGTACGATTTACAGTATCAAAAGCTTTAGTCAGATCAATAAACGCCATGTACAGAGGGCGGTTTTGCTCCTTGCATTTTTCTTGAAGCTGTCGTGCAGTGAAGATCATATCCACTGTTCCCCTGGAAGGGCGGAAGCCGTTTTGCGTTTCAGGGAGGATGTCTTCTGATACAGATAGGAGATGGTTTGCAATGATCTTTGCCAGGATTTTGCCTGCTGTGGCTAGAAGGGAGATGCCTCGATAGTTTCCACAGTCTGTTCTATCACCCTTTTTAAAGAGAGTGATAATTATGGCATCCCTAAAGTCTGCTGGAATCTCCTCCCTCATCCAGATTTTTTCGATGAGCTTATGAAGTTGTTGTGTAAGTTCAGGCCCGCCTTCTTTAAAGACTTCAGCAGGAATCCCATCAGGTCCACTAGCTTTGTTATTTTTCATTTGTTTAGTGGCTTTACTGACTTCCTCCAAACTAGGGGGTACTGCAAGCTCATTTCTTATTTGTTTTTGCGGGATTTGCAACCTACATACAGTACAGGACCTACATACAGTAACTCTTACAGCCAATGCACTGTATACAGTCATCTAAAGTGCAAAGTTCAATTCCTGGTTTGAACCCCATAGAATATCATCTGGCTACCCACATCTGATGAATGCCAATAGGATGAAACTGGTCACATCATGCCTCCTAGTGATCAACATACTTGTTTAAACATGTGAATGTGCTTTTGAATTATGTATCAAAACACTGAAATTTATCACTATATAAAGAATTGTGGATTTCTTGTTTATAGGGGTAGCAAAGAAGATAATTATTTAAGACTGAAAAGATAGGAGTTACTCTGGACTTACAATCTTAGATTTATAGACAGAAGCTCATTTTTCATTTATGAACTCTATCAACACAATGGAAAGATATGAATATTATTTTATGAGGTCAATTTATTTATTTAATTTAATTTATTTATTTAATTCAGGCTGAATGAAATCTTGTATATAATATTTGTGTGCTTTTCTTTTTTCTCTTTCTGCTTTACATATAATAAAGTAAAAGAAAAGAAAAAATAGATCTCAAATCTGATTCAGTATATTAACATTTTTTTAAAAAACTGCCTTTCCCCTTTTAAAATTTAAAAAAAGAAACTATTATGATTGTAAAGGTATGAGATAGACTGGCATTTCCTAACTGCTTTTTAATATATTCTATTTTCATTATTCTATAGATCAAATATACTAAATTTAATCTATATGGAAAGAAGGTTTCTTATAAGCTAACATAGTGCTTTTTTATTTGTTCAACTAGCATGTGATGAAATCTAGAAATAACTATAAACTGTGTTGAATTATTTAAGCAGAATAGGTGTACTTAAAGTGCTAGACACTAATTAAAGCTGACTACTTAGCTTTAAGCTTTTAAAGAAAGGATATTGGTTCAAATTAAAAGACAAATGCCAAAAATGGAAGCCAGAAGGAAAGGCAGCGTTTTTTTAAGTACTGAAAGACTTGCGCAGGTAAGACTGTCTTTGCTCCAATTTTATGTATTCAAAGCACTTGGAGGGAGAATAATGTGACATTCACCCAACTTTATCTGATCCTATTTTCTGTCGTAGGGGGGACCCTCTTCACATTCAACTTACCTTTGATGAAAGCGTCACTTATTGAGATCATTTGTTGTCCTCCATTGTCAGAAATCAAGTACTCTGAATGAAGACAGAAAATAGAGAGATGGGAGGACAAGACAGGTTATGCTCGTATGCTATTATATGACTTACACACCCATTCCATGAGGATAATAAGAAACATGAGCCATGTATTTAGTCACTGTAACAAGAAGGCCTGTCCTGAGAGAACCCGTCTCATTCTTTCTTGCTCAGTCAATGTGTTTATTTTAAACACATAAATACCAAATTACCTTGCAAGGGAACCAGTTTACATGTACCTCATTTGTCATGGGGCTTAATTAACTTCTAATATGACAAGTATTTAAATGAGGAGTGAGCGGCCTTGCTTAAAAAAATGGATTCTTGGTTGCTCATACCCAGGACAAGAGTTGTGTTAAACATTCCTTACACCCCTTCCCCACTCCCCCTGACAACGACTCAGTTATGCAGCTTTGTCCTCAGTTAATGGCTGGCCAGTGTTTCTCAGCCTTGGCAACTGGAAGATGTGTGGACTTCAACTCCCAGAATTCCCCAGCCAGCCATTTCTGGGAGTTGAAGTCCACACATCTTCCAGTCGCCAAGGCTGAGAAACACTGTGCTACACTGATACTGTATGTCAAGAGAGCTTTAAGGTCCAACATTGGGAGAGCTCACTATCCCCCCTTCATTACTTCAGTATGCCATTTAGTTCTTCTTTCACCATTACAAAGATCTGAGTAGACCTGATGTTACTTTTGCATACCATGTACGCATACACCCACATGCTATAACACTGTAAAATAGGACACGTTACTACAAAAAGACGGCTCAGATCCTTTTTTAAGCACTCACAACCATCTTGTTCTACATATTTTCTGGGGGGAAATGCTCCACAGGTCGGCATCTCATGGGTTCACTGCCTGGATTCCCATGAACAACTGTCAGGATCACTTGCTTTAATAAAGAACTCTTTCATATCCCTGATGGCTTGTCGTAAGAGTTTCTGAATTAACAGCTGAAGGATTAGAACCACCACAACAACAGTGCTAGAATCTGTGGTCCTCTGCTCCTTCTCTGGAATGGGATTTTGCTTCACCCCAAGTACACTTACACTTAAAGGAAATCCTAGCCCTAGGTTTGTGGTATTGGTGTATAAAATCCATATCAGGTTTACCTTAAGTTTATGAGGCAGTGCGTACATTAACTGGTGAGCCATAGCAAATGGGACCCAATACATTAAGATTCTAGAATGATGGCAGTATCAACACGATTCAAACACAATTCCCTTCACACTACATTGCTGTATACATAGGGTGAAGTTTGACACAGAGCCTATGCAAACCATATTTTGAAAACTCTTTAGTGAGGAAGTATTGATTTGCCAAGCCTCCTAGAGCTAGAACTGTGGTCCACAACATAATTTCTCAGACAATGAACTGGTTGCCAAAGCATGCAAACCCATAATTATGTCTGTTTGTAGTTATTGTAGCTTTTAAACCATGATGTGTGAACCCAGCCAACTGTGGCATATTCTATAAATCATGGTTTAAAAAGTACTATTTTAGCTTAAGGTCTGAACCAGTCAGTATATTATAATCCAAAATTATTGACATAAATACTCGGCCAAAAATCTTCCCTTAAGAAAACGAGCCTTTACAACATGTTGTTTTCAAGAGAGGTAGGCAATCTTCCTTGGTTGATAAATACATCTGAAGTGCTGAGGCCTATCACAGATGCTCTCAAGAATGACAGCTGTGGTAGCTTGCCTAGTCACAAAATGGCTGCCAATTACAAAACAGCCATTATCACATGAGCTTGATGCCACTGCCTTTTTACCCTCCCAAAATACTCTCTGCCATACCATTTGGTTTTGCTTTATTTCTGGGCACCTGGGCTTGTTTCCAGATATTCATTCATTCATTTGATTTACTGATCAATTTATATTTTACCTTTCTGCCCAGGAGTTAACAGTATGGGGAAGAGCCCTATATTACATTTCAAGAAATTTTACTTGCTAAACAAGCAGCTGTAAATGGCTGAATATTTAAGAGATACCACACTATGACAGCTCATCACTCTGTATAGCCAGAATTATTCAACTACTTGCATATTATTATTATTGCTACATATTGCATTGATTTACTTTCAGGTTATATAAAGTTAAGAGAACTTCCATTTCTTATAAGCTATTCCTATTTCCCCCCCTCAAATTTGCATACATCCCTTGCTTCAGGAGAGTAATTGCTGGATCAAAAAAACTCATAAATTCTGCAGCAAATTTAAGAGGAGAGCTTATTAAATTGGCAATTGCCACAGGACAAGTCTGAATCTTGGATCTTAGTACAAGTTTCAATTAAACATACTTAATATATGTGTGTTTTGCACTCCTCTAAAATATCTATAGTTCTTACTAAAATAAAAAGTGGTAATCACCAGTGGCAAAATCTTCAGGTATGCTTCCAATGATATTTTTTTTGAGTTTTATTATTTTTTTTAAGAAAGGTGACTGACACCTACTCACTGGGTAATGAAGCAACATCATAGACTAACTTATCACAATGTTGTGGTGAAGCAACGATGATTCAAAGCAGCTTTCAGATCCAAGTATACTTGGAGTCACAGTGATAGCAGCATCGTTCTAATGTCCTAATCTGCATAAAATTCAAAGGGCTTGGACAAAATGCTAGGCAGAGATAATTACAGAGTGGTTGGTTTCATAAATGATTGAGTCACATTTCTGTAACATTTCCCATTGGATCGCCAAGATTTTTCTGCATAAAAGTGGACCATTTACTCCTTACCTTTCTAATGAAAGCCAAGAAATGTGTTAAAAGCATTTACTATATTAGAATCATGCAATAATATTAGAAAAATAAAATTCATTCACAAGAACTGATATGACTATTATTAATTTTAGTGACCAGTGTTATTCCATGCATGAATCAGCAGAACCAGATACGGAAGTATAATATCTTAAAGTTACACTTCTTAGTTTCTGTCATTAGGATATAGAAAACAAGCATGGGTACAGGGAAGTTTACCTTCCTTTATTTTATTTTATTTTATTTTATTTAGGAAAACAAAATCCTCTAAATGATTTTTGTGAAGTAAAGATTTCAAAAGGAACAGACTAGACAAAAAGCTCATTGTTATCTACAATATCACTATTAAGAACTTTAGAAGGAGGGGATCCTTAACTGCCTTCACTCTTATAAATAAAAAAGTCAGAGTTCAAAAGGCTTTATGCTGACATTGCCACATGCAGGAGTACTGCATTAACTTACTCAACAGCTGGACAAGGCATACAACTAACTGTTCTTTTAGAAAGTGGAGCCCAAATTCACAAAAAGCGTTTTGTCTGAGACAGAAAGAAGGAAAGGAAAGTCAGGTTCCTGCACTGGTCTGGACAAAACTCTCTAAGAGACCCCAATTAACTCTATGAGACTAGATCCAAATGTAGTGTTTTCCACCCAAAAATAGGACTGGCTGAGCTCCAGCTAGGAAGATCTGCGCTTATACCTGCTGCCTTCACAGTAGATGTCCATCAAAACTCTTAAGCTCCATGGACAAAAGGCATCCGTCAGACGAGTTATGTAAGAACTCACAGATAGAATAGACAACCCTTGTTGTCTGTGAAAATGAAAACCATGAGTTTCCTAACGGTGAAAAGACTACAGGGTTATTTGGGGCACATCTGGACTGAGCATCAGCCCTGCTTTCTCTTGTGTGCAACTCCAAGTGGCAGCTACCTCCTACCTTTTTGGTCGGCAGGATGAGGGGGCACATGAGGGTACTTGGAATGCTTCTTGATATGGAAGTTCACGTTGTCCAGCTCCACATTCAGGCTGATGGAAGCAGCTGAGTCGCTGTCCATGGCAGACTGGAAGCTGCTGACTGAGGTACGCTTGCTAGGGCTGGCAGAATCTTTTGGATTTCAGTGAGGGGATGAAAAATACAGGGAGGAGAGGGTGGGTGCAAATAACAGGTATTCAGGAGGGTATCAAGGAGAGGAGAGACATTATCTTAATTAAACAAAACCCAGTATGACTGCTGGAGAAAGCAAGAAAGACAGTACTTTCATCCACTTGTATCTCATGGCTTTGCTAACATTCTGATGGTCTTTGAAAGCCATTTACTTTATCAGACCATCATGCCACACAGCTACACTGCAAACACCTTATGCATATTTAAAGCCTGAGAACAAAACTAAACAGTCTAGCTGACTGCACAGGAAACGCTGCATCTGTTTAAGCAAACTTCTCCGCCTGGCATCCTCCACATCAACTGGATTACAAATCCCATTTTTCCTAATGGGAGTTGTAGTCCTAAGAATTAGACAGCATCAGTTGGAGGAAACTGGCATAAAAGGATTAGGGAAAAAAAGCTTTTGTTTCTACATTAGAGCAGGCAGAAGGAAGCAGAAATGTGACTTGCAGCTAAGATGGAATCCTCAAAAGACAGACACAGAGACTCACTAGTCAAGTTCTCATCTCCTTCTTCTGCAATTTGCTCTGTGTCACTGTCGTCAAACTTGATGTCTTTGAACCACGATGGCTCAGAATGGCCCTCCACGGAGTTGACAGAATCGCTGTCTGGAGAAGGAGTTTCAGAAAATTCTGTGCTCTACAAAATCAATTAGGGAAGAGAACGCTATTTGTTTCAATCGAAGAGAATATTTGTTTCCTTAATCTCATTATCATCCTTGGGACAATCAGAATCACTGGAATATAAAGATTTTTTGTTATGCTACATATAGGTAATTGAACTTCCTGACTCAAAAAATATAGCCTTCTGTTTTTTATTGTAAGTGTCTCAAAAGAAAACTGAGCAAAAATGGGAACAAGGCTGTATTTAGCATAGTCATTCATTTTTTTTAAAAAAAAATCCTTGGGTATGCAGTAACTGTTTGCCCGTTAGAATACAGAATATATTATTACCCACAAAACACTACTTGTTTATGTAAATGTAAAATGTAACATGATTTTAAAGAAAATGAATTATACAGAATGGAGATGGGAGATTGGTAATACAAATCAGATCAATAGGACATTTGCAGGGGAAATCATAAAAAACAAGCAAAACAAAAAACCTGTTTTTTTAAAATATATTTTAAATAAAAACATTTTGCTGACAAAATAATCCAAACTTGCAAATAAAACAATGAGAAACAAAAAACTAAAACAATAAATGTTTGTGTCTTCATGTAAATAAAGTTATGAACCACTGATGAGTAAGTGACAACAATCTTCTCATGATCTACAAAACAGGAAGTTTATTTTTGGCACAGAGAATTGTGACTTGTCAAACCTTTGCTCTCATCAAAACTCTCCTGTGTTAAAAGTTCTCTCCTGCTATTCTAAATGGAGAGAAAGTCTGCTGCCATGCTAATAATTCCTGCAGGAAATTCAAATGTTCACAAGAGCATAGGAGTTCTAGCCATGAAAATGAGAATGTTACCAACCACTCAATGGACAACCCAAGGAATCTGTGATTTTGAAGTCTACATGTTCTGAGATGCATCCACATGTGACTCTAGCATGTTAGAATTCCCAGTTTTCTCCACTTCATTCCATGTCATGCTTCTTTAACCTGCTGTCCTCTCCAACAGGCATAACAATATTTAATGAAAGTATCCCCCCACCTAGTCACACACTATTTTTTAGACAATATAGCCTTACTAATTATTGGCCACCATCATAACATTACAGAAAAGTTGTTGTTATATTCATTTGTAACACAGTTCAGGTAACCGCATTGGGAATATTGGGATCAAGCCAAGGTATTATGCTGAAACTCAGTTTTTGCCTCAAGGTTAGTATACTCTGCGACAGAGGACAGATACCTACGCACTACTTGAGCAATTTTCTAGCTAACCAAACAAAAATGACATCAACTTATTGCCTCTCAAAGGCCAGCTTTGACCTCTTCACAGATGAATTCTACAAATGCAAGTCTGAACCAAGCACTGGACATAACAGAAGAAATTTCTAGGAACAGCCATTAAGCAATGTTCAAGATAAAAGCAGAAAAAGGAACAATCCTGGTATAAATTGGAAAGTGTTGGTTTATCCTTATTTTTTTCCAAATGTTCATGAGACTACATGAATTGAGTGCTCAGTTCTTCAGGAATTTTTCAGTAGTTAAAAAATTGCTCCAGAATATTTTTTTCCTACTACTGAAGCAATTTTATTTTTCAAAATAAATATTTTTTTCTTTTTGAAAATCCTAATTACCTACTGCAGGTTAATATTTTTTCCCCATCCATATATTCTGCAGGTTTGCCCTAAGATGTCAGATCACATGATACATGGAGATTAATGATACATGCAAATTTGTCCATGAACAAAGTGACATATTGTGTATTCAACTGAACCTCAAATGGACACACCATTATTGCCAAAGATTACAGCTGTTGCAAAGCAGCTAAATAGTAGCAGGGCTGTGGTTCTAGAGGATAAAAGAAGGGGGGACCCAACGTATACTGTCATACCTTTCGAAAGACAGACAGGAAACAATACGCAGAGTTTTGGATTAGATATCACTTCTTTACAACTGTAGGCAGCCCTTAATAATAGGGCCTGGCAAAAACTTTTATTGAGAAAATAACCCTATCACCAGCCTGCCTCCTCTATATCAGGGGTACCCAACCTTTTTGGCACCAGGGACCGGTCGTGGAAGACAATTTTTCCACGGACTGGGGGGGGGGGTTGCAGGTGGGAGCCAATCGTGCGGACCAGGGGGCGGGGTTTGCAGGCGGGAGCAAATCGCACAGACAGGGGCGGGGTTTACAGGCGGGAGCCAATCGCACAGACGGGGTGGGGTTTGCAGGCGGGAGCCAATCGCACGGACCACCACCGCTCACCTGCTGTGCGGCCCACTTCCTAATAGGCCGCGGCCCACAGGTTGGGGACCCCTGCTCTATATGACAGGAGAGTCTAAACCGGCTACATTGATAAATTAAAAATAATCGTAGGCCACAAAGGAATAGCTGGCACACCAATCAGCTGTTTGACAGCTAGCAGAGCAGCAGCAGCAATGGAGCTGGCGGCATCAATGAGACCTGGGGGTGTTGGAGGCACTTGGCAGCATGTCTTTTGGAGTGGTGGCAGATCCTTCCCGGCAGCGACAATGTTTGGTGGCAATAGATTTATTGAGTTTTCAAAAAACGTCAGCAAGCTGCACAAAGTTGGTTTGCAGGCTGCATGCAGCCTGTGGGCCATTTGTTGTGCAGGCTGATCTAAACTGTTGCATATTTGATGTCTATATTTAGAGCCTTCTGTAGTGGCAACCTGCGGAAGACCATTGTATCTCGAGGAGCTAGGCGGCATGTTTTGATTTTCTCCTTCACACCTAGGAGATTAGAGTTTATTTTGAGTTATACTGATGTTTAACTGGCTTGTTTTTATTTCTGCTTGGCATAGGAGGGGGAAGAGAAGAAGAATATACCCATTCCTCCAACAGCCCTCCAGAACATATCTTTGTTGGAAGTGGGGGGGGGGGGAAGAGAGAAAACCCCCAGCTTGTTAAGTTTAAGCATGTTCACTCCTCCAGCCGCCCCTCTAGCGACTTGGAATGGGGGGGATGATAAGAAATTGTTTATGCTTAGGCACTGGCTTATCTGATGGCTTCCCAGGCTCTGGGAATGATGTCATGGACAGGTGCCAGGCCCCAGGAGGAATCCCAGTCAAGGTCAGGCTATGCAGGTTCAGTGCCATAGAAATTTGGTCACGGGGTTTGGGAGCCAGGCTTTGATAAAAACCTTAGGATTGTCTTGGAGTTTGGGAGTCCACACAGGCCTGAGCGCTGGGTGCTGTGAAAATTGCCACCTTGGGGTATCTCCGCTGTCCTTATTAGGGGGCTCCTGGCAGCCTATAGGAGATTAGGTATTACTTTGCTTTGGTGTGTATGATTTCTTTCTGTATGCTATGCTTGTTATGCTTTGTGTAATCTGGTTAAACTGTGTGTCTGTTTAACTTTGTTTGCTTAAGTTTATAATAAAGCTTTAAGTTTCTTTATCCACTGGTGTGCTTATTATCTCTGGATCTAAAAAGAACCAATTGCCCGAGCACCTGATCACTGCTTGGACACTTGGCAATACACCTTCATTTAAAAAAATATATATCTTGATATTTTTTAAATATCTGCCTCTGACTTTCCTTCTGAAGTTTTTGGGAAATCCCTTTCTTTTCAATGAAGATTTCACAGGTCTCTAACTTTATTTCTTGACCTTAGGTAAATTAGTTAACTTTAGTGGCTTATCAGAAATTAGAACTGCTTTCATACACTTTTTCAAAAGAACAAATGGACACCATTTCTGAATAGCTGGAAGGGAAATACAAAGGTCATCAGGAAACTACAAAGGTTATTATTCTGAAATATCAGGCTCAAAAGGATCCAAAACCACAAGACAATGATACAATGTTTTTCTCCAAGCTACCCAAATCACATATAAATTTCTCACAAAAGAAGTCCATACCTGTAATGGTCTGTAGAGTGCATACTCATCTCTAAAGATTTGATCATGGTGACTGACGCAATCCAGCCAACGCCCATCTACTAAAGCTTGTCCTATTGCAATTGCTTGAGCTCTGGAAATAAGACCAATTTAAATCCCATGTTAATGAATAAGTGAGTTTTTAGTCTAAAGTACCCTACTCTAGAGATGTGTTCTGACTGCAGTGCCCAGAACTAATCAATACATATGGAATTTATTTATTTATTTATTTATTTATTTTATTTATGCTTCAATTTGTATACCGCTCCATCTCCCCACAAGGGAACTCTGGACGGTTTACAGAATACAGCAATTAAAATTTAACAGTTAAAACAGCATAATAAAATACTCTCATATAATAAAATTAAATATAAAAATATAAAATCCAAGATGTGATGGTTTGATGTTTAGATGTTTAAAAGGGCCCTATGGCACCAGCCATCCCCAAGAGGAACTATTCCCCCCCCCCACGCAAGGCGGCAGAACCAGGTCTTTAAGTTCTTTCTGAAGGCCGGGAGCGATGAGGCCTGCCTCACCTCCGGGGGTAGCATATTCCAAAGGGTGGGCGCCACTACCGAGAAGGCACGCCTCCTAGACCCCGTCAGGTGACATTCCTTTAAGGACGGGATCCGCAGCATGCCCTCTCTGAATGACCGAGTGGGACGGTTCGACGTTATGGGGATGAGACGGTCCCTCAGGTAACCTGGCCCCATGCCATGTAGGGCTTTAAAGGTAATAACCAACATCTTGAATTGGACCCGGAAGCACACAGGCACCCAGTGCAGCTGTTGCAGTAGAGGTGTCACATGCGCTGATCTTGGCGCACCAATAACTGCGCGAGCAGCCGCATTCTGGACCAATTGAAGCCTCCGGATACTCTTCAAGGGTAGCCCCATGTAGAGCGCATTGCAATAGTCTATATGGGAGATGACCAGGGCATGAGTGACTGTACGGAGGTGTTAGGGTTTGATAAACCCAGGAATTTACTTCTAGATATAAATTATACAGAGAGGCTTGATTTCTAGGTAAAAGGTGAAATATTCTGCACAGTCACCCAATTAGCAGCCATTGTTGTAAGAATGATGTGTCATGTGTGACTCATTCAACAGGTGCTTAGAGTTAAGTTGGGTGTGGTAGTTAACAAGATTGACCTGATGTGATAGGTCAGTTTGACTATAAATGCAGAGATATTCTGTATTCCATTTTTTTCCCATTTACCTCGTGAAAGCTGTATCGTTGATGGTGTATCATTTGTTACCTGTGGAAGTGATCTGTAAATACGTATGTATATAAAGTAAATAGGATATTTGTTTAACTTCTGATTTGGAGTCTATTTACTGCATAGTACTTGGATCACTGGTGCCTAGGAGAGAAGCAGGCCGCTCCATCCGCGCTCCCTCTGACAGGGTTACGGGCCCAGAGGCGGCAGAGACGCCATAGACGATGGAAGGCTTTGCACTGGCTGTGGATCGGTGGATCGTGTGCAGTCTGTGAGCTGGCAGCTTTGGAAGCCTATCCAGGAGTCATGTGGCTATTTGGAGTGATTTGGAGCTTTCCCAGGCTCCGTGTCTGCGTGTGTGTTTTTTTCTCCTGCGCTTGTTTTACAGCTGGAGGACGTTCTGATAAGGTCTGTGTCTTTAATCATCGGTGTCTGCCCAGAAGGGGCTGAAGACAGATGAGCACAGCGAAGATGTTGCCTGCAGTCGGGGGAGGATTTCCTCTGGAGAGACTGAATGACAATAATTATTCGTCATGGGCATATAAAATGGAGATGTATCTTCGGCGTGAAGGGCTTTGGAGGAGTGTACTTTGCCCTGAACCAGACCTGGAAGATGAAGAAGTTGCTCTAAAGGACGATAGAGCATTGGCAAGCATAATTTTATGTCTGGAAGATAGCCAGTTGTGTTATGTTAGAGACTGTCAGTTAGCCTATAAGTGTTGGGAAGCTTTAAAGAATGTTTATCTAAGAAGCTCACCGTTATGTAAGGTTTTACTAACATGAAAACTTTATCATGCTAGATTAGGGGTATCTGATAATATAAGGGATCACCTGCATTTTATGACAGGGTTGTTCCAGGAATTGGCTCAGAGAGATATGCAATTTACAGAAGCTAACAAAGTGTATATAATTCTCAGTTCTCTAAATGAAACGTGGGATACTTTGGCAATGAGCTTTGGGTCGTTATCTGAGGAAGATTTGACCATAAATTACTTATCTGGCAGATTACTGGAAGAAGAACAAAGGAGGCAGCAGTGTTCTAATGTAATTAGTGCTAAGCAAAACAGTGTTTGTGTTAAGGAATATTCTGAGAATGTTTTGCATGTACGAAAATGTTTTAACTGTGGGTCGAAAAGGCATTTGTTGAAACATTGTGATAAGAAACGGAAGCCGAAGGCTAAGCTGAAAATTTCCAAGCCGGGAGAAGCTGCACAGCTGTCTTTAATTAGTTCAAGTGAAGAACAAGATTTAAAGGGACCATTTCTAATTGACAGTGGGGCTTGTCAGCATATAGGAAATAACAGACAGATGTTTAAGAGTTTTATGCAAGCTGATAGAGATCATGTTACTCTAGCTAATGGAAGCATTGCATCTGTCACTGGTAAGGGATTTGTATATGTACCAGGGTTAAATATTGAATTATCAATGTTGTGTGTACCTGAACTGGAGTACAATATAATTAGTGTGTCACAATTGGATAAACAGGGTTATACTGTACAGTTTGGTAATAATGAATGTATTGTTATGAAAGATAACAATGTTTGTGGCAAAGGTATTTTGCAAAACTCTTTATGAAATTGTACAAGCCAGGACAAGCAGCAGCCATCATGGTTTAGCTACAATTAATAAGTCAACATATGATTCATGTGCGCACCTGTGGCACAGGAGGCTTGGACATCCGAGTTTCAAAGTGATTGAAAAGATGTCAGAAGCAAGTTCTGGAATGGAATTGAAAAAGTGCCAAGTGTATTTGGATTGCACAGCTTGTAAGGTTGCAAAGTCAAAGGTGTTTCCTGTGAGCAAATTCAGTGATAGGAAGTCACATAAATGTTTTGAATTAGTTCACGCTGACTTAATTGGGCCATTACCAGCTTCAATAGGGGGTGCTAAATATGTTTTAGTCATTGTAGATGATTACACTAGATTTGGGTTCTGTTACCTATTGAAAGCTAAAAGCCAAACATTTGAAAAGTTTAGAAACTGGGTGCAGTTTGTGGAACGTAGGTATAGCACAAAAGTGTGTAGTTTACAAACTGACCGGTACAGAGTTTCTGAGTGGGAGTTTTCAGCAATGGCTCCGTAGAAGGGGCATTGTGCATAGGAGAACTAACCCACATAGTTCAGCTGAGAATGGCGTGGCTGAACGTAGGAATTTGGCATTGCAGACAGTGAAGGATTCACTCATTGCTGACTCAGGGTTATCAAGAGGATACTGGGGAGAGGCAATATTAACTGCTAATTATTTAATTAACAGGTTATGGAGTGTATCTGTAAACCAAACTCCATATTATATGTTATATGGCAAGAAGCCACCATTAGCTCATTTGAAGGTGTTTGGGTGCACTGCCTATGTTCACGTGCATAAGGAAGTACGTAGGAAAGGACAGGCAAAAGCACAGAAGCTTACGTTTGTGGGGTATGAGCCAGGGACCAAGGGATATCGGTTCACTGATGGCAGGAAGGTTGTTATCTCTAGGTCAGCAAGTTTTAGTGAGCACAGCAATTGGCAGAGATTACACGGGAGTAGTGCAGTTTATCTTCCTAGTCAGAGAAGTTTTGAGTTTTCAGAGCGGAGAGAGGCCACTGATGTGATTAAGAAGGAAGAGGAATTAACTCCTAGTGTGCCAATGATGCAGGATGCTACAGTGTTGCGTAGATCTGAGAGAGTTAACAAGGGCATACCACCTCAGCGTTATACACCAGGTGATGTAAAAGTGTGTTTCATTGATTATGAACCTCGTAATTACAGGGACATATTGAAGTTGCCACAACCCGAGCAGAGTAGATGGAAAGCTGCTATGGATGTGGAAATGAAAGCCATTAATTCTCATAAGGTTTTCAAATCTACTAGGCTGCCTGAGGGGCATAGAGCAGTAGGCTGTAGATGGGTGTATAAGAAGAAAACCTTAGTGAATGGTGATATTCAGTATAAGGCTAGGTTGGTAGCACAAGGATTTTCCCAGATAAAGAATCAGACTTATGATGAGGTTTTTGCACCAACGCTAAGAGGGGAGACATTTAGGTTTGCCTTAGCAATGGCAGCAGCTGGGAATTGTGTAGTACAGCATTATGATATCACAACAGCATATTTGCATGCTGATTTGAATGAAGAGATCTATATGATTGAAGCCCCAGGTTATGAATCAAAGATTGCAGGAAGGGTATACAAGTTGCAGAAAGCGTTGTATGGACTCAAGCAGTCGGCACGTTGCTGGAATCTTAGGTTAGATAAGGGATTACAAAGAATGGGATTCAAGTGTAGTATAGCTGACCCATATCTGTATGTAAAGCAATGTGAAAACGATGAACAGATTTTGCTTTTGATATTTGTAGACGATTTGTGTCTTATAGCGAAAGATCAAAGCAGGGTAATTGAATTTACTGAAAATCTGAAACAGCACTTTGATGTCAATGATCTGGGAGAAATTAAGAATTACCTAGGCATCGGTATTCAGAAGGTTGATGGGGGTTAGAAGTTTCAACCCCGATGACAACGGATTTTGTCATGACAGAGACTGGAGACGATGAACAAACTTCATGTGATCAAGAATATGTGATCAGTCAATAATTGGAAGTTTATTGTATTGTATTGGAATTGTATTGTATTGTATTGATTTGCAATATTGTCCATCTGAGTGTAATGTAGCAGATGTGATGACAAAGCCTCTAAGCATAGATAGACATAGGATGTGTATATCTCAAATGTGTATGTCTTCTATTCTGTATATGTGAATGTGATATCTATTGTAAATTGAAGGGGTGTTAGGGTTTGATAAACCCAGGAATTTACTTCTAGATATAAATTATACAGAGAGGCTTGATTTCTAGGTAAAAGGTGAAATATTCTGCACAGTCACCCAATTAGCAGCCATTGTTGTAAGAATGATGTGTCATGTGTGACTCATTCAACAGGTGCTTAGAGTTAAGTTGGGTGTGGTAGTTAACAAGATTGACCTGATGTGATAGGTCAGTTTGACTATAAATGCAGAGATATTCTGTATTCCATTTTTTTCCCATTTACCTCGTGAAAGCTGTATCGTTGATGGTGTATCATTTGTTACCTGTGGAAGTGATCTGTAAATACGTATGTATATAAAGTAAATAGGATATTTGTTTAACTTCTGATTTGGAGTCTATTTACTGCATAGTACTTGGATCACTGGTGCCTAGGAGAGAAGCAGGCCGCTCCATCCGCGCTCCCTCTGACAGGGTTACGGGCCCAGAGGCGGCAGAGACGCCATAGACGATGGAAGGCTTTGCACTGGCTGTGGATCGGTGGATCGTGTGCAGTCTGTGAGCTGGCAGCTTTGGAAGCCTATCCAGGAGTCATGTGGCTATTTGGAGTGATTTGGAGCTTTCCCAGGCTCCGTGTCTGCGTGTGTGTTTTTTTCTCCTGCGCTTGTTTTACAGCTGGAGGACGTTCTGATAAGGTCTGTGTCTTTAATCATCGGTGTCTGCCCAGAAGGGGCTGAAGACAGATGAGCACAGCGAAGATGTTGCCTGCAGTCGGGGGAGGATTTCCTCTGGAGAGACTGAATGACAATAATTATTCGTCATGGGCATATAAAATGGAGATGTATCTTCGGCGTGAAGGGCTTTGGAGGAGTGTACTTTGCCCTGAACCAGACCTGGAAGATGAAGAAGTTGCTCTAAAGGACGATAGAGCATTGGCAAGCATAATTTTATGTCTGGAAGATAGCCAGTTGTGTTATGTTAGAGACTGTCAGTTAGCCTATAAGTGTTGGGAAGCTTTAAAGAATGTTTATCTAAGAAGCTCACCGTTATGTAAGGTTTTACTAACATGAAAACTTTATCATGCTAGATTAGGGGTATCTGATAATATAAGGGATCACCTGCATTTTATGACAGGGTTGTTCCAGGAATTGGCTCAGAGAGATATGCAATTTACAGAAGCTAACAAAGTGTATATAATTCTCAGTTCTCTAAATGAAACGTGGGATACTTTGGCAATGAGCTTTGGGTCGTTATCTGAGGAAGATTTGACCATAAATTACTTATCTGGCAGATTACTGGAAGAAGAACAAAGGAGGCAGCAGTGTTCTAATGTAATTAGTGCTAAGCAAAACAGTGTTTGTGTTAAGGAATATTCTGAGAATGTTTTGCATGTACGAAAATGTTTTAACTGTGGGTCGAAAAGGCATTTGTTGAAACATTGTGATAAGAAACGGAAGCCGAAGGCTAAGCTGAAAATTTCCAAGCCGGGAGAAGCTGCACAGCTGTCTTTAATTAGTTCAAGTGAAGAACAAGATTTAAAGGGACCATTTCTAATTGACAGTGGGGCTTGTCAGCATATAGGAAATAACAGACAGATGTTTAAGAGTTTTATGCAAGCTGATAGAGATCATGTTACTCTAGCTAATGGAAGCATTGCATCTGTCACTGGTAAGGGATTTGTATATGTACCAGGGTTAAATATTGAATTATCAATGTTGTGTGTACCTGAACTGGAGTACAATATAATTAGTGTGTCACAATTGGATAAACAGGGTTATACTGTACAGTTTGGTAATAATGAATGTATTGTTATGAAAGATAACAATGTTTGTGGCAAAGGTATTTTGCAAAACTCTTTATGAAATTGTACAAGCCAGGACAAGCAGCAGCCATCATGGTTTAGCTACAATTAATAAGTCAACATATGATTCATGTGCGCACCTGTGGCACAGGAGGCTTGGACATCCGAGTTTCAAAGTGATTGAAAAGATGTCAGAAGCAAGTTCTGGAATGGAATTGAAAAAGTGCCAAGTGTATTTGGATTGCACAGCTTGTAAGGTTGCAAAGTCAAAGGTGTTTCCTGTGAGCAAATTCAGTGATAGGAAGTCACATAAATGTTTTGAATTAGTTCACGCTGACTTAATTGGGCCATTACCAGCTTCAATAGGGGGTGCTAAATATGTTTTAGTCATTGTAGATGATTACACTAGATTTGGGTTCTGTTACCTATTGAAAGCTAAAAGCCAAACATTTGAAAAGTTTAGAAACTGGGTGCAGTTTGTGGAACGTAGGTATAGCACAAAAGTGTGTAGTTTACAAACTGACCGGTACAGAGTTTCTGAGTGGGAGTTTTCAGCAATGGCTCCGTAGAAGGGGCATTGTGCATAGGAGAACTAACCCACATAGTTCAGCTGAGAATGGCGTGGCTGAACGTAGGAATTTGGCATTGCAGACAGTGAAGGATTCACTCATTGCTGACTCAGGGTTATCAAGAGGATACTGGGGAGAGGCAATATTAACTGCTAATTATTTAATTAACAGGTTATGGAGTGTATCTGTAAACCAAACTCCATATTATATGTTATATGGCAAGAAGCCACCATTAGCTCATTTGAAGGTGTTTGGGTGCACTGCCTATGTTCACGTGCATAAGGAAGTACGTAGGAAAGGACAGGCAAAAGCACAGAAGCTTACGTTTGTGGGGTATGAGCCAGGGACCAAGGGATATCGGTTCACTGATGGCAGGAAGGTTGTTATCTCTAGGTCAGCAAGTTTTAGTGAGCACAGCAATTGGCAGAGATTACACGGGAGTAGTGCAGTTTATCTTCCTAGTCAGAGAAGTTTTGAGTTTTCAGAGCGGAGAGAGGCCACTGATGTGATTAAGAAGGAAGAGGAATTAACTCCTAGTGTGCCAATGATGCAGGATGCTACAGTGTTGCGTAGATCTGAGAGAGTTAACAAGGGCATACCACCTCAGCGTTATACACCAGGTGATGTAAAAGTGTGTTTCATTGATTATGAACCTCGTAATTACAGGGACATATTGAAGTTGCCACAACCCGAGCAGAGTAGATGGAAAGCTGCTATGGATGTGGAAATGAAAGCCATTAATTCTCATAAGGTTTTCAAATCTACTAGGCTGCCTGAGGGGCATAGAGCAGTAGGCTGTAGATGGGTGTATAAGAAGAAAACCTTAGTGAATGGTGATATTCAGTATAAGGCTAGGTTGGTAGCACAAGGATTTTCCCAGATAAAGAATCAGACTTATGATGAGGTTTTTGCACCAACGCTAAGAGGGGAGACATTTAGGTTTGCCTTAGCAATGGCAGCAGCTGGGAATTGTGTAGTACAGCATTATGATATCACAACAGCATATTTGCATGCTGATTTGAATGAAGAGATCTATATGATTGAAGCCCCAGGTTATGAATCAAAGATTGCAGGAAGGGTATACAAGTTGCAGAAAGCGTTGTATGGACTCAAGCAGTCGGCACGTTGCTGGAATCTTAGGTTAGATAAGGGATTACAAAGAATGGGATTCAAGTGTAGTATAGCTGACCCATATCTGTATGTAAAGCAATGTGAAAACGATGAACAGATTTTGCTTTTGATATTTGTAGACGATTTGTGTCTTATAGCGAAAGATCAAAGCAGGGTAATTGAATTTACTGAAAATCTGAAACAGCACTTTGATGTCAATGATCTGGGAGAAATTAAGAATTACCTAGGCATCGGTATTCAGAAGGTTGATGGGGGTTAGAAGTTTCAACCCCGATGACAACGGATTTTGTCATGACAGAGACTGGAGACGATGAACAAACTTCATGTGATCAAGAATATGTGATCAGTCAATAATTGGAAGTTTATTGTATTGTATTGGAATTGTATTGTATTGTATTGATTTGCAATATTGTCCATCTGAGTGTAATGTAGCAGATGTGATGACAAAGCCTCTAAGCATAGATAGACATAGGATGTGTATATCTCAAATGTGTATGTCTTCTATTCTGTATATGTGAATGTGATATCTATTGTAAATTGAAGGGGTGTTAGGGTTTGATAAACCCAGGAATTTACTTCTAGATATAAATTATACAGAGAGGCTTGATTTCTAGGTAAAAGGTGAAATATTCTGCACAGTCACCCAATTAGCAGCCATTGTTGTAAGAATGATGTGTCATGTGTGACTCATTCAACAGGTGCTTAGAGTTAAGTTGGGTGTGGTAGTTAACAAGATTGACCTGATGTGATAGGTCAGTTTGACTATAAATGCAGAGATATTCTGTATTCCATTTTTTTCCCATTTACCTCGTGAAAGCTGTATCGTTGATGGTGTATCATTTGTTACCTGTGGAAGTGATCTGTAAATACGTATGTATATAAAGTAAATAGGATATTTGTTTAACTTCTGATTTGGAGTCTATTTACTGCATAGTACTTGGATCACTGGTGCCTAGGAGAGAAGCAGGCCGCTCCATCCGCGCTCCCTCTGACAGGGTTACGGGCCCAGAGGCGGCAGAGACGCCATAGACGATGGAAGGCTTTGCACTGGCTGTGGATCGGTGGATCGTGTGCAGTCTGTGAGCTGGCAGCTTTGGAAGCCTATCCAGGAGTCATGTGGCTATTTGGAGTGATTTGGAGCTTTCCCAGGCTCCGTGTCTGCGTGTGTGTTTTTTTCTCCTGCGCTTGTTTTACAGCTGGAGGACGTTCTGATAAGGTCTGTGTCTTTAATCATCGGTGTCTGCCCAGAAGGGGCTGAAGACAGATGAGCACAGCGAAGATGTTGCCTGCAGTCGGGGGAGGATTTCCTCTGGAGAGACTGAATGACAATAATTATTCGTCATGGGCATATAAAATGGAGATGTATCTTCGGCGTGAAGGGCTTTGGAGGAGTGTACTTTGCCCTGAACCAGACCTGGAAGATGAAGAAGTTGCTCTAAAGGACGATAGAGCATTGGCAAGCATAATTTTATGTCTGGAAGATAGCCAGTTGTGTTATGTTAGAGACTGTCAGTTAGCCTATAAGTGTTGGGAAGCTTTAAAGAATGTTTATCTAAGAAGCTCACCGTTATGTAAGGTTTTACTAACATGAAAACTTTATCATGCTAGATTAGGGGTATCTGATAATATAAGGGATCACCTGCATTTTATGACAGGGTTGTTCCAGGAATTGGCTCAGAGAGATATGCAATTTACAGAAGCTAACAAAGTGTATATAATTCTCAGTTCTCTAAATGAAACGTGGGATACTTTGGCAATGAGCTTTGGGTCGTTATCTGAGGAAGATTTGACCATAAATTACTTATCTGGCAGATTACTGGAAGAAGAACAAAGGAGGCAGCAGTGTTCTAATGTAATTAGTGCTAAGCAAAACAGTGTTTGTGTTAAGGAATATTCTGAGAATGTTTTGCATGTACGAAAATGTTTTAACTGTGGGTCGAAAAGGCATTTGTTGAAACATTGTGATAAGAAACGGAAGCCGAAGGCTAAGCTGAAAATTTCCAAGCCGGGAGAAGCTGCACAGCTGTCTTTAATTAGTTCAAGTGAAGAACAAGATTTAAAGGGACCATTTCTAATTGACAGTGGGGCTTGTCAGCATATAGGAAATAACAGACAGATGTTTAAGAGTTTTATGCAAGCTGATAGAGATCATGTTACTCTAGCTAATGGAAGCATTGCATCTGTCACTGGTAAGGGATTTGTATATGTACCAGGGTTAAATATTGAATTATCAATGTTGTGTGTACCTGAACTGGAGTACAATATAATTAGTGTGTCACAATTGGATAAACAGGGTTATACTGTACAGTTTGGTAATAATGAATGTATTGTTATGAAAGATAACAATGTTTGTGGCAAAGGTATTTTGCAAAACTCTTTATGAAATTGTACAAGCCAGGACAAGCAGCAGCCATCATGGTTTAGCTACAATTAATAAGTCAACATATGATTCATGTGCGCACCTGTGGCACAGGAGGCTTGGACATCCGAGTTTCAAAGTGATTGAAAAGATGTCAGAAGCAAGTTCTGGAATGGAATTGAAAAAGTGCCAAGTGTATTTGGATTGCACAGCTTGTAAGGTTGCAAAGTCAAAGGTGTTTCCTGTGAGCAAATTCAGTGATAGGAAGTCACATAAATGTTTTGAATTAGTTCACGCTGACTTAATTGGGCCATTACCAGCTTCAATAGGGGGTGCTAAATATGTTTTAGTCATTGTAGATGATTACACTAGATTTGGGTTCTGTTACCTATTGAAAGCTAAAAGCCAAACATTTGAAAAGTTTAGAAACTGGGTGCAGTTTGTGGAACGTAGGTATAGCACAAAAGTGTGTAGTTTACAAACTGACCGGTACAGAGTTTCTGAGTGGGAGTTTTCAGCAATGGCTCCGTAGAAGGGGCATTGTGCATAGGAGAACTAACCCACATAGTTCAGCTGAGAATGGCGTGGCTGAACGTAGGAATTTGGCATTGCAGACAGTGAAGGATTCACTCATTGCTGACTCAGGGTTATCAAGAGGATACTGGGGAGAGGCAATATTAACTGCTAATTATTTAATTAACAGGTTATGGAGTGTATCTGTAAACCAAACTCCATATTATATGTTATATGGCAAGAAGCCACCATTAGCTCATTTGAAGGTGTTTGGGTGCACTGCCTATGTTCACGTGCATAAGGAAGTACGTAGGAAAGGACAGGCAAAAGCACAGAAGCTTACGTTTGTGGGGTATGAGCCAGGGACCAAGGGATATCGGTTCACTGATGGCAGGAAGGTTGTTATCTCTAGGTCAGCAAGTTTTAGTGAGCACAGCAATTGGCAGAGATTACACGGGAGTAGTGCAGTTTATCTTCCTAGTCAGAGAAGTTTTGAGTTTTCAGAGCGGAGAGAGGCCACTGATGTGATTAAGAAGGAAGAGGAATTAACTCCTAGTGTGCCAATGATGCAGGATGCTACAGTGTTGCGTAGATCTGAGAGAGTTAACAAGGGCATACCACCTCAGCGTTATACACCAGGTGATGTAAAAGTGTGTTTCATTGATTATGAACCTCGTAATTACAGGGACATATTGAAGTTGCCACAACCCGAGCAGAGTAGATGGAAAGCTGCTATGGATGTGGAAATGAAAGCCATTAATTCTCATAAGGTTTTCAAATCTACTAGGCTGCCTGAGGGGCATAGAGCAGTAGGCTGTAGATGGGTGTATAAGAAGAAAACCTTAGTGAATGGTGATATTCAGTATAAGGCTAGGTTGGTAGCACAAGGATTTTCCCAGATAAAGAATCAGACTTATGATGAGGTTTTTGCACCAACGCTAAGAGGGGAGACATTTAGGTTTGCCTTAGCAATGGCAGCAGCTGGGAATTGTGTAGTACAGCATTATGATATCACAACAGCATATTTGCATGCTGATTTGAATGAAGAGATCTATATGATTGAAGCCCCAGGTTATGAATCAAAGATTGCAGGAAGGGTATACAAGTTGCAGAAAGCGTTGTATGGACTCAAGCAGTCGGCACGTTGCTGGAATCTTAGGTTAGATAAGGGATTACAAAGAATGGGATTCAAGTGTAGTATAGCTGACCCATATCTGTATGTAAAGCAATGTGAAAACGATGAACAGATTTTGCTTTTGATATTTGTAGACGATTTGTGTCTTATAGCGAAAGATCAAAGCAGGGTAATTGAATTTACTGAAAATCTGAAACAGCACTTTGATGTCAATGATCTGGGAGAAATTAAGAATTACCTAGGCATCGGTATTCAGAAGGTTGATGGGGGTTAGAAGTTTCAACCCCGATGACAACGGATTTTGTCATGACAGAGACTGGAGACGATGAACAAACTTCATGTGATCAAGAATATGTGATCAGTCAATAATTGGAAGTTTATTGTATTGTATTGGAATTGTATTGTATTGTATTGATTTGCAATATTGTCCATCTGAGTGTAATGTAGCAGATGTGATGACAAAGCCTCTAAGCATAGATAGACATAGGATGTGTATATCTCAAATGTGTATGTCTTCTATTCTGTATATGTGAATGTGATATCTATTGTAAATTGAAGGGGTGTTAGGGTTTGATAAACCCAGGAATTTACTTCTAGATATAAATTATACAGAGAGGCTTGATTTCTAGGTAAAAGGTGAAATATTCTGCACAGTCACCCAATTAGCAGCCATTGTTGTAAGAATGATGTGTCATGTGTGACTCATTCAACAGGTGCTTAGAGTTAAGTTGGGTGTGGTAGTTAACGAGATTGACCTATGATGTGATAGGTCAGTTTGACTATAAATGCAGAGATATTCTGTATTCCATTTTTTTCCCATTTACCTCATGAAAGCTGTATCGTTGATGGTGTATCATTTGTTACCTGTGGAAGTGATCTGTAAATACGTATGTATATAAAGTAAATAGGATATTTGTTTAACTTCTGATTTGGAGTCTATTTACTGCATAGTACTTGGATCACTGGTGCCTAGGAGAGAAGCAGGCCGCTCCATCCGCGCGCCCTCTGACAGGAGGGCTTCCCGATCCAGGAAAGGGCGTAACTGACGCACAACGCGAAGTTGTGCAAAAGCCCTTCTGGCCACGGCTACCACCTGCTGTTCGAGCAGGAGCCGTGAGTCCAGAAGAAACCCCAGATTACGCACTTGGTCTGAATGGGGTAGTGCAACCCCATCCAGAACTAAAGATGATAACTTCCTGGATCCACAGGAGCCATCTATCCACAGCCACTCCGTCTTACCAGGGTTCAGTCGAAGCCTGTTGTTCCCCATCCAGACCCCCACAGCCTCCAGACACTGAGAAAGGGTAGCCATTGCATCACTTACCTCACCAGGGATGGAGATATATAATTGAGTATCGTCTGCATATTGATGGTATCTCATCCCATGGTGACGGATGATCTCACCCAGCGGTTTCATGTAGATGTTAAATAGGAGAGGGGAGAGAACCGAACCCTGCGGTACCCCACAGACGAGGGGGCGAGGGTCGGATCTCTCATCCCCTATTACCACCGATTGGGAACAGCCCCGGAGGAAGGAGGTGAACCAGCGCAGAACTATGCCTCCCACCCCCCAACTCCCTGAGCCGTCCCAAAAGGATACCATGGTCGATGGTATCGAATGCCGCTGAGAGGTCAAGAAGAGCTAGGATGGATGCACTCCCTCCATCCCGCTCCCGCCAGAGATCATCTGTAAGCGCGACCAATGCAGTTTCCACCCCATATCCGGGCCTGAAACCTGACTGAAAGGGGTCCAGATAATCCGTATCATCCAGGATCCTCTGGAGTTGCAACGCCACCGCTTTCTCAACCACCTTCCCTAAAAAGGGGAGGTGGGAGACAGGACGAAAATTGTCCAATATAGTAGGGTCCAGTGATGGTTTCTTGAGGAGGGGGTGCACCAGAGCCTCTTTAAAAACAGCTGGGAACACTCCCTCCCCCAGAGATGTATTAACCATCACCTGGACCCAACCACATGTCACCTCCCGGGCTGCCTGTACCAGCCAGGAAGGGCATGGGTCCAGATGACATGTGGTGGCCCTTACAACCCGAAGGATCCTGTCCACTTCCTTAGGTCCAACAGGATCGAACTGTTCCCAGATAACCGGGCAAAGACGTTCCCTCGGCATCTCCCCAGACTGTGCTACATGCTTAGAGTCCAACTTAGACCGAATCTGAGCGACTTTATCCTGCAGATCCTCAGAAAATTCTTCCGCACGGCCCTGTAGGTGGGTCACGGACTCCACCTTACCCAAAAGAGATCTTGTTATCTTAAACAGGGCCGTCGGGCGGCATTCTGTGGACGCAATAAGAGCGGAGAAATATTGACGTTTCGCCGCTCTTACCGCCACAAGGTAGGTCTTAACAGCGACTCTAGCTTGTGTTCGGTCAGATTCAGTCCTTGTCTTTCTCCAGCGGCGCTCTAGGCGTCTCTTAACCCTCTTCAAGACCCTCAACTCCTCTGTATACCAAGGGGAGTATCGGGTCAGGTGTGGCAAGAGAGGCCGCATAGGCGCGATCCTGTCGAAGGCCCCGGCCGCCTCCCTATTCCAGGCTGCGGCCAGGACCCCCGCTGGAGCATGCAGTAGATCCTGAGGTACAACCCCCAGCTCCCTCTGAAACCCTATTAGGTCCATTAGTCGCCGGGGGTGGACCAATCGACTGGGTCCTGCCTCCCTGCGGAGTGGGGCGGCATAAGAGAATCTCAAGGTCACCAGGGCATGATCTGACCATGACAAAGGGGAAAGATGTAACTCTCCCCTCAGAGCAAACTGCCACTGCTCCGACAAGGAAACTAAGTCCGGGGTGAGTCCACTGTCTCGAGTTGGGTCTCGAATAATCTGGAACAGGCCCATGGCTGCCATGGTAGTCATGAACTCCCGAGCTGCCTCAGAGGAACGTCCCAGGGACGGCAGATTGAAATCCCCCAGAACCATAAGCCTAGGGAATTCCACCACCAGCCCCGAGACGGCCTCCAGCAGCTCAGGCAGGGATGTCGCTACGCAGCAGGGAGGCTGGTACAGCAGCAACACTCCCAACTGTTCTCGAGAACCCAACTTGAAAAACAGGGTCTCACAACCGGCCACTTGCGGAGCAGCGCCCCTGAAGGCCACTAGAGACTCTCGAATTACAACCGCCACCCCTCCTCCCCTGCCCCGGAGTCTCGGCTGATGCCACACCTGAAACCCGGCTGGGCATATTTCAGAGAGGGCTACCCCCCCTCCGAGCTCAGCCAGGTCTCGGTGATACATGCCAGATCTGCCCCCTCCTCCGTGATCAAATCACATATGAGGGGGCCCTTGTTGTTAACAGACCTGGCATTAAGCAGCAGCACCCGGAAACCAGGACCCTCAAGGATCTGCTGACCAGGACCTGGGTATGAACCTGGAGGGCCGGAACACGCCACCGGTAACAAACACCGGGGGCGTCTTCCCCAACAATGGCCCGCCCTCTGGTTCCCATCATAACATTAAGGTAAGATGGTTTTAAAAGTGAGCTTCAGAAACCTTTAATGAACCTTTCTCCATCCAAAGCATAAGCAACCCAACAACCCCACTGGTGCATTAGTTAAGGTGCTGGACTAGAAACTGGGAGACTGAGTTTGAGTCCTCCCTTAGGCATGGAAGCTGGCTGGGGGACTTTGGGCCAATCACTCTTTCAGCCCAACCCACCTCACAGGGTGGTTGTTGTAGGAGAAATAGGAGGACAGAGCATTAAGCAGACTGCCTTGAATTCTACAAATAAAGGCAGAATATAAATCAAATAATAATTTTTTAAAAACCTATGTCTTCTGCCATGACCTTGTTTTCATCTCATCCTCAACCTCTATACAAGGTAGCTTAAAGTCAGCCTCAGCTGCTGTGCTTTTAAAGAGATGCTGTCTCCTTTAAGCTGTCAAAACTCAGCGCCCCAGACCGTGTTAAGGAGAATGACTGGGGGGTACTTTCCAACTGACTGGTAACATCCAGAGGGGCGAGAGAAGAACAAAGCAAGGGGATCCACCAGTCTATTTCCTTAATCTGCTCTGCAAACAGTACAGAAGGGTTGCCCTATCTGGCAGCAACCCTAAACAAGCAAGGTAGGATTCAGCAAGGGAGGCAGTAAATTTTGTGCCAATAGTTTTCTGCTAGCTCAAGGATGGGCAGGTAGTACTTTAAATATGTTAGGAGGAACCCTGTGAAACTTCACTCCATGTTTCATGTCCTGTCAAGCACAAATCACTCAAGTCTTTCTTTCGTGTAATAGCTGTGTGTACTACAATAAACTGTTTACTATTTGGCAATTGCGTCCCATCGATTGCTTAAGAGAAACGGTTTACTGAGACAGAGGAGCCAAGCACATCACACTCACAGACTGGTTTGAACTTCCAAGTACAACAAATGAAGTGTTTCAACAACGTAAGAATTCTCCTCCCACCCATCCATCCTGGCTGTCCCCCACGCACAGCTAACGGTTGAATTAGTCCAATTCATTCATGCGGATTGTGTAATGTATTACTCCAACTGATATGCAATTCAATTCCTGGAGAATCTCTGCTATGAACGCTTTCTAAAGAGACACAAGCTGTCTGTTTGACAAGCATTTAAATAAATTAGTTTATCAAAAGGAAGATGGGGGGGAGATATAAAACAAAGCAAAGAGATCAGATACAGTGTGTTCCTTAACTGATACAGCCTAATCATCTCCCCAGGTAATACTGGAGAAGCTAAATTTCCTTCACAAATTACAACAATCTCTTACACTTCTACTCCGACTTGAACTCAACTCCTGATGGGTAGATGAACATATCCTTGCCATTGCCCCCTTCCGGCATGTTTTTTCAGCTTCCGAGTCAAACCCACTGGATATGAAATGCTGGAGTTTAACTATAAATAAAGTTACATTCGCAGAACCCCTGAACTGGAATAAGCCCAGCTATTTTTTATCTTACTATCCTACATCACCGAACATACTTGTGAGAGACCCCGTGACACTCAGTTACCTAGTGGTGATGTGGCCATTCCTCATAAGCCAATTGACCAGTTCCTTTCCTACGATGCAGTTGGGGTGGGTACGCAGCCAGTAGCGATGGTCTTGAAACTCCATCCCACTGTTGTGATGGCATATTTTCTTCCACAAATCCTTTAGCTGAACTGAGTCCTAGAGACGAGATGATGACATTTTGAGATAGCACACACTTAAGAGGGCTTAAATGTTCTCTCTGTCTTCAGAGGTGCTGTTTACATTGTTCCAAGTGATTTACAAAGTTCCTTGCCTTGCCTCTCCCCTTTCCTGGATATACTGTTAGGACTGTCAGTTCGTTCAAGGGATAAGTGCACATTTTATTGAAACATTCAAATTCTTACGGTTATCTTTCTGACTGAGAGGACATTTAAAAATGAATTGTTGACTTTCTGACATTCCAGAGAGCTTGTGACGCCAAGTCTCTTGATTCTTCTTTTTAGACAAGTAACAAAAAAAAATTTTTTGAACATTTTGTGATCTTGAGAATTAGACTGGACAATGAGACTGGTTTGGGGACTGGCACTATAGGGTGCCTATGTACTTCCACAGCACACACAGGCACTGCCATCCATGCCTGTCAAATCTCTTGCCCTGCCCAATGTTTAACATTTAAAATACATGAAAAAACAGCTTCCTCTCTTCCAGCTACTTCACCCTCTTCCTTTCTTTCATGGGCACGTGTCTGCCCACAAACATTTGGCAGAAAGGAAGAAATCATAGCAGCTGGGGGATCAAGCTCCAGAGAGCTCAACCTACTAACTAGAATTAATCTTTTTTTAAAAAAAAATATGAACTCTGTTACTGATACGTTGAACAGGTTTGCATGTGTTTGAAAGAAGAGGACATTCTTTGATTTGGACATGGTGGGGGGCTTGCAATGTGAATTAACCTAAGGGTTAATTGCCCACACACTTTTTAATGGCTATATTTCTTTGGTTATGCGGTGATTGACAATCTGTGGTTGTGCCTATGGCATTTTCTCTGTCCTTTAGGCCTACAGGCAGAAGAATAGTAAATGCTTAGAGAATTTTTTAAAGAATATGACTGAAAACCTTTCTAGTACTCCACTCCTTTGTAATGCCCCACCGATTTCCTGATTCACTACAATGCTTGAAATCTTTGATACCTTCCTCCTCCTCCATTAATAATTAGGATTCCCCTGAGAATAAGTCTAGGTTTGCATTTAAAACAAGCTATTATTCTCAAAATATCAAAATATCTCAAAATATCCAAATTATTCCAGAAAAGCAAATAAACATGTATTGTCTAGCAAAACAGCAAACAGGACTTTGATGGAAGAGTTATTCAGGCTGCACAGAAGACACTACAGCACATTGCATATCATATTAGTAAATATATCTTCTAGCACTAACATGTTTGAGGGAGTTCAGAAATGGAGTTCCCTGCAACATCAAACATTGACCTGCACAAGAAACAGAACATCCAAGGTGAATCCATGAAGTAGGGCAGTATACAAATGATTGCATAGACCAGAGCTTTCCAAACTGTGTGTCGGGACACGTTAGTGTGTCGGCTGCAGTGTCTGGGTGTGTCGCTGCTGCTGCTGCTGCCTCCGAGCCCTGCCAGGATTCCACGCAGGTCCTAGTGCCTGCCTTGTGCCCGGCTGCCTCCAAACCTGCCCTGCCAGGATTCCACGCAGGTTCAGCCCTGCTGTAAGAGTGTGTCGTGAAATGATGCATGTCTAAAAAGTGTGTCACCAACATGAAAAGTTTGGAAAGCTCTGGCATAGACAAACAAAAAAATAAATAAATCACAAGTTACAACATTCAGAGTTGCGTCAACAGAAGTAGTTGCAAGCCATGAGAGATATCAAGCCATCTCTCTCTCATGAGTGTTTGGAGTTAATCCTTAAATAATTGAGCACAGTGTTCCATGTTAAAGCTCCTACGTTAAATTGTGCTATGCACTGGTGGAAAAGAAAATAACATACCAAGTACTAACAAATGCACAAGCAATGTGCATACAACATGTTGCTCATTTCTTCCCTTGTAAAGGGAATTTAAAATAGTATAGCTTAGAGTCCCCTTTGGGGGAGATGGTGCGGTGATAGAAGTTGAACGATAGATAGATAGATAGATAGATAGATGATAGATAGATAGATAGATAGATAGATAGATAGATAGATAGATAGATAGATAGATAGCTGTGTTTTTAGGCCCACCTAAATATATGCTCTTAAAAAAATAAGGCTTTTCTTTTTTCTAATTGATGTTAATTTTCCTGTGGTGAAAGACCACACACTTAAGTTTCTTCAGAAATAGATGACCACATGAAAACAGCTTTTCAACTGTTCAAGATTGTAATGAGAATAAAATGGCATAATCTGCATGCCCCTGGAGGAAAGGTGAGGTACAAGTAATGCAAAACACAAGACAACTGTAAACAGAGGACAATATAAAACAGGTAAACTTAAGAAATCAAGTACCACAAACGGCAGTAAGACGTTACTTATTTCTGTTGGAAGGATGCAAGATACAAGAAAAGCTTGGCTTGTACCAGAAGAAGTTTGCGTTCGTCCTCACTGGTCTCCTTCATGTAGGTTCGATTAGTTTGTGGACTGACAGATGTCTCATAGGAAGGCACCATGGGAGACCCCGATCGATCCAGAGACAGGTTAGTTATGCTAGCTGATCTGGTGGGAGGAACAGAACAATGCTTGTAATCTTCAGCTCACTCCAGCTGTACTTTCAAATTAACGTTTAACAGAACAGGGCAAAACTTTACCATATGAAGGAGTTCTTAATCATCTCTTTCTCATCAACCAAAATATTATCAGGTTTTCAATATCAGGAACCAAACATAGGAACTTTTTAACAGGTTAGAACCTAACTTTTCCCATATAAATTTCACCTTTCTTGATTTCTCAAATGATAAGTAAGCTGCTTGATTTATTCTTCATGTGGCTTCATGCTGCCAAAATGCAGTGTCCCTTTTGCCACCGCATTTTGACAGCACAATCTGGGCAACTTCTGTGTAAATCCCCATCTATCAGAAATAATTCCTCTGCACAACTGCCACCTCACCATGAGTGTAGCAACGAAAGCCAAGAACTAGACCTAGTTTTCAACACTACAGATTTATTAATTAGCAACAATTCAAGCATCTCCCTTGACATCGCATTTTTATCTCAACGTAACCCATACATCTCTTCACAATCACTTGAATACTAAAGGAACAACTGTGTATTCATGCAAACAGCTGGACTCATCCACAAAACACAAGGCATCAGGAAATAGCTTAATCTGGCTTCAAATCATACAGAAAACAGTCAGAACTGAATCCTGATCTCCAACCTAGAAAACACACTTCACCTGAACTCCCTGTAATCCCTGGGTTATTACTACTAAGCCTTCAAAAACGGGGGCTGAGATTTGAATGTACAAAGCTCAGGAAAATAAGCAGAAATATCCACGTCCCTATACACTGTGTCCTTGCTGATTCCCTTCTTTTCATAATTAATTGAGAAAACCATGCCCTATTCCCAAATTGGGAAATGCTGGTTACCAGGTTCAAATGAAGACATTTTTCTGGCTTGATCCATACTGGTTGCCATGATTTACAAGGTTGGATATTACAGACAATATAACATGTTTTGGATGAATCTCAGCATATTGACAAGAGACAGGAAGCAAAAGAACAAAGTGCAAGGCATGAGGCTAATGCACATCTTTAAGCATGAGCAACTTTTTCCTCAACTATCCATAGCTAAACTCTTGCATATTTAAAGCCATACTTTACAGCACCAAGCATAAAAGCTATTAACTAACGAGATAAATACCCTAGCATAGAATTGATTATTTATTTATTTATTTTTATTTTTTGGATTTTTGGATTTTTGCCACCGCCCATCTCCCCCAAAAAGAGGGACTCTGGGCAGTTTAGCTTAAAATACCACTACAATTCACAACTTATTTTCTTCTTTGTACATCCCAGAGAATAAACCAAATATTTGTAGCTCAGGGTTGAACTGTGGAGTCCTTGGTGCTCTCTGAGCCTTGTTGTTTTCTTGCAGATGTTTCATTGCCAGACTAGGCAACATCTTCAGTGCGAAAGGGGAGTGGGACTTGCTCTCTGCTTGTCCTGCCTGTGTTGGTGGAGGTGTTGTTCTCTCCTTAGGAGTTCCTTGATTGGGCTGTTGTTTGCTGCTTGGTTGATTCACTGAGTTAATAGTTCCTTGATTAGGGTATACTGTGCTGTTTGATTGTTCCTCTGGTGCTAATCTTGCTGTTAATCTTTGCACATCTGGGTATTGATTGCTGGCAAGGAGGTCTTTTGGCTTTTCTATTGTCTCTTATGAATGGTATTTAAATGTTGTTTACCTCTATGTGTCTGTTGATGGCTGCTTTGTCTGAGTGCCAAGCTTCCAGGAATTCTCTAGCGTTTTTGGATTTGGCTTGGTTTAAGATGCTCAGTTTTCATACTTTTCGCACTGAAGATGTTGCTAGTCCGGCAATGAAACGTCTGCAAGAAAACAACAAGGCTCAGAGAGCACCAAGGACTCCACAATAAACCAAATATAGTGTCCTTAAAGACAGCATTGGACACACCTGAAGGCAGACAAAGAAAATACAACAGCATCAAACCAATTGCTAAATTTTTATCATAATTATCTTTCTATCAGATCAGCCATTTCAAAACCTGTTTCCATTCATCTGGATTATGCAAGAAATGCATATGAAACATTTTACTAGTCTTATGAAAACTATGCTGAAGGGAAGAGCAGAGCATATGGGGGAACCTTCTACTCAAATGACCTCTGCTTCAGGAATAGCCAGGAAGGCCAGGATAGATGAAATACAAACAACTGTGTTAGTTCACAGGTACTCCCTCTTCACACATAAAATGGGATCTAAAATGATATATCCAAACAAGTACCCTGCTGTGGGGAGCCAATGCCTCCTCCATCCTTACTTTCTTTGTATTCTGCCAGTTCACATTCTTTTTCTCCCAAACAGCTCACTTCTAAATTGCTGCAAAAACTACATCCCTGGCCTCTCAGGACAATGGATGAGGAAGACTTAGGAATAAGCATGCAACGTGGCCCTGAGCATGCAGAGGCCTATAGGCTGAGCAACTTTACTTGGAAGGTAAATAATTGCAACATACTAAAGGAGTACAAGCTAAATGGGAAGCTCTCTTGCTGCAAAGCAATGTTCCAGGCAGAAGCATGATATTATTCCAAATAATGCTTCTGAGGCCTGTGTATGATAGGGGGCTGGAGCCCAGAATTTTTTGGGAAGCACACCCACATCTCCCCCTACTCAAAGACAGCTGAGACCATCCTAAAAGCTAGAAAAGCCAATGGAAAACAAGCTCATCAATTTGCTTTCTAGTAAATGTGTCTTTGTGAATGACCATATGTACCATAGCAGCCATTCTATAAGAGCCAACACACACTTTCAGAATTCCAAACATGCCCATCAGCTCCAAAAAGGCTGGCGATCCTTATCCTAGCTTGTCCTAACATGCATTTCTAACCAAATCCACTACATATATCTATATATCTACGTATATACCTATATCTTTTGACAAATGATTCTTACAGAGAATATTCAGTTTCCATAATTATTTATAAGATACTGATATTTGCCAGCTACAAGTAACTTGCTTACAGTAAATTAAATTCTCTCAAACTGTCACACCCTTTTTCAGAGGCATAAAAATATATGCTACTCTATTTAGCTATAGCTAACTTAAATTTACCAGGGGCGTGGTGGCTCAGCGGGTAAGACACCAGGCTTGTCGATCGGAAGATTGCAAGTTCGGAGGTTCGAATCCCTAGCCCTGCCTGTGGAGTGAGCTCCCGCACTAGCTCCAGCTCTTGCCAACCTAGCAATTCGAAAGCATGCAAATGCAAGTAGATGAATAGGTACCACTTTGGTGGGTAGGTAACAGTGTTCCATGCATGTCATGTGGCCACATGACCGTGGAAGCGTCTTCGGACAACGCTGGCTCTTCGGCTAACAAACGGAGATGAGCACCGGCCCCTAGAGTCGGACACGACTGCACAAATGTGCGGGGGGAACCTTTACCTTTACCTTAAATTTGAGTTACAATGCAACAAATTCTGGCAAGTAACCATGATTTGTCTCGGAAGAGGAAGAGCTCCTCAGGAGTTCTGCCTGAGGAATCAGTATTTTGAAAATTAATTGTATCAGATTAATGTTGGGCAGGATAATCCCTTCAGTCTGTAAGGAGAACATGTCTAGGTAAAGGTACAGTCCAAATTAATTGAGGACAGGGAAGGAAGGGAGGCAGAAAGTTTGATATGAGTGGGAAGATTTTATACTCTGCCCTAGCCACATTTTCTGTCTTCCAACTATTGTAAGGTTGTACCAGATTTATTTCAACTGTAATATGAAATATAAAATGAGTGAAAATCAAACAGGAAGTTTTAAAACAAAACTGATGATCAAGATGTAGCATTATTATACTAATTGGGTCTGCATGATATTGTGCTATAAAGAGAGCAAAAATTGATACAGAATGGATTTATTCTCATCAATCAACTATTCTCTATGGTGCCTTGCCAGAAAATGCTTAATCCACCTATTGGCTTAAAATATCATATTTTCACTACTCTTCCCCCCAAAAAAAATATCATAATTGAAGGTTCACGTCACACAGTTTTACTGCAGACAGAGCTGATGGCCTGATTTTGTAATTTAAACATACGCTGCATTTGAGGCAAGCAGTAGGATACTTCACAAGTACCCATCGTTCAGCAAACATAAATGGCTAGAATTATAAAGGTTTCACTGAGAGAGAATGGGGAAAAAATGCAGCACAGGAAAAAGAACCTTTGAGTAAAAGCCAAACCGGGGAAAAGATATGTTGCAAAAATAAAGTGTAAGGAATAGCAAATGAGCAAGTGAGGGATGGATGAGAGAGAAATAAATGGGTAGCCCCTACTCAATTTTAGCTTTAACTCCACCTGCTGCTGTTATAACATTCCCAATCACTTTCCCTTGAAGAAATGCAGCCCTGCAGCCTAAAAGAGTGCTCACCCCTCTTCTCTGATATGGGCAAATGAACACATGGGTCAGGTAGGTCACAGCAAAAAAAACAACCCATTTCTATAGTATTGCTAAACAAGACCAATCTTGTTCAGCTGGACAATGAGGAAGATCACTGCTCTACCTACAGTACCACTACTGGAAGAGCAGCAGTCCACTAAGGCTCCTACCACCCAGAGGTAGACTCAACAAAGGAACAACTTACTCCATGCATTCTGCATCTTTGACTCATCACTGAACCTGAATGCTGTACCTCATGCTGTGTTCGTATTGTAGCTGACAGAAGACAAAAGGTCTGCAATCTCTTATGCAAATACTTTTATCAAGACATACAGATCTTGAAATAGCGTATTAATGTCCTTTTGAGACAGAAGCTTTATGTTGTTTATTCAAACAGAGCCAGCAGTGAGCTGCTTCAAAACATACTGTTATAGTTGGATCACTTACCTATTCCGTGCAGGAGATTTCCCTGCTTCCTCCTGAACTGATCCAAGACGTGTTGATAAAGTGGAGGATGAAGAATCTGGATGAATCAAGCTGCAGGTCAAGGATATTACATTTAAACAGCAGTTAGCACTGTATTAGAGAAGTTAATAAGACCATTGGCATAGGCTGAAGTAGCAAGTTGTTCTGTGCCCCAAAAGAGGGAGGGAGGAAGGGCTGTTGCTGTTGCTTTATCCCAAGCCAAATCCCAAGCAGACCATGAACTCAAAGAGATGGGAAGTTCTCTCTTTGCAACTTAGACTCTTATCCATAAATACATTCTTCCAGACTCCTACCAAGATCATCAGAATGGAATGGTCAGAGACTGAGACAAAATTTCCAGTTTTGAGTCTCCGAACAACCATACAGATTGCATATTTCAAAAGTTCAGGGATGTGACATTTTATAGCCATTAATACCATTTATTTGAGAACTTTGTGGGAGGGATTGTTTATTTGTTTCTCTTGGAAAAGGAGATAAGGCACTACACCAGAGCTTTCCAAACTGTGTGTCGCGACACAAAAGTGTGTCGCCACACACAGTCTGGAGTGTCGCCACACAACCCGGAAGCGCTGATCATCATCAGCGCTTCCGGGTTTTCCCGCGGCGACACACCAACGGCGGCGTGCAAAAACCCGAAAGCGGCAGCAGCGCTTCCGGGTTTTTGCGCGCTGCCGCAACGGCGGCACTTCCGGGTTTTCCCGTGGCGACACACCAACGGCGGTTGGTGTGTCGCCGCGGGAAAACTTTGGAAAGCCCTGCACTACACTGTATCTATAAAAACTTTCCCCAACAAACTAGTGCTGCAAGGGGAAGAAGTCTCTCCAAGTAGTCCTCACTTAACAACCCTAACTGGGACTGGCAACTCCATCGCTAAGCAACGTGGTCATTAAGCAAAATGTCACGTGACCACCCCGCTTACAGATGGCAGTCCCAGCAGTCCCAGTTGCTTTTGTTGAGCGAATCTCACACACAAACCTGTTTAGTCCACAGGAACCCCAATACCCATGCCACAGTGAATACCAATATTCTCTCTTCCATCTTCACCAAGTTAAATTATAGATTCACTGTTTGAGATACTATGGATAGTTGAAATAATCACTTGTTCCTTGTTATTCATCTCTGCTTTCTTTCCTTCATTGTTTCCTTATGTCCATTTTCGATTGTAAGACCTCTGAATTAGGGACCCATCAAGTATATTCTATATCATGAATGCTTTAAAAGCTAAACAAATCATAATATAAGATTTTGTGGACATTTGATGAGGTGAACTCACACCCACAAATATTTTGTAATAATGAGATTCTGTTATTTTTATTGGATAAGGATAGCTGCAAATCTATGTCTGTGAGTTCTAGTTCCGCCTTAGGCACGAAAGCTGGCTGGGTGGCCTTGGGCCAGTCACTCTCAGCCCAACTCACCTCACAAGGTTGTTGTTGTGAGGAAAATAGGAGGAGGAAGGAGTATTAGGTATGTTCACCGCCTTGAGTTATTTATAAAAAATAATAAAGGCGGGAAAGAAAGAAAGAAAGAAAGAAAGAAAGAAAGAAAGAAAGAAAGAAAGAAAGAAAGAAAGAAAGAGGGAGGGAGGGAGGGAGGGAGGGAGGGATGCTCTTCTGACACGGCCTGCTGCAGTGCCTGCTGGATTTCATTGATATATTTCAGATTTTTAATAGGCACTCTTCCAGTCTTCAGTTAAGACTTTCAGAGTGGTTTATGTTTATTTATTTTTTATTTATTTAATTTATATAACATTTTCAATGTTGATTGAAAAGCATAATATAATGATTATAAAATAAAGCAGAGCCATCATGTGGTTGTGATTAGCAGAGCTGCAGAGAAACAGGATAAAGGTTCAAGAGAAAGGAGAGCTACGGTCACAATATTCTAGTCCCGCCTGAGGCATGAAAGCCGGCTGGGTGACCTTGGGCCAGTCACTCTCTCTCAGCCCAACTCACCTCACAGGGTTGTTGTTGTGGGGAAAATAGGAGAAGGAAGGAGTATTAGGTATGTTTGCCGCCTTGAGTTATTTATAAAAATAATAAAGGCAGGATAAAAATTAAATAAATAAATCTAGAATTCTTTTTAAGCGATGCACACGAAGAGTTATACAGTAAAAATGGGATTCCAATTTAGAAGCCCTGTATATATTTGATACTATTCCCAGGGTCAAGAAGGGAAATGCCCAGTGAGATAGCCCTTGAGCATTAACACTGCCAGCCTTTAGAGATCAATAGTCATGAACATTATATTTTCAGATTCTCTTTCTCGCACTTACACAAATGCAAATTATTTACATAGCCCAACAAAAACTTGCCCTCAAAATGAACATTTGTCTTTTAGTTTACGGGCCAAGAAACAAATAGGATTCTTAAGGAATTGCATGGCTGAGTTAATAAGCTAATATTGACAGAGGCCATAGTGTCCTGAAACAATGTGCAAATGCTAAAGAATGCCAAAGTAATAACTAAAGTTATCTGAACAATGCTTTCTCATAGGATGTTATAAAATTAGTGTAAGACTGAACAAGGAACAGTTTTTCTAAGCACTTAAATATAAAGACATCAATACCTTTGCCAGGCAGTATCTTCTTCCAGGAAAATATTACGACTAGCTTTTCTGCTACCTACAGGAGTACGGGGTTCCCCAGGATCCAATACTGATACACAGCTTGATGAATCAGATAAAGCACTCAAGTCTTCCCCAATGGTGTTACCATCTGTGGAATGTGCATAGCTTAAGGCTATTTTGCGACAATAAGTGCAAGCTCTCAGATCACCTATGAGAAATAGAAGAGATGAGTCTTATAATCTGAAGACTTTCTTCTAAGCATTCTAAGCATTAACTGTTTGCTGTCATGAATATTAGAGCAAGGTTAAGGCCTTAGGAAATGACTAATTACATAAGCTGGAAGGAGTTAAAAAGTGGACCCAGAACAAATCTTGATACAGTGGAATATACTAACCAAATACTTCTAAGGGGCTAATACTAGCTAAGGGGGCGTAATGTGTTGCCTAGGGCAACAGTGTACCCACAGATGCATCCCTAGATACCCATGCTCTCGATCCCACCTAACTTAAAAACCACAAATTTCTACCTTTATTACAAAAAAGTCTCTAGACCAGGGTTTCTCAACCAGGGTTCCATGGAACCCTAGGGTTCCACGAGAGTTCACTAGGGATTCCCTGGGAGATCACAATTTATTTTAAAAATTATTTCAAATTCGGGCAACCTCACATTAAAGAGGTAAGTTTCATCCTTTATTTTTAGTTTAAGATCACTGCTAATGCATATATTCAGGCCTACACATGAAATGAATATAAAAATTTTGTAATTTGTGGCCTGTATTTGAGCCTGAATGTGCAGGGGTTCCCGGAGGCCTGAAAAATATTTCAAGGGTTCCTCCAGGGTTAAAAGGTTGAGAAAGGCTGCTCTAGACTGCAGAAGGTGCTCACAATCTTTCTTAGAAAATAAAAATGAGGGGCAGCAATTGAATGATTTTTTGGAAGTGTGCCCACCTGCACAGCAAAATAGAAAAAGCAACCTCAGCAGTTCTGTGGTCGATAGGTCTGTGGTAATTAGTTGCACCCACCTTGCAGCCATTTTCTGAGAACACTCTAATATATTGTTAAACTTCCAATTCTGCTCATCGGTCCCAAAAAGGTTCCTGAGGCTATTGCTAATATAAAGATATGTAACCCGTTTTGAATTTGGTATATTTTTGATGTTGGACCATTTCTGGAAAAGTTGGAACAGCATCAGAAAATTTTCAGTGAGGTCAGAACACCCTGCGTCAACCTTAAAATTTGGTGAACTCAAAACTGTTTTGTACATCTCTAGTAATATGCAGTGACAAGAAGCTGAATACTCCTGCTCTTTCCAAAAATATTACACATGGCAGCTTGTGAGGAAATAATTCAAACCTATTTAGCCTTTTCCCTCAAAATAAAGCAAATTTACTAGATGGGGACAATTTCCAAGGATCGATTGATCGATCTATCTATCTATCTGTCTGTCTGTCTGTCATCTTCATAATCTGTGTCATTGCAAAAGGACTCTAAGCAGGGAGAGGCAAAATACAAAACAAATTAAAACCGTAATACAGAAACAATATAAGGCAACTACGGCAAACACCAACAATTATTCCATAAACTTTGGAGAAGATAGGTAATCAAACTAAAATTTATGGCACGGAAGCAGCTAGATCCTATTATACTAGTCTTATTTCAAATGTAAGATAATTCTTCCATTATGCCTTGTATCCATCCATCTGTATCAAAAACCTAAATAAAACCTGGAGATCAACATCACCACACAGAAAGTGAACTAGATGATGAGCAACACACTTATACAATATGCAGCAAGGCCTGCAATGTATACAAGAACTGAGGACAGTCTAGCAAAACATGCTTCATAGCAGAAGGACAACCCCAACCACACTCCATGCTAACCTTTAACTGAAGTGTAACTATAGTTCACCGCAATCAGAATACTGGTTTCATCACAAGGAACTTATGTTGGCCTGGCCTTTGACACCAGTTCTTCAGCTTGGTAAAATTACCTGGAGGAACATCTGCAGGTCTAGAAGCAAGATGGATGATCATCCTGACAATTTCTGGGAAGTGTCATTATGTTTCTGGGAACCAGTAGTGGCAAGGCATTATATGGTTGCATATCCATGGGTTCACCACAAAAGTCTTCCTGGTATTCAGCTGATGGCAGTAGTATGGATGTTACTGCTCATGAATTCTTACTGGCAATTTCACCCATTATGTTTTGGGTGAATATGAAATTCAGTATGAAATTCACACCCACCAATTCAAGCAAAAGTATAATTTCCTCCTCTCCTCAAATGTTAGATGTTTGACTATGCTTCATCTTACCTGTGTAACCCATAAATTTTCCAGGGATCTCCTGGTTACAGCATCGGCTACAGAAAATTTGCCCACATAACCGACAGTGATGTCTGCGTCTGAAAGTAGTGAATTTTTCACTACAGTCATAACACTCTTTACACTGGCTATCCGGCATCCAGTATTGTTTCAGGTCACTGTCCTATGGAAAAAATGCGGTGTTTAGTCAAGGAAACACTTTCACAAATGATTTTTCTATTTCTGAACGTAAGTTGTATCATAAGATGTCACAAGGCCAAAATTAGGTTATAATATTCACTGACAGGCTGAATGGGGTTGAGGTATGAAAGCCAAAATTAGATTCGGAGCCTGGCCATATATGAACTTGTTTACAATATGCCAAAGTTCTGCAATCTACAAAGTTGATATAAAATAGATAATGGAGAATCAATACATTTGCACTGCTCCTGTCTTTTTAAAAAGCTATGTCCTGCTTAATTTACCCAAGCCAAAGGATTTCACTTATGTAATGCTCTGAATTTAATCATTAAGCTATAGGATTTGATTCAGTAAAAGACAACTGGAGGAAAGAAAATTTTCCAACCCACACATGAGAAGGAAACCAGATATATCACACTGGAAAGGTGTAAAAACTGATCTGCTATTATTGCCAAAATTAGTAGACAGCCCTTGCCCTCATTGCTTGAAAAAATATTTAGCAGTAGCAGTGTTCTGTAATTCTCTATACAAGTTCTAAGCACAAAATGGGATTTTATAAAAAACAAAACAAATGCAGAACTTATATCAGGAAAGCTCAACATTATTAAAGCAGACATAAAGCAACACCTGGCTTTTTCCTTCCATGATTTCTTTGAGGCGTTTTAAGACTGTACTGAGGCTTCTAAGTTGAACAGCCGTCCTAGGATCATGACCACCTAGAGGAGGATCTTTTCTTCGATTGTCTGGAAGCAAAAGACAATAGTTGCCATTTGAGATCCTGGTTCTCAATGAACAATTAATGAAAATCCCTTTAGAGTACAGAAACTTTAACTTTTAACTTTCATTTTCAAACTGAGATCAATGCAATGGTAACTTCCTGAAGTTAAATGCCATCTCTGTCATACAGAGTATCTTATCCAAAGCCAAGCTTTGTGAAAAATAGCCATTTTCAATTATCTCTAAATAAATGGAGACAAACCGATAAAAATTGTTTGTCAGTACAGAGAAGGTTAGATGGTATAGATGGTAATTTTATGTATTCGAAAGAAACCTGGATTGATTCAACAGATCTTGCTTCCCAGAAGTACAATTTAGGATTGTGTATAAACTGCTGAACAGGAAAAGACCTCACCAATCCTGAGCATTTTAAAAAAAGAGAAAAAAGACTGGGGTAGATCAAGATATTTAGAAATCTCTTTGAAATCAAGGCTATAAGTACACAAACCTAAACAGTTTAGCTTAAGAAATCACAGTCAGTGCAACCCTGCACCTCAGCAGCACAATGGAAGCTATTCATCTGAGTCAACTGTTTAAGGATGAAAATATTGACTTGCTTTAAAGTCAGCCAGTCAATACCATTTTCCGCAGTTATTGAACTCAAAATGATGGCTTGACATACAGCAATTAATTAATCTTTCATTAGTCAATACATTGATCTATTGTATTAAACCAACTAGCCAGCCACATACAATATTAACAACAGCCCAATAATTATCACACTTCACAGCAGTAAAGCAACATTAGCTTATTACAGGAGAAAGGTTTTGTGCATTTTATCTGAGTTCCTTAATAACAATGACCTGAGTTTTCTATTCTATGCTCTGGATACAGACCCCCAAGTTTTGCGAGCTTCCCTCTCCTTTTTGCATTTTCCCCCCGAGGATTGTTTTGTACTTAAAAAAAAAAAAGAATGCCTCACGTTTCTTACCAATTCCATGGTTCTCCATTGGCCAGACATTTTATTTTGCTCTCTTGTGTAACAGAACTAACATGGCTCTGTTGAATGCACTGCTTTATATACCACTCACGTTATGTGGAATGCTGGCAGCACAGCCAAGAAACAGGCACAATAACAGTTGCCATATAATGGCCAGGCTCCCAACTTCAGAAGAACAAGGTTTGTCTTTGTAAGCTGTGCCAGAGTCTGTACTAACAGTTATCTCCCAATTACAATCTATTTCTGGCCACATGACCAAATTCCTGAGGAAAAGCATGGTGCGACTTCTACGGCTGATAATGGGGGATTTCTATCAACATTCCTAAATAGCATTGCTACACCTTCTAGTCTGGTATCTTAGGGAAACTCCTTAGACTTTTCAGTTTTGAGCTCAATTGATGACACAACAAACACCCACACCAGATCTACAGTATGTCTGGTAGAACTACATTGTACCTTAGAGTTATTCTACTCAACAATTTCCTATAATACAGAGCTTTCCAAACTGTGTGTGGCGACACAAAAGTGTGTCGCCACACATAGTCTGGTGTGTCGTCACACAACCCGGGAGCGCTGATTATCATCAGCGCTTCCGGGTTTTCCCGCAGCGACACACCAACTGCAGCGCGCAAAACCCGGAAGCAGCAGCAGCAGCGCTTCCGGGTTTTTGCGCGCTGCCGCACTTCCAGGTTTCCCCGCAGCGACACACCAACACCGGTTGGTGTGTCGCCGCGGGAAAAACTTTGGAAAGCCCTGCTATAATAGGTGGTACTTCTAAAACATACTTATCCCAACCTTCACATTCCAGGGTTTTAGTAAAAGGTTTAAAGACTAGTTAATGAAAATAGTACAAATACTATATAAATACAAATACTGTAATATAAATAAATACTGTATACAAATATTGTAATAAACTAAAATGCCACAATCAGTAGGATCAAGACTGTATCTAAAAGTAGGCAGCCATCTCTGGGTCTTAGGGCTGTGCAGTGCTTTAGATTCAAAGAAAAAAGGGTCCTTCAGAGCTTGTGTGGGAACATACTTAACACCGGTTGGCAACTCTTAAACCAAGTATGTCTTTTGCCAGGATTGTGCTGCAGTTGTGGAGGGCCCCCTGCACAATCCAGAAGACACAACTGCTTTCAAGAGTTCCTGACAGGTGTTAGGTGAGTCTGCCCATTCGCTGAAGAGGGTGACAGAACATGTTAATAGCCTACTGTCCGATTTTCAGAAATTAGTAATTGTTTTGCACCACTCAAAGGTTTAACATCAAAAATTGATTCATATCTGTTGGAAACAGATATAGGTAACCCTACACTAGGTTTGAAACAAGTTTGGGAGTCAGATTTAGGCAAGCAATTGGATGATAGAATATGGTAAGCCTTGGGGAGGACTGGGTTTCTTATCAGCTTCAAGGCAGGAATTATACCTTAAGAGATTTCATTGCTGACATTTAATCCCTAGAAGAGTCTCGCATATTTATTCTATGAGGTGTTGCAGGGGCTATAATCAAAAGGAACTTTCTTCCATCTTTGGTGAGAATGCAATAGTCTCAACATTTTGGAGGATGATCTTTAAGTGATAGCAATAACCAAACAAAAGAAGGACTAAAATCTCACCAAAGTTAAGCTTTTTACATATATTTGATGTAAGGAACAAAAAATTACAAAACAAGAAACATATTATTTACCTGCTGCTTTCAGCAGCAAAGTCAATCACTGCCCACCTATAGAAATATCTGGATTATCTTTCTCTTAAAAAATGGTTCAATAAGTATTAGTCAACTGCTGTGCTTGAGAAAGCTTTTGATAAAATGTACATAATTAAAAAAGCAAAGTAGGTAATTGTTATTTTATCAGGTTTGACAGGATTTTATCTGTTTTATAAATGGCAAAATGAAAATCCATCAGGATATATGGAAAATTTATATGGCTTGAAATAAAAAATGTAGAAGCTTCTTTGTGCAATGTAATATAAAGAATATATCATTACCATAATCATCATCATCATCTCCCAAGAAAAAAAAGAATCCCACGTGCTGCACAGTCCCTCAGGGTAGTCACCCCTATCTGCTCAGATGATTAGAAGGCATTGCTGGGACAAATGAAGATTTTTCCAAGTTCATATTTTGGTTTGCATACAGTATATATTCATGGCACAGTAGGCATAAACAAAACCCCATATAGTTGTCTTTCACAGAAGCAATGTAAGAACTCAATCTTTGCAAACACTGCTAAATGCTTCTCAGTTTTTCCTCAAGCTCATGATGTTCCAAATTGTCACTCTCTTCTATAGCACTTCTTCTTTGAATTCTCTATAGGTGCAGCACTCCAAAATGTATAGAAAACTTTATTTCTGAATGCAACCTACAAAAGAAATTAAGTACCTATTTTTAAGAGCCCTTCTGCATTACAAGCATGGAGGGGAGGTGACTGAAAAGTTTGAAGCTGTATCTTAAAACCCTTATTGTTTCTTAGAATTAAAGTCAGCTGCCTTTCATAGACATGTTAAAACACCAGTACTATATATTATTTTGCTTTATAGATAATAGTGGGGGGAATGGAAAGAAGCAAAAAAGGGCTGACTGTTTCTAGTGTTTTTTACCCCCAATTGAGAAAGATTAACTTATTGCAGCTACCGCTTCCCATACTATATTTCCTTTTACATAGCACAACGTTTGTATAGGGCTAGCAATCCAGTTAATGCTGACTCTGCAATCATATTGTATGTTCAGATCTCCAGTAGAAAGGAATCTGGAAGCAAAAAACGTAAGTGTATGTTTGCAGGCGTTTGAGGGGCGTGGTGGCTCAGTGGGTAAGACGCCAGGCTTGTTGATCGGAAGATTGCAAGTTTGGAGGTTCGAATCCCTAGCCCTGCGTGCAGAGTGAGCTCCCGCACTAGCTCCAGCTCTTGCCAACCTAGCAATCTGAAAGCATGCAAATGCAAGTAGATTAATAGGTACCACTTCGGTGGGTAGGTAACAGCGTTCCACGCGTGTCATGCGACCACATGACTGTGGAAGCGTCTTCGGACAACGCTGGCTCTTTGGCTAACAAACGGAGATGAGCACCAGCCCCTAGAGTCGGACACAACTGCACAAATGTGCGGGGGGTACCTTTACCTTTTTATGTTTGCAGATCATCAGGTTGCACATATGCAACCATTTTTCACTATGAACTGACAAACGAGGAAGGAATGTGACTTTTGCCCAAAACATAGAGCACAAAGTCCACACTGAGAGCTTATGAAATCTCTTGTAAATCTGTTAAAATCAGAAGGCACATGACAGAGCACGTCCTGTAGAGCCCCCTGCATAAAAGCTTTAATATTAAACAGCACGAGTACCCTTTATTCTTTCTAGAAACATTTATCAAATGGCAACAGAAGCATACATATTAAGCAAAGGCTTTCAGAACTACATTTTATTTATTTAACGAACTTATATGGCCACCCATCTACTAGAACAGAGCTTTCCAAACTTTTCATGTTGGTGACACACTTTTTAGACATGCATCATTTCGCGACACACTCTTACAGTAGGGCATCATTTCACGACACTCTCTTACAGCAGGGCACAAGGCAGGCACTAGGACCTGTGCGGAATCACAGCAGGTTTGGAGGCAGCCAGGCACAAGGCAGGCACTAGGACCTGCACGGAATCCTGGCAGGGCAGGTTTGGAGGCAGCAGGGCACAAGGCAGGCACCAGGACCTGCGCGGAATCCTGGCAGGGCAAGTTTGGAGGCAGCAAGGCACAAGGCAGGCACTAGGACCTGCGCAGAATCCTGGCAGGGCAGGTTTGGAGGCAGCAAGGCACAAGGCAGGCACTAGGACCTGCGCGGAATCCTGGTAGGGCTCGGAGGCAGCAGCAGCCGCGATACACCGAGACACTGCAACCGACACACTAATGTCTCCCGACACAGTTTGAAAAACTCTGTACTAGAACGTAGCTTTCGAAACTGTGTGTCGCGACACATTAGTGTGTCGTGACAAAACCCGGGAGTGCTAATGGTGCGTCGCCGCGGCAGCAGCGCGCCATCAGCGCTTCCGGGTTTTAGCGCGAAACACGAGGCAACCGCCGCCGTTGGTGTGTCGCCAAGGGTGGGACTTTGGAAAGCACTGTACTAGAAGGAACTAGGAATTTTGGGAGGCCAACAAAACCATTTGAAAAAAAACAAAACAATACTGAGGCCCCAGTAAAATTTGCATCCATCAATCAACCACACCATGCCGGTTCCACCAACATCCTGATCCCAGTGCCTGGGGAAAAAGCCAAATCTTTACTGCTTTCCTGAGGGCTAAAAGAGTCAGGACCATCTGCATCTCTGGGGGAAGGCTGTTCCATAAACAGGTGCCATGACAGAGAAGGCACATTTCTGAGGCCCTGCAGGCCACACTGTTTCACTGAGGGGACTTGGAACATGCCCACCCTGCCAGATCTAGTGGAATGGATAAAGCCATAATGAGATTTATATGGTTTGGGCTTAGTACAATGTGTGAACTGTACCACTGTGATTTGTAAATAATGGTTTATGGCTTTGCATTATGTGTGAATTAAGCGACATATAATGTTCAGCATGTTCAGCAAATCATAGTTAAAACAATGATTTATTACATCGTGTGAACTCAGCTTATCGCTGAAGACATCTCTCTATAGCACATGGACTAAAATTTGCCAAAGATAAGTTCAGCTATCATCAGAGTAAAAGAAATGCTTTAGACAATGAATGTTCATAATAATCCCTTATACAAATGGAAAACCTAGCTGCTAATCTGATTGTTTTGAAACTGCCACAATATCTGGGATAAAAACTGAGCTTCACAGACCAGTTGATAAGGTAGCTGAAACAATCAAACAACCACTTTGCCCAATGAAACAATCACTTTTATCAGATACAGATCATTAGAAGTACTTTTAGCTCAAATTTAACTCACCCAATGTTATCCATATAACCTACTGTTCAGTGCAGGATTGTTCTTGTACATTTTTGCTCAGAGCATCTCACATGTTTCTAATGCATGTAACTGCTTCCACACATTATTCCCCTTGCCTGGGCTTAGGAGCTAAGAGGATTGGACCTGTTTAGTACCTTCATGGAAGACCACTGAAGATTCAAAGTGCTGTAGGCTAAGTGGGAAGTAAAAAAAAATCCCGAAAGGAGATGACCACCACCATTTCCATACTGTTACCAAGAAAACTGCATGGTGATGTCCATGTAATCTTTTACAAGATTAAGGACTTAATAGAACAAACCACCCTTAGTGATTATGTATATTATGTATATTAATGATTTTCAGAGAAGCTCGGAACATTTTCCAGTTGGTATGGCTGGTTTACTTCTCCAAGTCTTGATTGGCCAGAATGCAGAATTTATCTGACCCAAGACAGGATGGCCCTGAAATAATTTTTTCTGCTAAGCCCAGAGAAACTAGCTCCTTGGTGCATCTTGGAACTAATCCATTGACACAATCAGAAGAATGGCTAGAATACAAGTGGAAGAAGACTCATGCTAAATCTAAATGAAAATAGGCAATAGCTCATTATCAACTTAATCTGTGATAAATAACAGTAAGAAAGAAGGAGCCTTCCATCTCCACTGCTGTAATACATTTGCAAGATACTTTGAGGATAAAGTCACTTGAATTGGCTTCCGTGAGCTCCACTGTTATTAAAAAGATAAAGGTTCCCCCAGCACATTTGTGCAGTTGTGTCCGACTCTAGGGGCCGGTGCTCATCTCTGTTTGTTAGCCGAAGAGCCAGCGCTGTCCAAAGATGCTTCCACGGTCATGTGGCCGGCATGACACACGCGGAACGCTGTTACCTACCCACCGAAGTCATACCTATTCATCTACTTGCATTTGCATGCTTTCCAATTGCTAGGTTGGCAAGAGCTGGGGCTAGTGCGGGAGCTCACTCCGTCACGCGGGGCTAGGGATTCGATCTTCCGATCGACAAGCCTGGTGTCTTACCTGCTGAGCCACCACGCCCCTCCACTGTTATTACAAGTATATTAATACAGGTATCAAAGCACTATGTTGTCCAACTGTATTCAATGAATTCCAATTATAGACCCCAAAGATACAGACAAAGTCCTTGGACAAATTCAGCCAATCATGTGTATACTAGACCACTGCCCTGCTTAGTTTGTTAATGCTAATAAGGCAAGATGGCCAACTGCAGAGGTAATTAATTCCTCTGTTAGTGAGGAAGTGGAACTCCAATCTTGAAAGAAGCAATAATCTGTTCTCAAGAAAGCAACCCTTGACCATGAAGTGGTAGACAACTAGCGGCTCTTAACATCCCCTTCCAGGAGGAGATTCCAGAGTGGCTGCCTACAAACTCCAGAAAATTTGGCTAAGCTTCATTTTCGAAATCTATTTCATCACAGCTTTAGGGCCAGGTCTGGGGTACTGTTTTGGCCATCCTGTGGGATGAAAGAGGGAGGAGACATGCGCAAACTTGTTGATATTCTTCAGGCTTCCAAATGAATTGGAGAGGATTCCAGAAGGCATTGCTTAGAGATTATTATTCTGTTCCATGGCATTTGTCTTACGGAGTGTTTTATTCCCCATGCTGTTTAAAATCTATATGAAGTCATCCTGGTATTTGAATTGAATTGTCATCACCATGCACCAGGGGATACACGTCTGATTGGAGAAAAAAAAGAGCCCTCTCCAGTGGCTGCCCCCTTGCCAGGGAGGAGACTGGGCTAGCTCCCGATCAGTTTTGCTTCCATTGGCAAAGAAAGTACATTCTTACTCAGGTAAGACTTTGAAAGCTAAGACAGTTTGCTTTTTCGGAAAGCTCTGTGCTTTTAAGTATGTTTTGAACTGTTTTTTTAATTTTACTTTTAGTCATGTTAACTGCCTTAAATGCAACCGTGGGATATAATGTAAATTAGTGGTCTTCTCACTCAAAATAAAATTGTCCAGTTCCAAAGAACTGTTTGGCCTTTAAAGATGGGAATTATTTGAATCTCCTTAAATCAGTGCTGCTTTTTTCTCCTTAAAGTGCCAATGGAGTGTTGTACATTATGATTCTTTTATATACAGTATATTGGAAGCAGTATCAGAAACCAAACACCATGCATCAGAGCTACTTATAAATCAGTGACTTACACAGTTACATAACATTTTAATTATTAATGGTCTTAGATTCCATTGGCAACATTCCCATGTATACAATTGGAACTATGAACTTTTATTTAAAATCAAAATGGCACCCTATATATAAATCACACACATTGTTACTTTTATTTACTAATCAGCACACATATTTAGGCATTCTAAAAAATGCACATTAATATGACCAGCTTCTGTTATACAGTAAGGAAAGGTAGTCAAGGTCACTGATTTGAATGAGCATGGACACTCCCACAGTCCCTATTTGTCCCTGTATGTATACTACCCTCCCCAAACCCAATGCTAATTTTGTCACATTATAAAAATCATGCAGCATAACAAAATTAATCAGGACATATATGCAAGCTTCCCTGTGTGTTAGATTTTTCTCAAATAACAATTCTCTGTCTACAGAGTTTTAAAATAGATATTCTTCAAGTATTGAACTGTAGGCCTCCTGAAGAGCACCTCTAGAACTGAATGTTTGGAAAATTTTGAAGGCAGATAAAAGTCAAAAAAGAGGCCCCTTCTCAAACTCAGATCTCTTACCTAATGATGTAGAAGATCGTCGCTGCAGCTCCCCAGAAGGCTGTGTTTTTTTGTAAGCCACGGGGGATGACCTCAACGACTGCGATCTTGAGGAGTGCTCTGGGTTTGACCAATTTGCATTCAGTGTCTGATGATCCCCCTGCCCAATCTCTGTTCTCTCCACAGAGGGTGCAAGTCGTCCATCATCTAGAAAGGGCAAATATTAGACTGTGAAAAAAAGCTCTATTTTTCTACTAGTCTGAAGACACCAGGTCCTCTTGAATTTCTCAATAAAGTCCTTGCTGCCTTTGACCTTTTATATAAGGTAAAGGTACCCCCCGCACATTTGTGCAGTCGTGTCCGACTCTAGGGGCCGGTGCTCATCTCCGTTTGTTAGCCGAAGAGCCAGCGTTGTCCGAAGACGCTTCCGCGGTCATGTGGCCGGCATGACGCGCGCGGAACGCTGTTACCTACCCATCAAAGTGGTACCTATTAATCTACTTGCATTTGCATGCTTTCGAATTGCTAGGTTGGCAAGAGCTGGAGCTAGTGCAGGAGCTCACTCTCCACGCAGGGCTAGGGATTCGAACCTCCGAACTTGCAATCTTCCGATCAACAAGCCTGGCGTCTTACCCGCTGAGCCACCACGCCCCGACCTTTTATATACTGGCCTATATTTTTTTATCCTGCCGCAAAGGCCAAAATTTACCCCCCATTTGACGGGGTTTAAAAGATAAGAACAGATATTTTAAGACCTGCAAGGATTTAAGATACATGTTTTGCTCTTAAGCCCCCCTCATGGGAAAAACATACCTGATTTTGAGGTAGTTTTCACAAGTCTTAAAGGGGTAAAATAGGTGCATTAAACCTCTTCAAGTTTTAAACCATTCATTTTGCTCAAACATAACAAATCGTCCCCAGAGAAAGGATCAAAACATTTAGTCCTACTTCAAAGAGCTTCAGAGACTGCAAAAGGGGTGCTGGGAGAGTCATAAGCAGTTCTATGTCTATGGACTAAGTAAGAGAATGAGCAAGCTAGATGGTGGTATTTCTTCCTCCAAACTCAGATATATCTCAGCCAGACAATCAAAATTAATGTATGGCAGAGGAAAATAATGGGATACCAAGCAAAAATAACGTTAGAATCACAATATAATTTAGGAGACTTGGGAAATTATACATTTGTTTACTTGACAGGTTGTTCAACAATCAAAAAGCCACTGCAGAGAAGCCCTGCCACATATTGCCATACCACATTTGGTAGATAAATTTCCCAAAGGGCCTCAGATTATGATCTCAAGGACTGGTTTGATATATGTGGAAAGAGCTGGTACTTCATGTTTACAACCCATGAAGGAGTTCAAAATCAACACTTACAATGAGGCCTGAAAGCTGGAAATTAGAAAACACAGGCACAAAGTATCCATATCATGCAGTACTTGATCTAAGTATGTATTAATTTAGTATACAAAAAATAAAAAGGGGGAGGGGGGAGAAAAAGATCAGGATCAGCTTGCTGTCATCACCATCTACACTGTCAAGACACCACACATCAGACTTAGCATCATGCACTCAAGCAAAGCCATCAGTCTGAAGTCGGCTAATTTCAATATAATTGCAGCTGATGTGATGTTAACCTCATTCTGCACACTTTCAGGCTTCGGAAGAAGCCATGTGAATTGAAAGTGGGGGGAAAAACCCAACCTCTTCCTCCAGAGGAAGAGAAAGGAAAGAGGAGCACAGAAGTCTTGGGCTCATGCACTAGTAGTATTTCAGCACCTCTGGAAGTCACCAAGTAGAGGGAAGCTGATTCAGAATCACAAGTGGCTGTAAGCCCTCTTTCATAAAGAAGAAATGAAAACATGAAAGACAATTTGCACATACCTTTAGTGAAACGAAAAAGATTTACAAAAGAACTGTATGCAGATTTAAATGGAGGTTCATCCTGGTCAGGAGTCAAAGGTTTGAAGTGTGTAAGGTGAGATGGGCTGCCAGGAGAGTAGGGCAAATCATTCACAGATTCCAGCGTAGGGAATGTTTTGTCATCTGTGGCCATTTCATGAATCCTAAGAAAAATGAATATGCATATTTAATATTTGACTCATTTACTCCAATAAAAGACAGATCATCATTCAAATTTTAGAAACTCCTCGAAGCCACAGAGATGAAAGTCCAGGGATATTTGGCTATTATGAATCTGCAGTATCATAAGCGTGAATTCAGGCAATCTTTTCCAATTTCCTATCAAAAGAGAACAAACCAATACAAGGCAGAGCATTACATGCTTCCTCTTATGTGCCATGAAAGCAAATGTGGAGGGTTAATGATATGTACATGACATAGAAACATAAAAAGGAGCGAGCAACCTCCTGATGACCCTGGCGGAGAAGAGAGAGAAAATAGAAACCAGACTGTTATCTTTTCTCTGGTGTGAAAGGAGTCAGTATATGAGCACAATAGAATTAATTGTTTATACTGTAGTACAGTGTTTTTCAACCTTGGCAACTTTAAGACGGGTGGATTTCAACTTATACCTCTCTGCTTTTTGAGACTGGTGCAATAGCCAATTTCATAGATGAGAAGACATGCTTCAGTATGAATTGCCCACGTGGTTATTAGAGAGACCTATGCTAGTGGATATACTATGCTATGCTAGGGGTGTGGTGGCTCAGTGGGTAGGACGCCAGGCTTGTCGATCGGAAGATTGCAAGTTTGGAGGTACGAATCCCTAGTCCCGTGTGACGGAGTGAGCTCCCGCACTCGCCCCACCTCTTGCCAACCTAGCAGTTCAAAAGCATGCAAATGCAAGTAGATGAATAGGTACCACTTCGGTGGGTAGGTAACAGCGTTCTGTGTGCGTCATGCCGGCCACATGACCGTGGAAGTGTCTTCAGACAACGCTGGCTCTTCGGCTAACAAACAGAGATGAGCACCAGCCCCTAGAGTCGGACATGACTGCACAAATGTGCGGGGGGGGGGCTTTACCTTTTTATGTTAGTCGAAACAATTGATGGACAATTGCTTCAGGGTGGTCCTATTTTGCAGTGTAAAATCCCTTTTCGTGAGGTGATCATCAGCAAGCAAAAACTCAGAAACCAAGTGGTGGATAGACTACAAAAATAATTTTGCCTGGTACTGTAGAGAGAAATAGAAAAAGGGAAAGACAATGTCCTTTGAAAAGCTATGAGTTATTGCTAAAGGCAGGTCAAGATGGTGAGCATTTGTTCATGCAGATGCCAAGAGTCAAGCATGTTTCGATGCCACCTATCTAATCCCAACAGCATTTTGAAAATAAGCTAGATTCTCAACATTTACAGATACTTCTTTCCTGGATCCAGTTCTTACCCAATCATGGATGAGTAGATTAGATTTCATCATTCATTAGATTTCATTTCATCATTCATTAGATTCATCCATGTATCATGTTCAGAAGTATGAATTAAGGATGTAGAAGGTTAACATTTGGCAATGGAAAAACAAAACTATGACTGGTTCAGAGAGTAGTAGTATGGGCAAAAAAGTCTCACAAAATGGGCTAATTCTGTAAGAATGTTATGAAGCATCAGGAACAACAATATAGGCAGGAAGATGGGTTATAAGTAAAAAGTAATAACAATTCAACTCAAAGATAACAACATTTCCAAAAAAAACCCATTCCTTTCTTTCCCAGAGAATAACAACTACAGAGTTTTCTATATTCAAGATAGGCAAGGTCAAAAGTCACAGCAGGGATTCCAAGGAAATGTTCTTTATTGTTGTAGAGTACAATAACAAAATCTTGAAAGCCTGTCAGAGAGACAAGTGTCTCTCTGCCCTATCTTATGCCAAACAAAATCGAGGCAGTTACACTTTCCTGTTTCTCAGGACTGAGTAATCCTTTCTGAAAGTCCCCCCTTATCAGCTGACTCATTCCTTCTCCATTCCCAAGATCAGCTCAACATTACTTCACACACTTGATCTTCAGCAAGTAACACAAAGGCTTGGCTCTGGAACCTGACTAAAATGTGGAAAAAAATAGCTAAAGCAGCTTTTGAACACAGTAATTTTTCCAGTTCCTGGTCCACATCTAGGTAACTTGTCCAGATTTTTCCCAACAACAAACCAATGCTAGCATATGCCTATGCAACACTTACTCAATTCTAAAAAAGCACATCAGAGCACAAATGTAGGACCTGTCTTGAAAGCACCAGCATCTTTTCTCAGAATTATTCAGCTGTTCCCTACAGCTGTCATGTGATCCTGGGAAAAGAGGCAGCTGCTTTAAAGAATTGCAGATAGGTGTTACATTCATGCCCTGCCTACACACATTCTGAAGCACCTTTCTGGAATCAAACCCAAAGCACTGTACACTCTTAATCTGAGCCCATGATCATAGTATAAATACCACATGTAAAAGTATATTCCAAACATGCAATTCTGCATATGCCAGTTAACCCAGGTAGCATTTAATTAAAGCCACTTGTTCCACTGATTTTGTATTTTAAGAGATAAAATAATTTAATTCAGGAGTCATTAATCCAATATTGACACTTTGCACCTTTAACCAGAGATTCCATCAATTTACATCACAAACATCTAACAACAGAACTGTCTGTGTAGCTGTTCATTTGCATGTGCTCACTTCTCACAGCAAGCAGATAATCCATATTTCCTCTTTCTTCATCTAACTGACAAGGTCAAGATGAAAAAAAGGTACTTCTGGGTATAACATGCAGCTCACATAATTCATTATCGTAATTTTAACTCCCTCTAACTTCCATAAATTTAACAGTGTCTAGCAGCCTTGACAGCCAGACATGGCCTGTAACATACTACCTAAAATTTGGTTGGCTTCTTTGTGGATCAATGTCTTTTGGGAACCCAGCCAAAGGAGTTAGCTTTGGGTTTAACACATTGTGGGTTAATTCCGTAAACTATGGATCATTTAACCGTGAGTTAGCATATCATGCGAACACGGCCACAGATTCCATATCCTGAGAAGCAGTACCTTGCTGGAGGATAAACAGAGATGACAACCACTGTCAGACCCTGCTTGTAAGCTTTCTATGCAAATCTAGCCGGTTGGTGTCAGACACTGAGCACTAGGCTAAATGTCTCTTAGGTCTTATTCACAGTGGCAATTCTTAGATTCCTAAACATCCCTCTCTCCTCCAGTGCTACAGCATATTTAAACAGAGTCTCTTATTCATTCCACTTCTATCCACAGCAATGCTTCTGAAACAGTGCACTGGTAACATACTTTCCTAAGAGTTCCTATGATCAAAGAAACACTTATACACAATACTGTACTGAATTTTTGCAAAATTCTGGAGACTAGTTGTGATCAGTATCTTGTGACCACTGAATGTCATAAAATTGGCATGGATTGGCCACAAATTTGGCATGTGTTGGCCAAAAGAAAAATGAGAGAGATCTGATGAGCTGATTTTTAAACTTTTTTAGATTTGAGCTAATGATTACAAGCATTTTCCCCCTTATAAAACGAGTCAAGGAGTAAGAGAACATATATGTTTCAACTTCGAAAAAACATCTCTAGAGAGGCAGAGTGTGGAAGCAAATGCCACTCAAGAGAGTCTATTAAGAAAATACAAAAGTCACTTCCTACTTATTTGTCCCTTCATCACATTTGGAAATTGGAAGTTAAACATACTTATGATTCCCAGGCAGCCACTCATCCTGAAAAAGTCAGATGCAGACCTAATTAATGTCAGCAAAGATTCTTCAGATCATATCACCTTTAACCCAAGTGGACAAACAGGAACAATTTTAACCTAAGATGAAAGAACCAGGTTCAGATAGAATTTCCATAGTACTTAATCCAAAATTATTTTTAAAGTCATGTGGCCATAGGGAATTGTTTTTCCTTCATAAATGCTAGCACCATTATAATAGGCGGCTATCAATTTCATTGGGGGGCGTGGTGGCTCAGTGGGTAAGACGCCAGGCTTGTTGATCGGAAGATTGCAAGTTCGGAGGTTCGAATCCCTAGCCCTGCGTGCGGAGTGAGCTCCCGCACTAGCTCCAGCTCTTGCCAACCTAGCAATTCGAAAGCATGCAAATGCAAGTAGATTAATAGGTACCACTTCGGTGGGTAGGTAACAGCGTTCCACGCGTGTCATGCGGCCACATGACCGTGGAAGCGTCTTCGGACAACGCTGGCTCTTTGGCTAACAAACGGAGATGAGCACCGGCCCCTAGAGTCGGACACGACTGCACAAATGTGCGGGGGGTACCTTTACTTTACTTATCAATTTCATTGGGTTTTTAATCAATTTAGTTTCCTGATCTTAACTGGTTTATCAAATAAGTAATACTTTAAAATAATAGTATTTGTATGAAAAGATGCTTCAAATATATTTTCCTCAGCTAAAGCAGCCACTTTAATGTTACTTTAATTTCGAGGGTTAACAAACAAACCTAATCACCAGTGTGGTATAAAATGGAACGTGGAACAAGACAACCCAAATTCAAATGCCATGTAACCATGGAATGACTTTGGACGATCAATAACTTTTAGTTCATCCTACAACACAGGGTTGCTGCAGCTATGAGGATAAATGAAAGGAGACTTTCCCTCCTATGGGAATCAGCTCCTGGAAAGGGAGAATATAAATAGAGTATTAAAACAAAAATAAACTATGTAACAATCGAAGAGAATCTATGTAATGCTACTGTATTATCAGCTCTCAGATGCCTCTCACAGGGTACAGTAGTAAAGCAGCTCCAGCTACAAATCCCATGTTAACCTCCGATTAACTGAATACCTATAAGAGTAGATTACCAAAAAGATAAGGATTAATAAAAATTTATTCTGTCAATGGTACAAGCGGCCAACCAAGCTAAATTTATGGCTGTGTTTGCACTATACACTGAACTGCAAATTAGCTAACTGCATTCAACTTTAGTTCATGGTCTGCAGTGTTGTACAAACGTAGAACTTGGTTAACCTGTTGGAGTTTTTCTGTGTAGGATTCAAATGGATTTCTTCACTGTGATGTCCTAGCTTGTAAAACAGTATTTTTCCATTCTCTCTCTGCTGAGTGTTTATCAAAACATTCCACCGATAAACACCAGGTGTGTCGCCTTGGCCAGCCAAGGCATTGTACCACGTGAGTTATGTTATGGCTATCCAGAATAGGTAAAGTTCCCACTGGGATTAACGAACGACTCTCAACTCTCCGAATAAAACTCGCCAAAAACCAACAGGCAACTATCCTAAGTGCTTACACACCAACACTAGATGCAGATGAGGATATCAAGGAAAAATTTTATACCCAGCTGGTCACCATCTTATCAGAGATACCAAAGGAGGATAAAATTATCCTCCTGGGCGATTTCAATGCAAGAGTTGGGCGTGATTTTGATTTGTGGCCAGGGATCATTGGGAAAGAAGGAGTTGACAACAGCAACACAAATGGAATCTTACTTCTGACTAAATGTGCAGAGCATAACCTTGTCATTACTAACACACTCTTTCGCCAGAAAAATAAATTTAAAACATCATGGAAGCATCCAAGGTCGAAGCACTGGCATCTTTTAGATTATGTAATTGTCCGTGCTAGAGATCGCCGTGATGTACTTCTCACCAGAGCCATGACGAGCGCCGATGACTGCTGGACAGACCATCGATTAATTCGATCCACGATGGCCATAAAGATTGTCCCTCATCGTAGGCTCCAAGGAAGAAAACCAAGGCGTAAAATGAATACACTGGCCCTTCAAGATCCTATTAAACGAGCTTGCTTTCAATCAACTCTCAAGGAACATCTGCCTATGGAACTTCCTGAAAATGTTGAGGAACACTGGATTAAATTGAAGACTTCTATTATTTCAGCCTGTGAACAAACTATCGGATACCAGACTAAGAGACATCAGGACTGGTTTGATGAGAACGATAGTGAGATTGAACATATTATTGACAAGAAAAGGAAAGCCTTCCAGATATGGCAAAAAGATATTAACTGTGCCGTTAAGAAAAAAATCTACACCAGTGCAAAGGCAGAAGTTCAAAGAAGAACTAGAGAACTTAAGAACATATGGTGGATAAAAAAAGCCCAAGAAACACAACATTTTGCAGATGCTCATGATGCACAGGGCTTTTTTAATGCCATAAAGGCCATCTATGGACCAACAAACCATGGTACAAATCCCTTACGCTCAGTAGATGGTGCTAAACTTCTAAAGGACAAAGAGTCTATTGCACTGCGCTGGAAAGAGCATTACTACAATCTCCTTAATCGTCACTCTACTGTGGCTGATGAAGTCTTCTTGCAAATCACGCAAAAACAAATAAGAGATGAGCTTGCAGTACCCTCTAGTTTGGAGGAAGTCAGTAAAGCCACTAAACAAATGAAAAATAACAAAGCTAGTGGACCTGATGGGATTCCTGCTGAAGTCTTTAAAGAAGGCGGGCCTGAACCTACACAACAACTTCATAAGCTCATCGAAAAAATCTGGATGAGGGAGGAGATTCCAGCAGACTTTAGGGATGCCATAATTATCACTCTCTTTAAAAAGGGTGATAGAACAGACTGTGGAAACTATCGAGGCATCTCCCTTCTAGCCACAGCAGGCAAAATCCTGGCAAAGATCATCGCAAACCGTCTCCTATCTGTATCAGAAGACATCCTCCCTGAAACGCAAAATGGCTTCCGCCCTTCCAGGGGAACAGTGGATATGATCTTCACTGCACGACAGCTTCAAGAAAAATGCAAGGAGCAAAACCGCCCTCTGTACATGGCGTTTATTGATCTGACTAAAGCTTTTGATACTGTAAATCGTACTGCTCTCTGGACCATCCTTCTGAAAATCGGATGCCCTGATATATTTGTGAACATCTTGCGGCTACTCCATGAAGACATGATGGCAACAATCCTGAATAACAATGGCTCTCAAAGCGATCCATTTAAAGTGGAATCCGGCGTTAAACAGGGATCTGTTATTGCTCCAACCTTATTCGCTATCTTCATCGCTATGATTATACACCTTGTTGAAGAGAAACTTCCTACTGGTGTAGAAATTATATATCGAACAGATGGAAAGCTTTTTAATCTTAGTAGGCTGAAAGCAAAAAATAAGGTAATTGCAACTTCTGTTATAGAACTTCAATATGCTGATGATAACGTAGTCTGTGCACACTCCGAGGAAGATCTTCAAACTATCCTAAACATCTTTGCAGAAGCATATGAAAAGCTCGGCCTCTCGATTAACATTAAAAAAACCAAAGTGCTTTACCAGCAAGTTCGAACCAATCCCTCCGCAGCACCATCAATCCAGCTTAAAGGTGTGTCACTAGAAAATGTTGACCACTTTTCTTATCTCGGCAGCCATCTATCTACAAAAGCCGACATCGACGCTGAAATTCAGCATCGCCTGAGCTCTGCGAGTGTAGCTTTCTCCCGAATGAAGCGTAGAGTGTTTCAGGATCGGGACATTCGCAGGGAGACCAAAATGCTTGTTTACAAAGCCATTGTACTACCAACCCTTCTGTACGCCTGTGAAACATGGACCCTCTACAAACGCCACCTCCAACTTCTTGAAAGATTCCATCAACGCTGCCTCCGAAAAATTCTGCAAATTACTTGGGAAGATAGGCGGACTAATGTTAGCGTATTAGAAGAAGCGAAAACCACCAGCATTGAAACAATGATCATCCAACATCAACTTCGCTGGACCGGTCATGTTGTTCGAATGCCTGACCATCGTCTTCCAAAGCAGTTACTTTACTCCCAACTTAAGAATGGAAAACGGAATATTGGTGGATAGCAAAAGAGATTCAAAGATACTCTCAAAGCTAATTTAAAAAAATGTAATATCAGCATTGAGAACTGGGAAGCCCTAACACATGAGCGTTTCAATTGGAGGTCAGCCTTTATTAATGGTGCTATGGACTTTGAAGAAGCACGAGTACAGGGCGAAAGGGAGAAAAGAGCTAAAAGGAAGGCACGTCAGGCAAACCCTCATCATGACTGTCTCCCACCCGGAAACCTATGCCCTCATTGTGGGAGGTTGTGCAGATCCAGAATTGGCCTTTATAGCCACTTACGGATCCACTGTTAAAATTTTACCTTTGGAAGACAATCTTACTCGGCTACGAGTGATCGGCAATGATTTTTTTTCCAACCTTATTATATAAGAATGGTTCCACCATACCTTTTTATGTGCTATGTTCTTGGTGCATACAAAGCCATTCACCACTACTGAGTCAAATTTTAGCGCAAAACACGAGGCCGCCACCAAGCCGCCACCGCCGTTGGTGTGTCGCCTGGAAAGCAGTGCCTTAAAGTATAAAATATAGCTGTGACATTTGATCTTAATAACTGTAGAGTACACTATAGTAGTTTCCACATTCTAATAGATTCTGATATTTCTTTAACAATTGTTAAAATTGCTTGTTATTTCCTAGAGATAAATACATTGTTTTGAAGAACAAAATACTTTAAATGTAGATTTAGCATATCCCAAACTTAAAGAGTCCATGCTAAATAAAATCTGTTACACAAAAGCCAAGATTTCCAAAATATATTGCAAAGTAATATTCTGCATTAACTCACCCATATGAATTAAGCAAAGTGTTCAAAAGGGAAGGGGGAGACAAAGATCACAGGACTAACAGTGCTGAAAGTTAGCATTAGTGATATTAGTTGGAATAGCTATCAGATGAAAAATCAATTTCCTTTTCTAAAAAACAATGCTCACCACAAGGGTTGCAGGGAGTTTTGTTTCAGGAAGGACTCCCGTGCCATCTTTCTAAATCAGGGGTAACAGGACCCTAGCTTTAATGTATCCAGGTACCTATTCAAAAGGGAAAATTCATTCATCTTACACATATTTCACTTGAATGTGGGTGCAATCAATCATGTGATCTGAAATTGTCTCAATACCTTCAACCTTATGCAATTGTAGCCCCCCCCCCGTTTTAAATCAGAGTGCCTCTACAAATCTATCCCAACAGAAGTCGAAAACTGGAAAATGTATTGGAAAATGTGGGGTGCGTCACTCTCTTGGTTTCAAAGGTGTAAGACTCAAAGTAGATAGGAGCAATTTATCTTGTTGCCATTCTGGTCAGTGACCATAATAAAAATATTCATTCATTCATTACCTAGCTGCCAAAGATAAGGGTTCAAAACGACCGTGGGGAAGTATGTCAGCAAGTGCAGCTCAGCATACAAGGGTGAAAATCCCAAACCGAGCAAAAGTTATCTCCGCTGCACAGCTTCTAAAGGTGCAACAATTCTGTCCTGCAATTGTTCATCTCAGTAGAAGCTTTTTGGATGCTCCCTTTCCCCGCAAGGCACTATGGCGTTCCTTCGCGGGGAGCAACACCTTCTGCCATCTCCCCCCCCCCCAGAGAGTCTCGATGTACCTTGCAGGACCCGAATGCTAACCCACCCCCAAATCTGGTTTACCGAAATGCTACACACCCCGCAGTTGAAAAGATGGGACAAAATTGGAGACGACAAAAGAACGAGTTAAATAACCATTCAAAGCACGATAAAAAAAACTATTATTGAAGACCGGCTGAACCCCATAAAGCGAAGTCACGGAAAGCCCCCCGCCCCCGCCGGCCAGAGGACCCAGCGCTCCCTCCCCTCCGCGAACGAAAAGCATCGCTTTGTTCGCCGCCTCTCACCCGCCCTCTCAGTAGGCTCAAGCAGGGTCACTCCGTCTCCCGCCACGGGTGTTCTGCGCTCCACTCTCCAAGAGGCAACACCATCCGAAGAGGGCCGGCCAAAGGGAGACAAGACGCCCGTCTAAGACAGCACCTGACTCGGCTTGGACGCGCTCCCTCCTCAACGTCCACTTCCTGTTTCTTCCCCCGCGAAAGCAAAGCGGCGGAGGAGGAGCTACTCCACCGCCATCTCTTCCGGCCTCCCGCAGACAACCCAATTGATGCCGGAGAGATGGAGGAACAAAACGCCCAAAGGCATTAACCAACGAGCCTGCAATCATCGACCAAAGTTTTCAATGCATCTTAGCTTGAGTGTATAGTACAGTGTTTCTCAACCTTGGCAACTTTAAGATGTGTGGACTTCAACTCCCAGAATTCCTTAGCCAGCCATTCCCCATGCTGACTGAGGAATTCTGGGAATTGAAGTCCACACATCTTAAAAGTTGCCAAGGTTGAGAATCACTGGTACAGTACTACAGCAGGGCTTTCCAAAGTTTTTCCCGCGGCGACACACCAACCGGCGTTGGTGTGTCGCCGCGGGAAAACCCGGAAGCGCTGCTGCCGCTTTCGGGTTTTGCGCTCTGCAGTTGGTGTGTCGCCGCGGGAAAACTTCCGGGTTGTGTGGCGACACACCAGACTGTGTGTGGCAACACACTTTTGTGTCGCACACACAGTTTGGAAAGCTCTGTACTACAGTATAATGACTAGTGATGCATGAACATATCCTCTGGATGTATACGAGAAAGGAGGAACCAGTTCTCAGTGATAATGTGGCCAGCTCTGTCTGGAGTTTGCAGCTTTTGATGGCTCACATGCTCTCTCTCCCTTGTAGAAAAATGGGTGGCACAATCATAGAGCAAAATTACAGGTAGAGAGATGACGTAGGAACCTGTCACGGTCACCTAGCATACATGTGGAAGGAAGAGGCTTGAGGCAGGCCAATGATGTGGGAAAATGCCATCAAGATGTGAATTTCTTCCTGTTGTCTGAAATACGCACCCCAGGCTCAGGAGGTTTAGTTTCTGAGTGAGACTCAATCCAATAAATTCATGAAGAATATCGTATCAGTTAAAGCAATACAATACCAAACCAATGCAAGCCAATAATGCACTGAGGTGTGAATAAGCTCTAATATAATTCTCACCATCATCTGTGAAATCTTCTCATATGCCAATTACCCACAGCTGACAGGTCTGATTTAAACTCAAAAACCAACTCATTTGGGGCTCTTGAACAACATCCTTCAGTTCTCCAGTCTATATAAAATAATAGGTTGACGGAGTCATGGAACACTTGCATTTAACTCAGAATTACAGGGATGATATCTGATGGCCATTTCACACATACAAGGGGCCAATTTTTTTGCATTTGTCTGCTTCAGGGTTTCTCAACCTTGACAATTTTAAGATATGTGGACTTCAACTCCCAGAAGTCCACACATCTTAAAGTTGCCAAGGTTGAGAAAACACTACTCTGCTTTTTACTGGGACCTGAACAGGGAGATAGACAAGGGAACATGGCTTCTGGAAAGTCAGGCATGTGACTTCTTCCCTATGACAACCCTTCATGGACCTCTTGCTTTCCTTTCTCATACAAATTGGCCCGCAGGCTTGCAAAGGAGGAATTAATGACATTTTGCAGGAAGGAGACCAGCTATCTGGATGTAAAGATTTCAACCTTCTTGTATCTAGAGAAAGCAGCCAAATCTCAGAATAAAGCCTCTGCTTGCCCTTGAGAGCTTCTTTTGATTACAGCTCAGGACCAATCAGATCAAGGGCAGTCAAGCTTCCTCTTGGGCAGCCGGGTCAAATCCTACCACTTCAAGGATCTGAAGTCTGAGCCTTGAGAGGCCGGAGGCGCTCTGTGAAATCTAAACCTGCAACCCCGCACCCATCCGAGGAACTGAGCCCAAGCGACGGGTTACGCTTGCCAGCGGTGGAAAGAGAGAGCAAGAAAGAAATGCATTTGTGTTCGCGGCAATATCCAGCTTGCATTTTTAGCGTGCCACGTCCTTCTCTCCTCTTCCCTATTCTATGTGTACCGTCTCTCCTGCTCCTCCGCTTCCTTGGCAGCAGAACATCTCCCCCCCCCAAAAAAAAAAAAAAAAAAAAGGCTTCTTCCCCAGTCATTTCCCTTCTGGTTCGCGTGGGAAGAGCGCATTGGCGAAGCGGTTTTCCTCACTTTCTCCATTGGGCAACTGGAGAGTAAAGGCGGGTCTAAGTATCAGACCTTATTGAGGGCGTTACCGGGACTGGGAGAAGGCGTGGCCCCAACAGACTTTCATTTAAACCTGTCCTTTTTACCTACCACAGAATCTACGCCCCGAGTAGAAACGACAGCAGTACTACCAGCACCAGCACCTGCTCAGGCGTGGAGTTGGACTGTGACGAGCTCAGTGGGAGCGAGACGAGTAGTGACAGCGGCAGCATTGCTGGCATCTTCACGTTCTGTCTTTCGAGGTCCCCCAAGACGTTCAGCGATTCCTATTTGCCCAAAGAGGTGAGTCTCCTCGATTTTTTTGCTTTGTGCGTCTTCCCTTTCCTCGGTATCTGCTGCATGGATTATTCGGCTCCAAGTGGTTAGCAAAAACAACGGGTTGTGCTGCACCTTAAAGGCTGGCAGGGTTATTACGCAGCTGAAGCTACGAATACCTTAACAACTAAAATAGTCGGACGCCTTTTGCGTCTTTTACTGCAATTAACAAGCCTGACTGCGGCTTTGGACAGGTGATTTTTTAAAATACATAAAAGGCTTGTTCAGGTATTTCACAAATCCTTATTTGTGTTAGAATTTCTGTTTCTGGTTGCTTTTCGCTGTGGCTCTTTGTCCCCACTCTCAAAATTGTAGAAGTCAAAATGGCTGTGAAAGCTATTCACCTTTTGTTTTATATTGGTTTAGCTGCGTTTAAATTTGATTGCAGATTATTTCCTTTATAACATGTAGGAACAACCGCTTTGTTCCTAGAACAAGAACTGGATAGACCTGTCCTTTTTTAATCTAATCCAGGGTTATGTGTGGGATTGTATTTTATTATATTGACTTGATATCAATTCAGTGTATTACAGTTATTAGGCATAGAAGGTCAGCTATATAATGTTCATTGTAAAATAAATTGTGACTAACTTGGTTTTTCTAATTTTTAAAACACTTCATTCTGCATTTTTTTTCGTAATTGTATGGTGGTGGTTCTAAATTAAAGCAACCACATACTGCAAGATTGCAAAAGAGGTACAGAATCATATAATTCTAATGACAAGTATCCTTCTGGATTACAATCTCATAGCTCTTAGAATGCCATCATGATTTTTAATCCATACATTGTGGATATGTATGTATTAGCAACACACACTCATTTGATGATCCATTTGGAAACAGTACTTCCAGACTGGAAGAATGGACTAGGAAAGTGAAGTAAGGAAAAAATGAGAGATCTATGGAATCTAAAGTAGCTTATCAGAAGGTCCTTTGATTTTATTAAATATATTTAAGCAAAGATGTCCTGGAAAGAATGGTAGAAAATTCTGGGAAACAAAAGGATCATTGAAAGAACAGCCAGTTACTAGAGACTTCTAAAGCCTTGCTCATTTGTTCTAATTTTGCTATGAGGTAACGTACACATTGACATCCAATTTCTGCAGCAAGCTAATCCTGGAAATATGTAGAATGTCTTGAGGAAAACTAATATCTTGGCTAGTTTTTTTTTTTCTTAGGATTTCTTGTAGAAAAGAAAGACTGCTTAGTTATGGATTTCAGAACATTGGTTATTTCAACATTCTGGACTACATCCAACATTATGCAAGCACTCTTCTAATTGCAACATCTTTTCCTTTCTCTCTTCAAATCCCTTTCCCAGGCATGCACTAGGTCAGGGCTTTCCAAAGTGCCGCCACTGGCGACACACCGGCGGCGGCGCACACGGCAGCGGCGCGGGGGGGGTGCTGTGGCGTGCATGCGCACAGCGGCAGCGTAGGGCGTGCGGCGGCGGCAGCACAGCGTGGTGTGTCGCCACACCACCCGGAAGCGGCGGCACGCATGTGCACGGCGGCAGCAGCCTCCGCTAAACCGCGGAAGTACTGATCCCGCGCTGCTGCTGTGCACGCGCGCGCGCCCCCGCTTCTGGGTGGTGTGGCGACACACAGTTTGGAAAGCTCTGCACTAGGTCTTAAGGGTGGACACAAGGAAAGAGAATCCATTTTGTAGATGGGTGTCATTTCCCTAGGTCAGTGCTTTCCAAAGTCCTGCTGTTGGTGACACACTGGTGGTGGTGGCGGCGGCCTTGTGTGTCGCACTAAAACACGGAAGCGCTGATGGCCCGCCGCCACACGCTCCACTGCTGCTCCGTGTGCACCGCAGCGGCGCGCCATCAACACTTCCGGGTTTTGTCGCGACACACAGTTTGGAAAGCTATGCCCTAGGTGAATGAAAACCTGTAATCAGGTTTACATATTGCAGTAAGCCAGGATATGGTTTATTTGGGCTTGTTTAAGCAGCTTTGCCCAGGCAGTTACAGTTTGTTCAACCAGCCATGGTCAAACAAATGATGGGTTAATTCGGACCACTGTATATAATGTTCCTCTAATACGAAAATGAGTTATATTTGTTCAAAACTTTTATGGACTGGAGGCCACTTCATTCATCTGATGGAGATGGGAAATAATCTTGAAAAGATTATGCTAGAATGAATACTTTGCTTTACAATGAAGTTTTGTCACAGTTTATCACATCTACAACCTCTATGTGACAAAACTTCATCTGATTTAATTTTAACAGTGTTGTTTAACAGTTTATTGATTCCATGTTGGTAAAATAACTCTTTCCATAAGGAAAATTATTTATTTTATTTTCTATCCTGCCTTTATTATTTTTATAAATAACTCAAGGTGGCAAACATACCTAATACTCCTCCCTCCTCCTCCTTTTCCCACAACAACAACAACCCTGTGAGGTGAGTTGGGCTGAGAGAGTGACTGGCCCAAGGTCACCCAGCCGGCTTTCATGCCTAAGGCAGAACTAGAACTCTCAGTCTTGTGGTTTCTAGCCCGTTGCCTTAACCACTAGACCAAACTGGCTCTTTACTTTTACATCTCTTGAAATAACTGTTGGAGCGATACAATTAGAATTTCTGCCAATTTGGTAATACTGGAATCTGCTATTCTTATGTATTCTCATGATTAGATTTTAGCCTGGCCCAAACTTCCTTAACTTCAGAGAGATGATAGCATTATGTGTATGTACATTAGTACACAGTCCTGTATAGTACTATAAAAATATAATACTATAAAAATAACTACATCTTATGAGTGATGTCGTATTCCTACTAGTGCTTTCTCCAGAGCCTGAAGGAGCTCCTTTTAAATTGCAAGTGATCTGCCAGCAGGTATTCCAGTGTGCATGAACCAGAGCTTTCCAAACTCTGTGTTGGGACATGTTAGTGTGTCAGCTGCAGCGTCTGGGTGTGTTGCAGCTGCTGCTGCCTCCAAACCCTGCCAGGATTCCACGCAGGTCCTAGTGCCTGCCTTGTGCCCTGCTGTAAGAGTGTGTTGCGAAATGATGCCCTGCTGTAAGAGTGTGTCGCAAAATGATGCATGTCTAAAAAGTGTGTCACCAACATGAAAAGTTTGGAAAGCTCTGGCATGAACTATCCCAAAATATGAAATTTGATTTAATGGTGTATTTTTTTATTATAAAGGAGTGAAATGTCATTATGACTGTTGACAGGTAGGATGTGTAGAGAGCTCATATATTGGTAGGAGTTCTGGAAGGCTTCTGGGTGGGCACAAGTGGGTACAAATATTAAGCAAATAATAATTTTTGCAATTTGAGGAGTGGAGCCTAAAACATGTGCTTCTTTCATTGACTCTTGCGTACACAATATTAGATGTCTTCTGAAGGTAAAATTGCCAAGTCATGGCTCTTGCATAACCAACACTAGTAAGCAAATACCTGTGGGGATTATCAGTTGGCCATGGAACATTTTAAAGCTATGCTTTTGTTGACTATGGTCAAGGGGCAGATAGGAGCATTTTATTTCCTTGAATGTCTTCCTCTGAAGGAAGTGTCTCATTTTCAGAAAGTGAATATATAGAAAGGGTCCTTTTAGCAGCCAAAGTAGCAGACTTTACTAAGGAAAGGAAAAAAATGTGCTGACTGTGCAAGCAGGTGGCTGGAGTGGAAAAGTTTAGGCTTTCCCAAACGTGCAGAGTACAGTAGTGTCAATCAGGACTGGACTCTGCATTTTTATTTTGTTTATTTATCTATATGGCTGCCCATCTCACACAATGTGACTCCGGGTGATGTACAAAACAACCATAAAAACAATTTTAAAAACGTTCAAAGTACAAAAAAATACTATTATAAAAGGCTAAGAGATCATCAGATTATAAACAATGGAGCCATCTAGTCAAATTACCATTCCATTGCGATCCCTGGGCCTGTTGACCCATCCAATTTTTAAGGGATTTCCAGGAGGTCAGAAGAGATGGGGCCAATCTCACCTAGGAGGGATGATGTTCCAGAGGGCGGCTACCATAGCAGAAAAGGCCCGTCTCCTGGGTCCCGCCAGATGAAACTCTTTGCAGATGGGACCCACAGCATACCTCTTCTGCCCATCTTGATGGGACAGACAGATGTAATTGGGTGGAGGCAGTCCCTCAGATAACCTGGCCCCATGCCATGATGCCTTCCCCACACCAACAACCCTGTGAGGTGAGTTGGGCTGGGAGAGTGACTGGCCCGAGGTCACCCAGCCGGCTTTCCTGCCTAAGGTGGGACTACAACTCTCAGGCTCCTGGTTTGCTATTGGCTCCTTCCTAGGGCTGAGAGACAGGGACTGGCCCAAGGTCACCCAGCCGGCTTTCATGCCTCAGGCGGGACTAGAACTCTCAGTCTCCTGGTTTCTAGCCCAGCGCCTTAACCACTAGACCAGAGCTTTCCAAACTATGTGTTGCGACACAAAAGTGTGTCGCCACACACAGTCTGGTGTGTCGCCACACAACCTGGAAGCGCTGATCATCATCAGCGCTTCCGGGTTTTCCCACAGCGACACACCAACGGCGGCGCTCAAAAACGAAAGTGGCAGCAGCGCTTCCGGGTTTTTGCGTGCTGCCGCAACGGCGGCACTTCCGGGTTTTCCTGTGGCGACATGCCAACGGTGGTTGGTGTGTCACCGCGGGAAAACTTTGGAAAGCCCTGCACTGGACCAAACTGGCTCTCAGTTCTGGTGTACCATAGCATGTTATCTCCACTCCTATTGACCCTGAAGCAGATTCCTTGTGACTAAATTCCATATAACTCCAGTGTTTGTAGAGTAAAATCATTTTGCTCTTTTATATCTTGCATTTATATCTTTCGTTCAAAGAAACTAAAAATTCAGGATTGATATTGTGAGAGAGGGGATAAAACAAAGCATATAGAAGAAGTACAAAGCATATACATTTTTTAAAATTTTTATCTCGCCTTTATTATTTTTATTAATAATTCAAGGCGGTGAACATACCTAATACTCCTTCGTCGTCCTCCTTTCCCCACAACAACAACCCTGTGAGGTGGGCTGAGAGACATTGACTGGTCCAAGGTCACCCAGCCAGCTTTCATGCCTAAGGCGGGACTAGAACTCGCAGACTCCTGGTTTCTAGCCCGTTGCCTTAACCACTAGACCAAACTGGTTCTCAGTATACATTTATACTGAGTTAACTTGCTTTAATAACAACTGCTGGGCTCATTTAAAAAGTTGAGCTGGAAATGAATTAGTACTTTCTGTGTTTTCTTTCCGTTAGCTTACAATGTCTAAAAAAATCAATGGAGGCTCTGTTGTTGAGATGCAAGGAGATGAAATGACCCGCGTGATATGGGAGCTGATTAAGGAAAAGCTGATCTTCCCCTACGTGGACCTGGATCTTCACAGGTATATCTTCTATACTGTGAGGAAAATGTGTGTTTTTGTTGAGTTCTGGTGTTTGAAAACATCTGAAAGTATATCGTGTAACTATTTATACTTCATGTAGATTTTCAAAGCTGCATCTTTGCTCTCCAAATTGTGACGTTCTTTAACCAAACCTTTACTTTAGAAGTCGAAGGTCCAGGTACATGAACTGGTGAAGCTAGAAATCCATGTCCATGCTGCCAGCATTCATTCAGATGCTGTTGCAAAGCCCAGATATTTCATGCTGTCTTGTGGCTTTTAAATTAACCAGATTAACTGAATGGTCACCATTTAGTTTCTGTGTTTTTTAAAAGTGTCATAACCAGCAGAGAAATGTAAGAGATTCCATCTCTGCACTATGGAAAATAGCTACTTAATAACAAAAGTTCTTTCCGCCCAGCCCACAAGTTAAAAAGTCTGTGGATGTCCTTCCTTTGATCTGCTTAGCTTTTGGTCCACTACTGTTTTCTTCATCCCTGTGGTTCATATTTTAATTTTGAGTAGCTCCTTTGAATGTTATTGCTGACTAATTAGAAGGTTTCTTTGCCTGGATCTTTCCTCTTGCACCTAACAGTAACATAGACATGTCCTGGCAACAACATTTTTTTTCTGCCATGTTCCCATTAGATTGCCTTCATTCCATCTCCAGTGCTTGATTGAGACAGGTTTAAGTTGCCTTTAGGCAACTTATCCATGTTAAGGTAACATTTTCCCTCTTATTCCCATAAAGTCCAAGGGCAGCCTGAAAATGTGTAAACTCTGTTCAACTTTGTAACCCATTAACTTAAAAGGAAGTCAGGAAACTGCAGTGACTTGAAAAAGAAGCATGAAAAACAGGTTAGGGATTGGCGATGGGGACAACAGATTTCATGCTAATATAATTTTCTGATAATTCAAAGATAGCTAGGTAGTACAACTCAGCTGTGGGGAGTTGTAAACCTGCACCCTTCCCTTTGGACTCCATTTAGCTCAGATCCTCCATAAACCTGCAGAAGCTAGAGTGGCGGAGGTGACATCACATTGCCTAATCAATTGGCTGTTCTACCAGTTGTCAAGGCCCCTGAAGGAGTCCTCTTGACAAAAGGACAGCAAGATCTTTCAATTGCGTCGGCCGTAAATGAAACCCAGGACGCTTTGAACTTTTCCCTACTTCTCTCATACTTGGTTCCCAGAAGGTGAAAAGAAGGTAGGCAAATACCTGTCTAACAAGATGTGCAAGTGCTGAAGCTGCCAAAGTACTACCCGTGTCTGACTTCTATCATTATTGCTTAGAAATAATAAAAAAGAAAACAGTACTTATACATTGTCTGAACTGTAGATGAAGAGTCAGCAGAAAAGTAAGTTAACATCCAAAGACAAGAGCCTGTGCTTTAAATATTATCTGTAATATTTCTAAAAAGAGTTTCAGTGTTTAAAAGTATAACCAGTATAAGACCCCTGTGTAATTGTTGGACTTTACTCAAGAGGCAGTCTAGCTACTAAGTGATTTCAATCAATTGAATAAAAGAGGATTTCTTTTTCTTTTTTTGACTGAGAATCCAAACTACCCTTTTTTCTACTCCACTCCTCTGTTAGTAACAAGCAGTGCAATAAACTCCTCTGTCTCTAAACCCAGCCCTGCCTCAAGTTGCAGTCAGAGTAATTGTGCATTATTCTCTCAAATCAGTCTGAAGTTTAGAGATAAAAGCAGTAGACAACACTGCAGATTTATTGTAAGCTATTCTACTTTCAGTCCAATGTGCAGTACAGACCCACTAAAGTCCCTTTAAAGGGCTGTTGGACACCCCTGAGATTCAGTCTTTCAGTAATTATTATGAGTTGCCCATGAATTCACCAGGAGTCAAGGTTGACTTGATTCACGTAGCAGATTTGTCCTAAACTATTATTCTTTCCCAGAAACGTCTCTTCCAGCTTTCAGTTGCCTGTGGCAGCCTTTGCTCCAGGACTGATTTAGCAAAGCTATTTTAAAATGTTTGGAAGAGGAAGACACTCTCTTTTGCTGCTAGCGTTTGCAGTTTGGACAGGCCTACTAGTGCCCTGCCTTCCCTGCACTTAAATCTTGGATTTCTCCATGGATTTCTGTGGCCAAGTCTTGCTTCCTCCCCAGGGATATTTAAAAAAATAGTATCTTGGTATAAATCGGGATATGGAGCCATACATAAATGAAGTCGTTTTGGGATCGTGATTAAATGGTCGTGTATTGGGGACTTTCTTTGCAGCTATGATTTGGGCATAGAAAATCGTGATGCAACAGATGACATGGTTACGGTGGAAGCTGCCAAAGCCATAAAGAAGTACAATGTAGGAATCAAGTGTGCCACAATCACCCCTGATGAGAAGCGGGTAGAAGAATTCAAGCTGAAACAGATGTGGAAATCACCTAATGGAACCATTCGAAACATTTTGGGGGGCACTGTCTTCAGGGAAGCCATTATCTGCAGAAACATCCCCCGACTAGTATCTGGATGGAAGAAACCCATCATTATTGGCCGTCATGCTTATGGTGACCAAGTGAGTATCTTGAACAATATTTTATGTCTACCCTTTAATCTGGGCTTCTTACCAACCATTAGAAATCTTGATTAAAGAATACATGTAGTGAGGGGCAAAATGCAGTGCAGCTAACAGCACTGTATAAAGCAGGGGTGGGCAACGTCAGGCCCACGGGGCTCCCGCCTAAGGCCCGCAGGGCTCCCGCCCGCAAACCCCACCCCTTCCACGCGATTGGCTCCCGCCTGCAAACCCCGCCCCCCAGTGCTTGTGATAGGCTCCCGCCCGCAAACTCCGGTCTGCGGAAATCCCAGAACCCCCGGTCCCGGTTATAAATATCCAAATAGCCCTTGGCAGAAAAAAGGTTCCGCACCACTGTTATAAAGCATGCATATAATAGCCTTTAGGTTAGAATAGATAAGTAAGGAGCTGCAGGTTTGATTAATAATTAAAATAGTTTGAGCCCTCTTTCAAAATACTACTGAAGTTGCTGATCTCACTGTAGGAAGCCTTTCAAGGAGTTATCTTCTTTCCCACAGCCCCAGGGCAAAACAGCAAACTTCCCAAAGAGATATGGTACATTATTCTGGCAGGTTGTGTGTAGAAGAATGTTTGATCAAAGCTGCCATTCTGTTTTCTATTTTGTAGTACAGAGCTACAGATTTTGTGGTTCCTGGCCCTGGAAAGGTAGAGATGACCTACACACCAGCAGATGGAGGCAAACCTGTAACTTATTTGGTCCATAGTTTTGAAAGTAGGTATTCTGAGTTCAAGTGTTGATCACAAAAATAGCTGTGTGTGGAAAATTGGCAAAGAGTATAAGAAAAGATAGTAAACAAATCAGGTATCTTCCTGTAATCTTTTGTATGGATTAGATAATTGGAATTTAAGGATCAAATAATTAAATAATGGAAAAAGTCAGATCATAGACAGGAGGTTAGCAACTGGAGAAGAATCAATCGCATCTAAGCCTCCATGAAGTAGTATTTGCCCAGTTTCCAAGCAGCTAATCAGGAGATGAAAATGTAGAGGGATTAATAACAACATGACTGTGGGACTGACCACCAATCTGCTGGGTGAGATGAGAAATCTCATTGTTGCCTTCCCATAAAATTAGTGCTTGGTGATCAGAGTCCTCCGTTAGGGAGGGGATAGGCGGGGTATAAATACGATAAATAAATAAATATGATGTATGCAGAAAGTAATTTTCATGGATGGATAGATTCTGCTATCACCATTGCTTCTATTATCCTTTCCACTATCCTCACCCCCTTTTTTTCTGTTAATGGCAAAGGCACAGTTGGAAATCAGGGTGATCCAAGATTGCTTTAATGTTGCACAAATAGTTTTGAAACTGACTTCAGTGATTGTGAAACCTATTGGAACTTACATGTAAATCTGTCTTTCTTTATAGAAGCCACCCAGAGTCTTCTGGAGTGGGTGGCAATACCAAATCTAATACATTAAAATTAAATGTAGTTTGAAGTAATTCTACAATGCATATACATAAAGAAGAAGAGAAGCAAATACCAAAGTCTTCTAATGTATGCTTTCTAAAGGAATCTTCACAAGCTTTCCTGATGCTTTTAAAATGGTCTTCCCCAATATGTCTTCTACTGTATGGGACTACAACTCCCATCATTCTGAACAAGCCTGACCTCTGATTGGAAATAATGAAAGTTTATTGAGATACATTAAAATAAATAGGTTGGGAAAGGCTGCTTTAGAGACAAATCTGGAAAATGCTTATGGCAAATATGCACAAATAGTTCTTTGGAGTCTTTATAATCAGATTCCTTGAATATGCTGAAATAAAGAATCTCTGAAGTGACAGAGGTATAATTCTATAGAAACAGACCATAAAATGGAAACTAGCAGAGGGTGAGGCATTGTAGGAAGAATTACAGAGGTAACTTTCCCCTATTCGGGGAGATGGTCAGGGATAAATTTAAATAATAAATAAGTAAATAAACTTTGATATCCCTGACTCTTGGGACATTTAAAAAAATGTTGGTCTGACTTGCTAAGTACTGTATGGAAAGTTTCATCATACCTTATACATGAATTACAAAAGGCTCACTTAGTAAAATCTATGCAGCTTGGGAAAATAGCAACCTGGATAACAGAAAACTTCTGTGTCTCCCATTTCTGAATCCCTGATTCATGGTTTTGTCCCCACTATGTGACTGGCATTGATCTTGGGCCAGCCCTGGGCATAGATAAGCTATTCTATCTTAACCGAATACTGACTTAATTGGTTGAGTGTTGTTCTTAGGAGAACACTTTCAACAGTCAGGGGGACTTAAATATTACAAGGGTGACATATGTACAGTAGTAGTAGTAACTTGTAGATTCTTGTTTGAAGACAATTGGAGGGCTTACGTTCACTCATCCACGAAATTGTGATCAGATTCCTTATTTTTGTTCTTGATGGCCAAGAATATTTTAGGTTGTGAAAGATATTAAAGATTCTGTGTATGGAATAACAACATTGCTTTCTGGCAATCCTGCCTTTATATAAAAGACTTAATTCATATAAGCTGTGAGCCAAATTCCTTTCATGTTTCCTGTATGGTTTTTTTTTGTTGTTGTTCTTAATCTGCAGGGTATGGTTGTATTAACTGGTAGACATACAGTGTTTCATATCTCTGCAACTTAATAAAGTATGCATTAAGCAATAAAGAACAACTGAGAGCTATGGTACAGCCAGTAAAAGTGCTCTAGTATGTACACTGTTTTCCATTCATTCATTTCGTATGGCATAGTAGTTTGGTGTTCATGCTGCTTTTTCTTGCTGGGAAACCCTTGTGAGGTCCAGCAGCCAGATGTATAGACTATTTAGCCTTGACAAGTCACGTTGTCCGGGGTGCACCACGGGGAGGCTACTCTACATTGCACTACATTGGAGCCATGAATAAACAGTTGTATGCTGTGTGCCAGCTTGCAGAGTATGACAAGTAGAGGCTGGTGCCTGGCTAAAAACTCCAGAGGCATACTGTAGCTTTCTACTTCATTCCTAGCTAATGCAATTAACTAATGATGCTTAACCAGCAGTTATAGGCCATCCATAATTTTAACAGCTTCCAAGAAGTAATTCCTAATTATTTCTAACAGTATCCCTGTAAAATAGACCAACATTATTCCTATCTTGATTCCTACCTCGGGGTTTTACATTTGGATTTTGTTATTTTTATGAACATTTTGGAGGGTTTTTTTCTTTGTAGATGTTACTACTTTTATTTTTTATACTAATTTTATTAAAGATTATAATTACAAAAACTAATACAAACTAAAAAAAATAGAAGGGTCAGAAAAGAAAGAAAAGGGGGAAAAATAGAAAGAAAAAAGAAAGAAAAAATAAGAATATAGTAAAAGGAAATATAAATATAAATGTCTTCCTACCTTCATCACAAGTATAAACAATTTTAGTAACTTATCGCCTCTTAAAAATACAACAAATGATCTCTTCATCCCATGTCCCATCTTTTATCTATAAACAAATCCATAAAGCATCATTTCAGTCTTGATGTCAGTGAAAGTCCATTAAGGGTTACCAGAAGTAAAAACATATCTAATTAAACCTTGATCAAACAAACCAACTTTGTATTCCTTCCTTTTACTTCTAACAATCTTAATCTGTAGTCCCTTCAAATAATGTCATAGAACTTGATTTCTTTTCTTTGTCACCTTCCACAAAAGCCTCTTTTGTAAACCCAATATAGGAAAATTATCCAGGTCACTCTCTTGGTTTGTTGTTTGTATATCCCTTTTAATTACTAAGATCAGCTGGTTTCTTTTGTATATCGCTACTGCTGTAGAGATGGGCGGTGATAAATTTCAATAATAATAATAATATTTATTTATTTATTTATTTATTGGATTTATCACCGCCCAACTCCCCCAATATCCAGTGTAACATCTTTTTCCATGTCATGCTTGTAGAAATCCACTTTCAATTCGGTCTCGATCTTATCAAGTAGAACTTGCTCCTCTTCCATAACATCTTTCAGGCACAGTCTGTCTATAGAGGCAGATCCTTTTAAAATTAACTTCTGGTTCCATAGTTCAGAAACTTCCTTCAATATGTCCAATGTTAAATTTTTTTGCTTCATTCTATAATTGTAAGTCGAGTTTAAGCGTTCTTCTCCTTTAATTGTAATCTTTAGTTCCTTCTAGTGTCCAATTTTTAAAATCTCATGTTTTTTTAGATCAAAACAAAAGCATTTTCCCATGGGAAAATTAATTTGTAATTATTCCTTAATTATAATAATTTATAATTAATTATGATATAACTGTGGAGTCCTAAGTCCTAACTCTGAGCTACAAATATTCTCTTTGATTAATTATTATATAATTTATAATTAATTCCAAAATCTTATTTCAAATTTATCTGGACCCTTAGTCTGTTTGTAACTTTCTAAAATCAAAGTTCACCCTTCTGCTGTTTATTACAAAAAAAAATATTTTTTAAGTTCTTAGAACTTCTTTAAAAAGAAGTTAAAACTTCTTTTGCTAAGGCTCGAAGGAAACTCACCCAGTGCTGTAAAACTCACCCAGTGCTGTAAAACCAAAGGTTCCCAATAGCTGAAAAGCAGTTAACAATTTCTGAAAGTGATTAGAAAAGGAAGTATGCGAACCTAGTGTCCTTTCAAAGGCGCTGACTGCGCGGTTTGAGCAAGATGGCTATTCCCGTGTATCCCAGAGCTCTAAACCCATTGGAGACTGCTATCTTGTGGTCTCCTCGTGAAGAGCAGCTGCCTGGAACACTTGTGGGCGATTTTGCGGCAGTTGCAATTTCCAGATATATAGAACTTGTTCATTTTCTAATAAAGGGCTATCTCACCTATTACAATAAAAACGTAGTCCTTGCATTTCCACCATGGATAATTTCTCTCTTCTCTGTCATCTCTGAGAAGTGTATTGGCCTGCACTAGCATCTATGAATAAGTTCTTTTCGTTCTTTCATGATGAAGCCAAGGTAGGTTTATCAGGCCAGATTGGAATTGGTTTATGAATGGATCAGCCTCCTTTACTGACATTTCTGGCTTAGTGTGTGATTTGTTCTGCAGTTTTGGAAACAAGTTTTTGCTCAGCATGGGCCTGCCTCTCTTCATAATATTAGTTCTAATTCTGTTCAGTAGTGGCTAGAAACATGTGCTCCTTTTGTCAGTTCAGTAACGAACACAAATGTGGCTTCAGATGTACTTCAGCATCATTTGTTACTGTGTAACTCTGTTCCTACATGCAGATTTACAGGAAATGAAGGGCCTGGTGTTTCTTGGCTACAAACTTTGGCCAGTTAAAAAGACTGCATGTGACAAGCAAGTGGACTCTTAATTTCTATGCTTTTTGTTTTATTCTTTCTGACTTGGGTATCATGGATATGGACATCAGTGGGCAACTTTGCATTACATGTGGTAAAGAGTGTTTGCCTCTCTTTGGAGCCTTATGGCCACGTGATAAAGTTTCATCTATGACAGCTGATGCACAGCAGCCTAGTGCCGCAAATGGGTTATCTTCCAACCCTTGAAAATACTGTGCATATGAAAGAAAATGGTCTGTGAACTCTTGTGCTGCTAGGAAGCAAAGGTTTGATTATACTATCCCTCTTTCCTTTGTGCTTCTCCTTCCTGTGATGCAGGCTGCGGAGGTGTGGCTCTGGGGATGTATAACCTTGACCAATCCATCAAGGACTTTGCCCACAGTTCTTTCCAGATGGCCTTGTCTAAAGCGTGGCCCCTCTACATGAGCACCAAAAACACCATTTTGAAAAAATACGATGGGCGTTTTAAGGACATCTTTCAGGAAATCTATGACAAGTAATAATATTTTGTTATGTGATATATTTTCATTTGCAGGTGTGTGTCTTCAAAGAACCATACCATTTTTTTTTTGTAAGCTGCAATAATTTATTATTAATTCCCGAGTCTGAAACGTTATTTTCAAGAGCTTTTAACTTTTAAAATGAATTCTTTAAAGTTTAATGCAGTAGATGTTGAACTGGTTGTGCAAGCAGGCACAACTCTATTAAATTATGAATGTAGGGGGAATTAGGAATACAAAATTGAGGTAACTGCTTTTGGGGGACTGCTCATAAGCAGAACCCAAATGAAAAAGGAAAACCTGTAGATATATGGGTGCCTAAACTCTCTTCCATTTTTTTTTTGTTCCCTGATCCTATACACACACAAATATAACTTCTTTACATCCCTCTATATGGTACTGCCTTTATTCCAAGCATACCCTTTTACTCCAGAAAGCTGGCTGTGCTTGATGTTGATTTACTAATCCCCTTTGATACAATCGGGATGTTTTCTAGATCTCTATTTCTACAACCTGTGCTCGGCGTGAATATTCATGTTAATGTTCATGTGCTGTTTTTAAAATTAAACAATGTTGAATTAGGAAGGATGAGCAGCAACGTTGATAGCTGAACATGTATTTATTTGCTGCTGTGCATGAGTGGTTCACGAAGTTTGTGGTTGAAACTAATGTTGCTCTCCCAACCTGTTCTTAGTTGCTTAAAACAACCCTCCCTGGACTGGAAAATAAGTTGCTTGCTCAGATGAAATGCCCACCTCCATCCCACCCCATCCCTCCCACCCCACCCCATCCCTCCCAAATGACAGTTACTAGGTAGCACATGCAATCTAAGAAACAATCTTTAATGGAGAGGCCCCAAAGGGTTTTAAATACAGGAATAAACTATTGCAGTGAAAGCATTTAAAGTTCCTCTCACTTTCTTTTTATGGAAAGACTTTCTAAAACACTGGATATGCCAGACTTGTGACAGCCCCAGGTAACATTGTTTTCTTTCTCCTCCAGGGAGTACAAGTCAAAGTTTGAGGCCAAAAACATCTTGTACGAGCATCGACTGATTGATGACATGGTGGCTCAAGCCCTAAAGTCCGAGGGAGGGTTTATCTGGGCGTGCAAGAACTATGATGGGGATGTGCAGTCTGACTCAGTTGCCCAAGGTATGTTTAATCCCTGTAACGTGCTGGTTTCTGGAAGTATGGTTTGGCAGCATGGTAACTAGCCAACTACATTCCTAGCTTTGCATGGAATAACTTCATTACTGTAAGTATAAACAGAATCACCCTGCTACGTTTTATCGCTGTCTTGTAAATCAGCCCAGGGCGCCTGTTTCCAGCAAAGGCCATTCAAATGCCTCTGGAAAGGCTAAGGCAAGGTAGGAAGGCAAAAGCTGCTTTTCTCCCTTCCTCCTGCCCCCCAATTCATTAAAGCCCTTTGTGTCATGGGGCCTGGGTGTTCAGGGACTATCTGTCTCCAGTGGTTTCTGCCTGGCCTGGAGGATCTGGTAGAGTTGGCTTTCCCCTGATCCCATGATTTAAGCAATACCCTTAACACAAGAATGAGGAAGTTGGAAAGAAGTTCACTTTCCGTTTGATAGCAAGATCAGTTATTAGTCATGCCAAATCATTTTTTCCAAATTATTAGGCTACCTAGCATTTTAAATAAAATAAGTGGTCAGGTTAGTTGGGTTTCCTGTGTCTGCCTCTGAAGGCTGTTGGGGTCAAGGGTTGCCAAACAAGGAGTGATACATTTTCAAATACACCAATTGCCTAGTTCGTTCTCCTGTCTAGGTTATGGCTCTTTGGGAATGATGACAAGTGTCCTGATATGCCCAGATGGCAAAACTGTTGAAGCTGAAGCTGCTCATGGCACAGTGACTCGTCATTATCGCCAGCATCAGAAAGGCCAAGAGACCTCCACTAATCCCATAGGTAAGTGGCTTCCACCATTCCCAGTCTAACCTAATGTCCTAAATAAATGTCACAGCATAGCTCAAAGGAACCATTGGAATCATAATCTTATTTTGTTTTTATTAGAATTCAGTTATGCCATGCTTATTAGCAAGAGACATTGACCGAGAATGAATCCTGTGGGCCTGTCAGATTGCAGAAAAAAATTATGGAATGTTTGCATTGTGGCTATTGCTTCATCAGTTACTGTGTTAAAGTGACATAAACCTAGAAGCCAAAATTCTTCCAGGATTGAAACAATCTGTAACCAGTCTCTAATTAAAAACGAAAGTACAGTGGTGTTAATCTTAGGAACACTGTTCAAGGGAGGAGATTTCTCCTGTGGGAGCTAGGAGAATCTGTACAACTACTGTGGCTGTGTAATCACAGGCTACTCTCTAAAACTGTGTTTCTCAACCATAGCAATATGGCTGGCTGGGGAATTCTGGGAGTTGAAGTCCACACATCTTAAAGTTGCCAAGGTTGAGCAACACTGCTCTAAAATCTGCTCAAGAACAGAGTGTCATTGTTTCAGTGAATGCTATCAATAGTCAAAACCCAAATATGGATTGTTAGGTTCCCTTTTAGACTGAGAGTGTAGTGTAGGCAATACAGATAATTATTTGAACAGTGTCCTTGATTGATTTCTCTCTTCCCTTCTTCCTAGCATCCATCTTTGCCTGGACAAGAGGTCTAGCTCATAGAGCAAAATTAGATGACAATAAAGAGCTCCAAAAGTTTGCTTCTGCATTGGAGGATGTCTGTGTAGAGACAATAGAAGCTGGTTTCATGACAAAAGACCTGTCTGCTTGCATTAAAGGGCTGCCTAAGTAAGTGTGATCAGTTTCAGAGAAACATCAGATCGAGAGAAATTGCTCTACATTAAAACGTTCTAAAATTTATTTAGTTATTTAATGAATGTACTGTATTAGGCCACCCATCTCATATACATGACTCTGGTTGGCTAACATGTCCTATCTGCTTCTGGCAATTAATTTTTTTAATATAAACAAGTAATAAAAGACAACTCATTTTAAAAACTAAAACAAAACGATACTGTAAAATCTAATGATTTTCCAAATCAGTTGCAGCCAATTTTTCTTCTATAATTTAAGAACGATTTAAGTTCGTATCACATGCTAATGTCATCCCCACCACCACCCTATTTGCACAGTCAAGAAACTCTTAAAACTGCTGCTGAGTACAAGTTTTCAAGAGTTTCACCCCACAAAAAAATCAAAGTAAATTGTCTCTTAACAGTTTTTTGAAAACGTAATCAAAAGCCACCTGCACTCATGGTTCTCAAATCCCATCAGTTATAAAAATAGCTACCTTATTAGAGCATTTCTAAACCTTACACTCTTAATTTACATCATTGTTTTGCTATTTTTTATCACAGCGTGAAGCGCTCTGATTATTTGAACACGTTTGAATTCATGGATAAACTTGCTGAAAACCTGAAGACAAAATTATCTTCTCAGCCAAGATTGTAAGAGCTGAACTGAAGTATTTGCTCATGAAAGACAACTGCCTGATGAATGAATGACATACATTTATGTATGTGTATATATATATATATGGGGTAGCACTTCAAAAAATAAGAAACATTGTAATGATCAAACTCCTTCATCCCCTAGGTTTCTGTAATGTTAAGAGGGGGAAAGGCACAGGTAAGGGCAGAACTGATGTCTGTCCCTATGGAAAGTGGCTTTCTTCTGGTCAGTCAGAACCCCTAGGGGAATTAATATTTGTTGAAGGGGAACAGGCTCTAAACTAAGTCACTTTTAAGAATTTTACTTCCTAGCTGTCCACAAAGTCCTTCACTGGATTATTTAAGTAACGCAGAAGATTCTTCTGACAAAAACCATTTTAATAAAATTGAAAAGCAGAATCCAGCCTGATACAATGTTATAAGAGGATTTTATTTACCGGGGGAGGGGTGGGAGGAAGGGGAAAATGTTTTACAGGAAGCTTTACTACGACATAGTCTTGTACATAGTACAGGCAGAAACAATCCTTGAGTTTCCTTGTATCTGGTAGCTGACTATAGGAAAAATTGCTTTCCACCTGAACAAGTAAGTTAAGATGGAGCATTTCAAACTAACTTGTCACCCAGTTTGTATCAGCTGTAACAGTTTTTTTTAAGCAGGCAAGATACCTAACAGAAATAAACACTAATACCCATTCTTGTGTACTGTGGTCTATGAACTGTACCTTAAAATTCAGCAAGTTGCAAAGTTATCATGCCACTTGAAAGGCTGTAGGATGTTCAGTTAAGAAAGACTGGGCAAGTTTTAACCCAGTGCATGATGGATAAAGAATTAGATCTTATTATTAAACAAGGGTGCAATAATACCATCTTGATATGTAAGTATGGGCATATCTTGTCTCTCAATAACCTGGAAAAATTGGGCAGAGCGGATTACATTCCAGCTTTTCTATAGGGTAGGCATCACTGTTGGACCCGTGACACAACTGAAAATATGATGTACATTTTCACACAACGGTCACAGAACACTCATTCATGGAAGGCAAAATACTAAGGTGGTTCTCATCCTGGTTTCCAGTCTCTAGGATGCTCAATTCAGTTTATCTTCTTTTCTGTCCAATAGTCCCCATTCTCAACCAAGCAGAGAGTTGCAATCACCTTCTGTTCTAATTTTCAAAGAATAGTATAATATGTATTGTATAATATGTATTGTTGAAGGCTTTCATGGCCCGAGTTCAATGGCTGTTGTGGGTCTTCCGGGCTGTGTGGCCGTGTTCTGGAAGTTGTGGTTCCTAATGTTTCGCCAGCATCTGTGGCTGGCATCTTCAGAGGGCAGGAGCACAGACAGAAGCGATCTCTCTGTGCCCAGGTAGAGTGGCAATGTTTCTTTTCTATTTATAGAGCTAAATTATAGGAGATTAGGTGGGGTTTTTTGTTGTGTTGAAATGTTAATGAGTGGCTACTGAGTGTGATTAGTATGTTCATTGTGAGAAGTATTCCCATGTCCTGGTGGTTGAGCTGAGTTCATTGACCTTTTGCAGGCTGTGTTTTTCAGGACTGGTAGCCAGGTTTTGCTAATTTTTAGACTGACTTCTTTTTTATTGTAACTGTGCTGGTGTTTGTGAATTTCAATGGCTTCCCTGTATAATCTGGTGTAGTGGCTTTTGGTGTTGTCCAGTATTTCTGTGCTTTCAAATAGGATTTTGTGTCCCATTTGCTTGAGAGCATGTTCATAATAGAAAACAAACATTGCCACTCTACCTGGGCACAGAGAGATCGCTTCTGTCTGTGCTCCTGCCCTCTGAAGATGCCAGCCACAGATGCTGGCGAAATGTTAGGAACCACAACTTCCAGAACACGGCCACACAGCCCAACTTCCAGAACACGGCCACACAGCCTGGAAGACCCACAACAGCCAATAGTATAATACTAAATGACTTCGGGGTGGGGTGCGAGAGGGAGCATTGTTACTGAAGTACTTTGTGACACACCAGATGCCCATTTAATTTAAAAAATTAGGAAATGGAAAGTAATACATAGGGATAAGCCTTTGCAAAGAATCTTTTAAAAAGTGCAACCTGTAAGCCTTCATTGAGTTTATGCTGAAGTGTATCTGCCATTTCATGGCCTATTTACTGATGGAGAAATCGTGTTAACTTATTTTTAGCACCTTGAAAAATCTGGTACAATTGTGTTTGACCTCCCCCCCCCCCAACAAATTCTGAAGGAATAGATCTAGATTTGAGGTGGGACACGTTTTAGCATCCCCCTCCCCCACTGAGAACACTGTGTTACTACTTTCTCCTCATTTAATATTTGTTAAATAAAAGATGACATTCAGTTACTTCCAAAAACAAAGCTATGCTGATCATACATTCAAGGTTTTAGAAAACAGTGGAAAATAAACTATAGTGTCCTTCCTTTGAGATCTAGATAAGAAGGTTCACTTGGATACAAAATACCCTTTACAATTCTACTGAAGAGGTTAATAATTTTCCACAAATTACTGAAACATTATTCCAAAATCTCTGAACACAATCAGTTACACAACAAAATAGCTTTTTTCCCCAATTTCTTTTTTTCTATTTTTTCTTACACTGTTTTCTATATGAAAGTTTATTTAATGAAGGAAAATTTTTATATCTTAGGCCAAAATCAGTAAGGTTATAACTATATAAAATCTGCTTTCCAACCAAAATTAAAGACTGACTTTCTTTTGTTTTCTTTTACAGCACTTTGATTAGCAACTCCTCTGCTGTTGTTCAAAGCTTTAAAGGCACACTTCTGTTACAGCAAATAATAATCACAGAAGACATGCAAGGTGTATGTCTTTATCATATTTATATTACCGCCCAGGATCCCTCCTTGTGAGGGAGATGGGCGGTAATATAAATATAATAAATAAATAAATAAAATAAGGTGGTAGAATAACTGATCTTCGTTTCCATGTTATTGGCATTTTACCAAGCTTACATATAGGTCTTCCAATGCATCTTGAAATACTTAGAAGAAATCCAGTATAATTCAGCAGACCTAATTTGAGAGAAAAATATTTGTAGAGGAGAATTTTATTTTTAAAATGAAATTATTAAAAATGGGTCAATTAAGAATAAACCCATAGCTAGGAAACAATTGCATTGCTGTTTGTCTAAAGACTAGTCACCAAATCTAAGCTGAATTTCCTCTTTTTTGATGTTCTTGGTTTTCCTGGACTTTCCAGTTCCTTTTGTCGATTTATTTTTTGTTCTATAGATGGGGGAGCTGAGGAAGTCAGTAATGGTAAATGGGTCACCACGCCTCAGTTTGCTGCAGGAAAGAAACATGTGATTTGTCATAAATACAATGCTGACTTCATATCCAGAAAACAGCATCCAGTTTGTACACCCCACCTGAAAAATTATGTGGAACAAAATGCGAAACTAACCTATTCAGCTTAGGCTCTGCATAGGAAACCACCTTTTTTCTTCGTCTATTTGGATGTATTGGAGAAGTTTCAAGAGGGACGGAATTGGTCATATCTTTCAGTACTTTGTTCCCTGTGAACAGAGTGAGGTAACTAACCAGTGCTTATGGTAAACCAATACTTCCAGTTGAATTCAGTTATTAAACAGCTGTAAATTATAAGTAAAAGTTTATTAGAGTAGTTTGAGTATTTTTTTTCATTTTTTAACCATTAATGCTGCAGTCCTATGCCTGTTCATTGGGGATAAGGCCCAATAATTTCTGAGTAGATGTACATAGGATTATACAGTATTCTATAGCTGTGGTCTTTCAAACAGCTTATAGATGTTTGAGATATTAGTTACCAACAAAGTATTATTGGTTGCTAACCTTCACCTCTTTCTAAGTCCCTCTCCTTGGAAGGTTAAAAAAAACCCTAACCCTTAACTATCACGTCCCCTCTCAACCTCCTCTTCTGCAAGCTAAACATACCTTGGTAGTTTAACATTAAGTCCATTAATATGGACTTATTTTCCATATTTAGGATTCTTCAGGTGGTGTCAGGGAGACACAAGAGAGTGGAGAAGAGGGCTGGGCCATGAGAGAAGCGAGCACGCAGCTCGGAGAGCCTAGCCTATTTGCCCAAACGTCAGAAAAAAGCTCCGCCCTAGGTTGGACTGATATACTTGGGAATCTTTAGGCACCGTTAGTTTAGCAGGATTTCTGTATGTAGGTATGCAATAAACACTAGAGACTAGATTCCTTGCCTCGGCGTGTTATTTCTGCACCTACACACGACATCAATCCTGCTAAACCACAACTCCCAGCAGAAGAGGGAGGAAAAAACAAACCAGGAGAATGGCTTCTCAGACACAGGAATTGCAACAGGCAATAATTCAGCTCGCGGCAGCATTAACACACCAAAAAGAGATGTTATTTTCATTACAGGAGACTGGAATGCTAAGGTGGGTAGTCAGACGACACCTGGAATTACAGGCAAGCATGGTCTGGGAGAACAAAATGAAGCAGGACATAGGCTGATAGAATTTTGCCAAGACAGCTCACTGTGCCTAACAAACACTCTCTTCCAACAACCTAAAAGACGACTTTATACATGGACTTCACCAGATGGTCGACACCGAAATCAGATTGACTACATCCTTTGCAGCCAAAGGTGGCGGACATCTATACAGTCGGTAAAAACAAGACCTGGAGCTGACTGTAGTTCAGATCACGAACTTCTTATTGCAAAATTTAGAATCAGACTAAAGAGAATAGGGAAGACCCACAGATCAGTTAGATATGAGCTCACTAATATTCCTAAGGAATATGCAGTGGAGGTGAAGAATAGATTTAAGGGACTAGATTTAGTAGATAGGGTCCCGGAAGAACTATGGACAGAAGTTCGCGACATTGTTCAGGAGGCGGCAACAAAAAACGTCCCAAAGAAAAAGAAAACCAAGAAGGCAAGATGGCTGTCTGCTGAGACACTGGAAGTAGCCCAAGAAAGAAGGAAAGCAAAAGGCAACAGTGATAGGGGGAGATATGCCCAATTAAATGCAAAATTCCAGAGGTTAGCCAGAAGAGATAAGGAATTATTTTTAAACAAGCAATGTGCGGAAGTGGAAGAAGACAATAGAATAGGAAGGACAAGAGACCTCTTCCAGAAAATTAGAAACATCGGAGGTAAATTCCAGGCAAAAATGGGTATGATCAAAGGTCCGCATAGTTAAAGCAATGGTATTCCCTGTAGTAACCTATGGCTGTGAGAGCTGGACCATAAGGAAGGCTGAGCGAAGGAAGATAGATGCTTTTGAACTGTGGTGTTGGAGGAAAATTCTGAGAGTGCCTTGGACTGCAAGAAGATCAAACCAGTCCATACTCCAGGAAATAAAGCCAGACTGCTCACTTGAGGGAATGATCTTAAAGGCAAAACTGAAGTACTTTGGCCACATAATGAGAAGACAGGATACCCTGGAGAAGAAGCTGATGCTAGGGAAAGTGGAAGGCAAAAGGAAGAGGGGCCGACCAAGGGCAAGATGGATGGATGATATTCTGGAGGTGACAGACTCAACCATGGGGGAGCTGGGGATGGTGACGGCCGACAGGAAGCTCTGGCGTGGGCTGGTCCATGAAGTCACGAAGAGTCGGAAGCGACTGAACGAATAAACAACAAAAAAACAGCAAGTCGACGACCAGATTAACAATTTGAAAGCAGCGATGATACAACAAATGCAACAACCAGCCCCAGTCGTCCAGCAGCCGGCACCAGCAGCACCACCCCCACCAGTCGTTCTGCGATCCCCAGGGTGTTTGCCAGAGAAATTTGGGGGAGAGACAGCGCAGCTCAGGACCTTCGTCGCCCAGTGCACCATGTTTTTCGACAGCAGACCAGCCGAGTTCCCAACGGAGAGGTCCAGAGTCACATTCATTTTAAGTCTGCTGAAAGGCTCAGCCGCAAGATGGTCCATCCCCATGGTGGAAGCTAACGACCCAATTCTGGACAACTACCAGAATTTTATGGCCCGTTTCAGAGCCCATTTTGATGATCCAATCAGAGAAGTCACTGCCAGCCGAGAGATCCGACGGCTCCGACAGGGAAACAGGAGAGTAGGAGCGTACATCGCAGATTTCAAACTGCTAGCAGGAGATTTGGGTTGGAATGAGGTGGCATTGAAGGATCAGTTTAAACAAGGACTGGACGAAGATATTAAGACGGAATTAGTGCGGCAGGGCACGCCAGCTACATTGGAAGGCCTATGCCAGTTAACAGTCATCATAGATGCTCGATTGGAAGAGTTAAAGCAGCTCCGGCCGGGGAGGAACAGGGCAGGAACCCGACCGGCGTTTCCAGGTTTTGCTACCCCCTCTAACACGTTTGTTCCCCTGAGCGTAGAGGAACCTATGCAGATAGGGGCCACACGAAGGGGGGTCTCTGAAGCCGAGAGACAAAGGAGAAGGGAGAATGCACTTTGTTTCTATTGCGGGGGGCCAGGACACATCGCAAGGGCTTGCCCGGCCAGACGCCAGGCAGCTCCAGTAAGATTTACAACCCAAAGCACAGAGCAGGCCCACATACCAGCCTCTTCTTCCCAGCAGTTAAACTTCAACGGCCCCCCTTGTCAGAGCCCCGCAGGGAGGCCATCCAGCAATTAAGAAGGGCTCAGGCGGCAGATTGCAGCCAAGATTTTTACCTTGTTCCAGCCACGCTGACTACAGATTCCAAGCACCCATTACCTGTAAATGTAATGATCGATTCCGGTGCGACAACCAATTTTATAGATGGGGAAGCGGTGGAAAAGTTTCAGATTCCAACGATTGCACTACCAAACCCCATGCAGGTTGAAACCATCGACGGGCAACCTCTCAAGGCAGGTACCATTACACACTGCACCCAGCCAATTCAACTATCCATCACAGATCACACGGAGTGGATCCAACTGTATGCTACTGCTTCCTTGCAAGTCCCGGTCATCCTCGGGGCACCGTGGTTGAAACTCCACAACCCCAATTTGGACTGGATGACCGGAGCAGTTTCTTTTCCTTCTCAGGACTGTCTGCACCACAAATTACAGGGCATTACCCGATCCCAACCGGCAGCTGCAAGCCTGGAAGCAGGGAGGGCTCTCCTACCAACAAAGTATGGAGACTATGCAGGCATCTTCGGAGAACAAGAGGCCACAGTATTGCCTCCCAATAGATCTTTCGACTGCACAGTAGATTTAAAGCCTGGAGCCAAGATCCCAGCGGCAAGGCATTATGCAATGTCTCCAAAGGAGCTAGCTATCCTAAAGGAATATGTGGATACCAACCTCAAGAAAGGGTTCATTCGGCCATCGACATCACCGGCATCTGCCCCTACCTTCTTCGTGCCAAAAAAGCCCGATCCTTTCGCCCCAGCGGCACAGGCTGGCGATAAGGGACCTCCCATGCGCACGGTGCATGACTACAGCGCACTCAACGCAGTCACCGTTAGAGACCACTACCCTCTTCCAGTTATATCGGAATTGCTAGATCGCCTGCAAAAGGCCCGCATTTTTACCAAGCTAGACCTCAGGAATGCCTACAATTTGATCAGAATAAAACCAGGCCATGAATACTTGACGGCCTTTAACACCAGATATGGTAAGTTTGAATATCTAGTCATGCCTTTCGGACTAAGTAATTGTGGGGCAGTATTTTCCAGATTTATGAACCATATTTTCTCAGACTTGTTAGATAAAAATGTAATCGTGTATCTCGATGACTTTCTGATTTATTCTGAGGACCCCACCTCCCACATAACTCATGTGCGAAACGTTCTGCAGAGGCTGAGGGAGAACAAGCTTTTTGCCAAGTTAGAGAAGTGTGCCTTTGACTTAACTCAATTAGACTATCTGGGATACAGGATTTCCACAGAAGGCATAGCCATGGATCCTGCAAAGGTCCAAGCAATTCTGTCCTGGAAGCCTCCCCGTAACGTCAAGGAGGTCCAGCAATTTTTGGGGTATGCAAATTTCTTTCACAAATTTATTGTGGAGTATGTGGAGAAAGCGTGTCCCCTTACTCAGCTTTTAAAGAAAGACAAACGCTTTTGCTGGGGGGAACAGCAGCAAGCTGCTTTCCAGGAATTTAAACAGCTGTTTGCATCCCCACCACTCCTGAGGTACCCCAACCCTCTAAGACAGTTCCACGTCCAGTGTGACGCATCTAACTTCGCCGTCGCCGCCATTTTGCTCCAAGCAGCGGACGAAAGCGGGGAAGCTTTGTTACCTTGTGCCTATTTATCTCGCACGCTGTCACCAGCAGAGAGGAATTACAATGTCTTCAACAAAGAATTGCTTGCCATAAAGTCAGCCTTTCAAGAATGGAGGCATTGGTTAGAGGGAGCGACATTTCCAGTCAAAGTTTACACAGACCATAAAAACTTAGCTCTTTTGCAGAGCTCTGGATCCCTCACCCCCCGTCAGGTCAGATGGAGTCAATTTTTTTCAAGCTTCGATTTCGTCATCTCGTATTTGCCAGGCAAACAAAACAAGCTGGCTGACGCCTTGTCTAGGCAGCCGCAGGACATTGCAGAACCTGACCAAGCCACCCAAGCCACAATATTGCAGCCTCAAAATTTTGAGAAGTCTCCCGAGGGGGACCAAGTAGAGATCTTGGCAGCAGTCAGACTAGCAGACGATCTCCTTGTAAGAATCAAGGCTCAGCATAGACAAGACCCCTATGCACGGGCTAGGCTGGAGGACCTAGAAGGGGTCCAGAGCAGAACACCGTCCCCATTCACAGTGGAGGCAGGGACCCTTTGGCATAGTGGGCGGCTTTATGTTCCCAAAACCCTGAGGGAAGAAGTTCTACAGCTATGTCATGATAGCCCAACGGCAGGACACGGGGGGGTGTTCAAGACGCTGCACAGAACACTCAGAGATTACTGGTGGCCCAAGATGGCAGCGCACATAGACTTACGTGGCCTCTTGCCACGTATGTAGACGCGCTAAAACTGTTGCAGGGAAACCAGCAGGCCTCTTGCAACCCCTACCCACGCCTCCCCAACCTTGGGACACTGTCTCCATGGATTTCATCACTGACTTGCCACAGGCACAAGGCTTCACTTCCATCCTGGTGGTGGACTGTTTTACAAAGATGGCACATTTTATTCCCTGCAAGGGCCTCCCAACAGCACAAGCTACAGCACAGCTCTTTTTGGACAATGTCTTCCGATATAGAGGTATGGTTAACCACTTGATCTCAGATCGAGGTTCCCAGTTTACTTCCTGGTTCTGGGGGGTGCTTTTTCAGACATTGGGGGTCAAGATACACTTATCCTCTGCGAATCATCCTTGCAGTAATGGCAAAGCTGAGAAAACTAACCAATTATTGCAGCAATATCTCAGATGTTACATTAACTACTGCCAGGACAATTGGCCAGAACTCCTCCCAATGGCAGAGTTTGCTTACAACAATTCAGTACATTCCTCAACCAAGATGTCCCCTTTCCAGGCACTCTATGGCACAAACCCGAGAGTGTTGCCTCTTTCCTCCCAACAAACACCTGTTCCTGCAGCCACGGATTTCCTGGCAGAAAGGTAGGCAGCCCATCAGCTGTTAACGGAGCAGCTTGATCTGGTGAAAGCAGCCTATAAAAGGAACGCAGATGAACACAGACAGGAAGGACCTTCCATCTCACTGGGAGACAAGGTCTGGCTCTCTACTAAGTTTTTGCAATCTAAAAGGCCTTGCAAGAAATTGGACTCTAAGTTTGTCGGCCCTTTCCCAGTGCTACAGCAAATAAACCCTGTCGCTTATCGTTTGCAGCTTCCCCACTCCATGAAGATCCACCCAGTGTTTCACAAGTCCTTGTTAGTCAAAGATTCCCCTCCAAGCGCCTTGCGTTCGCATACCACCCCCCCACCTCCGATACTTGTCGAAGGGGAACCGGAATACGAAGTGCAAGAAATTTTGGATTCCAGAAGGAGGGGCAGGGGAATTCAGTATTTAATACACTGGAAGGGGTATTCTCAGGCAGAGCGCTCCTGGGAAAATGCCACAGACGTTCATGCCCCCTTGCTGGTGCATACGTTTCATCAGATTTTCCCTCACAAGCCTCGACCAGCTCGACTCCCAGAGCTACAGCCCCCAGCTGAAGACGAGGCCGGCCAGCCTGAGGTGGTAGTAAGTTGCCAGCAACCATTTCTGCTCCCTCCGCCGGAGCCAGCGAGGGGGGAGGAGGTGGATTCTCGCCCGTCCACCTCTGGTTTGCAGTTCCCAGGCGGGGGGGGGGGGGGGAGAGCCCTGCTAACGATTTAGCTGTTTTTCAGGAACAGACAGCTGCATCCGAGCTATCTGATCAAACAGAAGGAGAGGATGACTCCCCGGATATTCCTTTTGTAGACGACCTCCCTTCTCTGCCCAGCTCCCAGGAGGGGGAGGAGGAGATGGACACTTATTCACACGGGATCGTACCTGACACCAAGGACGAAGGAGGGGGGGTTGTTTTGGAGTTTTTGGCTGGAGAGGGTGGTGGTGTCAGGGAGACGAGAGTGGAGAAGAGGGCTGGGCCATGAGAGAGAAGCGAGCACGCAGCTCGGAGAGCCTAGCCTATTTGCCCAAACGTCAGAAGAAAGCTCCGCCCTAGGTTGGACTGATATACTTGGGAATCTTTAGGCACCGTTAGTTTAGCAGGATTTCTGTATGTAGGTATGCAATAAACACTAGAGACTAGATTCCTTGCCTCGGCGTGTTATTTCTGCACCTACACACGACAGGTATGTACCTATCTGGGCACAATCCTCTCAAACAGGAATAACCAATTCCTACATGGACAATTGGGTAAAGCCTGAGTTAATCTGCTCATTATTTAATCATGATAAAAAGTTCCTATATGGACAGCCCTTAACTGCCACTAATGTCATTTAAGAAATATCTTTAAGGACAATGAATCTGACAAAAACCAAAGGCAAATAAAGAAGCAAGTTAAGATAACAAGTTGATCATTCTTAACTTAAGCCTCTGTATCTTAGAACTAGTAAGTGATAGAGGCACAGATAACTTCAAAAGGAATGAAGACCATTCTTTATCTTAAAGATTAATATATACACATTCATGTTAGTTTGTTCTGCTATCTCTACGCTTCTAAAGTGTTTCTTGGCTGGAATCCCAACATTCTCCATTCATGGTAAGGCAACCAAAATTAGAAATAGGTTTCTCCATGCATGTGTTGATACAGTCTGAGTGAATAGAGGCAAGCTTCTGTTGTATCAGAGACTACTTGCTTTCCAGGACATTGTTTTTCATTCAGTGATGGACTATTACAGAAGGGATCTAAATCACCCATGTGTGAAAAACCCTGATCTAAATTGCAAGAGGCTAGCATCATCAGGAATGAAAGCACTAGACCCTATATGATTGCACAGAAAGAAAGCTGAAGGCAAAACCTCAGTAAAACTCCATGGGGCCCACTATAACCCATCAATTTAATTTTCTTCAACCTTCTAACACTCACCGTTTTCTTGTTGTGTTGCATTTTGTAAAGTTAATTCTGAAATGGCCTGTATGGGCTGCTTCTCCTGTCTTCCAGAAGCCATTGGTTTCTCAATATTTTTCTTGAAGACAGTTGAGATTGTTGACAAAGCAGAATCTCTTTCTGGGTTTGCCTGGGATTCAACAGGATGAAGCATAGTATGTGAATAGCTAGAGCTTTTAGAAAGGCCAACTGAAGGAGAATCAGGATTTAGAGGCAAAGTCTTGGTAATATCCACCATAGAAGGATTTTGCAGAGCTCTGCAGCCTGGAACTTGAAGAAAGCTCCGTCTTGTCTGATTGGCTTGACTGGTTTCACATTCCTCTGGACACTGAACAAACTCGGAATCAGCACCATCATTACTCAAATCATTTATAGTGCATGTTTTCTTTTTTTTCTTTAAGCCAGACTCATAGCCTTTGGCAATCCAGCTTCTCTTCTCTGAAGGGCTGCTGTTTATTTTGGATAAAGAGCAACTGTTTGGGGTGGTTGAGGTTCCCCAGCTCTTTTGGACTGAACTCCTATCCCTGCCTTCAAAAAAGGTATCTTCATCATCCAAGAGAATTGAAAATGCTCTTTTACTGACTTTTGGGGCTTTTTCACTCAAATCAAACACATCAGCATTGGCACTGCAATGTTCTCTCTGTATGATATCCCTATCGGCATTCACTGTTTTACCTCTATATCTTTTTTGGGTTTTGCTTTCTGATTGTTGAAGCTCAGAGTCTATATTATCTAAACTCTGTCCTTCCTTCTCACTTAGCCGATGGGATCCATTAATTTTATGCACCTTCCTCTTTGATTTTTTATGCTTTACATTCAGTCCTGAAGTTGCTTCTTGACTAGGGACTTGCTTCTGGAAACCAACAGAATGTTCTGTACTCGCAATAACATTTAATGAATTAGACTCTGGGCTCTGAAACCATTTTCCTAGATTATCTAAGTTTTCCAAGTCTGTCTTTTCTTTAGTATCATGTTGAAAAGAAGTATAATTGTTCCTATCATCGGGAGGTCCTGGATCTAGCACAATAGTCCTTCTATAATTTTTGGTTTTATTCGGGCAGTTCGTAGTATAACTATAGCTTTTCTCATTTTGTTGAATTTCGTTGCTTAATGGTCTAGACTCTGGACTTTGGAATTGATTTTCTAAATTCTTCATTTTTTCCAAGAATATTCTTTTTTTTATTTCTTGAGCTGTAGGGTTGCAGTTATTTACACAATTTGGCTCCACCACAAAGGTTCTTCTGTTTCGTGTGGTTTGGTCTAAGTGTTGGGAACTACATTCCTCCTTCTTACTCTGACCTGAGTTTTCAATTTGACAGGCAGACTTAGGAAGTTTTATCTTGCTGCTCTTCAGTTCATTGGTTTTTGACACTGCAACATTAATAGCCATTTTCCCATTATTACCATTATTCAAGTTTAATTTTGATTCACTAGTAGAATAGCTTGTATCCTTTGTTTCAGCATTACCTTTTTCTAGAGTTTTTCTTGCATTGGCTTTGAACTTCATATAACTTCTACTTTTGGTGTTCAGTGTAATAAGTTCACCAACATGACTGACTTCAAGATTCTCTTTAGGAAGGGACTCTGTTTCCTTTGTCCACTGCAGGTCACCAGTGTCTGACAGCTCTGTCTCACAGTAGTTTCCAAATGCTATTCTGTGTTTCTTTCTCTTAGTCACATGTTTACTCAGCAACATACTATCACTGCACGGTCTTGTAGTATCCTCACATCGCTGGACAGGAGAATTCTTATCCAGGATAGACAGCGAGCAGCTCCTGGAATTCTGTGGCACATTCCAAAGGTTGTCTAGAATGATAACTGTATTTATTAGGCAAAAAAAAAGAATCCTTCAAATCCCCAAACATGCCATTTAAAAAACTTAATGTGGTAAGAATACAAAAAGAGGTCTTTCTATCTAGTAAAGGGCCCGTTTAGTTTGTCCATTTCTCCAGCGGATATCAGCCAGATACAACTAGGAAGATCACAAACAAGATTTGAAAACAACTCTCCCTTGTCTTCCCAGCCCCTTGCTTTGGAGATTACAGTGTATTTTACTATGCCTCTATATTAGATTGAGCTGAAACTAGACAGATAACTTCCTGTTTCTGAACTGCATTCTGAAGAGCAAGATAGAGATAGAGAGAACACAAGTAATGATTATCACACATCTGTAATTAGAAGGAAAAGGTACCCAACCGCTACTGTACATCTGACTTCCGGACATGAACAGAATATGCATTTTTGTCATGTATGTATTTACATAAAAGTAAATCCCAGAGAACAAATAAGCAAATGTAACAGTGCAGCTCAGAACATGATTTCACAATTCCATATTCCTCTGAGTCACACAACGTACTGTATGGTATAGTATAAGATAAAATTGTTTCAGAACATACCTCCAAAAATTGTGCTTGAATTAAGTGCCAAAGCAGAGCCATTCACTCCATGTAACTCTCGAGCACTTTTTCCACTGATTGCCAGTGATTTGTCAGGGAAAGAAGAGAACGACTTCTTTACCTCAGGGAAGGGCCTACTTCTCCAAGTCTCACCAAAAGCAGATTCCGAGGGATTTAAAGGAAATGTTTCCAAACTGGTGGACGTGTTTCTCGCATTGTCACTTTCTTCATCATCTACATGTGAAAGTGGAATTCTCATAGATTTTGGTACCACTCTGAAATGCAGAAAGTTAAGAGAAAAAAGGCTGACAAAAATGGGTTAATGTTATGCCATATATATGGCAATTACAGTTCTTATCATTAAGGATTCAATTAAGTGTGGTGTAGTGGTTTAGGTGAGTTCTATATTCAAGCCCATGTTTAGCCATGGAAACTCATTAAGAGACTTCAGCGCAGCCATTCTCGCAGAACAACTACCGCACAGGGTTGTGGTGAGGAAAAATGGGAGAAAGGAGCACCATGTATGCAGTCTCCCTTGCAAGGAGAAACTGGCTAGGAAAGGAGAATGGAATAAGCAGGGTCATACAAAACCACTTCTAAAAAGTTAAAGTGGGGTGGGGAGTAGGGGGGGGTGGGCTCAGCTGATAAGATGATCTGAATTTTCAAGCTGGGAGAATCCATTTCCTAAATCTTACCATTCTAAAGTTTACCACCATCAATAGCCAGAACACAGAGCCCTCAAGCAATGATAGCACAATACCAAAATTGTATCTTTAGGGTAGGGTGGATCTTCCCATGTCAATAGGACAATGGTAGATGCTGGTTCATTATGATAATCCCCAAACGGTGCTAATGACAATGAAAATGATGCCACTTTATTATAGAAAGAAAGTAGGACCGTCAACTATTTATACAGTAAAAAAAAGTAAAGGTTCCCCCCGCACATTTGTGCAGTCGTGCCCGATTCTAGGGGCTGGTGCTCATCTCCGTTTGTTAGCCGAAGAGCCAGCATTGTCCAAAGACTCTTCCACGGCCATGTGGCCGGCATGACACATGCGGAACGCTGTTACCTACCCACCGAAGTGGTACCTATTCATCTACTTGCATTTGCATGCTTTCAAGTTGCTAGGTTGGCAAGAGCTGGGGCCAGTGCGGGAGCTCACTCCGCACGTGGGGCTAGGGATTCGAACCTCCGAACTTGCAACCTTCCGATCGACAAGCCTGGCGTCTTAACCGCTGAGCCACCACCCCTTATTTATACAGTACATCCCATGAATAACATACACTTATCTTTCTTTTCATTGAAAACAATACGACTTGCTTTTGTGCATACCGAGGACAGTTGCCACCACCCTGATTGCCAGAAGTATCATGAGTACCACTGTGTCCTCTTTCATTCATTAATAAAGAACAGGAATCACTCTATAGAGGAGAAAAGACCATGTAAGATTTAAGATTAAGATAAAATCTAATTTAACATTTACCTCTTAAATTACATTTTATAATTGACAACCCATTCCAAAATTCTGTGCAACAGATGTGAAACTTTGGCCCGGTTCATATATATTGCTAAATCATAATATGCTTCGTTAAGCATAGCATGTATGAACTCACCCATTACAGATGAGTATTATGTGTACACTGAATTACTGTGGCTTTTTCAAATCCTGGCATAACTTTAACTGTGCAACTTTTAGAATGACGCTTAAATATTTTATATTTGCTAAGTTCATAGAACCCTTTCAAGTCCTGCTATGCTGCCTCATTGTGGCAGGGGGGTGCTCTTGGGAGGGATGAGCAAAGAATGCCAGGTGTATATGCCAACAGTATATAGTCTAAACAGCGTCACTGAAGGCATGAAGGTCATTCCAGCTGTCCATCTAAAGCACGTAGACACCTATATCAGGCAGCAGCAATGTAGAAGGTTCTGGGAGTGGATGATCACCTTACTGACAACAGCAAAGGCATAATTTCATATTGCATGGAAGAAGGCAGTGGTAAATGATCCTGTATTTTACCAAGAAAACCACATGAACAGTCAAGATAAAGTGATTGATGATATAGTGCCGGATGTCACTCAACAAGCTACTAAGAAAAAGCTGAGGATCTTTTGGAGTATTAATGGTATTTATGAATTGTCTAGATTAAGGTTTTCGGGACTTCTGGTTGCTGATGTTGCCATGCAAGAAAAAAAAGTCTGAAGCTACAAAGACAGAATTACAGTGGGAACACGGAATGTAAGACACATGAACTTGGGAAAGCTCAACACAGTGAAAGATTAAATAAATCAACTACCCACTGACATCTTAGGCATCAGCAAACTGAAATGGACTGGGAGTGGACACTTTCAGTCAGAAAATCACGCTGTTTACTCCTCAGGACGTGAAAAATAAAGAAGGAACAGCTTTGCTTTCATAGGAAGGATATAGGAAGGACAATATTGGGGTACAATGCAATTAATGATTGAATAATATCAATTAGACTTCACAGACATCCCTTTAATATGATGATTGTCAACCACTAATGCAGAAGAAGAGAAGGCTGACAAGTTTTATGGTCAAGTTTAATTTGAAATCAAGAGAACATGCAAACAGGATGTGCTGCTTGTGGTTGGAGAGTAGAATGCCAAAGTTGGAAATAATGAGAAAATTGTAGCTGGACTGAATGGCCTAGGAAGCAAAAATGAAGTTGAAGGACTTACCTGCTTCTGCCAATCAAATGAAAGTCTTGGAAAAATTATTTTCTCTACCTACAAAAATCAGAATCATCCAGGCAACGGCTTTCCTGGATACTCTTATCAATGTGAAAGTTGGACTTTGAAGAAGCAAGAGAGAAAGAATATTGACATTTTCCAACTTTGGTGCTGGAGAAGACTCCTGAGAATACCAGAGTTAGCAAACCAATTATATAAATCTATAAATTTGGAAAAGATGGAAGGAAAGAGAAGGCAAAGACCAGCAGCAAGGTGGACGGACTCGATTACAGCAGCAATGGGTACACCACTGGGAGACCTGAATGGCCGGTCTGGGAAGAAATCATCCTGGAGGAGGTCAATCTATGTGGTTGCTAAGAATTAACACTGACTTATTGGCACGTAATCAGATTAAATGAAGTTTACAGAAACAAAAGAAATGCTTTCTGAAAATATTAAATTGTCTATTTTCTCACCTCAGAAAATCTGGTCAGCTTGATTGCAGTTTGAAAGCAGCTATTCATAAAGAGCTGCAGTTCATCAATATATTTATTCTGCATCAAGACAAAACATACCTTTTTAGAACTATTTAGTTTTATGGTTGTTGTGGGTTTTCCGGGCTGTGTGGCCGTGTTCTGGCAGTTTTGGTTCCTAACGTTTCGCCAGTCGCTGTGGCTGGCATCTTCAGAGGACAGGAGCACAGCTAGAAGATTCTCTCTGTGCCCAAGTGGAGGGTGTGTCTTCCTGCTGGTGTTTATATCTGCTGAGAGGGTGTGTGTCTTCTGTGGGTCATTTACAAGAGATTAGGAGAGGGTTTATTGTGATTAGGGGGTGTGGTGCTGTCGTGTGTGGGATTACCACATCTATTGTGTGAGTTATTTGCATATATCTGTGGTTGAGTAGAGTTCATTGATCTTTTGCAAGCTGTGTTTTTCAGGACTGGCAGCGACTGGCGAAACGTTAGGAACCAAAACTGCCAGAACACGGCCACACAGCCCGGAAAACCACAACAACCATCGGATTCCGGCCATGAAAGCCTTCAACTATACATATTTAGTTTTACTTTCTTTAATGTCACAATACTCAATATAAAACATTGGCTTATTGGATCAGTTCAATGCCCTCCAATCCAGCAGCTAAAACAATATATTCTTCATTATGTCCTTCCAAAATATTGCAGTTATTAGAATTCCATTACCTCTCAGACTATTTTATAATTTTTACAATGACACAAATACAACTGGATTCAGTCTCTCCATTACAGTAACATCTGGAGAAATTCTCATACGAATACTAATAATAATGTATTTATTGATTAGTCATGAGGCCATATCAAAATACAAAACACAAGACAATAACAAAATAAAGTGAAAAAACTAGAAGAAAATGCATTTCATATTTCTTTATCATCCCTATAGTTTACTCCAATCAGATCTCAATTGTACTGTTTTATTCAGATAAAAAGCTTTATTATATGTAATATTTAGGTTCTGACCACATTATGATGTTCAAATGTATGGATCCCAATGCACCATTCATTTAATGTGTAATTCAAGATATTGATCTCTCACTTTGCTATACAGGTGGCATTCAAATGTATCTGCTATATCCTCAATCTCAGGAGCATCATAAATACAAGTACATTTACGATAGGGAACTTGGTTAAACCTTCCATATTTAACCTTTGTATCTAACTGCTCAAATCTCACTCAAGTAAATACCCTCCCTGAGATACCTGAACGTTTTTGTATTTAGGTATTTTTCAATTTGAAAGGTGCATTTATAGCAGCTCACCCATTTCAGTGTGCCAGCCTTACTGAGCTATATCTCTTTGAGCTTTTATGTCCAAGATGCTTTGTCCAGCAATCTTTTAAACTTGTTGTCCAGAGACAATTGGACAAGAGACAGAGAGGCCATAACTCCTGATATAATTTGTAAATTGTACAATCTAAGAGATCTCTGAGATTTAATTTGGTATATCAGACACAATTTTGGGAGTCTATCAGTTTCAATAGAATTAATTCTCCACCAACAATTACAGGTAGTCCTCGCTTAACAACCAGTTCCTTAATGACCATTCAAAGCAACAACCTTGGAAAGGGTGCTTTATAGCCTCTAAAGCACTTCCGGCCGCTGTGAAACGTTGCACCCCTCCCCCCGTGATCAGGTGACTGCATTTCGGGTGCTCGGCAACTGGCTCGCATTTACGACCAGTTGCCAAGCGCCCCACAGAGGGGAGGGGAAACCCTTTGGAAGGCAGCTCTTTCGCTCCATCCGTTTAATGACTGCAATAGGGAGTACTGGGATTGCGGTTGTTGAGAAAAGTAGTCACATGGGTGTCTCGCTTAATGACAAATTCACTCAACGACCGAGATTCCAGTCCCAATTGTGGTCGTTAATCAAGAACAACCTGTATATGCCATAATTTTTGACAAAGAATTCTGTGTGTGTGTGTGTGTGTGTGTGTGTGTGTGTGTGTGTGTGTACACATCCATTCATATTCCCAACTTGGCTCTAACTTCAACAACTGGGTTTCATACAATTAGAAAATATATTTCAGAAATTGTACTGCAGTTTGACATAACAAAGATTGTGATTCTGAAAAATCTTGTTGAGAATTAAGTTACCATGTTTCTTTATTTTACCTAAGGTTCTAGGTCTCAAAAACAGAGCAGCAATAAATATTAAAATTTCTAAAAACTGGCAACAAAGTGTAAACAAACAAAATATCTTTAAAATTAGCAATCTACATCATTCTGTGGTGGCAACAACACTTTTAATAGTGCATGTTCCAGAAAGATACATTATCTCAGTATCTTAAATAAATAAATAAAAATCTTCTCTAGCTCTTTACTCCCTAGGGAGCATGATAATGGAAATAATATAGACCTAGGATTGCAAAACCCTCCTCTATATTGTGCAAATTTTACATGACAGGAAATAGACTCCAGTTCCTGCAGAAACACAGAATTTTGCTAATATCCTACCACAGATGAGAGCTTTTGGCGCAAGCAAGCATTTTCAAAGTGACCCAACTCCACTTCTTTCTGCAGCAGCATCTTGTCATCAGTAAGTTTCTGAGCCATTATCTTGGCAGCATTGAGGGCCAGAGCCAATGCTTTGTTGTTCTGTTTCAGGGAGACCTTAATTATAGAGGAATTATCTATACAGAAAAAAGAAAAGAAAAGAAAAGAAAGAATTATAGGGGGCGTTGCTGTTGTTGTCTTTGCCACATCTGAGCCCCCAATCTAAGGTTTGGCAGCTCTGAAGTCTGTTTCTTTGGAATGAGTTCCCCAGTCTCCATGCCAACAACTTTCCTCACCTGAAGTAGTTATCAGCTTTCCCTCCTATCAATGAGCGAGTTTTCCTTTTGCTCCACTTTGTGGTTGCTTCAGATAGAGTTAAGTGAAACCTCTCTAGTAGTCTTTCAAGCCAGGTCCCCCAAAGCTATTCACTCTCAGAAACTCTTACAGGCCCTTGACCAATTGTAACTAGATTGTACAATAACTTGTGGTACACCTGGCAAGGGGAAAGAAAGGATCACTGCCAGGCTGGCTGGAGCTCACTTCCTAGACAACATGGCTTAGATGGAGGTAATGTTCGATATCCCAGATGTGCATCTTAGCCTCGTTAACTCTGAGCATGTGTCAAGTCAGTCACATAAAGTCATATACTGTATAAAGACAGAGTTTATACTAAGAGCCAAAACAGAGTATTTAAGCTTGTGTGGGGCGGCAAGCCTGTGCACTATTGCCCTGCCCCAAATATTCCTAGACAGACCTGCTCCCGCAGCATTTCTCCCTGCAGAGGGGTGCTATTCAAGATCAGGCAATCAAATCTCTGTTTCAGGCCTCAACACTTGAAATGAAAAGGTGAAGAACCCAAGGAGCAAGATATCACGTCTCTTAAGGATTATTTAATACCTTTTCAGGCTAATTATCGGTAGGTACAGAATTGCTTCTGCTGCAGATTAGCATTTCTCACATCCTCGGTATGTATTAAACAAGGAATACCTTTATTATTTTTAATAATCTTAAGGATTATTTAATACCTTTTCAGGCTAATTATCGGTAGGTACAGAATTGCTTCTGCTGCAGATTAGCATTTTTCACATCCTCGGTATGTATTAACCAAGGAATGAAGAGCAGCATTTTTTTTTCTAATGGCAAAATAGATTAATATAAAGCTGCCTTAAGCAAGTCAGGCTAGGTCAGTGCTAGATACTATGACAGGCACTAGGTCTCCAATTTCTCAATATCTGGCCCTTCCCAGACCTGCCACCCAATGTCTTTTTAACTGGTGACTGGGCCAAAGCATCAGTTCTACCTGGTGTCTTCATGCAAAGTATGCTCTACCTTGGAGTTTTGAACCCACACCTTATATTATGAATCAGATTCTCACTGGCCTCCTTCCATTCATACATAACACTAAATCATATAAAGCAAAGCAGCTGGGGTCACGTGTCACATTGTGGCAATATTTAAACCCAGTCACTACCTTTCTAGAATTTCAGGCAGGAGTTTTTCCTGCTCCACCTAGATTATCTTGACAGAGCTGGGGATCATCTACTTGCAAGATATATGCTCAATCACTAAACTCTAGTCTTTTCCCAAGGCTACACGCACACGTGACCAAGTCTTCACTAATTCTGCCATGGTTTCTGTACTCCCATTTTGCTTAAATAAACTATGATTTTAATTAAATTGAAAGTAAGGAAGGTATTCCCTAAATCAGAACAATGCAATGGCATATTTATATAATACCACTGTGTGTATTTCTCCAGCATGCAACCTGTGTGCCGAGTAAGTCAAGGAAAATAAAAATGCTACAAAGCTGAACTTTAGCTGTGTCCTATAAATATGTATCAATTGATAAATCTCCTTATCTGTTAAAGTAGTGATAGGCAACCTTTTGTTGGCCAAGGGTTTCATGTAACATAGGGGGAGGGGGAATTGATTGAGAAGTGGGTGGGATCACTTCATACATGTGGGCAAGTGTGCTTTTTAAGGTGAATGTGGGAGTTGCATTATATTATTTTTTAAAAAACATTATATGCCTATTAAAAATAATAACACTATACCTTTCATCTATTACACACCTCAAAATGGCAAGAAACTGGCACTTTTCAGCAATCATGACTTAAGAGGTCACTGAGGACTGGAAAAAGTACACTGAGAGCTGCAGCTTCCCCACCTCTGCATTAAAGCCTGAGTTCAATATGGCTACTTACTTATTGTTCTTGTTCTGATCTTTGATGCGAGGGAAGCATTCAGCTTTGCTGTTCTTAATGCTCCATTTTTCTTTTCTTTCATCCGTTCCATGACTCCACTCTTAAAGAATACCGAGGATGTTTCTGTGTGTTCCTGGAATGACATTCTTTCCAACAGTCCTGTCAGGTGTACAGAGAAAGAAAGAGATATCAGACAGTGTCTTCTTTTTCTAGTCTGCAATCATTATTTACAAAGTGCTCTTTCTGGGTTTTTTTACAGAGTTTAGGTGTAACAGGCAAAAACAAGTGAGTCACAATGTCCACTCAGAATGAGATCCCTCACTTCATCGTGCTTGCCATCTTTTGGTATACTTATTATTATTATTATTATTATTATTATTATCATAATTATTCTCTATTATATTAATAATTATTCCCAATAATAATAATAATAATATATATTATAATCCAGGTCACTCCATAGCCATAATAAAAAGATTGAGGAGAAAGATGCATACAAAGTAAGTTAAATCCAGAAAATTGCTCAAGCTAGAACTATACACTAAGATACACTACTCTAGCTCATAAACATACTCAAACATCTGATTTAGTAGCTTTTCATGGTTCCTAGCATGCTGCTGTATGGGGATATGTCTATGAAGGTTCTCAGTCATCCAGGTGGAATTGTCTGTAGCTTGAATCATGTCAACTGGATTTCTATTTTCTCAGTGGAAACGTTTCGCTCCTTATCCAAGGAGCTTCTTCAGTCTGAGCAAAGTTAGTAAGGGAATCCTTAAATATGTTGCTGTGTGACCTTACACCTGGGGCTAGGTCATGGTTATTTTTTGAGATGTTATTTCTAAGTCCCTTTATCATCTAAAGGAGGATCGTTAAGATCACCCTGCTGCTGTTGAGCTTGCGAAATGGTCTTAATCTTCCTAGGCACAGAAGACAAAGCAGGGAGGAAGATAGGGGAAAGATTGTGCCTGAGGCCCCCACCTCTATTCAAGGAAGGATTTTTCAAGTTGGCATAAATGGATTCCTTGACCCCTCTCTCAAACCACCTATCTTCTCTGTCTAAAATGTGAACATTAATGTCCATAAAATGAGGACAGTTTTGACCTTATTCTACCGAAGGCCGGCTAGTGAACGCTGCCCAGAAGCTCTTATTTGGCTTTTCTGGGAAGTGCAAACAGCTTAAATAACTAGGAACTCACCAGATTGGTAAGGGTCTCATTTGAACCCAGATCCTGTCATCCCACTCCTCTATCAAGCCTGAGCCATAAAAACAACTATAATTCTTCTCCATATTTGGTCTATCAAGAGAACAGACAAGTTTTAAGCAAGTAGGGACCCTGATCCAAGCAGATCCCACCTTGTGTGGAGCAGCCCTCCATGCATGCATCTATACACCCCAGGGCCATTCACACTGCCCCAATTCACTGACATGGGGATAGGTAATATAACCCCAAAATATTCTCACATAAAAAGTCTGTAGGAAAGCGAGTCATATATTTGAATAGCCTCCATAAATACAAGATTTTTGAAGTTTTGCATATTTGTGAATGCTGTGGAGCAATAAGTCTTCTACTGAGGCACTAATTCAGAGCTTTCAAACTGTGTGTCAAGACACGTAGTGTGTCTAGGTGTGTCGAGGCTGCTGCTGCCTCCGAGCCCTGCCAGGATTCCACGCAGGTCCTAGTGCCTGCCTTGTGCCTGGCTGCCTCCAAACCAGCTGTGATTCCGCGCAGGTCCTAGTGCCTGCCTTGTTCCCTGCTGTAAGAGTGTGTTGCGAAATGATGCGTGTCTAAAAAGTGTTCCACCAACATGAAAAGTTTGGAAAGCTCTGCACTAGTTTTTTGTTTACAAAGTTAACAATGGAGATGAAGCAACCCCTCCTTCTCTCATCTGAGGCTTGAAGACAGGATTGTTCTTCCTCACCAGGAATCTTCCATCTTATCCTCTTGCATGGCATAAACCAGGAGGGATAAAAAAAATCAGTCCCCCCCACACATTTGTTAACCATCCATTTCCATGCATTTTTCTGCAATGAAAATGTCACTCAATTGCATGCAACTTAGCCACTAAAACCACTCAGTGTAGTAGAGTGAAATAATACAGAATCAAATCCACACTTGGCCAAGAAGATTTCTAAGTAATACTGGGCCAATCATAACCCAACCTGCCCCACGTTACAGGTATGATGTCGAGCGGAGTGTGGTTGCAAAATTCCATATGACCACTAGATGGCCCAGAATGCTGGCTGGCTGTCCACAGTCCACAGATCTTAAGGTTGTTTAGGTTGAGAAACACTAGTCTAGATAAAAATAGGGGGAAACCAAATATGCTGCCTTCTCAGAGGAATACACAAAATTACAAAAAGTATAAAGATATAGAGATAAATAAACGCGATCGATTGAAGTCACAGCAGTAACAGCTGCCCACCATTCTTAAACAGGCTCCCCGCTGCATCTGAAAATGGGCGGAGAAGCCTCTCCTTTGCGCAAACCGCTCGGAGAAGAGGGTCGCCGTTTTGCCTTCCACGCATCCCCTTCTCCCCCACTATCCGAGGAAGACACAATTACCCTTGCCGGCGTTCATTAAAAAAAACCGTTCGGATCCACCTCGGTTCCTCTTCCCCCCTCGGTGTCTTCAAACGGACTCAAGTTCCGGCTGAACCTAATTGTGGGGAATGATGCAAGAAGTCGAAAAGGCCTGCCAGCTCCCATTCGGTTGAAGCTTGCTCTCCAGGCAAAAAGCGCGGCCGCCCCGCTCCGAAACTCCTGGCCTCGGCGAGCTTTTCATTTGAAATCCGTCATGTGACTCCTTTCCCTGCCCTGCAACGGCCGTCGCCCCGCCTTCGGACTCGTCTCGGGAGGAGAACGAGTGAAACGCGGGGTTCGCGCCCGGGTTTAAGGGCTGCGCTGAGAGGGCTGTGCAGCCAGGCCCTGGGCAACTCCGTGGCGCGGGAAGCTGCGGGTAATAGCCACCATCATCCCGCAACCCTAGTTCGGGCAGCAGTTGCCGAAAGTACGCCCCCACTCTGAGCGCCTGTACAAAAGGCGGGATGTCAATCGAATGAATGAATGAATGAACGAACGAACGTTCTCCCCGCCTTCAGAGCAGGAGGCTCCGAAGACCGCCAACTCCATTAGTTAGGCTGCAGCCCTAATTCGGCCGGCATCCCATTATTTTTAGACTTCCCGCTGACGATCCGAGACTCTCCGGCACAGGTCAGGATCAGCAGCCCGGGCATTCAGCATCATCCCAGGCACCGACGCCTACAGTAGTGTTAGAAGAAATTAAGATCTCTCCCTGCCTGCCATGTTGTCTCCCCCAAGAACACTGCCTTCCTGCAATATTGCCTTCTCCTTGAGCAAGGTAGAAGGTTAAAAGCTTTGGATGAAGGAATGGATTACTTTGGAGAACAAGAAATTATTGCAGCTTGAAGGACATGAAATAAGATTCGGGTGGCACACCTACTTGTGGTATGATGAAGTTAAAGTTAATAGGGATTTTAAAAATCATTTTGTCAGGAGTGCCATACTAAGGATCTGGAACAAATATAAGGTAAGATTGTCTCTTAATATACCATTATGATTGTCACCTCAAGAAGCATTTGTTAGAAGAGAAAATGTGGGAGGAACAAGTTGGTTAAAGTATAAAGATTTGTTAAATTTTGAAGAAGGTGAACCAAAACTTAAAACAAGGGAAACGTTAGAGTTGGAAGGTTTTACATGTCACTGGTTCACCTATATGCAATTGTTAGAACGTTTTAAAGTGGATAAAAAGAATTATAAATTTGTTAATGAAACAACTCAGTTTGAAATGGAACTTTGTACAAATGATGAACATGTTGTTACTAAAATGTATAAAATGCTGTTACAGATGAATTTGGAAGATGAACAAGTGAAAGAATGTATGATTAAATGGGCTAAGAACTTCGGATATAATATTATGTTGGAGCAATGGTGTCGGAGATCAGCAGATCTCTGCCAAAGACGCTAGACGGGATGCACATTCCAGGAGGCTGCAAGTGACACGAAAGAGACGTAGACCGGTTCGCACCTAGCTGACGATCGCGAATACACATCTCCGCAAGCGGATGTCTGAGCAGCTTGGAAAGGCACGAGTTACACGTGTCACCACCAAAGAACCTTGTGCGGGTTACTCTAGAGCAGGGAGAGCAGGGAGATTATAGATATCGGATGGAGTGCCTTACAAATGGGAAAATATGTGGAACAAGGGTTTGAAGTTCACCTTGAATTATAACTTAAAAGAGAATTTTTACAAGATGATGTATCGGTATTTAACTCCTGATAAGCTGTCAAAAATGTATAATGGTGTAACAAATGTTTGTTGGAAATGTTTACAGGGTGAAGAAACCTTTTCTCATCTCTGGTGGACTTGTGACAAGGCTAAAAAATTTTGGGATCAAATATGTACTGCTATTCAAAAGATTCTTAAAGTGAACATACAAAAAAAACCTGTTTCTCTTGGGTTTGATGGAGAAGGAGTTAGAGAAACAATGTGGAATTTTGCTTTTATATATGATTACAGCTGCAAGACTTTTATACGCGCAACGATGGAAAGATCCACAAATACCTACGGTTGAAGATTGGATTATTAAATTAATGGACTTGGCTCAAATGGCTAAATTAAGAGCGTTAATAGGAGCAGGGGTCGGCAACCTTTTTTCCAGGGATCACCCCCGTTGGAAAAATTTTTTCAAGGGCCGAGGGCGGGGTTTGTGGGCGGCAGCCAATCGGACGGATGCGTGGGCGGGGTTTGCAGGCCTGCAGCTCTGGGAACCGAGGGAATTTTCGGGGTCCCCGGAGCCTGCCCCTTTGAAGCCTGCCCCTTTGAAGGGGCAAGCTCCGGGGTCCCAAAAAATGGCCTCGGTTCCGGCAGGGAGGCAAAAGCCTCGCCGCACGCGCGCACGCTGCCAGGCCGCTTCCCTGCGGCGCAGAGATTTTCCACCCGCCCCCCCTGCAGCGGGGAAGCGGCTGATAGTCTGTGCGCAGCGAGGCTTTTGCCTCCCTGCCAGAACCGAGGGCATTTTCGGGGTCCCCAGAGCTTGCCCTGAAAAAGCCCTCGGTTCTGGCAAGGAGGCCAGAAGGCGTGCGCACACGCTGCCACCGCCACGAGGGGAGGCCCGCCTCCGCCCTTCTTTGCCACGTGCTGATAGGTGGAGGTGTTTCCCCTTCCGGGCCTCCACCAATCAGCTGCTCCGGCTCACCCTGCAGCCCACTTCCTAATGGCCCGCGGACCACAGGTTGCCAACCCCTGAATAAGAGAACTTTCTATTTCTGGGTTTATATCAGATTTGATTTTGGGTTTTAGTGATTAAATGGTTTGTTTTAATAGAAATAATGTTATGGTTTAACTAATGGTAAGAGATTATATTTGTAAATTTATACAGTGGGGCAAAAAAGTATTTAGTCAGCCACCAATTGTGCAAGTTCTCCCACTTAAAAAGATGAGAGAGGCCTGTAATTGACATCATAGGTAGACCTCAACTATGAGAGACAAAATGAGAAAACAAATCCAGACAATCACATTGTCTGATTCGGAAAGAATTTATTTGCAAATTATGGTGGAAAATAAGTATTTGGTCAATATCAAAAGTTCATCTCAATACTTTGTTATATATCCTTTGTTGGCAATGACAGAGGTCAAACGTTTTCTGTAAGTCTTCACAAGGTTGGCACACACTGTTGCTGGTATGTTGGCCCATTCCTCCATGCAGATCTCCTCTAGAGCAGTGATGTTTTGGGGCTGCCGCTGGGCAACACGGACTTTCAACTCCCTCCAAAGGTTTTCTATGGGGTTGAGATCTGGAGACTGGCTAGGCCACTCCAGGACCTTGAAATGCTTCTTACGAAGCCACTCCTTCGTTGCCCGGGCGGTGTGTTTGGGATCATTGTCATGCTGAAAGACCCAGCCACGTTTCATCTTCAATGCCCTTGCTGATGGAAGGAGGTTTGCACTCAAAATCTCATGATACATGGCCCCATTCATTCTTTCCTGTACACAGAACAGTCGTCCTGGTCCCTTTGCAGAGAAACAGCCCCAAAGCATGATGTTGCCACCCCCATGCTTCACAGTAGGTATGGTGTTCTTTGGATGCAACTCAGCATTCTCTCTCCTCCAAACATGACGAGTTGTGTTTCTACCAAACAGTTCTACTTTGGTTTCATCTGACCATATGACATTCTCCCAATCCTCTTCTGGATCATCCAAATGCTCTCTAGCAAACTTCAGACGGGCTCGGACATGTACTGGCTTAAGCAGGGGGACACGTCTGGCACTGCAGGATCTGAGTCCCTGGCGGCGTAGTGTGTTACTGATGGTAGCCTTTGTTACGTTGGTCCCAGCTCTCTGCAGGTCATTCACTAGGTCCCCCCGTGTGGTTCTGGGATTTTTGCTCACCGTTCTTGTGATCATTTTGACCCCACGGGGTGAGATCTTGCGTGGAGCCCCAGATCGAGGGAGATTATCAGTGGTCTTGTATGTCTTCCATTTTCTAATTATTGCTCCCACAGTTGATTTCTTCACACCAAGCTGCTTGCCTATTGCAGATTCAGTCTTCCCAGCCTGGTGCAGGTCTACAATTTTGTTTCTGGTGTCCTTCGACAGCTCTTTGGTCTTCACCATAGTGGACTTTGGAGTGTGACTGTTTGAGGTTGTGGGCAGGTGTCTTTTATACTGATAACAAGTTCAAACAGGTGCCATTACTACAGGTAATGAGTGGAGGACAGAGGAGCCTCTTAAAGAAGAAGTTACAGGTCTGTGAGAGCCAGAAATCTTGCTTGTTTGTAGGTGACCAAATACTTATTTTCCACCATAATTTGCAAATAAATTCTTTCCGAATTAGACAATGTGATTGTCTGGATTTGTTTTCTCATTTTGTCTCTCATAGTTGAGGTCTACCTATGATGTCAATTACAGGCCTCTCTCATCTTTTTAAGTGGGAGAACTTGCACAATTGGTGGCTGACTAAATACTTTTTTGCCCCACTGTATATATCTGTATTGGAGAAAGTCGGAAGTCATTTTCCGTTTCTGTTTTCTATCTATCTGCACTTTTATAGTTTTTTCTTTTTTCTTTAGTTCTATTTTCTATATTTACTATATCTTTTATTTTGTATTTTAACTATACTTTGAAAAATAATAAAGTTCTTTTTTAAAAAAAGTTACAAAATAGAATGGGTTCGATGCAAAAGGGGATTTGTTGTTTATTTGTTTAGTCGCTTCCGACTCTTTGTGACTTCATGGACCAGCCCACGCCAGAGCTTTCTGTCAGCCGTCACCACCCCCAGCTCCCCCAAGGTGAAGTCCATCACCTCCAGAATATCATCCATCCATCTTGCCCTTGGTCGGCCCCTCTTCCTTTTGCCTTCCACTTTCCCCAGCATCAGCATCTTCTCCAGGGTATCTTGTCTCCTCATTATGTGGGTACTTCAGTTTTGCCTTTAATATCGTTCCCTCAAGTGAGCAGTCTGGCTTCATTTCCTGGAGTATGGACTGGTTTGATCTTCTTGCAGTCCAAGGCACTCTCAGAATTTTCCTCCAACACCAGAGTTCAAAAGCATCTATCTTCCTTCGCTCAGCCTTCCTTATGGTCCAGCTCTCGCAGCCATAGGTTACTACAGGGAATACCATTCCTTTAACTATGCGGACCTTTGTTGTGAATGTGATGTCTCTGCTCTTAACTATTTTATTATTTATTTATTTATTACTTAAACTTATATTACCGCCCATCTCCCCCAATCGGGGGATCCTGGGCGGTTCACAATAAAAACTTATTTTATCGAGGTTTGTCATTGCTCTCCTCCCAAGAAGTAAATGTCTTCTGATTTCCTGGCTGCAGTCAGCGTCTGCAGTAATCTTTGCACCTAGAAATACAAAGTCTGTCACTGCCTCCACATTTTCTCCCTCTATTTGCCAGTTATCAATCAAGCTGGTTGCCATAATCTTGGTTTTTTTGAGGTTTAACTGCAACCCAGCTTTTGCACTTTCTTCTTTCACCTTCGTCATAAGGCTCCTCAGCTCCTCAAAGTGGTATCATCTGCATATCTGAGATTGTTAATGTTTCTTCCAGCGATTTTAACTCCAGCCTTGGATTCCTCAAGCCCAGCACGTCGCATGATGTGTTCTGCGTACAGGTTGAATAGGTAGGGTGAAAGTATACAGCCCTGCCGTACTCCTTTCCCAATCTTAAACCAGTCCATTGTTCCGTGGTCTGTTCTTACCGTTGCTACTTGGTTGTTATACAGATTCCTCAGGAGGCAGACAAGATGACTTGGTATCCCCATACCACCAAGAACTTGCCACAATTTGTTATGATCCACACAGTCAAAGGCTTTAGAATAGTCAATAAAACAGAAATAGATGTTTTTCTGAAATTCCCTGGCTTTCTCCATTATCCAGCAGATATTGGTAATTTGGTCTCTAGTTCCTCTGCCTTTTCTAAACCCAGCTTGTACATCTGGCAATTCTCGCTCCATGAATTGTTGGAGTCTACCTTGCAAGATCTTGAGCATTACCTTACTGGCATGTGAAATAAGTGCCACTGTTCGATAGTTTGAACATTCTATAGTGTTTCTCCCAGAAATGGGGGAGAAGTATATGGTTTTCTGGATCAGGCATGTTGGATACTATGTACTTGAATATGGTGGAAGGAATTATTTTCTATTCCATTTCAGGTAGCCAAATGTCATACAAGTCCTGTTCAGTTAAAAAAAAGTCTTTTTAGGTTGGAGCAAAGTGGGGTTAGAGTGTTGCCTAGAAACTCAGGCACCCCAAGTTTGGCGTGGAACTGATAAAACTTGGTCCCTGAATTTGCGAGAGAGACTAACTTTGCAAAGTGGCTTTTGCCTACCTGAAAAAAAACAAATCACATAGCAATTCAGGTAAAAGCATTTATTAAGGGGGGGGTCAAGTCCTTTTATAGGGTACAGAGACAAATGATACATACATTTGGTATACAGTATGTGATACGTCATAAAGCAAGTAATCAAACAATAAAAGACATTGATTACATGTGAGAATTGGCTTGGCCCTAAAAGTATATTTCGTCCCCACCCCAGGCTTATGTATACTTCATGTAAACAAATTAATGTACAGTTATAATAAGACAGAAATTTAATTCTGGCAAATCTGAGTTTTGTACCTGTATAAAGCTTTATGCTTTATCTATGAACATTCCTTCTCTTTACTTTACTCTTGCAGTTTTTTGGGACCCATCACAAACTGTTCAGCTTGATGAATTAGGACCAACGGAATAGAAAATCTATGAATGAAGCAGGATGATTGCATAATAAAATAGTCAAAAATATCTATGTATAATGAATAGTTCATAATAAGCCTCTGTACTACTTGTAGTAGTACTTGTACTACTGTATGCGTGCATGCCTCCTGAAAAAAAATTGGTAGTGTTATTATCATAGTATGATTTGTTAGAAATAGAGCAATACACATGATACTTTGCAGAGTAATAAAGTTACTCTGCAATCAACCATATTGGTAGGAATGGGAGCATGGCAGTATAATATCTCCACCGCCAACCTCAGCCAATCCAGAGGCAAACCACCATAATAGATGATTGCAAAAGCTGCTGAGAGAGTGAAGACAACCATCAGTTTAACTCCTCCACCCTTCACTTGGCAAAGGTCATCTACTCAAGCACTCAAATCAGTTTCTGTTCTAAAACCAGTGTTAAAACTGATTAAAATGATCTCAGGGTGTGTGGCCCCCCTCCCTTACTGACTTACTGCCTTCTGTTTGTTGTTGTTCATAGTTCTAATTTAGCTGGGTCTTTGAAGTTGCTTTTCACTGCAGACAGTTTCAATACAGGGAAGAAATTAATGGAAAGAAAACACTTGAAAAAAGAAATTGAAAAGCTCTTGTAAGTATAACCTGTCATCTATTTCCTTTAGTATACTCATATTTAACAGCTGTATTATGCGGGTTGAAATCTTAAATTTTCTGGAACCCTTCTACCCAGTACATACAGATAATCATGAAGTAGATGGCTTAAAGTTGAACATGATTCAGAATTACTGGTTTGTTTTTTCCTTTTCAGGGGAGATTATGTTGGCATCAGACTTCGGGAAAATGAATTTGACCCACAGGGAAAGAGGCAGATCACCATTCTAGATGATTTGGTAAACTGATACTTTATTATTATTTTTAATTTCATGCTTTCTTGCTCATTTATACAAGACCTAAAATATTCTGGGGAAGGGGGGATTTCAGTTAATTTTTACCATCTGTTACTCTTGTCTTTACTAATCAAACAAATGTTTCTTTTTTCCATAAGGATAAAGCACATCCTTACCCTGTTTATGGAGCACATTTTGTCTCTCCATCATCTGGATTCAAACATTGGGTTAAGCTGATATTTGCTTTATTATGGTTTATTGAACAATATATAATTGATTCCCCCTTGGGGGAGATGGGCGGTGATAAATCTGATAAATAAATAAATAAATTGGTTGAGTTCAAACAACACATTAAACCATAAATGATAGTTTACAGACATGATTGGCTACTTAGCCAAAACCAACAAAACCACATTATGGCTTATGCACTGTACTAAGTTTAGCCCCTGCGTCACTGCAGAGGACAAACATGTCCATTTGACCTGCTGAATGCTTGAAGAGGTGTTAGTATAACTGAAGTGCACATTTCCACTTCTAGTGACAGGTAAATCTGGAGAAAGGAGTTGTTGCAAGATAAGAGGAGTGTGCATCTTTTAAAGGCCTTACAGACCCATATCTGGGTTTTTGTATTAAGATGGGAGGACACTCTCCAATACATAGTGAGTGGAGCTAAACCAAAATCTCGATTCCATTTCATTTCTATTCAATTAAAATGAAATGTAATTAAAGCAATTGCATTCCAGGCATGTGTATTGGCTAGTTTCCCCCTTCTTTCATATTAAACATTTCACTCTGGTAACAGCTTTTGGAAGACTTTGGGGCTAATCCAAGGCTTTTCAGAACTTTATATAGCCCTGGACCTCAGGATGTGTATCTTTGCACATACCATAACTGGACGTAAGGCCAATAACCAGAAATACCGACAGAAACATCTAATTCTGAAGCTAGACGTCCTTCATTCTTTGTGCAGATGGCCTAAGAGGTGTGCCACAGTATAGAAAAACTCCCCATGGGCAGGGAAGTAGTCTTAGGTTCTAGCCTGGTTGTCCAATGAATGCCCCTAGTCAAGAGGGATTAAAATGGACATTGAGGATGAAATTAATAATAATTAATTATCCATTCCTCCTCCTCCTCCTCCTCCTCCCAGGCTCACTGCAACCTTGCCCTTCATGTTGCTATACTTTGGCCCAGTGATTTTGAAGAAACAGTGTAAGGAAAACAAACATCTTTATCTTGTAATGAAGCAATGAAGTTGCATCGCAAGCCTGTATGTCAGTTCCATTGTCCTTTTTGTGCTTAAGGCTACTAATGCCTAATGGAGTCTTGCTTGCTTAAACTTAGATAGTTGCGATCCATTGGGTTTGTACAAGACTAAGGGATCTTATTCATCCATTATTTTTGTCATGATTGTGGTATATTATGGTAAGGAACATAATTGTATGAATCTGAGCATGTAATTCACATAAATGGTTAGATATTTATTACACTACCTGGGGATATAAGAGAGGAGGGACCTTGGAAGCTATAGACCTTCATTAACAAATTGTATTAATTTATATAACATAATGAATAACCCTTATCCCAGAATGCTTCTATTTCAAAATAGGAATATGCAACTCCTTTATTGTAAAACATAGCATTTCTAGAACATACTGTAAACCTTTTTTTAAATGATGAAATAGAATCCCTTGGGCTATGTAGGATTTGATTACACAGTGTGAAGAGCACAAAACAACTGCATCTACAGTATTATATAGGTAAATCCACCTAACAGTTCTCTTTATTTTTTTTTCTGTAATCTGGACATGAAACTATTACTGCCTCACCAATATATGTATCCTGACCAAATTGAGAGAGAAGCTATGATTTTATCTTTTTTTGCAGGGATGCTAATGGTATATAACTTTGCTTAGATACTTTTTGCTTCATAGAAAATTTTGTAGTTGTATGTGGTATGGACCTCCATCAGAAAACTTGCCCCTTTAAGAATCCCATGAATCCTTCCTCAAGTTCAAGCATTTTTGCAAATCCATGAGCCTGGCTGACAAAAAAAGAATGAGTCATATCCATGCCACATTTTAACTTACCAAGGTAATCTGTAGAATCTTCACATATATACATATCCATCTTTCTATTCCAGAGCTTTCCAAACTGTGTGTCGCGACACAAAAGTGTGTCGCCACACACAGTCTGGTGTGTCGCCACACAACCCGGAAGCGCTGATCATCATCAGCGCTTCCGGGTTTTCCCGCAGCGACACACCAACTGCAGCGCGCAAAACCCGGAAGCACAGCAGCGCTTCCAGGTTTTTGCGCGCTGCTGCACTTCCGGGTTTTCCCGCGGCGACACACCAGCGCCGGTTGGTGTGTCGCTGCGGGAAAAACTTTGGAAAGCCCTGCTCTATTCCCTTTTGGGGTAAGCAATAGTATACAAAATACAGAAAAAAGTTGTGAGCAAAAGAAATTAAATGCAGGAATAAGAGACAAGGAAATCCAATTAAATCTAGTTTACACAAACACTATTCCTTTATATACTTTTCTTTTTTTACGTATGATTTGCTTCTATCATAGAGTGTTGTTATACCATTTGAGGAGAGCCAGTTTGGTGTAGTGGTTAAGGCACCGGGCTAGGAACCGGGAGACCGTGAGTTCTAGTCCCGCCTTGGGCATGAAGCCAGCTGGGTGACCTTGGGCCAGTCACTCTCTCTCAGCCCTAGGAAGGAGGCAATGGCAAACCACTTCTGAAAATCTTGCCAAGAAAACTGCAGGGACTTGTCCAGGCAGTCTCTGAGAATCGGACACGATTGAATGGAAATTTACATACATACATATACCATTTGAGAACTCTAAATTCTACATTCACATGAAACATTCAATCATTCAAGCCTATTCCCTTTACCAACACTAGCTGGCCATGGTCTTCACCTGCTCATCCATTAGTAACTGAATCCACAGGGATCTCCAAGTGGCAGATCCCTTCCCTCAGGGGAAGAGCCACCCCTTTGAGAGACACCAATAGAATTGGCAGAGAACTGAAATGTACAGACAGCCACTCCATTTTACACTGGTTTCAACTCTAGGCTGTTTCATTCCAGGTTATTTGTGGGACCACCTCTCCCTGAGGGTGTTGGCCCGTTCCACCAGATCAGATACAGTGGGCATGCTCCAGGTCCCTTCCCTTAAATATTGCCCTTTAGTGGGACCCATGAAGTGTGGCTTTTCCCTGCCTTATGGAACACCCTTCCCCTTGAGATCTGGCAGGCCACCATCCTCTTAATCTTCCTCAAAGCTGTGAAGAGCTGGCTTTTCCCCAAGGCACTGGGACAGTAAGGTAGGAGCCTGGGCGTTGTAGAGAGGAATGGGTATAGTTATGAATTGGGCACCTGGTTTTCCTTGATTTTTTTTCTTTATTTTTTTCTTGATTCCTCCTCCTCCTCCTGTATTGTTTTATTGCCTGTGCTTTTATTATTGTTGTTAGCCACCCAGAGTTCTGTGTCACAAGATGCGTGGCCATATAAGTCTTATAAATAAATAAATACCTGTCTCTAATTGCTTCAAGCCCTCTTCCTTAGTGATCCCGCTGAAGCTTACTAGTATATAATGATTTTTCCTCTGCCTGAGGCAATGACAATGATGAATGGATCATGGAACTCGAGCAGGGCTTTCCAAACTGTGTGTCGTGACACATTACTGTGTCGCCTGGGGGGCCCAAGTGTGTCACGCGACAACCCGGAAGCGCTGATGGTGCACCGCTGCCGCCGCGCGCAGTAGTGGCGGCAGGCCATCAGCGCTTCCGGGTTCCAAGACGCCGCTGCTGCCGCCGCCGCCACAGCACACAAAAACCTGAAAGCGTGGTGGCAGCAACCCGTAAGCACCAGCGCTTCCAGGGTTTTGCATGCCGCCGCGGCGGCACTTCCGGGTTTTTGCACGCCGGCCATTGGTGTGTCACCAACGGCAAAAGTTTGGAAAGCCCTGAACTAGAGAAAGGACATAAGATTGCTATCCTACCATAATGATATTATGTTTCAACAGAATACCATTCCTATTGAAGATGTCATTCGGATTTATAATATTGGACCTTCTACAGCACATTTACCCACTTCTGTAAAGTAAGTTGCATACATGTTACTAATTTGTCCAATTATTAGGCCATACTTCAGGAAACATTAAGCTAATCACAGTAGGCTTGATGCTGTTTCCATATCCTTCTTATAAAAATAACTCCCTTAGAATTAATTGGTTAGGTCAGTTGACTCAATTCTCCTGTTCACTCCACACACGAATATTGCCCACCCCTCGATCCATTTAAGCATGTTGCATGAATCAGGCCTTTACTGCCAGAAATTCAATAAACTGGGATATCTTAGTATTTGCATGTAAGCACAAGTAACTTCCTTGTCCATATAGCTGTGAATTAGCTAAGTTTTTATTCCAATTAAGAATTTGCTGTATTGCAAAATATCCCCTTGCAAGAAAAACTGATTCATTATATCAGGGCTTTCCAAAGTGCCGCCGCTGGCAACACACCAGCGGCGGCGGCACAGGGAGGCGTGGGGGGCGTGCGGCAGCGCACGGCGGCGGCGCGGGGGGCATGCGGCGGTGTGCGCGTGCGCGGCGGCGGCGGCAGCCTCCGCTAGAACGCGGAAGCACTGATCCCGCGCCGCTGCCACCGTGCACGCGCGCACCGCCGCTTCCAGGTGGTGTGGTGACACACCACGCTGTGTGTGGCGACACACTTTTGTGTCGCGACACACAGTTTGGAAAGCTCTGCATTATATTGTTGGAGGTGTGAATCCAATGGCCCTGGCTATTTAGCACCTAATGACCCACTGACCACAAGGGGGCAGTGGTAGAGTGTTAACCATTTACTGTGTCACCTCGGTGTATTACTCTGCCTGTTCTTTCTGTTACTGTTATAAAAAGTGTGCCACTCATCATTTTTCAGGTCAGATTCCCACTTTCAGGAATGCTGACAAGCACAAGCAGAATGCTTCGACCTCTGACAGTTATACCTTGCTTGTTTTGCATTTCAAGACTCAGTATAAATAATATGAGGTTGCCGGGCCCCACGTAGTTGGCAAATTAAAGAAGCAAGAACTACATGGATTTCAGAAAGGCATCTTTAATGCTAGTCTGTGGTAAAACAATCTTGAAAAGTGTAAGAATAAATCCGTAGGCAGACTTGCAGCAACTTAATTAAGGCAAAGTCTCTGAAATGCTTGCTTTCCATGGCTCCCAGATCTTGGCTGTGTTGCCTCACAGATGCAATTATTGTAATTCTCTTTACCTTGTTTGATTGACTGATTATGTGCCATCAAGTCAATGTTGACCTTTAGCGACCACATACCTGTAGACAGATTTTCTCCGGGACAATACGACCCTAACGTTGTTGTTCATCTTGTTTATTTCTCTTTTTTAATAGGGTTGTAACTGCAGAATATTACATCTAAATTTTCATATCAGAGTTGGTCAAGAATTTTAAGATGATTATAACATAGCACAATCAAGGAGACTTCTTATATATTTCCACAGCATTCTGTACACTCTGCATACAGATATTAAAGGCAGACAACACTGCTAATCTGTACACTCAATAGGGATTCTCTTCTCTTGTTGAAAGCCTTCGTCTCATTCCCAGCCTATAGCTGAGGGAACTTAAAAGTCATTTTTAGCCATTTTGGTTTTAAAGTCGTGTTTTTCCTCTTCTCCTGACACAGTTTTTGCCATGGATATGATCTAGCATGCTTTATCAATGTTTTAGTTGCTCAAATGGTCAGGGGTGAGATCTGTCCAACTCCTATCGGCCACTCTAGGCTGCAGTGGGTATGTTGTCTCTCTTCCAGACACTGGGCACTGCCTTCAGTTTGACTTCAGGAGAAACTGGACACCTGGCTTACATAGCAACATCTGCCCGTTTAACATCTGACTTTGTCAAGTGTATTGTGAGCTTTTAAAAAAAAATCAGTTCAGTCGTGTCCAATATTCATGACTGTCTAAATCCCTGCAGTTTTCTTGGCAAGGTTTTTCGGAAGTGGTTTGCCCTTGCCTCCTTCCTAGGGCTGAGAGAGTGACTGGCCCAAGGTCACCCAGATGGCTGTGTGCCCAAGGCAGGACCAGAACTCACAGTCTCCCAGTTTCTAGCCTGATGCCTTAATCACTACACCAAACTGGCTCTGTGAGCTTCTTATAGAAACAGCTCAATGCTCTTTTGAAAGAGTGCTAGACTTGTTTTTCAAAATAGTTCTGTGTTCTTTGTTCTGTGATTTGTTTCAGACTTATGAAATGTATTTATAGACAAAATTCACAACAGTTAAGAATATAAAGATATACAAATTAGTATGGTGGTTCACTCCCGCACTCACCCCAGCTCTTGCCAACCTAGCAATTTGAAAGCATGCAAATGCAAGTAGAGGAATAGGTACCACTTCCGTGGGATGGTAACAGCGTTCCGCGCGTGTCATGCGGCCACATGACCGTGGAAGTGTCTTCGGACAACGCTGGCTCTTTGGCTAACAAACGGAGATGAGCACCGGCCCCTAGAGTCGGACACGACTGCACAAATGTGCGGGGGGAACATTTACATTTTTACATCAGTCTCATATTTTATCTCCAGAACTTCTATACATACATATCTCTAAGTGGTTCACAAATTATATAATAAAAAGTATAAACATCCTAATACCCATAAAACATCAATTTTTATCTTATTTCATACAATCCCTGTAGCTACTTAAGATTAAAGAGGCTTTCCTTTCTAAGCCATCTGCCTGAGAAGTAAACAGAATTCCCCTGCTCAGGTATTTTGAAATTCTCTCAGTAACAGGCCCAACATTTCCTCCATAGCTAATCTCTTCATCTTAACTGAGTTGGTCCTAGCCAGAATACCTGAAGGGAGAATCTAAGTATGTTTGTTTCCATTATAGTTCTTCCCATGACAGGGTTAACTAGAAGGGAAGTTCAACTACTTAATGCAGAAAAAATAGGAATGTGGCTTGTTCATACTTTACATGGATACAACTTCTGAACATCAGAATGGAGCTAAAGTTAAGGGATATTTGCCCATCATATTTCAGCTTTTTATTCACAGTCTGAGTGTGTGAAGTCAAATTAACTGAATGAATGAAGCTAAAGTATTTTCCAACATTCTCTGCCTCATGCAATTAAAATGTAGGATGTTAATGGGACGCAGCCCTATCTTTGGCAAGACCTCTTCCCTCATTTGCAATCTTCCAAAAGTTAAACTTTTTGGCTCATTGCATTATAACCCTTATATGTGGCTTCAGCTGTCAAACATAATAAGCAAAGTGATTTACAGCTATTTGTCTTCTTCTATTTCTCATCTTCTCGGCACCCCAATTTCTATATCAGTGGCTGGAACTACAGTTTGCCTATCTGTGCTTTGAACTGTAATATACCAGTTGATCACAAGAGCATGATTTCTGAACTCAAGATAGCACGCTAAACAAGAGTTAAGATTCCTGAATCATCATTTGAAGTGATGCTTTTATTGAGTTTTTGCTTGTTTAAAATGTGATGCTAAATCATTATTATGAAAAAACAACACCTGAAGTTTATGTCTGCTCTTCCCTCATGCTGGTGCAGCTGCAAGAAAGAGATTTGAAGCTTCCAATTAAACAGAACATAATTTCTATTACTGTGTTTACTTGGGTTACACATCAACGTACATGTGCAGTCCACTTAAAGTTTGCCATTCAGAAGGTGGGTACACACACACACACTACGCTAAGCCACAATAGATCTGTTCATAATATAACATGATTAGACACATTTGGTGCTGATCATCGGTAAACTACTTACTCTAAAAACATATTCATCAGTTCGGTGCCATGCAGTACTACAAATCAGGCACACAGGCTGATCTCCTAATCTCCTTTGTAGTGCTTAGCTAGTTGACATTTCTGTTATTAGTTTTGTCTACAGTGGCTTAATTGGGATTGGAGCTATTGCCCACTCTCTCTGTCTCCCCATTTTTACTACCATATCTGGGCTGCAGGTGTCTGGATGACCTCAAGATGGCAGCAAAGTTTAGAGTTTTGTGTATCCAGCCATCATCCAGAGTTTTGCAGCTCAGATACAGAAACTATAAGCAAACCACTGAATTTCTTATCTTTCTTGTGACTGCATGTAGTTCCCATTATGACCACTAGAGGACACTGAAGTCCTTGCTTCTGTTGACAAACACTCTCCATACTGTACTGTTGACAGTGCTTTCAGTCTTGTAGGGGAATTTGTGGCATAAGTTTCTTCTGGACAGGTCACACAAATGTCATTTGCTTGCATGTACTAAATCACTCACTGGAATAATTCCCTATACCACTATAGAGCCATCTAAAGATGGCCTGAAGATAGTTGGGACATGCTGGGAGAATATGAACTAAACATAAGGTTAATGTTTGTCTACATTAGCTACGAATTACGGGGAGCTAAAGGCCAACACGTTTGGAGGCAGTAGGTCGGGAGAAGCTGTCACCATTCCTTAGGTACAAATCAGCATAATTTAACTGACTTTAGTTCACAATACATTTTGTTAAATGCAAAAACATCATCTACTACAAGAGGAAAATACCTAGTGTCATAGAATAGGAATGCTACTTTATAGATTGAACGATTGAAGCAGCATTCCTATTCTATGACACTAGGTATTTTCCTCTTGTAGTAGATGATGTTTTTGCATTTAACAAAATGTATCCTTTAGTACCCTTTATAGTGAAAATATAGATTGTGTGAATATTTCTTTTTATTTATAAACAAGCAAAATTTAATTCTGAACAGTATAACAGATAACAAATTCTCTTTAACTATGAATTACACATTCAGTATGAAAAATATGACCAAATCTTCAGTCTAATATAGTAAGTAACATGTTAAAACACTGTTCTATTTCTTTGGAAAGAATATTCCCAAGCTGTACCAATATATCACTTTAAATTAGCATTATTTTGAATATAAGCACAGAGTACTGTTACAGTGTTTTGAAAATCTTCGAAAGCGGTGTTTTGGAGCATATGGAAACAAATTCCCTTTCCAGAGAACAACAGCTGCAGTTTTCCATCACCACAAGTGTGAGCAAGGCAGTCAAGGCCACAATAAATCCCAAGCAAGCAACAGAAAGCTTGGCTTTGGAACTTGGCTAAAATGTGGAGAAAAAGTCTAAAGCAGCTTTTGAGAACAGCCATTTTTCCACCTCCTCGTCCATAACTGTGTAACCTGTCCAGATTTCTATAAGCAACATGTCAAAGCTATACTACATACATCTGTGCAGCATTTCAGATTCAATTCCAAAAAGATGCTTTAGCACACCAATGTTGCACTGGTAAGCAACTCTTTAAAGTAGCTGTGTCCTCCCTTGAGTTTGCACAGCTGCCCTTTGTAGCTGCCATATAATCTTTAGAAAAGAAACAGTCACATAGACAGTTGCTACATTCACACCCCCATGCATTCTAAAGCACTTTTCAAGAATCAAGTCTGAAGCATCGCATAAATGTACTATTTACTTTAATAAAAGGGATGCATCTTACTTCTGCTCAAAGGCATTGCGATCAATAGTACAATCCTACATTTGTCTATTCAAAAATAAGCCTCACTGAAGTAAATAGGATTTATTATTAGGTAAATATAAATACAATTCAAGACTAACACTTTTTAAAAATAGTTACTCTTCAGAGTTGAAAATTAAAGGTTTAAATAATGGGGGGGGGTTTTTTGCCTAGAATGTTATAATGTTTTCAAACATCACATACCATTCTGTGTTCGCCTTCCTGGGTTCAGTCTTGAAACACTTGAAAAGTGACTGCAGTGGTGTATGTTGGAGGAAGGAGGTATACATACGGAATAAAAATTTAACAAAGAAATAGATGCCAGTGAGCATGCAGAGCCCATTCTCACCAAAGGCAACTTCATCATGACTAAAGTGCTATCTACCCATTCTTGAGCTGGCAGCATACCATACTGACATAAAACGTGCTATCCCCATTGTTTGATCTCTATTCTGCCAGAGGCATGACGCCATCAAACAATGGTGTCCTTATGTGCAGTGTGCAGGGCATGTTAAGAAAAGATTAGTGGATTCCCCTTGCTTTCCTTTCCTCCCTTACCACCAAACATCACCAGCCAGCAGAAAACGTCCTCTTTCTCCGTAACGGGGGCTAGAAAGGAGATGAGTTCCGATGAATGCCTAGACCAGCAAGTTTACTTATCTGCTGAACTCACTCCATGCTTTGCCCAACTAACATTTGACAGCAAAACTTGTGTTCAGAAGTAGCCTAACCAACAGGCGACAGCTACTCTGGGGGCAATGCAGCAATGCAGGAGAGGGCTCTCCCACTGCACCACGCAGTCCCCCCGGCCCCTGCACACCTGCTGACCGGCACATGGGAGTGTGAGAGTTAAGTGTCCCAAAGTCAGTGAAAAACAATAGGACAGCAAACCTGTTCTTTGCAAAACCAAAAGAGAGGGGGAGACAAATCATAGACTCCTCAAATTCTTGTTTGTATTCCTGATTATCTCCGCTAACTTTTTCTGTTAGTTTGTGCTCCTTTTTATCCTCCTTGTAGGTTAGGCTTTCTGTTTCCTGAAAGAAGGCTTTGTAACATTTAGTTTCCTGAATGCTATTAGAAAGCCATAGTAGAAGCCTACCATTTGAATTGGTTGATCTTTTGTTATATTCTGTAGAGCATCATGACCACTGCTTCCTTCTCGACACTACCCAGTAGCTAATCTAGACTGTGTGTGACATCTGCAGTCTTTGTACCAGACAAACAAATCACCATGCCATTTACAAGCTGTTCACAAATTCATATTAATGTGTTCGTAATAAATTAATCACCCACATCCAGAAGCCTTCTGCACCGGGAAAGGTTCATCACACCAAAAAACATCTTCCTTATCCTTGAAATGATGACATCCCCAAGACGCTGGGGAGTGGGATGCACCCTGGAAGATTTCATCTATATCCTTTTCTAGATCTCAACCACCTTCATTTCAAGGGAAAGGTTCCTTGAGAGCCAGGTGTTCAGTGCACCAAGTACAAATCCATGACTTACACACAGCAGCATAAGTCATTTAACAATACAGTATGCAATACACTGCAAAACATTCTCTACCCCCCTTGCTGGCTTTCTACCTCTATAACCAGTTATGATAGTAATCTGGTTTTCTTCTTTTCTAGGAACTGTTTGATCTAAAAGTTAGTCCCTATGGTATAGTTTGAGCTTCGAATCCAGGCTTCTTTGCCCAGTATGGATATGCCTTGACGCTTAGTTCCTGGAGCTGGGAAGTCAGTCTGCTCCTTCAGTGCTATACTCCCTTATAGAACTCCTTTTTCCTGTTTGCCCTCCAATGTGCTTGCTTTGGTCATGAACTTCCAACTGTCTCTTCTTCCTAAAGTGTACTAGCTGGAAGTGTTCTGCTTGGCATAGGGTTTCAGCAGGTGTCCGACAATCTCAGGCAAGATTTCATAAGAACCTAACAGGACCTCTACATCTGGGGTGCCTCCAATCCATAACATGCCCTCTCTAATTACACAAATCACCGCAGACGGTGACTGCAGCCATGAAATTAAAAGACGCTTGCTCCTTGGGAGGAAAGCTATGGCAAACCTAGGTAAAAGGTAAAGGTTCCTGCTGGGGTTTGTATATACCCAGGAATTTACAGATAGATAAATTATACTGGAGAGGCTTGATATCTAGGTGAGAGGGGAATTATTCTGCAAGTCACCCAATTAGCAGCCATTGTTGTAGGGATGATGTGGCAGCAATGACTCATACTACAGGTGCTATCATTTAGTTGGGTGTGGCAGATGATGAGAGTGACCTATAATGTGATTGGTCAGTTTATGTATATAAGCAGAGCAGATCTGGTGTTCTTTCTTCTCGTTGCTGTTGAAACTTCTCATCGCTGTATTTCATCACGTTGCTGTATCATTTGTTACTGCTGTTGGATGTATTTTGGACTACGTATGTATATAAAGTAAATAGGCTATTTTATCTAATCTCTGCTTGAGTGTCTATTTACTGCATAGAACGTGGATCACTGGTGTCTTGGAAAAAGGAGCAGGCCGCCCCACGGTGCGCACTCTGACAGGTTTCGGGCCCAGCAGTGGATCATGTGCAGCTGGTATGCTGGCACGGCTGTAAGGACGTTGGAAGCCTATCCAGGAGTCGTTTGGATATCTTGGGCGAGTTTGGAGCTTTTGCAGGTTCTGTGACTGGCTGTGTATTTTTCCTAGGCCTGTTTGCAGCTGAAGGACGTTCTGATAAAGTCTGTGCTATTTATCGGTGTCTGCCCAGGAGGGGCTGAGGATGAGCACAGTGAAAATGCAGTCTACAGTTGGAGGTGGTTTCCCTCTGGAAAGGCTGAATGGCTCCAATTATCTGTCGTGGGCGTACAAGATGGAAATGTTTCTTCGCCGGGAAGGTATTTGGAAGGTCGTCCATGAGCCACCGGACGAGTTGGATGATGAGGAAGTTATTTTGCAGAACGAGAGAGCATTGGCAAGCATAATTTTATGTTTGGAGGACAGCCAATTATGTTATGTTAGAGATCTCCAGTTAGCCAGTGGGTGTTGGGAAGCTTTAAGAAATGTTTATCTTAGAAGCACACCGTTATGCAAGGTTATGTTGACAAGAAAGCTTTATCATGCTAAATTACATGACAATGGGGGTATTCTTGAACATTTGCATTATATGACTGGCTTGTTCCTCGAATTAGCACAGAGAGATATGCAGTTCTCAGAAGCGCATAAAGTTTATGTAATTCTCAGTTCTCTTAATGAAACATGGGATAATTTAGCTACCAGTTTCGGGTCTTTATCTGAGAGCGATTTGACCATAAATTATTTAACTGGGAGACTTCTGGAGGAGGAACAAAGGAGGAAGGATTATAACATAATTAAGCCAAAGCAGAGCAGTATGTCTGTTAAGGAATGTTATTCTTGTAACACTGATAATGTATTATCTGTAACGCGTACTTGTTTTCACTGTGGGTCTGATAAGCATTTGCAAAAAGACTGTGATGTTGCTAGAAGGAAAACAAAAGTCAAGCCGAGGATTTCCAAGCAACAAAGTGCTGTCCAGCTGTCGGTGATTAATTCTACTGGAAGGAATTTAAAGGAGACGTGGCTCCTTGACAGCGGAGCAAGCCAAAACATTGCCAATGATAGAAAGATGTTTAAAAGGTTTATACAGGCTGAACGGGACCATGTTAGCCTGGCAAATGGAAGTTTTGCATCTGTTACTGGCAGAGGGTTTGTGTTTGTACCTAGTTTGAATATTGAATTATCTATGCTATGTGTACCAGACCTAGAGTACAATATCCTAAGTGTTTCTCAGTTAGATAAACAGGGATATGATGTAAAGTTTGGTAAGGGTAAATGCATTGTTATGAAAGATAATCATGTCTGGTGAGGGTGTATTACAGAACAGTTTGTGATGATGAAACCCAAGACAGAAGTACCCCATGATGTAGCTATGATCAACAAACCAAACCATGATTCATGTGAACATTTGTGGCATAGACGGTTGGGGCATCCAAGTTTGAAAGTGGTTGAAAAGATGTCTGAAGCAAGTTCTGGAATGGATTTGAAACCGTGCCAAGCTTATCTGGATTGCACAGCTTGTAAGGTTGCAAAGTCAAAGGTGTATCCTGTAAGCAAATTTAGTGATAGAAAGTCACATAAATGTTTTGAATTGGTTCACGCTGACCTAATTGGCCCATCACCAGCCACACTAGGTGGTGCTAAATATGTTTTGGTTATTGTGGATGATTTCACTAGATTCGGGTTCTGTTACCTATTGAAAGCTAAAAGCCAGACATTTGATAAGTTCAGGAATTGGGTGCAGTTTGTGGAACGTAGATATAGCACAAAGGTGTGTAGTTTGCAGACTGACCGGGGTACTGAGTTTATGAGTGGCAGTTTTCAGCAATGGCTCAGTAGGAGGGGCATTGCGCACAGGAGAACCAATCCGCATAGTTCAGCTGAGAATGGCGTGGCGGAACGAAGAAATTTAGCGTTACAGACAGTAAAAGATTCACTGTTAGCTGACTCAGGGTTTTCTAGAGGATACTGGGGAGAAGCTATACTGACTGCTAATTATTTAATTAACAGGTTGTGGAGTGTGTCTGTAAATCAAACACCATATTATATTTTGTATGGTAAGAAGCCATCATTAGCTCATTTGAAGGTGTTTGGGTGCACAGCCTATGTTCACGTGCATAAGGAAGTACATAGGAAAGGGCAGGCAAAAGCACAGAAAATGGTTTTTGTGGGGTATGAGCCAGGAACCAAGGGATATAGGTTCACTGATGGCAGAAGACTTGTTATTTCACGATCAGCAAGTTTCAGCGAGCATAGCAATTGGCAGAAGTTACACGGATGGAGTGAGGTTTTTCTTCCTAGTCAGAGACAGTTTGAGATAGCAGAGCGGCGAGAGTCCAGAGATGTGATTAAGGATGAAGAGGAATTAACTCCTAGTGTGCCAATAAAGCAGGATGCTACTGTATTGCGCAGATCTGAAAGAGTTAACAAGGGCATACCACCTCAGCATTACACACCAGGTGATGTTAAAGTGTGTTTTATTAATTATGAACCTCGTAGTTATGAGGAGGTATTGGAGTTGCCACAAGAGCAGAAAAAGTGGAAAGCTGCTATGGATGTGGAAATGAATGCCATTAATTCCCATAAGGTGTTTAAATCTACCAGGCTGCCTGAGGGGCATAGGGCAGTAGGTTGTAGGTGGGTTTATAAGAAGAAGACCTTAGTCAATGGTGATATTCAGTATAAGGCTAGGCTTGTAGCACAAGTGTTTTCCCAGGTTAAGAATCAGACTTATGAGGTTTTTGCGCCAACGCTGAGAGGGGAGACATTCAGGTTTGCCTTAGCAATGGCAGCAGCTGGGAATTGTGTAGTGAACCATTATGATATCACCACAGTATATCTGCATGCTGATTTGAGAGAAGAAATATATATGACTGAAGCTCCAGGATATGAATCTAATGATGCAGGTAGAGTGTACAAGTTGCAGAAAGTGTTGTATGGACTCAGGCAAACGGCACGTTGCTGGAATCTGCGATTAGATGAGGCATTGCAAAGAATGGGGTTTAAGTGTAGCAAGGCTGACCCATGTCTGTACATAAAGCAATGTAATGATGAACAGGTGTTGCTTTTGATCTTTGTAGACGATTTGTGTTTTATAGCTAAAGATCAAAGGAGGGTAATTGAATTTACTGAAAAACTGAAGCAACAATTTGATGTTAAAGATCTGGGAGAGATTAAAAATTACCTAGGGGTAGGTATTCAGAAGGTTGATGGGGGTTACGTTCTAGAGCAGCAGAAGAAAATTGAACAGCTGCTAAGTGGCAGAGTACGCTGCACTATCTGACCTATGTTCAGAGTTAATAAGGTATAGGCAATTGTTAAGAGATGTTAATGTAACAATTGAGGGACCTATATGTGTATATGAAGACAGTGAAGCGTGTATACAGATGGCAAAGAATGATAGGATCAGAGGGAGGAGCAAACATGTGGATATCAAGTATCACAATGTTAGGAATGCTATAAAAGAATCTGATTAATTTGCAATATTGTCCATCTGAGAGTAATGTAGCAGATGTGATGACAAAGCCTCTAAGTGTAGAGAGACACAGGATGTGTGTATCCAATATGTGTATGTCTTCTATTCTGTATAAATGAAATGTAATATCTATTGTAAATTGGAGGGGTGTTGGGGTTTGTATATACCCAGGAATTTACAGATAGATAAATTATACTGGAGAGGCTTGATATCTAGGTGAGAGGGGAATTATTCTGCAAGTCACCCAATTAGCAGCCATTGTTGTAGGGATGATGTGGCAGCAATGACTCATACTACAGGTGCTATCATTTAGTTGGGTGTGGCAGATGATGAGAGTGACCTATAATGTGATTGGTCAGTTTATGTATATAAGCAGAGCAGATCTGGTGTTCTTTCTTCTCGTTGCTGTTGAAACTTCTCATCGCTGTATTTCATCACGTTGCTGTATCATTTGTTACTGCTGTTGGATGTATTTTGGACTACGTATGTATATAAAGTAAATAGGCTATTTTATCTAATCTCTGCTTGAGTGTCTATTTACTGCATAGAACGTGGATCACTGGTGTCTTGGAAAAAGGAGCAGGCCGCCCCACGGTGCGCACTCTGACAGGTTTCGGGCCCAGCAGTGGATCATGTGCAGCTGGTATGCTGGCACGGCTGTAAGGACGTTGGAAGCCTATCCAGGAGTCGTTTGGATATCTTGGGCGAGTTTGGAGCTTTTGCAGGTTCTGTGACTGGCTGTGTATTTTTCCTAGGCCTGTTTGCAGCTGAAGGACGTTCTGATAAAGTCTGTGCTATTTATCGGTGTCTGCCCAGGAGGGGCTGAGGATGAGCACAGTGAAAATGCAGTCTACAGTTGGAGGTGGTTTCCCTCTGGAAAGGCTGAATGGCTCCAATTATCTGTCGTGGGCGTACAAGATGGAAATGTTTCTTCGCCGGGAAGGTATTTGGAAGGTCGTCCATGAGCCACCGGACGAGTTGGATGATGAGGAAGTTATTTTTCAGAACGAGAGAGCATTGGCAAGCATAATTTTATGTTTGGAGGACAGCCAATTATGTTATGTTAGAGATCTCCAGTTAGCCAGTGGGTGTTGGGAAGCTTTAAGAAATGTTTATCTTAGAAGCACACCGTTATGCAAGGTTATGTTGACAAGAAAGCTTTATCATGCTAAATTACATGACAATGGGGGTATTCTTGAACATTTGCATTATATGACTGGCTTGTTCCTCGAATTAGCACAGAGAGATATGCAGTTCTCAGAAGCGCATAAAGTTTATGTAATTCTCAGTTCTCTTAATGAAACATGGGATAATTTAGCTACCAGTTTCGGGTCTTTATCTGAGAGCGATTTGACCATAAATTATTTAACTGGGAGACTTCTGGAGGAGGAACAAAGGAGGAAGGATTATAACATAATTAAGCCAAAGCAGAGCAGTATGTCTGTTAAGGAATGTTATTCTTGTAACACTGATAATGTATTATCTGTAACGCGTACTTGTTTTCACTGTGGGTCTGATAAGCATTTGCAAAAAGACTGTGATGTTGCTAGAAGGAAAACAAAAGTCAAGCCGAGGATTTCCAAGCAACAAAGTGCTGTCCAGCTGTCGGTGATTAATTCTACTGGAAGGAATTTAAAGGAGACGTGGCTCCTTGACAGCGGAGCAAGCCAAAACATTGCCAATGATAGAAAGATGTTTAAAAGGTTTATACAGGCTGAACGGGACCATGTTAGCCTGGCAAATGGAAGTTTTGCATCTGTTACTGGCAGAGGGTTTGTGTTTGTACCTAGTTTGAATATTGAATTATCTATGCTATGTGTACCAGACCTAGAGTACAATATCCTAAGTGTTTCTCAGTTAGATAAACAGGGATATGATGTAAAGTTTGGTAAGGGTAAATGCATTGTTATGAAAGATAATCATGTCTGGTGAGGGTGTATTACAGAACAGTTTGTGATGATGAAACCCAAGACAGAAGTACCCCATGATGTAGCTATGATCAACAAACCAAACCATGATTCATGTGAACATTTGTGGCATAGACGGTTGGGGCATCCAAGTTTGAAAGTGGTTGAAAAGATGTCTGAAGCAAGTTCTGGAATGGATTTGAAACCGTGCCAAGCTTATCTGGATTGCACAGCTTGTAAGGTTGCAAAGTCAAAGGTGTATCCTGTAAGCAAATTTAGTGATAGAAAGTCACATAAATGTTTTGAATTGGTTCACGCTGACCTAATTGGCCCATCACCAGCCACACTAGGTGGTGCTAAATATGTTTTGGTTATTGTGGATGATTTCACTAGATTCGGGTTCTGTTACCTATTGAAAGCTAAAAGCCAGACATTTGATAAGTTCAGGAATTGGGTGCAGTTTGTGGAACGTAGATATAGCACAAAGGTGTGTAGTTTGCAGACTGACCGGGGTACTGAGTTTATGAGTGGCAGTTTTCAGCAATGGCTCAGTAGGAGGGGCATTGCGCACAGGAGAACCAATCCGCATAGTTCAGCTGAGAATGGCGTGGCGGAACGAAGAAATTTAGCGTTACAGACAGTAAAAGATTCACTGTTAGCTGACTCAGGGTTTTCTAGAGGATACTGGGGAGAAGCTATACTGACTGCTAATTATTTAATTAACAGGTTGTGGAGTGTGTCTGTAAATCAAACACCATATTATATTTTGTATGGTAAGAAGCCATCATTAGCTCATTTGAAGGTGTTTGGGTGCACAGCCTATGTTCACGTGCATAAGGAAGTACATAGGAAAGGGCAGGCAAAAGCACAGAAAATGGTTTTTGTGGGGTATGAGCCAGGAACCAAGGGATATAGGTTCACTGATGGCAGAAGACTTGTTATTTCACGATCAGCAAGTTTCAGCGAGCATAGCAATTGGCAGAAGTTACACGGATGGAGTGAGGTTTTTCTTCCTAGTCAGAGACAGTTTGAGATAGCAGAGCGGCGAGAGTCCAGAGATGTGATTAAGGATGAAGAGGAATTAACTCCTAGTGTGCCAATAAAGCAGGATGCTACTGTATTGCGCAGATCTGAAAGAGTTAACAAGGGCATACCACCTCAGCATTACACACCAGGTGATGTTAAAGTGTGTTTTATTAATTATGAACCTCGTAGTTATGAGGAGGTATTGGAGTTGCCACAAGAGCAGAAAAAGTGGAAAGCTGCTATGGATGTGGAAATGAATGCCATTAATTCCCATAAGGTGTTTAAATCTACCAGGCTGCCTGAGGGGCATAGGGCAGTAGGTTGTAGGTGGGTTTATAAGAAGAAGACCTTAGTCAATGGTGATATTCAGTATAAGGCTAGGCTTGTAGCACAAGTGTTTTCCCAGGTTAAGAATCAGACTTATGAGGTTTTTGCGCCAACGCTGAGAGGGGAGACATTCAGGTTTGCCTTAGCAATGGCAGCAGCTGGGAATTGTGTAGTGAACCATTATGATATCACCACAGTATATCTGCATGCTGATTTGAGAGAAGAAATATATATGACTGAAGCTCCAGGATATGAATCTAATGATGCAGGTAGAGTGTACAAGTTGCAGAAAGTGTTGTATGGACTCAGGCAAACGGCACGTTGCTGGAATCTGCGATTAGATGAGGCATTGCAAAGAATGGGGTTTAAGTGTAGCAAGGCTGACCCATGTCTGTACATAAAGCAATGTAATGATGAACAGGTGTTGCTTTTGATCTTTGTAGACGATTTGTGTTTTATAGCTAAAGATCAAAGGAGGGTAATTGAATTTACTGAAAAACTGAAGCAACAATTTGATGTTAAAGATCTGGGAGAGATTAAAAATTACCTAGGGGTAGGTATTCAGAAGGTTGATGGGGGTTACGTTCTAGAGCAGCAGAAGAAAATTGAACAGCTGCTAAGTGGCAGAGTACGCTGCACTATCTGACCTATGTTCAGAGTTAATAAGGTATAGGCAATTGTTAAGAGATGTTAATGTAACAATTGAGGGACCTATATGTGTATATGAAGACAGTGAAGCGTGTATACAGATGGCAAAGAATGATAGGATCAGAGGGAGGAGCAAACATGTGGATATCAAGTATCACAATGTTAGGAATGCTATAAAAGAATCTGATTAATTTGCAATATTGTCCATCTGAGAGTAATGTAGCAGATGTGATGACAAAGCCTCTAAGTGTAGAGAGACACAGGATGTGTGTATCCAATATGTGTATGTCTTCTATTCTGTATAAATGAAATGTAATATCTATTGTAAATTGGAGGGGTGTTGGGGTTTGTATATACCCAGGAATTTACAGATAGATAAATTATACTGGAGAGGCTTGATATCTAGGTGAGAGGGGAATTATTCTGCAAGTCACCCAATTAGCAGCCATTGTTGTAGGGATGATGTGGCAGCAATGACTCATACTACAGGTGCTATCATTTAGTTGGGTGTGGCAGATGATGAGAGTGACCTATAATGTGATTGGTCAGTTTATGTATATAAGCAGAGCAGATCTGGTGTTCTTTCTTCTCGTTGCTGTTGAAACTTCTCATCGCTGTATTTCATCACGTTGCTGTATCATTTGTTACTGCTGTTGGATGTATTTTGGACTACGTATGTATATAAAGTAAATAGGCTATTTTATCTAATCTCTGCTTGAGTGTCTATTTACTGCATAGAACGTGGATCACTGGTGTCTTGGAAAAAGGAGCAGGCCGCCCCACGGTGCGCACTCTGACAGTTCCCCCCCCCCCACAGTTGTGCAGTCGTGTCCGAATCTAGGGGCCGGTGCTCATCTCCATTTGTTAGCCGAAGAGCCAGCGTTGTCCAAAGACGCTTCCGTGGTCATGTGGCCGGCATGACGCACATGGAACGTTGTTACCTTCCCACCGAAGTGGTACCTATTAATCTACTTGCATTTGCATGCTTTCCAATTGCTAGGTTGGCAAGAGCTGGGGCGAGTGTGGGAGATCACTCTGTCACACGGGACTAGGGATTCGAACCTCCGAACTTGCAATCTTCTGATTGACAAGCCTGGCGTCTTACCCGCTGAGCCACCATGCCCCTTTGGCAAACCTAGACAGCATATTAAAAAGCAGAGACATCACCTTGCCGACAAAGGTCCGTATAATTAAAGCTATGGTTTTCCCAGTAGTAATGTATGGCTGTGAGAGCTGGACCATAAGGAAGGCTGAGCGCCGAAGAACTGATGCTTTCGAACTGTGGTGCTGGAGAAGACTCTAAAGAGTCCCTTGGACTGCAAGGAGGTCAAATCAGTCAATCCTAAAGGAAATCAACCCTGACTGCTCATTAGAAGGACAGATACTGAAGCTGAAGCTGAAATACTTTGGCCACCTAATGCGAAGAGAGGACTCACTGGAAAAGACCCTGATGCTGGGAAAGACGGAAGGCAAAAGGAGAAGGGGACAGCAGAGGATGAGATGGTTAGATAGCATCACTGATGTAACGAAAATGAATTTGAGTAAACTCCGGGAGACAGTGAAGGACAGGAAGGCCTGGTGTGCTATGGTCCATGAGGTCACGAAGAGTCGGACACGACTAAACGACTGAACAACAACAACAAAAAGCAACAGGGAAGAGGCTACATAATGTATTTTTATTTAGAAGGCTAGATCTATTTATGTTACCAATTTGTTTTCTATATTATTCTAGAATGTTTTAATTAATGTTTAGAATGTAGCCTAAATCCCCACAGCATCAGTAGTGGGGGTGGAGACAAGCTTGGGACAAGGCACATCACCATGGAGATAGATAAGAGCAAATGGTGTACCATCAAAAGGAAGGAAGGAAGCGAGGAGAAGACAAAAATAAAAGGAGAGATCTCATTAAACCAACACTAATTTTGTAATCAGATGAATAAAGGTACCCTTGAAAGCCTAGAGTCTGAAGATACGGCACAACAAAGAAGCACAAAAGGTTGCTAGCAGCCAGGTGTGGAGTGCATTTGGACATGCAGCGCTCTGCTTTTCATCTGCTTTCTTCCCAGATTGCCCTTCGTAATATTGGATTGCAGTCATCTGTCTAATCATGAAATTCAGCAGCAGGAAACAGCATGAACTGTTCTTATTTTGTTCGGTTGGTAAAAGACAGGCAATAATGAAATTCTGAAGGAAAGATTTAGGGGGAAAATGGTTAAGTCCAGATCTTTAAACAAACTAACTATAGAAGGAAATCCCAAAGCTGTAAAATCTCTCCTTCAATACATGAATTAGATATAGATCACCTTCTCCTGAAGAACTTGAGTCATGTGTCCCCAAAGATATCTCTATATTTCTGCAGCTTCACCTCTGAGAAAGAACGTAGATCAATGGTATCAGGCAGAAGCCTATAATTTTTTGGCCAACCTTTTAAATCCTTCCTGAACTCTCCACCACAGATACGATTTCTCTCCCCAAACAGTAAGTTTGCTGAATTGGGTGTGGCAACTTGAAGCTACCGCAAAGTACTGTACATTCAGGCAGTGGTATCCAGTTCTCCCTCAACCTTTCCAGAGGAAAGGGTCAGCAAGGAAGGAAGCATTACATCTCATATGCTCCTTATACCTTTTCCTAGTGGCTCTCAAGCAACCCTTCCCCACAACAAAAATGGCTGGCAATGATTGGCTTTGCCCCTGTATCACCAAGGGACTCCAGGCACCGTGCAGTTCTCCAATCTACTCAGCTTTTACCCAACTTTGCAGCTTCCAGAACTCTGAAACTTGGAGGGGGGGATCCTTTGTCACACATGTGAAATGGCATGGCCATCTTGGCCATGGTAAGCATGGCAAGCAGAAAAGCTGTAACCTGATCGCATCTGAGCCTCAAACTGCTGTAGTATGAGCCTTATGGAAAATACTGACCCTTTGCAGACCACTGTTTGTCACTGTACATTAAGGAAGCTTCATATAATCATCTTTATTTGGACATGCATTTAAATGGCTTTGGTTAGACTTGCATAAAGCAGGCAGAAGAAACAGCATCACCTTTGATGCTGCTGCTGAGAGGGCATGAAAATGGATAAAGAAACAAACAAATCCTTTCATTCAGCCTGGCTGGGGCCACCAATGTCTTAATTGCTCCAGTAAGAATGGAAAATTGCAGAGGAGACATTAGTGGATAGGGAGCTGTTGATTTATTTTTTAAAAAAACTTCAAATGCATAGGAAGAAAGGAACAAATATTCAATAGTCTACATGCATATAAAGGTTGGATTCATACCACATGCTAAGCTAAAATGTGGTTTGATAGTTTGTGCTTTCGCATGTTGTACAAATATAGCCGGTATGGTTTGTAAACCAGGGTTTATGACTTGAAATATTGTGCCAACCAAGCCAGCTGAGGTTTATTTAATAAGAGTCTATCAGGGCTTAGCATGTAGTGTGAATACAATCAGATTATTTACTCTTAAACTGCTTTTCCAAAATAATCTGATGGTCTGATTGGAATGAAAGAAAACAACATAGTAGTAAAGTCTAAAACAGAAGCGCAAGAACTCAACAAAAATATATGTGCTTTCTAGCACCTATCTTTCCTACGCTTATGACACTATACTATATGATCTGTGTTTACATCCAAACAGCAGATACTGTATGTATATTTCTCGTAGGCCTGGTCTAATGGATTTGGCTGTGGATGCTGCTTATTTAGAAGTATTTTTAAAACCAAATTTGGCCACTAGAGCACTTGCCCTCTGGAAGAACCAAGACTAAAATCTTAATCATAACACCACTCTTCCTCCTTCACTTTAGAAATGGTTCTTGGGCCCAACAATGATTAAGGCTAAATGCTGAGACATACAGCACCAAAGGAGAAATAGTGGCATGCGAATAACCAAACAATGTAACTGGAATAAAGAACATCAATAATTTGTCAGGACTACCACATGTTGTGCAGTTAAACAAAAGTTGAGAAAGTACAGAGACAAAGCTGGTAAGCCCATATTTACTAAACTAAATCGTTCAAAGCTTTATGTTCTTTTCCTATTCAATAGTTAATTCATTTATCAATTCACAATAGCTTGCAAACAAATACACTGCTGATTAACTATGGCATTCCTTGGCTCTGTTATCTTTTGCTGGGTTTCAATGAATAAAAGCAACAGGATGAAAACCTACCACTCTGAATAACATTTAATGAACTTTTAGCACAATTCTTATGGGTTGCATGAGAGAACTCCATGGTGGGTAGGGAGGTATTCCATTGGTTTATATCTTTTGAAATACTACCTGATTTTCCTGGCCGTTCTAAAATTCCACTAATGAAGGCATGGCAAGGGACACACACACAAATATTTAGGAAACCAATTGTCTTCAGACAGTCAAAATCTTCAACCAAGTGTTATACTCTAGTACTTTGTGCTCCCTTAAACCATAGGTAGTATATTTGATATAGTCTTTCACAGCTTCAGTGCCCTTGTAAGGACAGAATATTTGGTATTAACGTATGGTGTGTAGCTCTGATAGTTTTTTACAAATGTACAAGTTCAACATGGGGAATAGGCAGATATCGAGATAAATTGTGCCATATATTGAAATCAAGATGTTTCTAAACAGTAAAAGTTTTGATTCCACATTGGCCTAGGGCTAGGCTATTTCTTGTGAGCTAGCTGTAAAATTCAGGATTTTTTTTTAAAGGCTTTTGGGTGTACCTGCATGGACATGCATTTTGATAGTTTAACTTTGTATATGCAATAATTCAAGTGTGTGTGTGTGTGTGTGTGTGTGTGTGTATGAAGCGGGGGAGGGGGAGAGAGAGAAAGGGAGAAGCACATATATCCAGGAAGACCCAACCACAAGAAGAAAAGCCATTTTTTATTTATTTTATTTTATTTTTATCCTGCCTTTATTATTTTTATAAATAACTTAATAATTAATAAATTAATAATAAATTAATAATAAAGGTGGCTAACATACCAAATGCTCCTTCCTCCTCCTATTTTCCCCACAACAACAACCCTGTGAGGTGGGTTGGGCTGAGAGAGAGTGACTGGCCCAAGGTCACCCAGCTGGCTTTCCTGCCTAAGGCAGGACTAGAACTCTCAGACTCCTGGTTTGCTATTGGCTCCTTCCTAGGGCTGAGAGTGAGTGACTGGCCCAAGGTCACCCAGCCGGCTTTCCTGCCTAAGGCGGGACTAGAACTCTCGGTCTCCTGGTTTGCTATTGGCTCCTTCCTAGGGCTGAGAGTGAGTGACTGGCCCAAGGTCACCCAGCCGGCTTTCCTGCCTAAGGCGGGACTAGAACTCTCGGTCTCCTGGTTTGCTATTGGCTCCTTCCTAGGGCTGAGAGTGAGTGACTGGCCCAAGGTCACCCAGCCGGCTTTCCTGCCTAAGGCGGGACTAGAACTCTCGGTCTCCTGGTTTGCTATTGGCTCCTTCCTAGGGCTGAGAGTGAGTGACTGGCCCAAGGTCACCCAGCCGGCTTTCCTGCCTAAGGCGGGACTAGAACTCTCGGTCTCCTGGTTTGCTATTGGCGCCTTCCTAGGGCTGAGAGTGAGTGACTGGCCCAAGGTCACCCAGCCGGCTTTCATGCCTAAGGCGGGACTAGAACTCTCAGCCTCCTGGTTTCTAGCCCAGCACCTTAACCACTAGACCAAACTGGCTCTGTATGTTGTGTATATCCTCTAAATTTTTGCCCTTGGAAAAGATAACTGGTTGTGTATATCCTCTAATTTTTGCCCTTGGAAAAGATAACTGGTTGTTCTGGATGTGCTCCCTTCCAGAGATACTTGGGGGCACTTGGGGAGAGATGGAATCATCTGCGAATAGTCCCATTACTCTGATAAATTGCTATGCAAACGTTGGCTATTTTTATTTTTTCCCCCTAAAAGATTTCAGTTTGTTTTTCAATTGAATTGTACAGCTTGTATGTTATATTAAAGGTGGAAAAAATTCTGAAGTGATTTATCTTGGTCTGATTTTTTTACATCTCAAAAACCTGGCATTTTAACGGGGGGGTGTAGACTTTTTATATCCACTGTATATAAACCTCCTAATCAACTCCCCCCACAAAGATAACATTTATTTAATTATTTACTTCCTACTACTATTCTATACATTCCTGTCTACTATAATAAAGATCAAACTAAAAACATATGAATTGTCTGCCATTGTACTTGATAATATAACAATTTTAATAATCTTCATCATATTAAACGCAAAACCAGATATTTATTATTTTTTATTATACCTAAATAATCTTAATCCAAATCGTTAAAGATAAATGAAATCAGACAAACCCTAAAAGCAATCCAGATAAATATTTTTAAACCCCTATCCCACTTCAAAATAAACCAGAGCATTTACCTATCCCCACAATACGCACAGAGCTTCTTTCTTTAAAAAATTGAACAGCCCAACTGCCCCCCTCAAAAACTCCGACTTCTCTTCAGACCTCCCATACATAATAGACCCTTCTTTTCCATGGCGTTCCATCAGAAGATCAATTTCACTTATGGCATGCAACTCGATCTCTCCCTTTAATTTCTTCAACTCCGCTTTCCGATCTTCATCCAGCATTTCAACAGAAGTCCCGATCTCACTCTTAGAAGAGACATTTCTGTCGCTGTTAAATTCCTCAGTTTCATCCATGACATCCCCAACCAGATGACACATTTTAGACCTCATATTTTCCACAATATCCTGAAAGTCTTGCATAAAAAGTTGGTAAGAATCAGAAATAATCTATGTTTAAAGTCTCGGTGGAAGTCAGAGAAAATCTGTTTAAAATCCTCCATGTCTCACGCAGTAGATTATGGCGCCCCCTAGGAGCTTAACTAGTGAAAGTTGAAGATATGAAAGAATTCTGAAATGTGTTTACATAAGCGAAAGTGAGATATGCAGACAATTCCCCAGGGGAAGTAGAAGCAGAAAACTGAAAGTTCAAAACAGCCGATTCAACGTGTAAGAAAATGCTAATATCTTCAAATTTAGTACAAAAATAATAACAGGGAGACAATTATTTACTCTCAATCCTCCTTAATATTTGGAGGGAAAACAAAGTCCGAAACTTAAAAAGAATTTTTTTAAAAAATTAATCCCAAAAATAACGATAAGCACCAAGAGAACCGCTTCTCCTTGCTGTAGAAAGCCTCTCTTAGGGTACGCGTACTTAAAAGAAATATAAATTGGGTGATTTAGAAATGGGGTGGTCGGTCTTGGTGTCCCTTTAAGGCTACAGCGTGGCTTGGAAATGGTGATGTCCCAGCCACCCGGCTAGCTCTTACCAGTCGAGCGTGAACGCTGTTTGCAAGCAGCCGTCTGGAGGACAGATGGGGTGATTCCAGGTGTTTTCCTTTTTCCGCCTGACTCCGAAAAAACTGCCGCGTTGTCAGTTCTGCCCGCTGAGTTCAGTCCGCCATGTCCCCACCGGAAGTCCAGTCATAATACAGCCTTTCAAAGCATTTACCAGGGAAAAAGAGGAAAGGCAAGGTGACATTTTCCTGTTGATGTGCAGTTGTGCAGCCTTAGCTGCAGAGATTTTCAAATACTAATATTTGTTCAAAGTGCTATCCATTTTCAGCAAGGAGCTACACTCAGTGATAATACCTGAGTGAGCAGTCACTTAACTGTAATCTTTATGTGACCAAGAACTGTTCAGTCCATAACCTGTAAATGTTCACAAGAAGAGCAATGCCATAACACAGGGCTCATTTGAGAAATCTAGCATTGTCTATTTTTCTTATCTTTGTTTGACCCCAAGAAAATTTCCCTTTGAGGTACCACTACAATATATTTTGGGATTAGGCAGGTCAGAAGAGAACTGCTGGGACCCCCTCCCTCAACTTTATGAAAGATCTTCCAATGAAAACATTTAGACTTGGGTTTTCCCAAAGGTCATTATGCAGTATGGTAACTTATGGCTTTGCTGTCAGTTTTCATTAAGCCACTTCTTCTAACAGGGAGGGGAAAGAGTGGGGGAGTGAGTAAAGGGAAAAAAATGGGAACCATTAGTGGGCCCCTCCCCCCCAACCCTATTAGTGAACTTTATTAAAGCAACACAGACAAAGAACAGAGATGTCCTCATTAATGGAGAGCCTCCGATAATTACTCAGCTCTGCTTTTTCTTTGGAGGGTCTGAATGGCCTTTGAATAATGTTTCTCTTGCTGTGGTCACAAACAATGTCCTAGCAGACTGCTCTAGACAGTGCCAATCCCATTAGCAGAAGAACAGCAGTCCTTTTTCTGTAGAGGTGGATGTTCGTGGTGGCTCTGCAGTGGGAATGAACTATGCCCACTGCCTGAGCACTTCTCTGAAGCAAAGAAGCTGTGCCAGGAAAGGCTTGTTGAAAAAAACAATCTCCTTGTTGAAAAGGACCTGAGCTAAGTGGCTTGGGAAAGACGTAGCCTGCTGGCATAAGGGCCCACAGATGGGAACATCTCATCCAAAGGAGAAATAAAACATAGTTTATATTGAGTGTTAAAGAAAAGCTAATGGATTGAGGGCTGAATTCCAGTGGGTGGTTTTCTTCTGCTTCGAAGGGCTAGTTCTATATTGCTTCCCCCCCCCCCCACTCCATGGAAGTAATTCAGAATAATTCCTAGGGAGACTAGAAGCAAAAAATAAAACTAATGTCCAAAGAAATTTGATGTATACAGAAAAAAACATAAAATGTTCCTGGCTCCTATTTACTGATCTTTCCTGCAAAAACCTACATGTGTTTTTTTCTGAAAAAAAGAAAGAAAATATTTTTCACCTGCATACTTTCCATGGAATGAAATCATTCCACTGAAATTAATCTCTAATGAAGCAGGAATTTGTCCTAAATTATATAACCAGTGTATTTTCCCTGACCACAACATCTAGCTGCAAAGGGTTGTGGATAGAAAAAGACAGGAAAGCAGTAGCTTTTTGGTTCTTTGGGGCAATAACTCCTAATAGAGCCAGATTTTGGAGGGCTGAATCTGGTTCATAGGTTATAGGCTTACCATCCCAGTTGTAAGCAGTAAGGCCGCACTTACACTATTTACTTATAAAACACTTAAATGATCTTGGGCGCTCTACTATAGCTTAATACTATTCTAAATTTGATTGCGAATGTTGGCTGAGTGGAAAGTTCTAAACTCCAAACTGAACATTCCAAACATTTTATTTGTAAAAGACCAGCAAGGAGTTGGGGGCATTATTTTTGCTTTTTTGGTGGAAGAAAAAAATCCCTCCATTGGGTTTATACTGGCAGGACATATATTTAAATATATTTAAACCTGTTTCACACAGCATACTACCCAGGACCCAGGAGTGTGGTAGAGCCAGCACAGTGGTTGTACTGAGTGTTATTGGTAGATGTAATTACCTCAGCTATGAATTTTATAAAAATTTTATGATGGATTTTATATACTTTTGTATTGTTTTTATTGTTTTAAACTATTGTATTGTATGGTTGTTTTATACTGTTTTAACTGTTTGTAAGCCACCCAGAGTCATATATATGAGATGGGTGGCTATATAAATTGGAATAAAAAATAAAAAATACTAAGCTCTAATAATGGATTATGGCTTTGTATATTGTGTGAATCCAGAAACTATGGTTTATAAAATAAACTGTGGTTAAACAAAATATGGGTTCATGCAAAATGTGAATCAGTTTTAGACAAGCTAGTTCAAATATTGTTTGCATGTGAGATAGTGGAGGATATGGCTCATGTTTTAGGCCTTCTGGGCATCAGAGGTTCTGACACAGAAAAATCAGCTTCAGCTTTGGAATCTGATAAGACAGATGAAGGAAACCTAAGGAATCTAAAGCTCCCATGACATTGTCCCAAGGGTAGAAGACCGTGGCTTTATCAGTTAGAGACAGAGAAATTATTTACCGTTTAAAATCGTTTCATAGAAGAATTTATAAAAACTGAAGTTTGCAGTCAGCATCTGAAGAGAATTTTCCATTTCTTCACACTCTGCTCCAGTATGGCCATGGATCCAGCCTCTGCTACTAATGCCTTGCAGACTCTTTTTCTGTGAGAGGCTGTAGCAAATACATTTTGGCTCGAAGGATACCTGATCAAAATCGAATTCTATCTCTTCTATTTCAAGGGATCATGCCAACAAATATACCCCAAAAATGGTATGTGACCACCTTTTTCCTCGCTCACCCCTCTGTACTGCATTTAACATGACAGTTGTGTAACAGGCACAAAATCATCAGATGAACCCTATTGTCAAAGAAAGTGATGAAAGCTTTATCGGTTGAAGTGATTCTTGTATATGTTCTGAACTGTCAGAGGTGGAAGAGTAGCACTAGGGAAGAAAAACAGAAGGAGAAAGAACCAGCACTCACACCTTAGTGGATGCAGGTATAAGTCTTACATCAGCATCCATGCCTCTGAATGGCACCTTAGGGCAGAGCTTTCCAAACTGTGTGTAGCAACACGTTAGTGTGTCAGCTGCAGTGTCTGGGTGTGTCACGGCTCCTGCTGCCTCTGAGCCCTTCCAGGATTCCACGCAGGTCCTAGTGCCTGCCTTGTGCCTTACTGCCGCCAAACCTGCTGTGATTCCGCACAGGTCCTAGTGCTTGCCTTGTGCCTGGCTGCCTCCAAACCTGCCTTCCAGGATTCCACGCAGGTCCTAGTGCCTGCCTTGTGCCTGGCTGCCTCCAAACTTGCCCTGCTGTGATTCTGCGCAGGTCCTAGTGCCTGCCTTGTGCCCTGCTGTAAGAGTGTCGTGAAATGATGCATGTCTAAAAAGTCTGTCACCAACATGAAAAGTTTGGAAAGCTCTGCCTTAGGGACTAGGATTTCCTCTATCCCAAATGTAACTGAAGCTTACAGTCACTGGCATGGCTCCAAAGCAACTATCTTTTAAAGAAAGTGTGTACCTGTATAGAACTTCAAATTCTACATTTCTCTGAGGATTTTATGACAATTATTACACCTGGACAATAACTGTGCCCTTTAGCTACGGCCACACCTTTAGGCCAATATAAAGTCAGGCACAGGAGAATTGCTGTAGCCCACCAATATCCCTGCTCTCCCTAATGAGATATCAGTGCCACTCCGTATGTCTCCTCTTCTATTACACTGGTGATTATTTCTAGATGTTACTGTCGTTACAAGACCTCCACGGCTTGGTTAGGCCGCAAAAGACCGGACCCTACCGTCAAACAGCTGGGACGAGTTTTCTCTCTGCTCTCCTCTCAGGGTCCCGCAGATTTTTGCAACCCTCGTTTTGTTTGCAGCAGGAGCCAACGTGCACGTATACCATTCCAACGGGTCTGAAAATACGACGGATGTGCGCGATGCTCGCTCTCAAAAATCCGTCAAGCTGACACCTGTCAATCAGGGGGTCCTGCGTGGTGGGCTGTCCCCCACCGCCGCTTCCGCAGACAGCATGAGCAAGTGCCGCCGGAACCTTCTTCTTCCTGGCTTCCGTTTCCCCCGCTGCCGCGGGGAGCCTTTTAAAGAGAGCACAGGGACCGAGCGTAAACAAGCAAGTCGAAGAGCGCTGAATAATGCCGCCGGCGTCTCTTGCCTGTCATTGAGCCAAGGCGAGAAATAAGATCGGGGGAGGAAATGCGCCACATTTTGCAGCGCGGACCTCTTAGGAGCCAGGTAAAGGTTCCTGTATTCATAGGCTCCTGCCTTGCGCCTAAATGTATATGCTCTGGAGATAGATGTATGTCTGAGAATATACTCGTGAGCATAAAATCCCCTTTGGTGCGTCCGTAGAGTTGTGTCTCATTATCTGTATCATATGGGTATACTTTTTCCCAGTGACTGTCCTTGTTCTGGATTTCATTAAAAAAATTCTCTAGGCACGCCCGAATATGCCCTCTTTGTTTTTGATATACATAGGGCTCTAATAGCAAGCCGGTTCTTCGCCTTCTTGTGCCGATGTGTTTTTTTTAATCTATGTTTTTCTGCTGCTGTAAATAGGGCAAAAATAAGTCGACTTGTTAAGGGTGTAGTTTCACCTAGGACAGTTGAACAAAAGAATCAAGACAATAATGGGAGAAGCACAAAACTAATATCTGCTTTTATATTGAAATACATACAGTTAATAATTTGCATAAACTACATTTTAAGTTCCTTTTACTAGCTGATTTTGTTGCTTTTGTGTATTCTTCTTTCTTCCACAATTTGCATCCAACAGTTCCTCCAAATAGCCTAAGGTGGTGGACAAGATTTTAATATATATCTCCATCCCTTGTAAAGTAGATTAGCCTAGAAGATACCGATTAGGTCAGGACCATCCAGTAGGGTCTGGGTTAGAATGCTGGAATTTAAACCCAGGTCTTTCTAGTTGATAAATCAGTTCCATATTTAGCAGTACTGTTTAAGGTAACCATGGATGTAAACTCTTTCTTTGTTAGGGCTGGGGCAGAGAAATTTAAGTTATGAGTCAGCTAGCACAATTGTACAATATTTTTATGGGCTAGTAACTCTTAAAGATGTATTTACAAGAATATATTGTATGTAAAACCAACAACCTGTTGTCCAGTTCAGTATGAGGATGCAGATGGAGGCATAGGTAAAGGTGAAGGTTTTCCCCTGCACACGACTGTCCGACTCTAGGGGGCGGTGCTCATCTCCGTTTCTTAGCTGAAGAGCCAGGCTGTCCAAAGACGCTTCCGTGGTCATGTGGCCAGCATGATGCGCACGGAACACTGTTACCATCCCATGGAAGTGGTACCTATTTATTTACTTGCATTCGCATGCTTTCGAATTGCTAGGTCAGCAAGAGCTGGGGCGAGTGCGGGAACTCACTCCGTCACGCAGTGCTCGGGTCTCAAATCGCTGACCTTCCGATCGACAAGCCTGGCGTCTTAACCACTGAGCCATCGCGCTCCTCTAATATTCCACGAAAATAAAAATGAAGAACACAAAGATCCTGACCATGTCTCTTGGTCTGCATGCAGCCCACTCTACCAAAAAAGAATTTCAGTTTTGCCTGTCTAGCTTTAAAATTGATTTGGAAATTATCTTTCTAAATGCCTGGGTGCATGATTGTAAAATCTGAAATAATTATTAGTCAGAACTATATTACTATGAATTACTTGGAGATGAGGATTAAGCTGCATGAAACACAATGGCAGGATTCACACATGCTGTTAAGCCATAGGGTAATTTGTGCAGTTTTGGGGTAGTAAGTTGTATGAACCCCACCATTGTGCTTTGTGTGATTTCTGGATTGGTATGATTTGTGAACACAGTTATTGTAATTTATTCAACAAAACTAGATTAAATAAGCTGAATAACATAATGTGAAATCAGTTATTAAGAATTCTTTCTAAAATATACAAAGGAATGTCTTTATCAGCCCAAAGGCAGTGCTTCAACAACTTTTGTAATTACTTGGTCTGTTAGTTTCACATGTATCTTTCACTCTACAGCTATTGTCCTTTCTTCCTGATTCAGTTACAGGAATCAACTGAGATGGTAGTTCACAGCGGTCTCATCCCCCCTCTGGCTTAATGACCTCATCTCTGGCAACATCTGTTACCATTATTATATGACTTGCTTTTATTTCTGCTGAGGGGATGCAATGCTTCAGATTTTCCTCCATGAGAGAAAAACATGTGCACAGATATAAGGTTTTGTTTTACTGTTAGTTGTTACTTCATTCAAGTGGATAATATGCTGGGTGGCAAAAATATATATATAAAAAAAGATATGAAAGAATTCCGAAATGTGTTTACATAAGCGAAAGTGAGATATACAGACAATTCCCCAGGGAAAGTAGAAGCAGAAAACTGAAAGTTCAAAACAGCCAATTCAACGTGTAGGAAAATGCTAATATCTTCAAATTTAGTACAAAAATAATAACAGGGAGACAATTATTTACTCTCAATCCTCCTTAATATTTGGAGGGAAAACAAAGTCCGAAACTTAAAAAGAATTTTTTAAAAAAAGTAATCCCAAAAATAACGATAAGCACCAAGAGAGCCCGCTTCTCCTTGCTGTAGAAAGCCTCTCTTAGGGTACACGTACTTATAAGAAATATAAATTGGGTGATTTAGAAATGGGGTGGCCGGTCTTAGTGTCCCTTTAAGGCTACAGCGCGGCTTGGAAAATGGTGACGTCCCAGCCTCCCGGCTAGCTCTTACCTGTCGAACGCAAACACTGTTTGCGATCTTCTGGCTGCAAGCAGCCGTCCAGAGGACAGATGGGGTGATTCCAGGTGTTTTCCTTTTTCCAGAAAAACACTCCTGGGCTTCAGGAAAAACCTGCCTGAGCCCGAAAAAACTGCCGCATTGTCAGTTTTGCCTGCTGAGCCTGCTGGCGCAGCTGTTCAATCCGCCATGTCCCCACCGGAAGTCTCTGGCAGTGTACCTTTTACCATTTGACTTTGTGCTTATTTCTGCTTTCTCCATGAACGGGCCCATTTTGTGGAACAAACTGCTGATTGCAGTTTAGGAGGGAGCTCAAAGCATATCTTATTTTTAACCTAGGCTTTTTAATTATTTTAATTGTATTTTATTTTAACAGTAGTATAACTGAGTTTTAAAATATATTCTAACAGTGTTTTTAGGTTGGTTTTGACATACAGTATTTCTGTTTTTTAATTGTATTTCTGTAAGTTGCCCTGAACTGTTAGGGGAGTGTACTGTACAAATATTCGAAATACTAAGTAATGTTTTATTTGTGTATGTACTCTTAGTTCGTGGTATGAACATTGTTGATAGCGTGAGCTGGTTGGAAATGTGTGCAGTAAGAGGGCAAAACCTGTAGGGTGAAAGTTTGGTGGTCTCAAACTTTTCTCGCACAAGCCCTCTGGGTCTATAAACCCTAATTCCATCTTCCCCATGGTAGCTCCCACTGCCATTCTCTGCCTTCTAGGAAATACCTTGCCTGCTCCTACAACCTGTGTCACTTTCTGGCATTCTGAAAAGGAGAAAAGGAGAGAAATAATTGAATTCTGGATCATCACCTGCTGACCCTGTAGCATTGAGGAGTGCAGCAAGAGAAATCAGCCCTTCTTCCCATCCACCCCTACCTACCCCCTTTTGGAAGATAGACAGTCTCACAAAAGATAGATAAAATATTTTTTTTAAAAAAAGGAAGAGAAAGAATATAAATATATATATTTGGCTTTATATAATCACAAGCAAACATTCAGTAGCAAAGGAGGTAAAAAGATGGATTTATTCAGATTGTAGAGACATGGGATTTCTCCAAACAAACAAACAAAGGAGTACATAAGGCTCTGGGCAGACCACAAGATGATGCTGGTCTACTCTTAATTTAGAGGCAACCCTGCTGCAAAGATATTCAGAGTTGCATAAAACACAGCATTATTGAACTTATATGGAGAACATAAATGCTAAAGACAAAATATTAGATTTTAAACACATACTGTCAGAATTTTAAAAATGTTACACAATATTTCTAGCTAAACTTTTTAAATCTGTCCTTTCAAAGATAGCATTTCCCTGAAACAGATGTCTCTCTGTCTCGATTCTTCCTGGACTTTCCCTGCAGATCTCTGAAGATTCCAATTAGTTATTTTTAAAGCTGTTGGAGAGGTAGAACAAACCCTGTTTCTTTTCTCATCTCAGTCTAAAAAGATAAAGTTTTCCCCTCCTAACAGAAAGGGAGGCTGTCTCCCTGCGTATGTGATCCAAAGCCATGCCTCAGTCACCTTGATGGTATATTGAAACTCCAGTGCGGTTGGCTGTCCGTGAACGTGGAGTGGCCTTGCCTGTCCTCCACAACAGCAGGCTCGTAGTTAGAGTGCAGGTCAAAATCCTCTTCATGCGCTAGGGAACTGTTCACTAAATTCCTCTCCAAAAGCCAGATTATTTCCTTCGAACTTTTTTTATTTTATTTATTTATTTATTATTCAAATTTATTCCCCGCCCATCTCCCATGCAAGGGACTCTGGGCGGGTTACAATAAATAAAAATTTAAAACTATACAAAATATCTAAAAACACAAACGAAACATAATAAAATAAAATCCAGGATGGGCTTGGACCCGCAGAATAGATAGTAGAGCTACGGGGCCAGCCAACCCCAGGAGGCACTACCACCTCCGTCGTCCCAGGCCAGGTGGCAAAGCCAGGTCTTAAGGGCCTTCCGAAAGGCCAGGAGGGAGGGGGCCAGTCTCACCTCCGGGGGCAGAATATTCCACAAGGCGGGCGCTATCGCAGAGAAGGCACGCCTCCTGGACCCCGCTAGATGGAATTCTCTTGTTGAGGGGGTCCGAAGCATGCCCTCCCTGCATGTACGGGTGGGGCGGGTCGACGTTATCGGGACGAGACGGTCCCTCAGGTACCCTGGTCCTATGCCATGTAGGGCTTTAAAGGTAATCACCAACACCTTGAATTGGACCCGGAAGCAAACTGGCACCCAATGCAGCTCGCGTAGCAGAGGTGTTACATGTGCCGATCTTCTGGCACTCATAACTGCTCGCGCCGCTGCATTCTGCACCAGCTGAAGCTTCCGGATACTCTTCAAGGGTAGCCCCATGTAGAGCGCATTACAATAGTCTATACTGGAGATGACAAGGGCGTGAGTGACTGTTCGGAGGGCCTCCCGATCCAGGAAAGGGCGTAACTGGCGCACAACTCGCAGCTGTGCAAAGGCCCTCCTGGCCACGACTGCCACCTGCTCTTCAAGCAGGAGTCGCGAGTCCAGCAGGATCCCCAGATTCCGCACTGGATCCGAGTGGGGTAGTGCAACCCCCCCCAGAACCAAAGATGACAACTTCCCGGATCCAGGGGGGCCATCAATCCACAGCCACTCCGTCTTACCAGGGTTCAGTTGAAGCCTGTTGTTCCCCATCCAGACCCCCACAGCCTCCAGGCACTGAGATAAGGCATTGACCGCATCACTTACTTCACCCGGGACGGAGATGTGTAACTGGGTATCATCAGCATATTGGTGATACCTCATCCCGTGGTGACGGATGATCTCGCCCAGTGGCTTCATGTAGATGTTAAATAGGAATGGAGAGAGAACCGACCCCTGCGGCACCCCACAAGTCAGGGGTCGCGGGTCAGCTCTCTCCTCCCCTATCAACACTGACTGGGAACGGCCCTGGAGAAAGGAGGCGAACCAGCGCAAAACCACGCCGCCCGCCCCCAACTCCTCGAGCCGCTCCAAAAGTATACCATGGTCGACGGTATCGAAAGCCGCTGAGAGATCTAAGAGAGCAAGGATGGACGCACTCCCTCCATCCCGCTCTCGCCAGAGATCATCCATAAGTGCGACCAATGCGGTTTCCGTCCCATATCCCGGCCTGAAACCTGACTGGAAGGGGTCCAGATAATCCGTTTCATCCAGAATCCTCTGGAGTTGCAACGCCACCACCTTCTCAACCACCTTTCCTAAAAAGGGAAGGTGGGAGACTGGGCGAAAATTGCCCAGGATTGTAGGGTCCAGGGAAGGGTTCTTGAGGAGGGGGTGCACCAGCGCCTCCTTAAAGGCAGCCGGGAACACCCCCTCACTCAAGGACGAATTAATCATCACCTGGACCCAGCCACATGTCACCTCACTAGCTGATTTCACCAGCCAGGAGGGACATGGGTCAAGCTGGCATGTGGTGGCGTTTACAATCCGGAGGATCCTGTCTACTTCATCAGGCGCAACAGGATCAAACTGTTCCCAGATAACGTGGTAAGTACGAGCCCCTGGCATCTCCCCAGATCTTGTCTCACGCTTGGAGTCCAACTTGGAATGAATCTGAGCGATTTTGTCCTGCAGATGCTCAGAAAACTCTTCCGAACGGCCCTGTAAGTGGGTCTCGCCCTGCTCCCGACCCAAAAGTGATCTTGTAATCTTGAAAAGGGCCGTCGGGCGGCATTCTGCGGACGCAATAAGAGCGGAGAAATATTCACGTTTCGCCGCTCTTACCGCCACAAGGTAGGCCTTAACTGCGGCTCTAGCTTGTGTTCGGTCAGATTCAGTCTTCGTCTTTCTCCAGCGGCGCTCTAGACGTCTCTTAACCCTCTTCAAAGCCCTTAACTCTTCCGTGAACCACGGAGAGCAGCGGGTCGAGCAGGGCCGGAGAGGTCGCATAGGCGCGATCTTGTCCAGGGCTCCGGCCGCGGCTTTATTCCAGGCCGCGGCCAGGACCTCCACTGGACCGTGAAGCAAGTCCTCGGGAATAACCCCCAGCTCCTTCTGAAACCTCACTGGGTCCATCAGTCGCCGGGGGCGGACCAATCGAATAGGTCCCGCCTCCCTGCGGAGTGGGGTAGCACAAGAGAGTCTCAGGGTCACCAGGGCGTGGTCTGACCATGACAATGGGGAAAGATGTAACTCTCCCCTCAGATCACATTGCCACTGCTCAGACAAGAAAACTAAGTCCGGGGTGAGACCACTGTCACGAGTCGGGTCATGAATAATCTGAGACAGGCCCATAGCTGCCATGGTAGCCATGAACTCCCGGGCCGCCTCCGAGGACCGTCCCAGAGACGGCAGATTGAAGTCCCCCAGAACCATAAGTCTGGGGAACTCCACCGCCAACCCCGAGACAGCCTCGAGCAGCTCAGGCAGGGAGGTTGCTACGCAGCAGGGAGGCTGGTACAGCAGCAACACTCCCAACTGTTCTCGTGAACCCAACTTGAAAAACAGGGTCTCACACCCGGTCACTTGTGGAGCAGCGCCCCTGAAGGCCACAAGGGACTCTTGGATGACCACTGCCACCCCTCCTCCCCTGCCCCGGTGTCTCGGCTGATGCCACACCCGAAACCCGGCTGGGCATATCTCCGAGAGGGCTACTCCCCCTCTGGGCCCAGCCAGGTCTCGGTAATACACGCCAGGTCGGCCCCCTCCTCTATGATTAGATCACCTATAAGGGGGGCCTTGTTGTTCACCGACCTGGCATTCAGCAGCAGCAGTCGGAGACCGGAGCCCACGAGGATCTGCTTACCAGGGCCTGGGTATGAACACGGGGGGCCGGAACGCGCCACCGGTAGCAAACACCGGGGGCGCCTTCCCCAATGATGGCCTGCCCTCCGGTTCCCGTCATACCGTCCCCTGCCCGTCACCACCTGAATCAAATAGCCCGCCACACAGCCCCCAGAGATTCCCGGCTCTGGCCTGGTAGCCTCCACTCCCAGACCTCCGGAATTCCTGGGCTTAATCAAGGGTCCCTTATCCCATTCATCCATCATACAGTCGCACACAATGTCGGGCAGTGACAAGACCCCCCAGTGCACCAGCTCTCGCTCTCGGCACTGTTAGGGTCCAGCACCACCCCCGCTCATACTCTGTACCTCTCCCTCAACTTCTCTCACTGGTCAGGGAGAGGTACCAACACCCACCAACAGTCACTCCTACCCCACCTGGCTCTCACCCAGGGGGTACTCTTACATACCCATACAATCTTGGCTCCCCCTCGTCTCTCACCCGGGGGGGTCCACATTCATACCAAGGGACCCCTACAAACCCTCTGCCACCTTAGCTTAAATGGGACGACATGCAGAATTTTATGGGAGTTAGTCCGTGTTCTTCGTAGGCCCTGGTCTCCTGGGCTATCTGTCCAGCCTCTGCGTCTTCCAGGGCCGCAGGGCTCTCCACCAACTCCAGTCCGCTCTAACATCGGAAGCCTCCGAACCCCCTCTAGAAGTCGGTCCAGGAAAAAAGTCCAGGAGTCCGCTGCCTCAACCGGGCTCCCCTCCGTGCTGTGACGGCTCCGCTAGGCCCCCACCAACTGTACCGGCCTAGCTCAAACTCCGATGGTCTCCAGCCTCCAGCAGTCAAAAACAGAGAGGCCTCCGGCAGCCTCCAGCCAACCACGATAGTCTTTGGATTCCGCAGGCTCCACCGGCCCCAGCTCAGAGATCAGCAATCAAAAATCTCCAGCCTCCAGCTGCCATTCGGCAGCCTCCCGCAGTCTCCAACCTTCGGTGGGCACCGGGCACCGGGCAACAACTTAATCACAAATCGAGTGATTCACACAGATTTCTTGGCAAAACAAGTTTAGTTCCCCAGAGGAGCAATAGTGCAAACCCATAGAGATGCTTCATGACTGAGCTGCTGCCATGAAGCTCTCTGTTCCCAACCTACTTATGCTTCTGATTGGCCTCCTGGTACCAACATGGAGTCCAGCTCTTTCCCCTTAGGGTCGCCTCTTTCTGCTTCTATGCTTTTTCCATATTCCCCATAGATCTGTCCCTCATAACTCACTGAGTTGTTGACCCTTTTTATCTGAATGTCCCATTAAACCAGCTCTCATCTGATTAATGGCCCAACTTCCATAAATTAACTGGTTCTTAGCATAGATGTTTCATTCGTCGCTTAGTTGGCTTAAGGGTTTACTTTCTGGGACATCTTCTTTTAATGTTTTTTTATTGATTTTTTATTTTAAATTAAATAGTAACATAACAGAAAAAGAAAAAAGAACAAAACAAAAAATTACAATGCAAGTACATACATTCTCAAGAAAAAAATGCATAAAAAGTGCTTTAAAAAGTGAAAAAAGTATACTATATTGTTATAACAGTTAACAGTTACAATGCTATGTATACTTATCTAACTTAAGTATTATTGAAGTGCATATATATTTATTTCTAATACGCTTATATAGCTATCATTCTTCTTTAACCTACTGTATTTTGTATAAATGAGTTCCATATTTCATTATACTGTACTTGTCCATACAAAGTCTACGTCAATAGGAAATCTGCTCATAGGTGGCAAGTGTAATCAGGTTTTCAATCCATTGAATAAATGGGGCCATACATTTATCTTTCGAATGCTGCAATATTAGCTTTTGACCATAGTAAGGGCATGGAGAATCCACTTATGTTGTCCGGTTGTCAAATTCCATGTGATGGGTATGTAATTCAAGAGAATATTATCCTCTGAAAATTTTAGCTTTTGTCACACAGTCATATTTATATAGCCTACTACTTTCTCCCAAAACTTAGTAAGCATAGGACATTGTAAAAACGTGTGTTTTAAAGAAGCATTATCCTTATTACATTTCCAACAGAATACTGTCTTAGTCCTTTTTTATACAAATGAAGTCCAATAAATTCTAAATATTATTTTCTGTTGTATAAGTCACAGTTTGGGGTCCATTGACACTCTTGCTATAGAAGATAAGATGCTCTCCCATTGTCTAGGCAATATGGGAACCTCTAATTCTTTATTCCACTCATTTCTTAGCATCTGCATATCAAATTGATTTATTGATAGCAAATATCTATAAAAACTAACAGTAGGTTTTTTAGTTTTAAAGGATTTAATGAGGTGTTCTAGTATCTCAGGTGTCTCAGAAGCTGAAAATGCTGCTGGTCCAATGTTGTTAACAAATGTAGCTGTAAATATTGCAATATCGTATTTGTAATGTTATGAATTTCTATTCAAGAGGAGTGCAAGATCCTGCATTTAGTAAATTTTGCCCTTAATATAGTCTTTCATCATTTGTTTGACTTTGTTTCTATTATAGGTTTTTTTCAAATTATATTAAATATAATCTTTAATGATACAATAAACATCTAAGATCATCAGAGGGCAGCAGTGCTCTTAGCCTGCAGATTCCTAAGGATCTATTCATAGAAACTAACACTCTATTAAATGCAGCAGGTACAGGTAGATTTGCCCGTAATGGACATTGGCATGGAAGCAAATGGATATCATGGGACCCTTATTTCAAATGGTAGTGGTGCAGCCACAGAAATTCAGCAGGAAAACAACGAACATGAAATGCCAAATGGAGGAGAGCCAAGGAAGACAGCAGCACTTGCTCAACCTCAAATCCTAAAATTGCATGGGGCATTCCAGAAGTTGGGAATGGTGGGTTTGTACTTTGTACTTGTTCTGCCACAGAACTTTTGTATACCAGCATTACAACAGATTGATAGTGTTGCTCAATATCAATAGCAACTTGGTTGCCTAGTCTTGATCCTGAATAGTTTTCTTTGTGTAGCCAGGAAATTAGATATTGGAGGAATACACAAATTGTGGCTTGCTTAGCCAAAGAAAGCAAGCTGTTTTTCATGTGTTTGTCAACTTCCTTGCTTTTACTATTTTAGCAAGGGTACTATATTGTTCTCATGTCATCTGTATAGCAAGTGATTTATGCTTTGTTTGCCAAGTCCTGGTAAATGCCTAAAGCAAGTTAATTGATAATGAGAGTGCAACTTTATTAGAGATCTGTAGAGGCCTTCAGTGACATCAACTGTGAATTACCTAACTGGGGTAGGCTTCAGGAGCACCGGGTTAAAGTGGCTCCAGTTGTTTCTGGAGCGCATAGCTTTCCAAACTCTGTGTTGTGACAGTTTGGTGTGTTGCGAGACACAGTTTAGTGTGTCGCGACACAACCTGGAAGTGGACGTGCATGGTGGCGTGGCGGCAGCGGCGCACCATCAGCGCTTCTGCGTTTTAGCGGAAAACACAAGGCCGCTGCTGTGCACGCCACCGCGCGCTGCCACCGTGCACGCTCCCGCGCGTGCTGCTGCCATTGGTGTGTCGCCAACGGCGGCAGTTTGGAAAGCACTGCTGGAGGGGTGTATTCACAAAAGTAGTGTTGGAGGATTCCTGTTTCCCCCCATGGCTTTCACCAAGAAGCTATTGGGAAAGTCCTCCAGACGTTTTGTATAAAACCTTGTCAATATTTGGATGGAATTATATAATTAGAAAGGATCATTTAGGCAATTGTGTCCAACCTCCTGCTCAGTAAAGGAATCCCAAATTAAGCATCCCTGTCAGATGTATATTTAGCCTGTACTTGACAATAAACAGTGAAGGGGAATTTACCACCTTCTTTTGTAATTGGTTCCATAGTCAAACTGCTTTTACTATTAGAAGTTGTTCCTAGCATTCAATCAGAATCTGCCCTTGTGTAAATTAATATCATTATTCCATGTCTTTCCTTGCTGATTCTGATAGGGCGAGTGGAAATGACTGGAGACATACGCTCCTGCAAGTATCCTGGCCCAATGCCCTGTAGGACTTTATAGGTGACAACTAGCACCTTGAATTGCACCTGAAAGCCCACTGGAACTCAGTGCAGCTTGCAGAGCAGAGACGTCACATGGGCATATCATGAGGTACCAAAAACTGCCCGCACCACTGCATTCTGGACCAGCTGCAGCTTCCAAATGCAAGGGCAGCCTCATTAGTGTGTGTTACAGTAATCTAGCCATAACATAATGGTATTAATAATTCCCATGTTTTGAAAACTATAGAAAACTAGAAGCAGGAAGTTGTGAAGGCTGTTAATCACATAGGAGAGTTTCTGTCAATGAGAGAGGTAGACTTGTTGCTTTGCTAAATGAGGATACAGCTGATTAAGAATCTTGGGAGGATGGGCTGTGTGGATATGTTGATACTGAGCACTGTTTGCCAAGAACTGCTTTAAGAAATGCTTAAATGCTGCTGCATTATTTATTTTCAATAGAAGTCCACTATGGAAAGTGGTGAATGACATGTAGGACATCAGCTCTTTTTGCTTGGATAGATTAAGATCAGGTTTGTTTGCAAGGTTAATGTCTGGTTTGCCATGTTTATGGGTTGGATCTTCTTTAGATAAATGCCAGCGAACTCTAGCTTTGGTTGCTGGGACTGGAGGTTGGAGAAGGTGTGTCTTACAAGCTTCATCTGTGGGCCAGCAGGGACTGAGGAGGATTGGAAGTCATGAGAAATTGGAAATAGGAGGAACAGGATTGTTAACTGAGCAGAAACTGGAACCTGTGAGGAATAAAGGAAAATAGTTGGACTAAATAAAATGATGTTTCTTTTTAAGCATTGGAAGTCTTGATTCTCAGTTGCCTCTCCTAAGAAAGTGGGACAAAATGAATAGGTTATGTTCTGCTTTCCAGTTCAGAGAAATGTAAACCTAGCCTTGCCAGATAGGTAGAAAATGAACTTAATCCTCAAATGTGTTTCTTTGTTTTGACTCTCGTAAGAAAGCAGGTATTATTCTTCCTCTTATAGGGAAATAAAACCAATTGTGTTGCATTTGGAACATCATGGTATTAGGTAGATAATCTGTTGTCCTGCAGAGAAACTTGGCTATCCTTCCATTGACCGAGATTACACAAAAGGATGAAATATGGATTTGTGTCAAGAAAACAAAGGAGTCTCTGCAGTAGATGTTATCTCATTTCTCCTATTGTGATGAAAAACATTGTTAGCAGACCACAACTAAAAACACCACCATATATGTGTTTTAGTTTATCCTTTCTTTGGGGAAAAAAACACTTTTGCAAATATCCTTTACTGTATTATAACTGGCTAGAGAAATAATTTTGCTAGTGTGTAATGATTATGAATCGTATTTTCGCATCACAGCCTTACAAATTCCAACTGAAATAGGTGTTTTAACTGACAGATAGCTTTGGATGCACATTAATGGTTTCACATAAAAGTAATAGAATTTTGTAATGAGACAGTGTTAGTCTGATACAAATTAAATCACTAAAAAAATGAAAAAAATATTTTTTTCTGTTTTCAGACAGGAGAGGCCTAGGCATTCCTTAAGATCCTTTAAGGATCCCTGAAGCGTGTGTCCTAGGCACCAAAAAGCCTAATGGTGGAAACACTGTCTCGTCAATTCTTCTCCTTTGTATAGAATGTTTAACTTAATTTTTCTCCTTAGTGAATTAGTCATAAGTTATTATGTTATTATTAGGCATAAATCACTGAATATGCACTACTGTAGTGTAGCTTGGTATGGGGATACCAAGTCATCTTGTCTGCCTCCTGAGGAATCTATATAACGACAAGTAGCAACGGTAAGAACAGACCACGGAACAATGGACTGGTTTAAGATTGGGAAAGGAGTACGGCAGGGTTGTATACTCTCACCCTACCTATTCAACCTGTACGCAGAACACATCATGCGACGTGCTGGGCTTGAGGAATCCAAGGCTGGAGTTAAAATCGCTGGAAGAAACATTAACAATCTTAGATATGCAGATGATACCACTTTGATGGCTGAAAGCGAGGAGGAGTTGAGGAGCCTTATGACGAAGGTGAAAGAAGAAAGTGCAAAAGCTGGGTTGCAGTTAAACCTCAAAAAAACCAAGATTATGGCAACGAGCTTGATTGATGACTGGCAAATAGAGGGAGAAAAAGTGGAGGCAGTGACTGACTTTGTATTTCTAGGAACAAAGATTACTGCAGACGCTGACTGCAGCCAGGAAATCAGAAGAGGTCTACTTCTTGGGACGAAAGCAATGGCAAATCTTGATAAAATAGTTAAGAGCAAAGACATCACACTGACAACAAAGATCCGCATAGTTAAAGCAATGGTATTCCCCATAGTAACCTATGGCTGCGAGAGCTGGACCATAAGGAAGGCTGAGCGAAGGAAGATAGATGCTTTTGAACTGTGGTGTTGGAGGAAAATTCTGAGAGTGCCTTGGACTGCAAGGAGATCAAACCAGTCCATACTCCAGGAAATAAAGCCAGACTGCTCACTTGAGGGAATGATATTAAAGGCAAAACTGAAGTACTTTGGCCACATAATGAGGAGACAGGATACCCTGGAGAAGATGCTGATGCTAGAGAAAGTGGAAGGCAAAAGGAAGAGGGGCCGACCAAGGGCAAGATGGATGGATGATATTCTGGAGGTGATGGACTCAACCATGGGGGAGCTGGGGATGGTGACGGCCAACAGGAAGCTCTGGCGTGGGTTGATCCATGAAGTCACGAAAGAGTCGGAAGCGACTGAAAAAATAAACAAGTGTAGCTTTCCTCCAACTTCTGTGCTTCCAGGATGTTGTCATGTTTTACAATCTGGTACATTCCTGCATTATTCATTTTCTAGTAACTGCACAAATAATTCTGACATTTTCAGGCAGATATAAGGAACATCCAGACTGCCTGGTCTTTAGTCTCTGTCTAGGAACTCTTCCTAGCTATACCCACTTTCCAAAGCTGGACCCCTTGATTATCCTTGGTCCAGGATACTGGTATTACGTAGTCAAGCCTGCTTAGTCCCCTAGTCAGTGGTCCCCAACCTTTTTGGCACCAGGGACCAGTTTCGTGGAAGACAATTTTTCCATGGACGGGGGGGGGGGGGGTTTCAGGATGGCGCAGACGGAAGTGGTAAGCAGACCGGATGGCGCAGATGGAAGTGTGCGGCCCGGTTCCTAACAACCTTTTTGGCCCCAGGGACCGGTTTCGTGGAAGACAATTTTTCCACAGACCGGGGGGGGGGGGGAGATGGTTTCGGGATGGCGCGGACGGAAGTGGTAAGCGGATGGGATGGCGTGGACCGAAGTGTGCGGCCCGGTTCCTAACAGGCCACGGACGTACCGGTCTGCGGTCCAGGGGTTGGGGACCCCTGCCCTAGCTGACAAAGGTGATGAGAAACTTTGTTCAAGTTGAGTAAGTGGAACACTAAATGCACCTGTGTCTTTGTTTTATACTGAGCAAAGGTGAGGGTCATGTGTGTCAACCCTCCCAGTTTTTGAACTTCCCAGATGCACTTTTTAAATAAGGGACTAGGCCAGTGATGGCGAACCTATGACACACGTGTCAAAGGTGACACGCAACAACATTTTGGGTGACATGCCAGCGTTCACCAACACCCAACAAGGGGTGTGCCTTGTCGTGAAGGGGCGTGCGTTTGCCTGGAGAAGCCGCTTGCAAATTTGTGCGAAGCCAGCAAAAGCACGCCCCTTCACTCAAAGGCGCCCCTTCGTGCGAAGGCATGCCCCTTTGTGCCCCTTCACACAAACTGCAAGCGGCTTCTCCAGGAACCAGCTTCGAGCAAGAGGGAGCAAGAAGACAGCCAGGTGAGCTGGGGCAGCAGAGGGCAAGGCAGCGGGGGCTCGGAGGTGGTGCGGGCGACTGCGGCTGGGACTGAGCTGGGGTGGCTGCGGCTTCTCGGGGGGTGGCAAGCAGCCCCAGAGCTGTGTGGTTCTGGGGCTGCTTGCCGCTCCACAAGGCAGGGTGCAGGGCAGCCAAAGGGGCAGAGATGGGGAGATAGGCGGGTGGGGGGAGTTTCAGTGCCTTTTGTTCATTCAGTTTCTTTGGTGACTCAAACTGCACCACACTTGAGTGTATTGTATTTTTAAAAAATAAATATGTAAAGAATTGTTTCTGTTTTGTTGGGCGGGGTGACGTACCAGCAGAGTCAAGTTAGGCATTTTCCGAATTTTTGACATGCTGAGCCCAAAAGGTTCACCATCGCTGGACTAGGTAGTTACTGTTCCATACTTTCTTTCTACATATAGATTTACAATGAACAACATAAGATAGCATGCAATAACCACAATTAAGATTAAATTAATATATAAATTGTATTATTATTAATTAATTTAGTTACTTAAACTCAACAAACAGTCATTATCTTATGTAGGTATAGAGAACAACTCTGCTCAGAAAGCCAGTCATAGGGAATAACATTTGTTTAAAAATTGCTGGGTAGTGTCTTAAAAAAAAGGGTTGAAGACACCAGACAGGTGTTGTCTGTATCTTGCATTTTTGTAACCACCTTGAGTCACATGAAGGCAGTTTGCAAATGTTTGTATGTAGAAATAAATGGAAGTGTCACCATAGTCATCACTCTCTATCCAGTAGCTAGCCAAGTAACTCCCAAATCTGTGGTCATTTGAGGGCCTCAGATAAAGATTTCAGTGTGCAATACATATGGGAGAAGAATCTCCTGGGATTGTTCCAGATTGCTCAGTAGAGCCTGAGATAAGTGGGCCAAAAGGAATCAGAAACTTGTAATTTCATTTCAGTAATTCCATTTATGTTATGCCCCATAACCTTTTACTGTTTATAGGTGCTTTCTGGTAGGGCATGTGAATCTCTTGTATCTAAGGTTAAGAGTATTTTATCATGTTTTTCAGGAAAATCCAGTTTCTGTACAGAATTCTTGCTGAACCACCAGTACTTTTTCATTCAGGAAGATAAAGCTGAAGACAACCATTATGCATGACAACGTTTATAACTGAAAGTTGCCCCAAGTTCCTGAAGTCAGATGCCCATGGCAAAGAAAATTATCTTGATGCTGTCACCACCAGGTTAGGGAACTGCCTGCAAGAATCTTTCCAGAGACACTTCTTTGCTTTTTGTCTTGTTAAAGAACTCCCAAAGATATAGCTCTCTTGACTAAAAATAAAATGGAGGCCTTAGAAGTTGATGACATCAGTCCAGCCTTGGAGGTGACTGAAGACTTCTTCAGTACCTTTGATGCTAAGCTGGAAAATGTGCAGCCCCTGGAAGTTTATGGAATTCAGGAGATTCCTGAACTGGTTGGATGTGGAGCATTTGATAAAATCACAGGCTGTGGAGATTTAAGGAACATGGCTTCTTTAGGGAAGAATAACCTTGTTTGGGCACATTGCAAAAATGGAGTTTCAGAAACCAAAGTAGAGACTGCATTTCCTGCCAAAGAACAGTTTAGAGTGCAAAGGGGAATGGTTCCAGACAACCTCTCCTGGGTTGAACAGGGGGAAGCTTCAACTTTTAATATCTTTAACATCTGCCAGAGGAGGAAGGATCGGCCCCGCTCTGTGAATGATGTTATAGCACAAAATGAGGAAACTTCCTCTTTCAAGCCAGGCCATAACCGGTCACATTCTGATATCAGCAACATAGATTGGGGCATCATCTTCAATGGTGCTTCTCCACAACAGCTGTCTAATCAGGCGAGCCAGTGTTCTAAACATTCATTTACACCAACTGGATTCAAAAAGGGAAAGGACATTCAAGGGAATACTGGTAAGTACTGATGTTTTGCTTCAACTAGCTTTTCTTCTTGTTGATAGCCGTCTCTTCTTGAAGGAGAAACACACTGTTTAGGAGTTTAGAGCGCTGATTTCTGGATTCAGTTTCCAATTCCACTCCATTTTACTGTGGATTCTTTAAATGGAAGAAGCAGGGGATACTAATATACCTTATGTTGAAGGATATGCTGAGAGAAAGAAAAGAAATGTCTTTGTCAGAGTCTTACCTTTTAAATGGTAGCAAAGAAGGGTGATTGTGCAAAGCTTTCTTAGTCAATCCAATGGATTAAAAATGCAGCCACCACTTCTGTAGGGCATCTCAGTTCAGTATATGTATTATGTCGTCAGAGGTATGCATATTAAAAGCAGAAAGGTAATAGCTGGATTGTTTTTGTTTGTTGTTATTTTCACTCTCAAGTTCTTTCAAGTGGCTAAATATTTAACATTCTGGTAAGATCAGTTTGCTTTATGCTTCCTTCCAAACTTTCTGTTGTGTTGCTGTTTGGAAATTCCTGCTGTCATAGCAAATTCCTGGTAGTAAAAACTCAGCTATATTACACTGAGAGAGTAATGAGGCAAGAAAGCTGTCAGATGGTTCATTGATGCATTAAAAAAAGATAAGATGCTGCCAATGCATGCCTGTTCTAGATGTGATATTTGATTCCCCAGACCTAATTTCTCTATAATGTGTGACACAACATTTCCTTTAACATTATAGGGGTGTCCTTTGCTTTTAGGTCTCCTCAACTGCTTACTTGGCTAACCCAAGTTAGCCAGTATCTTTGGCTACGTATGGGTATGTTTGAGGATTCTGGAGGAATAAGTACCTTTAGATGGTTTGCAAATTAATACCATTTGGTCCTAAGTAAAACCTCCATATTTAGAGGCACTGTACCTCTGAGTATCTGATGCTCAGGTGGGTAAAGAATGAGGAGGTGTTATGGCTTCCTTGCTGCTTCATCCTAGAAACATCCAACTGGTATCAGCTGTAAATAGAATGCTACATTAGATGGACCTTTGGACAGATTTAACAAAGTAATTCCTCTATCATATGCAGACAACAACAATAATTCCCCAAGAGAGTTGGCTATGAGAAATGGAACCCAAGTTTTGCTTACAGTACAATCCCATTTCTTTGCTTCTATTACCTGGAGAGGTTGTTAGAATACAAAGAAAGAAAGAGAGAGAGAGATGTTAAGCTCCTCTCAGCAACCATTTCTGAAATATAATGTACATTACAAAAATTGTAATGAGACATAATAAAACAAGAAAAGGGATATAATCTGTAGAGAGAGAATTCTTACCCTGCTCCTTTTCTCTGATGTTTTCTTCTTTGGGACCTTATTTCTCAAGAAATTATAGTTCAAAAAAAAAAACAAGCTACCCCAGATGTGGGCAATTTAGTGTGATTATCTCCTATTTACTTTGATGGGCTCTGATTTGCTCTGCCTCAATTGAATTTCCTTGTTTGGTGAAAGTAAAGAGAAATGTTGTTTCCCTTTTAGAGGCTGGAGAGAAAGCACTCTGTGAAAAGGTATTATGTGGCTTTTGTACATCAGGCAGGTGAGGTGGAACTGGAGACGGCTGATGGAAGGCCACGGTGAGGGAGCTGTGATTTGGCCAGCTTGTGCCAGCAACTGCTGCTCCAAAGAGTGTGCTGGATGTGCATGTTAATCAAGTCATCCCTCACCATTGTTCCCGTTGAAGTGGGAGCGGAGGAAGCCAGTTCACAGTAGCTTGAGAGACATGCTAGTAGAAAGAAAGAATGACTGGCTGTAAAAGATGGGGGGGGGAGACAGCTTTTCTCTCACTCAACAAAAGACAAGCAACCCCCTGAGACAGTTTAAGGCAAGAGGGGAGGGAGAAGCAGTGATGGATGTGGCATAGAAAGTGGTAGAAGTCTGAAGTGTCATCTGTGCTTGATGGAAATGAGAACAACCGAGTGGAGTTGCAGTTGGATCTGCAGTAGCCATGCTGTTCCTCTTATTGGATTAACAGAAAAGGAAGATGGCAGTAGAATGTGTGCCCATTATCTCCACTACAAAGGGATAGGGGGAGGGGGAGGTTCAAAGAAATTAATGGGTTTTGAGTTAACACAGAAATCCTAATGAATCCTAGAGCCAGAGATGGAAGGCAAATAAAATTGGTTTCCTCTTATATCCTTTTGTCTCATCGACACCTCTCTCCTTGAAATTTGAGTTGAATTTAATTAGTTTCTTCCTTGCCTGCAATTTATTTAAATTAAAACTCCTCTTTTAGGGCTCTTTTTCAGGGAGGATAGAATACATGTTGGACAGAGCAGTCTTTTATTTCTTGCTTTAGTTCAATGCGAGAGGAGAAGCATACAATGGTGCTGTGTATTAGAACAGCTGTCACATTCAGTGCCTGGGGTTGGGGTGAAATGCAGAGGCTGAAACTGCAAACAAAGCATAAAAAATATTTCTGGAAACTATAGAGGAGAATCATTAAATCCTAAAGTTGGAATGGACCCTTTAGGCCAGTATTTCCCAACCTCAGCAACTGTAAGATGTGTGGACTTCAACTCCCATAATTCCCTAGCCAGGATGCTAGCTGGGGAATTCTGGGAGTTGAAGTCCACATACCTTACAGTTGCTGAGGTTGAGAAACACTGCTTTAGGCCATCAAGTCCAACCGCCCCCCCCTTCAGTTCAGGAATCTAAATGAAAGCTTTCCAGGCAGATGGCTTTTAGTCTCCCTTGAGCACATCCAGTGAAGGGGTTCTTCTTCAATCACCTCTTTGGCTGATTGATTCCACCATCAAATTGCTGCTCTTACAGTTGGGAATTTTTTTCTATCAATCTGAATCTGCCTTCCTGTGACTTAAATACCTTGTTGTCTGATAGGTCTTGACTTTCTTCTGTGTGACATCATTTCAGTTATTTAAAGAATGCCATTATATTACCCCACCCCACCCCACCCCACCCCAGGCTTCTCTTCTCAAGGCTAAAGTTACCAATTCCTTCAAACTCTCTTCATAGGACTTAGTTTCTAGTCCTCTGATCATCCTTGTCCTATGCCACCTGTACTCTTCTCTCACATGGTGCCAATGAAGACATTTTCCAGCATATCTTGTATCACCACATAAGCCACAGCACTGCCAGACTGAAGGTGATCTTAAAGGTACTTATGGGAGGAGGAAGTCATGCAGATAAGCTGCTCTGAGCCATTTAAGGATGTCAAGTTTAATAGCATTTTGAGTTGGATCCAGTAATGGCCCGGAAGCCAGAGCAGATGGCAAAGAATAGGCATAATATGAAAATGTCTGCCAGCTCCCATTAACATACCTTGCTGCCCTATTTTGGATCAGCTGTTTCAAGATCCTTTATAAGAGCAGCTCTGTGATTCAAGTAAAAGGTTATCAAGGTGTACTGTATGTTTATAGCTTTAAGTTGCCTTTGTGAAGAGGAGAGTTGTAGTTAACCTAACAAACCTCAGCTGATGAAAGATGCTCCAAGCCACTGTGGTTCCCTAAGCCAATAATAACCAGCTTTTACTGGTCAACTTAAGCATTATAGTCAGAGAAGTTTTGAAGCATTTCTAATTACATTTGTTCAAACTCTCTTCTAGAACACAAGCCTACGTTTTCAAATATCTTGAAGAAAGGGTATGTAGAAATTAAGAACAACCGTGGCAGTTACTGGCAGGCTTGTTATGCAGAACTCTCTCCATATGAACTTTCTTTGTATCAGCTTGACAAAAGCGGCAACCAGAACCTTCCAACAGTCTATCTGCTTTTGCACTTCCAAAGCATCAATGTGGAAACCAATGTAGTTGATGCAGTCCTGTTCAATAATTTGCACCTGCAACTCAAAGCAGAATCACCTTGGGAAGCTTTGGACTGGGGGCAAAAGCTTCGGCAAGCTGTTCATTCTTCAGTTCCGTCGTTTCTGAGGCCAAAAGGAGACTTGATGAACTCACAGAAGTTAGATAATACTGAGAGCAGCCTCACTCAAAACCATGGCTTACAGAAGGAGCCTGCTGAATTTTTCCAGTTGACATCTTTGACCCCAGACATCAAGGACTACCAAAGCATTATCAAATCAGGGATTCTTTACAGATTGACTCTCCAGAATAACTGGAAAGCATTCCATTTTGTACTCAGTGGGTCTCTTCTCATGGCATTTCAGATTGGTGGGCTCGATGAGGACCCTCTGTGGAGCTACAATATTGAGGCATGCCTCTCTGTTCAAACTGATATTCTGGATGATTGTGACTCTTGTTTTCAGGTGATCTTTCCTCAAGATGTGCTTCGTCTGCGTGCAGAAACCCTTCAAAGAGCTCAGGAATGGATGGAGGCTTTGAAGGCTGCAACCAGAGCAGCAAGCTTAGGGCAAAACCTGCAGGTGACACTTAGAAACAAAGTTCAAGGCCTCTCTTGTGGAAAAGAACATAGGAAGATCAAGCGCCAGTCAGTCACGACCAGTTTTCTGAGTATTCTAACTACCTTGTCCCTGGAAAGAGGCCTAACTGCTCAGAGTTTCAAGTGTGCAGGTAAGCAAAGTAAGAGAAGATGCTTTGTCTTTCCTAACCCACTTTACTGATATATCTTTCCACCGCATAAGAGTTTCTGAGTTTGTCATTTCTGCATAGCACATTCGTACATAATTTGGTTATTATTCTGTATTGAAAACTGGGAGTTGGGATAATTTGGAACTCAGCTGGCACTTCTTCCAAGGGCTTCCTAATAAATGATAATTGTGGTAAGTTGCCACCAGTCAGGCTGATTCTGCTGATATACCCTGGTCAATCCAGCTGGGAGTTCTTAGGTTTCTCCCTTTAGCTCTAGAATATGAGAAAGAGAATGCTTTTGATCTTCTGGTCGAAGTCAGGAATTCTGGAACTTAAACTTGGTGCTTGTTCTGAAACACAAAAGGCAGCTGTGCAGCCATGCAGTCTTGTGCGTGGAAAGTTCATTAAATTAAATCTCTAAATATAAAAAAGAAATCGTTTAGGGACAAAAATGGAAAGCAATAACCACACACAGAATCCCAATAACATTGATGAAAATGGCCTAAATTAGCATCTTATAAATTAAAGTAGCTAAAGAAATAGCATTAGTTGCTACTCTGCTTGAATAAAATCTGCACATGTTCAAAGTTCATTACAGAAAGGATGGCTGGAGATAAATTATCAGGATCTACTGTTTGAATTTTGTTAGATAGGTCCTCCTTGCTGCTGCATGCTTGTGAAATATCCTTAGTTTTATATATAATGCAGAGTATAAATGAAAACCAATCTCCCTGGAGAAATTGACTAATGCTTTGTCCAGTCAAGGAAAGTATTCCATCTCTAATGGGCTGAGTCCAGCTAGCAAATCAAAAATTATCTAGTTACTAAAAAAAAACTGCAGTGGAATGACAAAGGTGCAAACTAGTTTTCATTAGTTGTTAAATTGTATAAAATAGATGATATAAAAGAAGCTTTTTCACAAAATAAAATATGAATTCCATCTGTGGAGGTCTTTCAGGATGGAATCAATTTACCAGATACTTAAAAGGCATGATTCTGCTGTGCCAAAACTTGGGGTTTGCCATACTCTGTATGTAATTTGTTTAGGCATAACAAATTTGGGTTACAAGAATCTGGATGACAACAAGATGGCAGCAAAAATTAGTTTCTGTATCTCATGTAATAGTCACCCAGATTTTCCCAGCTCAGGTAGGATATATCTCTGTTGTGCCCACCTAGTTTATGAATAGCTTTTTACAGAAAAAACGGTAGGTTTATATGCTGTTATATAAAACATTTTGCCAACTCGGAGTACTTTGATCTTACAAATAGTTCAGTGTATTTAGTGCACTGGCTAGCACAGTCATCCAACATTCAGTTAGATTGAGTTGTTTGGGTAGAACGTATTTTTGGCCTTGTAGCCTCTTATGAATCTATCACATGAAAGTGAGATAATAGATTTCTGCAGAATGTCTCTTCAAATTAGAGACAGCTGTGTGAGGCCTCAGCTACACACACGAGTGAGTGGAAGTTCTGTCCTCTTTCGTTTGTTTTTTTTTACGTCGTTTGACTAGAGCACAAGAGCAGAGATTGCTCAGTAAAGTAAAGGTCTGTTGTTCAGAATGGCAGCAGTGTTGTTGAAGGTGAGGAAGAAATCTATTTAATTAATTATTTAATCTATTTAATAGAGTTTTCTTGCGTTAATTGAGATGTGTAGCCTGCAATTAAAGCAATATGTGGTACTCATAGGTATTACTGGATGACTGACCATGAATTCATAGGTCTCTCCTTGAACCCATGTTTAAAAACCTCACTTAACAACCCTAATTGGGACCAGCAACTCTGTCGCTAAGTGAAGTGGTATTTAAGTGAAACGTCACGTGACTGCTCCTATTAGCAACGGCAGTTCTAGCAGTCTCGGTTGCGGTTGTTAAGCAAATCACCTGCGGTCATTAAATGAGACATCACGTGACTGTGACTTGCAACCTCTTGCCGGCTTCTCCATTGACTTTGCTTGTTGGAAGCCAGTTGGGAAGGTTGCAAATGGTGATCATGTGACCATGGGATGCTGTGATCGTTGTAAATGCACAATGGTTGCCAAGCGCCCGAATCGTGACTGCAGGGACGCTGTGATGGTCGTAAGTGTGAGGACCGGTCATAAGTAACTTTTTTCAGGACCATCGTAACTTTGAACAGTTGCTTAACAGATGATCATTAAGCAAGAACTACCTGTACAGCATTCTTCATGCGTCATGCCGGCCACATAACCGTAGAAGCGTCTTCGGACAATGCTGGCTCTTCGGCTAAGAAACGGAGATGAGCACCGACCCCTAGAGTCGGACACGACTGCACAAATGTGCGGGGGGAACCTTACCTGTACTGTAAATAGTGGGTGGCCAAAAACACAGAGAGTTCATGCTTCTGTTCCTTGCCATGGATGATATCCAGCAGTATTTATTTGCAACCAAAATAAATACTGCTCGTGGGAACTGATTTCCTCCCTCCCTTTGTGCATCCCCCAAATCTGCTCCAGAAGTTTGAGAGACACTTCTAAGCAGTTGGACATGGGAGGAGGGAAAGGAAATCCACTTGCATATATCACTCAATAACGGATACTCTCCTTGCATTCCTATCATGTAAAACAAAGGTATGGAACTTCTAGCCGTCCAAATATTATATTCCTCACCATTGGTCCTGCTGGCAGGAGCTGCTATGAGTTGTAGTTTAGCAACGTCTGGAGAGTCACATGTTCTGTACCTCTAATGTAAAGGGCTCTCGCCTAGGTGAACATGATAGGCTCTACTCACAGTCACTCATGCCCTGGTCACCTCCAGAATAGATTACTGTAACACGCTCTACATGGGGCTGCCCTTGAAGAGTATCTGGAAGCTTAAGCTGGTGCAGAATGCGGCTGCGCAGACAGTTATGAGTGCCCCTAGGAGGGTACATGTTCACCTCTGTTCTGTGAGCTGGATTGGTTGCCAATTTGCTTCTGAGTGCAATTCGAGGTGCTGGTTTTGACCTTTATAGCTGTACATGGTGTGGGACCAGGTTATTTGAGGGATTGCCTCAATTACATCTACCCATCCTACCAGGTCAGGCAGGAGGAGTATGCTGCTGGTCCCGTCCCCAAAAGAGCTCCATCTGTCGGGACCCAGGCAGTGTGCCTTTTCTGCTGTGGCCCCCGCCTCCTGGAACATCATTCTCCCCGAAGTGAGATTAGCCCCATCTCTGTTGGCCTTCCGGAAGGCCCTTAACACATGTTTTTTTCACCAGCCTTGGGGATTCCAGGGAGAGCCTGCAAGGTGGCTGTATGAGAATAAGTGATGTTTGTTCTCCCACTTTCTTGGGTTTTATTTGTTTATTTTGTATGTTTACTTTATATGTTTATTTTATTTATTTTATATTGTTTTTCGATTGTTATGGAGTTTTTAACTGTTGTTGTGTTGTACGCCGCCCGGAGTCACGTGTTTGTGATATATAGTAGGTAAAGGTTTCCCCTGCACAGTTGTGTGCAGTCGTGTCCGTTTGTTAGCTGAAGAGCCAGCGTTGTCCGAAGATGCTTACGCGGTCATGTGGCCGGCATGATGCGCGCGGAACGCTGTTACCTACCCACCGAAGTGGTACCTATTCATCTACTTGCATTTGCATGCTTTCGAATTGCTAGGTTGGCAAGAGCTGGGGCGAGTGCGGGAGCTCACTCCGTCATGCGGCACTCGGGTCTCGAACCCCCGAACTTGCAATCTTCCGATCGACAAGCCTGGCGTCTTACCCGCTGAGCCATCGCGCCCCTTCTTGTGATATATAAATACATTATATATAAATAATACATTATATATAAATAAATAATAGAGTCCCAAATGTCATTTTGATGCTCCTGATGTAATCCTGAATAAGCAGACAAATTGCACTGATATTTTGGAGGTTGGTTTAAAGAAATCTGAACCTTTGAATAGGAAGTTAGTATAGATATTGGGTAGAAATTTGGCAACGAACTGCTAATGCTACACTTTGTGTCCAGAAATGCAAGCAATTACTATTTCCAGCAGGGGGCAGTATCAGTAGATTATCTTGCATTGTAAGAGCAACCAAAGCTTGACACCCTCCTCCCCACCAAAAAAAAAGCCAATTTACTTATTTGTAGGGTCTGAGAGAACAATTAACCATTTACATTAATTGAAAAATAATACTTATCTATTAAAAAGCTTTTGTGGGGGGAAATGTGGACTACTTTTTCATATGCTAGATTTTTTATTTAAGGATACATATACAGTAATTCGTATAGAAATATAAAAACATGCTTATTTTAATAAACGGGCGATAAATATTATAACGTTGAGCTGCAACTAAGCATTCCTAAGAGCCTTTATTCCCCTATAAAAGAGGGGGATTTCCTTCTGCATCTTTTTTAGAGAGAGAGTGTATTTTGCGAGGAATTCGAGTGAGAGGCTGCCTTGTCAGTGGTTGGTGGGACTGTTTGCTTCTTTAAGAAAACCCTCTTGCATGCATCCAGTTCTGCAAGGCCTTTCTTCTCTCCTTCGTTAGGAAATGATAACCTGTCCATAATGTGCTGTTTGATCAATTAATATTAATTAATATTATCAATTAATTAATAATTTTGTAGCAACGAAGGGGGAGGAGGAAAGTGCTCATTCTATTGCAAGAATGTGGTTTAGTGGCTGTTTAAGAAGAAAGGGAACAAAAATAGACAAATTGGCCTCCAAGGGGAAGGTGATCTTCCCTTCCTCTCAACCCATAGCACCAGAATAATTCCTTTTTAGAAGATGGGGATGCTGGAAAAAGGCAATGGTAAACCATTTCTGTATCATGCCAAGAAAACGGCTTAGATGTTTCCATTGAAGTCACCTCAGATCAAGCTTTGACTTGAAAGTGTTTTTTATTTTTTAAGAAATCTATTTGGGTCCTCAGTGAAATGCTGGAACTGACATGATGAAAATTAGCCTGTTCGAACAAAATGCATCCAAGAATTCTTTGGCATCCTTTGACAAAGATAGCTTTAGACTGGATATGCACAACCATTTCTTGGCTAAGGGCTACATTAAGTCTTTGAGTGACATGGGGAAGACCAGAAAAAAAGAATAAATTTGATTTAATTTTAATTAGATTATATTTGATTACTTGAAAACAATGGCCATATTGCTTGTCTCCAACTTTATTCTTAGAAGATTTATCCTTCTGGCACATCTGAATTTAAAAATTGCCTGTTGATCGCAGGGGCTGTGGGAACAGCATTGAAGGCTTTGCAGGTGGGAAGAATTGTATGCAGTAGTGCAGAGCTTTCCAAACTGTGTGTCACGACACAAAAGTGTGTCGCCACACACAGTCTGGTGTGTCACCACACAACCCGGAAGCCCTGATCATCATCAGCGCTTCCGGGTTTTCCCGCGGCGACACACCAACTGCAGCGTGCAAAACCCGAAAGCAGCAGCAGTGCTTCCGGGTTTTTGCGCGCTGCCGCACTTCCGGGTTTTCCCGCGGCAACACACCAACGCCGGTTGGTGTGTCACCGTGGGAAAAACTTTGGAAAGCCCTGCAGTAGTGCAACCCTCTAAAATGATAAATAAATATGTGCAACCCCCATGAATAAATATAAATAAATAATAAATAATGAAGCTGCCTGTGATTTGTTTTGACAGATAGCTAGACCCTTGTGGTTAGCCGTCTTTCAAAACTTGCTCTGTGCGTTGTCCCCCACTTTGTCAGGAAAACAGGAACATTGTGAAAACACACTTAATTTTGCTTTCTATTTTCTTGTGCAAGCCCACTACTGCCTCGCACAAGCAGAGTGGGATAAATTTTGACAAAGCCCCAGCTTTACCTTTACAAGTCTTAACCTGTGACACACACACTCTTTTGCGAACCCCTGGGTAATGGTGTTGACAGGTGTGTACCAAGAAATACATTGTATTGTCAATGTCAGGTGAGGATTCTGTTTTGCTTTGGAACCATTCTCATCTGTGGCATAGACATACTAAGTTCTCCAACACCAGCTGTTAACTAGTACAGTATTTGTAAATATAAGATCTAAGATACAGTGTGTAGCCTAGGACAAGTAAGTAAACCTTTTTGATGAGCAAGTATTTTACAGTAGTTCCTTAAACTCACCAGTTTTCTGTTCAGAACCCCACACTGGTATTATGTGCTCATAATTCCCAGGATAAATTAGCTGAAAGATAACAGTGTAAGTGCAGATAATTCCTTTAACAAATGCATGGACCTGCTCAATAGTACCATTTTTGTTGATGAGGATGCACGAAATATAAGTTAATCAGTTTTTTAAAAAATCTACCACTGGGAAGTACCTGCATATATAAGAGTCACTGCAGACACCATTCCTAGCAACTTCTGCCTCTGTGTCCTACATAACTTTCTGCATTTTTAAAAACATTATTTAAATAATAACAGGAGCTGGTATGCTGCAAAGCAAGTGTAAGCTCCAGAATCATATTTGTATCCAAGAATATCTCTAGGCCTCAAATTAAGTCCATAAGCTTTCTTAAAAAATAAAAAATGATGGATGATTGCAGCCTAGTACTTCAGTTGGGAGTTTGCCCCTGTGTCTGGATAAAAAAAGAAAGGTAAGCTAAGGATATAGGGAGTGTTATTCAGGAGGAAGGCTAGAGAGGATGGCAGTAACATTCTGGTAAATCTGTGCCTTGTAACTAGTTGTACTCCACACATGCACACACACACACACACCCCAAGCAGATTTAACTTGCTCTCGAAATTCCATATGTACCCAGGAGTCTAAGATGGGGATTCTGTCTAACATCATCTTGGCCTCATATAAACAGCTGTGTAGTCCCCGAAATAGTGAAATACAATAATTAAAACGTAGTTACTATTAAGCACTACATTAAAATTGTTTTCAGTCTAAAAAAAAAAACAATGGAGAGGAGACTGGACAAATCTGGGTTTGGGTGTCAAAAGTGGCTGCAGAATCTCTTCATTTGCCTTTTCCTATTTTGAAAGTTGTTGGCTGTCTTGTCTTCATAGGGTGACTGTTTAACCTAACAGGAGGGCTACTGGTAATTGCATCTTGTAGGCATTGGGCACACTAATTCCGCCTCCCCCCCATACCCTTACCCTATCCCACCCCACCCCACCCCCACAGCTGCAAAAGTGGGGTAAGCTTTGTGAAGATAAAAAGTTTTGCTGCAAATTCTTCAGCCATTTAGTGCAAATTCCTGTAATTACCATCATTGTGTCCTGTCTGAATGGCACATAATACAGCAGAAGCCTTTCCTAATTGAGACCTTACAGGAGGTACAAATCCCTTCTTTGTTCAGCCTGACAAATTAGCGCCAGAAAGTGGCAGGGTCCAATAGGAATCAAAGACTAGCTGCACAAAGATGAGACTTAAGGCTACAGTAATAACCCTCTCTTGTTCTTCAGGGGAGGAGAAAAGTAACGGTGAATAGAAAAATGAGGGTGTTTTTTTTTCCTTTTTCGGTTTACCTTTGTTGTGAATTCCCTTGACATGACAGCACCTTAGGGCTGCTCTATTTATTTAGTAAAAGTGATTAAATAGTAATACAACAGAGTGGCCCGCTGTCCCTCCAGTTCCCCCCATGCTGTAGACCCCCACAGCCTGGGCTAATTGATTGACAATGAACCACTGATAGAGAAGTTTGTTGGACAGATTTGACGGGGACAAGGTTTTTCCCTTCCCCATTTCTTTTTTTGTTTTGTTTTGGTTTTCCTTGAATCCAGATTTGGGGGTGGTAATAGGGATTGGCTTTGTTTGAATTGCTCTCTGCGGCTTTTGCCTTCCTATCCTTTGCTTTAAAAGCATTTTCAGCAAAAGCTTCCAGACAAACAGCTGACTTTCAGAAGTGAATGAAGAAGAATGTCGCTTAAGACAACTTTGTCCTGGACACTGGCTAGCATTTGCTAACCAGGTATACCAAGGTCAGAAGAGCATTTTAAAAAATGGACTGGTGCAGACCTACTCCCAAAAGGTTTTGCCTCAGGAATTGATATCTTCCCTAGCCCTGGGAATAAAGAGGCTTTACTAAGGCTACAATTCTGTACACATCTATATAAAATTAAGTCAGCATGGCTTACTTAATATAGGAGTACACTGGAGTTTGTAGCTACTTATCCCACCCCCCTCTTGCCAACCTAGCAATTCGAAAGCATGCAAATGCAAGTAGATTATATAGGTACCACTTCGGTGGGTAGGTAACAGCGTTCCGCGCGCGTCATGCGGCCACATGACCGTGGAAGCGTCTTCAGACAACGCTGGCTCTTTGGCTAACAAACGGAGATGAGCACCGGCCCCTAGAGTCGGACACAACTGCACAAATGTGCGGGGGACCTTTACCTTTTATCCCACACCCACACCCCAAAGAATTGTATCTTCTGTTGCTGTGGTATTTTTCAATCTGCATGAAACTAAGTCAGATTCAGATGACTGAAAACTTTAAAGTCCTGTCCCATATGGTTATTATTGTCAGGGTTATATAGATTACATGGGCTGTCCTTCGTAGTTAGGCAATTTCAATGTCATTAATTTATTTCAGTTTCAAATTTTTATATCAGTTAAGTAACATTGGCAGGTACTGCTATTTTGCTTTTGGACAATCCTGTAACTAAGATGTAAAATGTTTTCTTTTCAGTTTTCAAAATATTTCCTTCCTGTTAGGAAATGTAGGCAAACAATTCTGGAAGAGGTCCGAAGCTACTTTGAATGGTATAGAAAACATAGAATTGTTTTGATGATGATGATGATGATGATGATGATGATGATGATGATGATGATTCAAGGATTTGTGGCCCATGGATTTTACTCTTTGATCTGTCTGCATAAGAGTTCAGCTGAACTGTGTGTGTGTGTGTGTGTGTGTGTGTGTGTGTGCGCGCTCTCAGAAGTAAAATCTGATGAGTTCAGGGGACTTATATTTAGGTAAACATGTAAGGGATTGCATTGGAAAAGGAATATATCCTTAGCATAGACTTCGGCCCCATTGTACTTTGTGCTTGTATAAACATATAAAGGAAGCCTGGTTTCCATCCTGCTTGTTAGTTTTGCTTCTTGCAGCTTTATCCTATGAAAGTAATTGTTAGGTAATTCATGTACTATTTGTATATGTGTGTGCTTATTAGTTAAAAGTTTGGATGCTAAATGCCACACTTAGTATCTTGTCAACTACCTATTCCCATGTATACATGGCAGTTGGAAAGCCTCAGAGAGAAAAATAAATGGCTGTAATGAGTCAGTAAAAAGGGGGTTGGCACGGACAATCTAGTGTTAAATGCATGTTACGGGGACCTAGCCCATGCAAATTGCATTATGTCAGTAATCAAAAAGACTCCATCTGGAGTATTTTGTGTTTCTGTATGTGCATGTGTGGGAGAAATGAGAGTAAGACAATTTTGTTTAGGGGTCTAACTCATGTGACCCAAGGGCCACATATGGCTTATCTGCATGTCTATGTGGCCCTTGGAGTCCTGTCTAGAATGGGTGAAACCAGAAGATTTGAGGAGACCCCTCTCTCTCTCTCTGGTTTTTTTTTTTTTGCATTTTCTCAGTGTTAGTATGGGCAAAATGAGTGACTGAAACCTTGTAGATGCTTAAGGAGCCATTTCACCCATTGAAACTCTTGAAAACCCCTCCCAAAATGGGTTCTACCCCTTTCAACAGTTGGAATATGGACTTGAAATGCCTCTGGAAGTTGCGCATCTTTGATTTGGTGATTGATTTATGCAGTTCACAGTGAATGGAGATCTGAACCAGGGACTGCACAGCTCTCACTCTTAGCACTGTGCTGCACCAGCTCTCAAAATAACATGAGAGACTGTGCATGTGTTAACTTCATATGCTTAATTTCTTTTGACTGATACCATTGGAGTTTTCATCGCCTATTTCAGATATGCATTGAAACATATTGATGGAAAGCTGTTTCACATCTCATAATCTAATGTCATGAGTAAATGGATTATTATTACCATCATAATTACTATTTCCATGTCTCTGGAAATGTATAAAATATGGGAATTTAATGGGCATATTAATTTTGCCTTCAGGGACAGTGGAACAGGGTAAGTTGTTTGTCATTGTAGGCAAGGAGAGGTCCTGACTGCATGGCAAAAGAAAAGAAAGATGAACTTGGATTTTTCTTTCCTGGCTTGCTAGGTCAGATGAAGAGTCTATTTAGCCCCCACCACCACCTCCACCGCCAGCCAGCCAGCCGTGGCTCACCAGAGGCTTTCAAAGAGCCCCCCAGCCAGACTTGAAGGCAGCAACCTTCCCCTCAGTTGCTGCTTTGAATGGGAAGGTTCCATTTAGCAGGAAAAGGTGGTAGGGATGATAAGTTCCTCCTTTATGAACTTGGCATTTCCCTTTTAAAAGCCACTGCATCTTGTATGATTCAGCAGATACGGCAAATGAACTGGGTATTGTGTGAAGTAATTTCTTTTGGCTGTACAGTACTGATTCTACCACTTGAACATTTCATTGGGCAACCCCTATGAATTCTATGCTACGAAAAGGGAAGAGAAAAATATCTCCCTGGGTTGATCAGGAGCTGCTTTAAAAAAAAAAAAAGCTGTGTCCCCTACTATTTGAGCAGCTGATTACAGTCCCCCCACTTTTGCCATCTGAGCATATTTCCACCACTTCAAGCACATCTGCTGGTGGGAAAACCCATTTGCTTCTTATTTTTATTCCCTCTGTCCTATCAGAACAGAACTATGAGCTTTAAAATATGCCCTTCTTCACCTTATATTACCTTTAGCCCCACTAGCATTCAGGGTAAGCTGTATGTGTGTGTGCTTTTGTGTGTAGAGTTGTGCTTCCTGGTTTTGTAGTAAACTTGTGAAATCCAAGCAGTAAAAAGTTAGCCAGTTTCAAAGGTGAAGGTTTCTCCTGCCACAAATTCACCTTTGTGAGATAAAGGGTGTAGGGTTTTGCTCAGGTTTTATTGACTTGGATTTTAAGGTTAATAAACATACAAAGAACGGATTTTTGGTTTGTTTGCCTTGTTAAATGCAAAGTGCAATTTGGGCAGCAATAAGCAGGTGCTAGAGGCTACATTGCCTCTTTGTGTGGTAAGGAAGAGCTTTGCCAGCAATTGTTGCAGAGCATGGTGTGAAAGCAATGCAGCAACAGACCTTGATGTAATATGATAATACTTATTTCAGTCAGTGACCAGGTAAAACGGAACATGTATAATAAGCTAAATTCAGCAAAAAGAGAAGAGAAAACAAACACATAGCCATAAGATAGGTGAATCAGGTATGAGGACATCAGTCGTGTGCAGTAGTCAGTTGTTTGCATACATTCACAGCAGCTATACAGAACTGTGCAACAGACCTTTATTTTTCCTTTCCTCAGAGCTTAGTTGGGCAGCATGCCTACTTTCATATCCAATTTCTGAAAAAGCTTTCAAGTCCTGCTTTTAGATAAGAGAATGACCTGAATATGATCGCCCTATTCATCAATGCTGGAAAGTAAAATTATACGACCTTCCTTTCCCTCTTCCACCTTTTTCAATTAGAAAGCTGAGGCAGCATCATTCACTGCCTGGCACTGGCTAGCCTCCCCTGTGCTGCCATCTTCTCCGTAGTGCTCCGGGTGGTATTCTCTGACCTCCAGAAGACTGAGAAAACGGATAGCTCTGAGCCATCTGAACTGCAGTCCTTGTGCAGCGAGAAGGCAGCGCCATCAGACGTACTCCTTAAATTCCCTCATGATGTCACACGAGAGCCTTCAGGCTGCCAATAATTCATCCTCACGAATCCATGGCCTAGCAAGATGGCACATGGGTCATGGACACACATACTTTTAAAAGAGAAGGACTGCTTGCAGACATGCATTGCTACATGCCTTATCTGACTAGCACATCATATTTATCTTGTTTTTGTGTTTGTTGGAACTGCCACCTGATTAAAGAAACCTGACGTGAAAAATTATATGGATTTTTGTGGCAAGCTTAAATCCATGTGGGAAGAAATGCAAATGAACTCAGTGGACACTTCTGAATAACCTGCACAGGAGTGTACATTTAATCAAATCATTATAAAATCTGTGCATGTTGCAAATCGATAAGGAATTCTAAAAATATTTTTCTGTTTTTAATGATGTCACTTTGGATTATCCTATCTCCCAGATATAAGATGCTTCCTCAAAAACAATATCTGCTTTCCATGGATTTTATAAGATTGGGAAGCATTGGAAGTCCTCTTCTGACTTTCTCTCACCCCATGATCAGAGATTGACCTTTTAAACCATGGCAGCCTACTCATTATTGCCCCAGCAAAGTCTGTATTTTGGTGCCTGCGATGCCTATTTTTATTTTCCATCATTTTACTTCTGCCACTTTAATCCTGTGTGAATTTTAAAAAAATTATTGTAGTATTTAATTTTTGTCTGTTTTCTTTTTGATGATTTTCTTCTTATTTTTTCTTCTTACCCCCCCATACTGAAATGTTTTATAAAAATATGCTAAATACATTCAACATTTTTTTAGAAATGAGAAAAAATTGCTGCCTAATTAATGAGAGAACTTTTAAAATCAAATAAAACATTAGGCCAGAGCTTTCCAAACTGTGTGTCGCGACACAAAAGTGTGTCACCACATACAGTCTGGTGTGTTGCCACACAACCCGGAAGCGCTGATCATCATCAGTGCTTCCGGGTTTTCTCGCGGCGACACACCAACTGCAACGCGCAAAACCCGAAAGCAGCAGCAGCGCTTCCGGGTTTTTGCGCGCTGCCGCACTTCCGGGTTTTCCCGTGGCGACACACCAACGCCGGTTGGTGTGTTGCCGTGGGAAAAACCTTGGAAAGCCCTGCATTAGGCAATGATATATCTATACATTTTAAAATTGCTTATGCAATTTTTTGGTGAGGTGACAGTAATTGTGATATTCCTTACATTTGTCTCAAAAGTGTATGCTTTTTGTCATCTTTATTATCAAGTGTATAAATTAACGAGAGCCAGAACCATATTTTAAACTAAATATGATTATTACTTGAAAGCATCGATTTCTGATTCTTTTAAGAAAACCCAAAATAGTTCCAATAAATGTTCTTAAAATTTAGTGCTTTGGGGGAGGGGGTAAGGAACACATCTTTCAAATCTACATAAATCTTGTTGCATCCCACTCCATTAACATTTTTGTTCTCATTACTAGACAGTGATATCTCTGTGTAGGCTGTATTTTAAAACCAAAGTGCTTTACCAGCAAGTTCGAACCAATCCCTCCGCAGCGCCATCAATCCAGCTTAAAGGTGTGTCACTAGAAAATGTCGACCACTTTTCTTATCTCGGCAGCCATCTATCTACAAAAGCCAACATCGACGCTGAAATTCAGCATCGCCTGAGCTCTGCGAGTGTAGCTTTCTCCCGAATGAAGCGTAGAGTGTTTGAGGATCGGGACATTCGCAGGGAGACCAAAATGCTTGTTTACAAAGCCATTGTACTACCAACCCTTCTGTACGCCTGTGAAACATGGACCCTCTACAAACGCCACCTCCAACGTCTTGAAAGATTCCATCAACGCTGCCTCCGAAAAATTCTGCAAATTACTTGGGAAGATAGGCGGACTGATGTTAGCGTATTAGAAGAAGCGAAAACCACCAGCATTGAAACAATGATCATCCAACATCAACTTCGCTGGACCGGTCATGTTGTTCGAATGCCTGACCATCGTCTTCCAAAGCAGCTACTTTACTCCCAACTGAAGAATGGAAAACGGAATATTGGTGGACAGCAAAAGAGATTCAAAGACACTCTCAAAGCTAATTTTAAAAAATGTAATATCAGCATTGAGAACTGGGAAGCCCTAACTCATGAGCTTTTCAATTGGAGGTCAGCCTTTATTAAAGGCGCTATGGACTTTGAAGAAGCACGAGTACAGGGTGAAAGGGAGAAAAGAGCTAAAAGGAAGGCACGTCAGGCAAACCCTCATCATGACCGTCTCCCACCCGGAAACCTATGCCCTCATTGTGGGAGGTTGTGCGGATCCAGAATTGGCCTTTACAGCCACTTACGGATCCACTGTTAAAATTTTACACTTGGAAGACAATCTTACTTGGCTACGAGTGATCGCCAATGATTTTAAAACATTTTGAATCCCTTTAATAAACATTGAAAATAAGACAATTATGTTTCCAAGCACAAAAATATATCTCCATGTTTCAAGAATGATCCAAATGTTAGGATTCCAATGATGGTTTAATACTGGTAGAATATCTATAATTGTTTTAATAAAGTGCTGCTGCAACAAAAGCCCCTTTGCTCTTTTCAAATGAGCAACCTACAGCTCTAAAAATCTGTAATGTCAAATTTAACAAGAGGAAGATGTAATATAGAAAATGCCATTTTATTTCTTTAAATATAATGGAATGTTTGTTTTAAAAAACCTTAACAATCAAACTGCATTTATAAGCCTTGAAGCCCAAACTTCCTGTGTAACAAAATACACAGCTTTATACTATATCACTGCTTCCTTATTTCTTTCCTTATTTGAAGAAAATAGCTTAATTGCTGTCTGTCGCTGACATGCATTTTGTCACCATGCATTACTTTGAGCTTCATAACATCAAAGGAATCAACTGTATTCATAATTAGAAGTAAAAGGATTGTAGAAATAACAGACTTTGTTAAAAAAAAAACCATGCAACTGAAAGAAAGTACAAGGGTAAAAGTACAATTTAACACAGAAAATGTAACACTACAGTGGCCTTATAACATGAACTGTTTTTTTTAACATTTCTTCTTACAGTATTAAATTTGATATTTTGAATGCTCTAAGCAACACAGACTATTGTGCATGTTATGATATATGACCCCGGTAAAAATGTGTTGTCAAGGAGATGGAGTATAAGTATAAATCAAGTGGGAAACTTACAGAAGTATTGTATGAAAACAGGGTGAGCAAAAATTGCTTCCTTGGGAGAGGTCAGAAAATAAGAATATAGACTATATATATATTCAGTATCAAAAAGCACTTTTAAGATGATATTATAAGATAATTCAAACCAAACCTCCAGTTGTTAATTATAATGTTAATTAGCTATAAAGATTTTGTTCTGCTGTGATAGTTTTGTCAGGATCCACATACCTACACTTTGTCTTAGTCCTTCAGAACAGCTTTGGGCTGGGCAGGTATACATCTTAAAAAACATTTAGCTTCCCCAGCTGCTTGATAGAGATGCCCTTGATGAATTTATACCTGGTACATTTCTGCAAGAGAGAGCTCCTTCCAACATGCATTCTACTGTAAATAATGGTGAGGCAGAAATTCAACAGATCTATAATTCTCCCTAATCCCTTCCTACATCTTCTCTCAGCAGCTTTAGCCAAGGTGGCCAGTAGTGAGGAATCTGAGAAAGGTAGCTTAACAACGTCTGAAAGGCCATACGTTACATATCCATGCTCTGTAGGAAGGGGATACAGAATCATTTCTGTCTTGGAAACTGTCTATTATAAAAGAATTATATAGAAGAATTATCTTCTCTCCATGTGTTGGGAAGAAGAACTTAAGTCACATGAAATTGAAAATCCATGTCTCGTCTCGTTTCGTGTCAGAAATGGAGGAAATAAAAAAGGGAAAAATATTAATTAAAAGTTAAAAAGTTAAAACATTTAATAAAAATATAAAATTTATATAACTCTAGCCCAATGCCGGGCCACATTGATGGCAGAGGTGTTTCCGGCCAATAAGTCACTCTGTATGCATGTCGGTCCCAAAGGGCACTGTAAAAGATGGGTAGTTTGAATATTGCCACATTCGCAGCAAGTATCCTTGCCCTCAGGGAAAAACCCCCATTTTTCCGTATTATCTTTAGTTCTGGCCAAACCAGTGTTTAAACATCTCCAAACCGTCCAGTCCTCCTCCGAACCTCCGGGCAGCTCCTCAAGCGGTTCTATCCAATTATGAAGATGTTTTGCTTGAGATTTCCATCTTTTTAATTGTTCTGTTTGAGGTGTAATAGCAATCTCCTCAGCGCAGTCTAAGAAGCTCCTTCTTGACTTCAATCTTTTTGTAGGAGGTACTCGTTCAAGTAACGGGTGTGCCGGATCGTGTAACACCTTTCCATATTCCACGCCTTGTGCCACAGTCGTCCTAATGCCTGGCGGGGCTATTCCTGCCAAGATATATAATTTATCAAGTGGAATGGGGTGTAAACATCTGGTAACGATGCGGCATGTGTCACTAAGCACCCTATCCACCTGCGTAGAGTGCGCAGAGCAGCCCCCCCCCAAAAAAAACATGTAAAGACATTGTAATACTTTATTAGGTAAAAGAACAGATGCACTGATTTCCAAAAACAATTAGAAATACTAAATATATAGATAGCTGAGGGATCAGTTTGCTGGTGGGTATAATACTGTAGCTGAGGGACACATATCTTTAAAGTTTGTTGTACTAAATAAAACTTAAAGAAGAGAAAAACATTAAAAACGTGAAACTAAAATAAATAGTATTAATCTCATGAGCAATATAATTTTTTTAAAAAGTGAATAGTAGAATGCTGAAAACCTGGTCTGTTTGACAGTACAAATACTGGGCCTGAAAAATATTCAGTCTAATTTATAATACTGCTGGGCCTGGTGAAGTGATTTTTGTGATCTGCTTTGATTCTAAGAATCAGTTCAGTCATCAGAATTTCTAGTTGTCACATATGAAAACAGTTTCTGAGAGAAGTGTTCCCTGTCTTTCCTTTTGGAATCTCTTGAGTCATCTGTCTGTCATGGAGTCTTCTGCAAAACTAAAGAAAAAAGTATTTAGATACATTTGACAGGGTACTGTCAGGTGGATGGCTCCTAGTGGTACCATCAAAACACACTGGACAATTATTCTCATTGTGCATGTGTGGGGAAAAGCAAAAAGATGGGAGAAGCAATTCGAAAACTCAGGAAGATTACGAGTAGAAGCAGATGGTATCTGAACCTCCATGAAATTCTGTTGATAAGATATAGTAATTACATGATAAGTAATGGGGATATTTTTCGGTGTAACAAAATCTTTTTACACCAGTCTTTTTTCCCCCTATTTGAAGGTTGCCAGCATTCTATTGGCTTAAGCAGTGGAAAAGCAAAGGTTTGCAACTACAGTGGATGGTATTACTGCAGCATCTGTCACGTTGATGACACCTTTCTAATTCCCGCACGGCTAGTTCATAACTGGGACACTTCAAAATACAAGGTAAAAGTAAATACGTGCTAACAACAGTACAAGTCCCTGCTCCCTGGTCATAGTGTGGAATTTGCACACGTAGAACTGCCCCATAGGAAAAATTTATGTCAATCAATCAATCAGTAAGTTTACTGTTGTGACCACAGGCCATTATGTTACATAGAATTATTAAAAAAAGAAAAGAAAATTAGTAATAATTTGAGAAAGAGAATGGGGAGAAATATCAACAAAGAAAAGCCATGCAGGAAGTCAAGTTAAGATGGGACCAATACTAAAATTGAGAGCTTAACCATTTATTTCTGAGTTTAAAATAAAGCATTGCTAAGGTAGCATCCTGACTACTAACAGTTGGAATTACATCCGCAAGGAGATTTTCCAATTTCTAATTTCCAGCACCTTACCAGTACAAGGTGAGTTCTAACGGAGATTGAGGGAAACCCCACTTGCATCCTAAGATAGGCAGCAGGAGTGCCCTGAGGGAGGCCCAGAATCTTCCTTAGGAAACTCGTCTGGACTACTGCCAACTGGGCAGTGGTCACCTCATCCCACACCTAGATCTCAGCCCCATCTGAGCTATCACCTTAGCACAAATATTTTGAGTGCAGGTACTACTAACTACCCTCCTTTGGAGTAGAAAAAGTTCAAGATGATCTCCACTGTGCATTGATCTGTTGCTAAGACAGTGGATATGTGTTTTCCACCCAAGGAACTGGTGAAAAAAATGCCTTATGTATTTAAAGGAAGAGCATTGCTCTATGTCAGTGTTTCTCAACCTTGTTAACTTTAAGATGTGTGGACTTCAACTCCTAGAATATCTATTGAATCAAAAGTAGAGGTAAGTTCAATAAATGCTACGTAAGGATGTTTTTTTAATCCATTGGTATACTTTTGACTTGAGGCCTTTAGAGTAATACAGTGATCTACCATGCTGTGCCCAAGAAAGATATGTGGGTGCCATCTTTTTTCTCCTCGATACCTCTGGGAGTAACGATATATCATGATCGGTGTTGTTTCTGTGGAGTT